>CM046877.1:383954081-384554081 GCA_025667525.1 Glebionis coronaria
TTTAGCTTTCAAAACTTGAAATCAACACAGTTTTTGTTAATACATTGCCAAAGAAGTGGCTCAGTTTCTGCCAAAGCTTGAGAAATGCTAATCACATCAAAGATTGTGATATGTCCTCTCTTTTTGGGAAACTAAAATATGAAGAAAACCTAGTTGATAGGATTTATGAAGGCTCAAACAAGAGTAAAGCATTAACCATTACTACACCCTTGTCTACAACCTTGTTCAATGAGGCTGCCATCCAAGACTACCAAGATAGTCCTGATGATGAAGAAGACACAAGAACTAGTGAGGAATATCTGAATGACCTCAAAGAGGAATTTCATGAAAGAGAACTTTTGGCCAAGTCTAGAAGGTTCTTTAAGAAATAAGGCAAGTTCTCCAGCACCACAAAAGCTTTAGTTGACACTGAATGCTACAAATGTGGGAAGACTGGTCACTTTGCTAGGGATTGTTACTCTAAAACATCCATTCCTTCTTATTCCTCACCAGCTCAATCAAGACCATCTGGTCAATCATCATTTTAACCAAAACAAATTGCTTCAACTTCTTTTCAGCAAAACAGGGTTGAACTTCGTCTAACAAAAGACTTTAAGGCAAAATACAGAGAAATCAAGGCTAGACTAGCTCTCATGAGCACTGAAAGTTCTTCCTCCAAGGTTCCTAAGAAAGATAAGAACAAAGGACTCATTGTTGAAGCCTATGAATGGAATGAAGAAGATGTCTCTTTAGATGATGATGAATTGGTAAATGTGAAAGTGCTAATGGCACTTGCTGATGATGAAGGGTCAAACTCCAATGTTGTGGCCAGAGAAAGTGTTAGAAATGGTGAATGGGTCAATATCACAATAAAAAAAAGGTACAAACTCTTCTTGAATTATAAGATAAAGATGACATTAAATTTGTCTTTGATTACCTGTGTATTGATCTGAAATTTGTTGAAGAACAAAGAAACAATTTGCTTGAAAAATATCATAAACTTGTTCTAAAACTTGATGATTTTGAAAGTAAGCTAATAGAGCTAAAAGAAGCTAAACCTGATGTACTTACTTTTCAACAATTGAACAAAGAGATTCTTGATGAAAATAACTCCCTAAGAGTTGAACTAAAAGAAGCAAAAAATATTGTTAATCTTGGCTTAGAAACTCTGATAGGGTAAATCAATGCATCAATGAACAAATTCCTGCTCAAAAAAGGAAAATGCTTGGTGCTGAAGGATCCTCCAGCACCAACTCCATTGTCTTTGTCAAAGCCTCAAATGAGGATGGTAGCTCGATCCTTGACGTTGTAAGGTCAGGTGAAGAGAATTTACCAAATCATGACATTGGACGTATCCTTCTTCCTGAGTTGCAAGCAAATGCTGACACTTTAACACCTGTTGAATCTTCATTTACTGAAGATGACTAAGATGATGATTTAGAGAATGAAGTACCCCGCTTCCTCCTTTGGAAAAGCTGGCTAGTGCTGAACCCTCTACTGGACCAAAATCAATACAGTCAATCATCAAGTCTCACACAACACACAAGGGTAGGTCTCCCAAACATGTCAAAATTGACACTTCAAATAACTCTTCAGCTCCTGCTGAAGGTTCACATATGGGAACTACCTTTTCAGTTTCAACAAATAAACTAAAGAATGCTAGATCTGAGGAAGATGAGAGATTGTCTCTTGTCATGCAAGAGATTAATGATCTCAAATTGTAACTCATGCAGCAGCAAACACCAAATCAATTCAGAGATGAACCTTCAAACTCTCCCCATTTCAAGTACAAGACACAATTTAAAAGGGCTTGTGATCTATGTGGTCTAAACAACTATCTCACTGAAACTTCCCTAAAAGTGATTTATTGTACTAAATGTGAGAGGACTGACCATCGCACTTGTGAACATACTCAATATATGCTTGCTAAAACTAGTGCTGATGCTCACAACACTGAAGCATCTCATTCTAGGAGAAATATGCCTTTCCCACCATTCATTCATTGTGGTATGGGCAATCATCATTCAGATGACTGTCACTACTATCATGTTTGTGATATTTGTGGAAGTTATGACCATGAAACTCATGGACATAATCGAGTTATCTCTTAGAAGAGGCATCAAACCAAGGAACCCAACTCCATTGTCAAATGTTGTGAAACTTGTGGTAGTAATATCCACACTACATCTGATCACAATCATATAGAGTAGTTCAGAAGAGGTGAAGCCCTTTAGGCAAAAAAAGCAAATGTTGTTCAATCCTCCCCTTCTTCTTCTGAGCAATCTTACACATCCTCATCTAAAGGATCATTCAGATCTAGAACACCTTCTAGGTCTAAAACACCCACCCATCAAAGGTGGGTTTCAAAACAAAACTGACCATTTCCTTAACTTGTGCAGTGTGATCTCAGGAAGCCTATTTGGTACATGGATAGTGGCTGCTCAAGGCATATGACTGGTACTAAAAGTCATGTGCACAAGTATAAGGAGGAACAAGGTCCTAAAGTTGTGTTTGTTGATAACTCATCAGCTACTACTGAAGGATTTGGTTCAGTGTTATGCAATGGTATAGTTTTTACAAGGGTAGCATATGTCAATAGATTGAAGCACAACCTCATCAACATCAAACAACTTTGTGATGCAAAGTATCTAGTGCTGTTTGATGACAAAAAAGGTACAATCTTCAACTCAAATCATGAAATTGTGATGATTGCTCCCAGAGCCAAAGATGTTTATGTTATGAACATGAACTCTACTCAGGAGACATGTTTCTTTGCTAGAGCCTCCGACATTACTAACTGGCTTTGGCATAAGAGGCTCTCTCATCTAAATTTCAAAACAATTACTCTGCTAGCAAAACAAAATCTTGTTATTGGTCTTCCTTCACTTGTCTATTCCAAGGACAACCATGCTCAGCATATGAAAAAGGGAAGCACCATAGGGCCAGTTTCAAAATAAAGAAAACTTTCTCAATCAAGGAAAGTCTTCACTTTCTTCACATGGACTTATTTGGCCTAATATCACCTAGGGCCATTTGTCATGAAAAATATACACTTGTCATTGTTGATGAGTACTCTAGGTACACCTGGGTATATTTTCTGACAAAGAAAATCCATGCACCAGATGCCATTATGTCTTTCATCGAAATAGTTGAAAATCAAAATGACACTCATGTCAAGCGACTCAGGACTGACAATGGAACCGAATTTAGAAATCACACACTGATCAAATTCTGTGATGACAAAGGAATTTCCCAAAATTTCTCATCTCCTTACACACCTGAACAAAATGGTGTGGATGAAAGAAGGAACAAAACTTTGATTGAGGCAACAAGAACAATGCTTGTTGGATCTGCTCTCTCTAATCACTTTTGGACTGATGATGTAGCCACTACTTGCTACACTCAAAATAGATCCATCATTGTGAAGAGACACATGAAGACTCCCTATGAAGCCTTCAGGGTCAGAATTCCAAACATTTCATTCTTACATGTGTTTGTGTGTCCAGTTGTTAGCCCTATATTTTATATAGCCGAACAAGAATGTAATAGGTCATCTTAGTCGTTAAAAGGTCTTGTATTGTAATAGGTTAGTCGGGAAAACCGGGCTTGGACTTTAAGCTAATATTGTCTAAGTTAGGGGCGTAAGCCCAAGACTAAGCCAAGCCCGGCCTAAGTCACAAACCCACGGCCCATGGAAAGCCCATTGGTTCGTGGGTATATAACCCTCTTTCACATGTGAAAGAGGGTGTTGGTTCATTTCATAAAACACATAGTTTTAGTGTAAACCTTCCACTTCTCTCTCTACTCTCTCTCTCTACTTTTCTCCTCTTTCTCTCTCTAAGAATCTTGTGTTATGGATTGAATAAGAATAACATTTGGTATCAGAGCCTATAGTGGATAGGTGATTAAAGATTCGTATGTGGTGTTCTTGATTTTTCGTGGCTTTTTTGATCCATATCTCACGTCCCATTTTTCTTTTTGTGTTTTTATGGTATTTTCTTGATACAAATCATCTACATACTAGTATTAGTGATTTGGGTAACTTGATTTTGGCTAAAACACAAATCTTTTGGATCAAAAGTTGCGAAATTTCTTCTTGTTCTTCATTCCGAAATTTAAGCAGATTCTCCATCGGAAAGTACAAGTGAAACGTGGGCTTCCATCGCAATAACCATCACCATCGGAAAGGGTTTTGGTTCTACATTGCGATACGTGGGTTTTATTACTTATTCCGATCTGGACATTCCGATCATACTTTGCGATCTGGATTCCGACGGGTTTAAGTTTTTTAAGTCGTTACTCTGTCCAAATTGTCTCAGCCACATTCAGATCTAACATTGCGACAGCATATTGCGATCTGAACATTCCGACAGCCACATTCCGACAGATCATTCCGATCTAGACATTGCGACAGTGCATTGCGATAGAACATTCCGATCTGACATTGCGACAGTGCATTGCGATAGAGCATTCCGATCTGGACATTCCGATCTGAGCATTCCGATAAGTATTCCGATGGACATTCCGATGGATATTTTGTTTGAGTAATTTTTAGACTTAGCCACTATCTAGACTAGTTTCGGAACGTAGTTTACACGAAGATTAAAAAAAAAAAATTTATTTTTTCCTATACCATTTTTAGGCCATTTAAGCTTCAATTTCAAATTTTGGCGATGCGAAAAATTTTCCGACCAAAAATTCGAATTTTCGGACCAAAATTCAAATTTTTAGGCCATTTTAGGTTTTATTTTTTGTCAAAATTTTTCGTTTTTCAAATTTTTTCCCTACTAGTTTTTGGCTATTTCTAACTCGATTTCAAAATTTGGTGATTCAAAAATTTTCTCGGCTTACCGTTTTGTCGGACTGAGGAATTTATTGTCGGACTGTAAAAAAATCAAATTTTTCGGAATTTCAACCACAATCAAATCACAACACATCCCCTAAGATCCGTAATCCATACACATCATATCTTCTTCGAGACATCCGTTCATGGACATCTTCGTGGATTCAACAACAACAACGTCCATGGCTGAGATGAATAAAGAGAAGATGCAGAATCCAAAGGTTCAGACAAACATTGAGACTCCAATCAGTAAACCTACTAACAAGGATTCTACAACCAAAACCGTTCATGCAATCAAATGCAAGTTGTCGAAAGCAAAAGAAAGATGCATGGAACACTTTAAGTTGCTTCAGTCACACCTTCAGATTCTTTCAAGAGAAGACCTAAAAGGCACTCGTCTTGAAATTGGATTCACACGGGTATTCTTTTTACTATTTGGTTAAGATGTTGAGACATTCATCAGAACGATGCTACTTAATGTGGACCATCTTCAACAAGAACTTGACAGAGACGATTTTCACGAGAATATATCCATAGAGGTCCTTTTAGCTCTCAACAATCAGTTCCAGCAATTCATTGACTCAAGTGGCTTATCCAAAAACGATCAAGAGTTCACAAGCACATACTTTACCAAATATACTCTCGTAGATCTTCAAGCGTTCAAAGAGACACTTCTTCAACATATGAGCAATATAAAGAAGTCAATTGTTGAAAGAACACGCCATCAAAGGCACTTACAAAGAAGGGTGAATCAAAGACCGATGCAGACGAAAGAGAGCACTGTCGATATAGATCAAGCATTGGATGCTTCTTCGGTTGATACAGAGAGCAGCGGGACAGAATCAGAAACGCAGCATATCAGTACCAGCTCAGGGAATGATCAAACAACCAATGATGCGGATATCATACCCATTTATGATGATCAGCCAATGGCTATGGTACATTTAAATGCTGAATACAATATTCCTCAACATACTGAGCAATCTGAACCCATTCTTGACACGTATCTAGTGGAAAAGGTTGATAGCAATACCACACCTGATTCATCAGATACGAGTACTAATGGTGGAGAGACTTCTCAGGATGTTAATTCTAAGATTCACGAGCTTGAAAGTCTGTTAGCTCAGAAGACAAAAGATTTTGAAGATGCCAAACTCGAATTTTCAAAGAAAAATGACAAATTTGAAGCTTATTTTGAAAAACTTGAAAAAGCAAATGTTCTTCTTGAACAAAAATTGGATCGTAAGATTCAAGATTTCAACGCTGAAAAAGAACATTTTGTGAACCAAATAAATTTGTTAGAATCAAAGTTGGCTTCTCAAAATCCAAGTCCTCCGACTGCTTCATTAACTGAATTAGCTGTGCAACCTATCGACACTATAGAAAGTAATGATGCGAATGCTGATAATGCCATATTTGATAATATGAACATTAAGTTAGAACAACGTGTTGCTCAATTACTTCTACAAAATGAGAAATTAAAGGCTCTGATTCAGGAAAAGGTTTTTGCACTGACAACGGTGAAAAACGAATTAAGGAAGATAAAAGGAAATAGTGTGGATACTAAGTTACCAAAACAATCAGTCTTGGGGAAACCTCCTTCTCAATCATTCAGAAATCTCTCAGTTGCTAGACAACCGAATGCGTTTAAATCTGAATGACCCAAAACGTAGAATCCGAGGTTTGCATCCCAAGTTGACGTGCATAGCAAGTTGCCTAAATCAGTCACTCCACAAACTAGACACTCCTTAAGCCAAACTGCATCTGCAAAACCCGATCACATGAATGCTTCAAGCAACTCTAGATCTAGCTACAAGAACATGCATAGGCGTAGATCAAATAACACGGGTCATAAAAGCTATCTAGAGGATGCTCAGAAAAATACACAAGCAAGAGATAGGACCAAACCACAACCTAGGAGCGTTATTCACACATCTAGGAATTCTAGACCCTTCTATGATGTGCACAACTCTGCCAACCCTAGGAAATCAAGAGCCTTCTCAGATGCTAAGCACTTTGTTTGCACGAAATGTAACAAATGCGTGTTTAATGCCATTCATGATGATTGTATCACTAAAGTCCTGAACAAGGTGAACCAAAAAGCTAGAGCACCTCAAAGACGGAACCCTAAAGGAAATAGGTTTTCTCCAACTAAGTCTTCCGCTGTGCATGAGAAACCTATGTCTCCTAGACCTTGTCTTAGGTGGATACCAACGGGTAGAACCTTTAAAACAATTGGTCTTAGGTGGGTTCCTATTGGAAATATATTTCCCTCTAGCTCGACAAAGGTTCATAGTGAACCCCCACATGGTTCTCATCAAGATATCGCTAACCCACATGCAAGCATACAAACTACTGATGTAAGTGCAGGTAATAAAGTAAAGTTTCAACAAGAACACAACGGTTTTCCATATACATACCGTTCAACAAAAGACACTCTCAGAGTTTGGTTGCTGAAGAAGCAGATATCAGAGAAGCAAGCGTCTCAGGGGTTTCACAATTAAGCTTCAACAAAGACTTACAGTCACATATCAGGCTGTAACTCGAACGTCAAAGAAAGGGAACTTTATCTCTTCAACGATAAGTTACCCTCAAAACGAGAAATTAAGTTTTCTCGGACATGAGCTATCTGTAAAAACATTCAACATTTTTAAGCTCATGTACACAAACTTATAGTCACATGTCAGACTGTAACTCGTACTTCAAAAATAGGAAAGTTCATCCCGAGTATGACTAATCCTCAAAACGAGAAATTCGATTTTTCTCGGACACGAGCTTACATTAAAACTATTCGAAAGTTTTAAGCTCGTGTAAATGACTTCAAGGCGCATCACAACTTAGAACTCGGACCTCAACTAAGGAAAGTTTATCTCGGACGATAACTTATCCTTCTCAACGAGAAATTCATATTTCTCGGTCATGAGCTTCTCATAAAAACATTCAAAGTTTTTAAGTTCATGAAAAAACGATTTCTAAGTAAATGTCATCTTAGAACTCGAACTTCAACTTAAGGAACGTTTATCACGGATGATAACTTATCCTTCACAACGGGAAATTTATTTTTCTCGGTCATGAGCTAGTCACAAAACAATCAAAGTTTTGAGCTCATGAAAAACGGACCCGAAAGGGAAGTGTACGTTTCAGTGCGCTTTCCCTAATCAATAGAAGAGAAGTCTTCTATCCTGATTATTTTAAAACCGTTGAACACAATTTTTCAAGAATTTCTCAAAAGGTTTTTCTAAATCTTTCAAAATTGTGTGTTCAACACTCCCTTCCTCATAAGTGGTTTTTATATCTCAAAATTGTCATATGTTATTTTGATCAATTTTTGAGGGGGAGCGTTTTAAAATCAAGCCTTTTAATGTTGTTGGGTACATCTCTAAAATTGTCATATTTTATGTATCCAACACATTCCGAAAATGATATGAAATTGTCAAATGTAATATATTATCTCGGAAAAGGCATCTCATCTCCGTACCTCAACATATTTTGTGGTGTCGTTTTTCCAAAATTTTGTCAAATTTTGTCTCAAGACACACATATATTGTTGCGGGGGAGCAACCCGACTTAATGTTCCATGATTCATGCGTGCACACATGTTTCTCTCCGAATCGGTTTTTCAGAAATTGTCATATTTGAATCTATTGGTATCTCTAATATTATATTTTTATATTTGAGATAGGGGAGAAAATGTGATTAAAATGTAATATATCGCAACATGTGATCTTAAAGACTCAAGTGCAACTCTTTCCTTCACATGCCAAACTATTTCGTATATCGATGCATGTGTGTAGGGGGAGCTTTTCGAAAAGATAAAACTTTCAAAGTGTTAAAAGTTTTGATTTTTATCAAGCACTTTGAATGGTTTTCAATGGTTTTATGGTTACGATCTTTACCCAAAACAACCTACTATCCACGACGGAACGATGGAGTCAAAAGGTGGTTTAGGATAGGAAACTAAGTCCTATGATCCAACCAGAACCGGAGGGATCTACCCAAGGACATTCCATAGCTAGAAATAGTTGTCCTTAGGAAAGATGGAGTGAAATGAAGCTGAATGCGGACCAATTACTTAAGTTAGCACTAGAACAATCACAACAAGGTGCTAATGATGACGTATTGGTAAGCATTGAAGGAGTTGAATATTCTGTGCAACTTAGGTAGAAACCGGGTTAACACATCTCTTGAAGACAAGTGTCATGGACCCAGTGATGCGATGCACAACCCTTCCCCAGCCATTCGAGTTTCTCTCAAAAGAAACTTGTCTCATTGTCACGGAGATCAACACGTATCTATTGACTTTCTCACTCCGAGTCAGTTAATATTGAAAAGGTGGCAGTCTGCTCCAACCTCCGATTACCAAAAATGCACTTATTGAGTCTAGAGCCAAACGAGATCAATTTATCATCTCATTAGGACACAATCGAGTCCTACGCACTATCCTTGTGATATTGCCAGAACATCTGAGTGATACGATTCACAATGAAGATGGAAATCCTGCTTGAGCCAGCATCAAACAAGCTCATGGTAGGTAACTTGTGCGATTCTACACGAATCAAACTTGTGAGAACTGGAAAGCAACTAAGTTTGGATTCTTAATTGATTCAAACTTGATTCCAGGTTTCTTCGCAAAATCCATGTGATCTTGCCAGAACATTCAAAGTGACACTCATTAGTGTTCATAGTGACGAATGGAAATCCTTCCAGTGTCAACATCAAACAGCACTGCGGTAGGTAACTCGCAAGATTCTCTACGAATCAAGCTTGTGACAAACTGGAAAGCAACAATGGTGCGATTCTTTTAGAATCAAACTTGTTCCAGGAAATCTGAATTGACGACTCTAATCAGACGGATAATTTATCCTTATGATTCACTCTTTACGTTCGCAGTCTGCTTTGAGACGGTCGAGTAAAGAGAACTGGCTACTACCGCCGGGAAACCCTGTCAAGGAGGTTCTTAATCAAATCTACCTGATCACAGGTACGGTATTTAATACCGTTTAACGGTCTTCCACGACCGGAGGTAAAACGCTACCGAGTTAGGATGAAATGTTCAAATCCATTTTATCCGTGTCTATATATGTTGCTGCGTATCAAGAAGGTGGCGTAGCTGTGCAACCGATGTCGATTCAGAAGTCACAAGAGCACAAGATGGCGATAATCAAGATACCTAAGAATGTAAGAATGTAATATGTCATCTTAGTTACAAGGAGCATAGATGAAGATCTCAAGCACTCAAAGTCAAATAACAAAGGCTCAAGATAAAGATCACGAAAGCATGAAGGAACAAAGCTGTTACAAACAAGATCAAGACCAAGATACAAGACCAAAGCAGGAAGATATCCTCTACAAGAATGTATTCACTCAATCATCTTATGCTTTTTAAGCTTTTTAAGATGACCGATACATTGGGGGAGATTGTTAGCCCTATATTTTATATAGCCGAACAAGAATGTAATAGGTCATCTTAGTCGTTAAAAGGTCTTGTATTGTAATAGGTTAGTCGGGAAAACCGGGCTTGGACTTTAAGCTAATATTGTCTAAGTTAGGGGCGTAAGCCCAAGACTAAGCCAAGCCCGGCCCAAGTCACAAACCCACGGCCCATGGAAAGCCCATTGGTTCGTGGGTATATAACCCTCTTTCACATGTGAAAGAGGGTGTTGGTTCATTTCATAAAACACATAGTTTTAGTGTAAACCTTCCACTTCTCTCTCTACTCTCTCTCTCTACTTTTCTCCTCTTTCTCTCTCTAAGAATCTTGTGTTATGGATTGAATAAGAATAACAAACTCGTCTTTTAATTTCTTCGTTTAATAGACTTGAGTTTCTTCGACATATGTAAATCTTCAATCTTTGGTCCTTTTCTTCGATAAATCTTCAAATAGGCCCAGTGACTTCAAATCTTTTGTATCTCTTGGACAATAGACTTCGTCTTGAGTCTTTTTCTTCCATAAAACCTGTGCAATCCCATGTTTTCTTCGATATTCATCCGGTTGGCTCTGAAAACACAATAAACACAAAAACCACGCATAATTCCAAACAAATGATATTAAATACGTGTTTTGGTCTTGTTTTAGTAAGAAATAAGTGGTAAAAGAATGGGTGTTTACACACCTATCAGTAGGCAACTTCTTAAGCAAAACCGCGGAGCAATTTTCATTTAAGGAAGCATTAGGCAAATCCACCAATCTCTCCTTGTTAGAAAGTAAGTCCTTGATCATCTTAGCAAACTTAGGCATATTGGCTAAGGCTTCTGCAAAGGATATGTTTATGTTAAGTTGCTTGAATATCCTCAAAAAGTTTGAAACTTGGATATCATCCTTGTTCTTAAGCTTGTCCTTTCTTAATCTTGATGGGTAAGGAAACTTGGTTTTGGTTGTGGTTGAGTAATTGATGAAGGATTTTCCTTGATGGTTTCTTCATGAGTAGAAGTGGGAGAAATGGGAGAACTTAAGGATGATGAACTAGATGTATAAGGCTTATCACAAGAAGGAATCATAGTAGGTTTTACCAAATTAGGTTTGGGTGGTGAAGGATCATGAGTTTTCTTTCCACTTCTTGTTGTGATAGCATTAACATTTGCCCTCGAGTTTGTTTGTGTGTTATATGGTAAAGCCCCTTGTGGTCTTTGATTGATAAGCATCATAATCTTTTTGTTTGTTTCCTCATGCATTTCCATCATTCTTTTCTCATTAGCTTGGAACCTCCTTTAATTCTCTTGATTTATTTTATGAAGAAGCTCAATTGTGTTATAATCATGTGGCACATTTCCTTGAAAACCTTGGGGTTGGAAAGGTGGAGGTTGATTGAAAAACCCTTGATTGTTGCCATGAAAGCTATTTCCTTGATTGTGAAAGGTATTTGGTGGTCTATAGTTGTTCCCTTGGTATTGTGGCCTTGGCCCTTGGTTCCTTTGTAACAATTGAGGGGGATTTTGTTGAAGTTGGGTGGGTGGTTGGGGTGGGAATCCCGGTGGTGCAAGATAGTTTTGAGACTTATAAGAAAGGTTATTTTGATTGATGTTAGGTTTGAAATGTTCTCTATGTTCCTCTTGGTATGCATAACATTCCCCTTGATAACCTTGTATCCTATCACATTGTTAGTAGGAATAGGGACCTCCACAAGTCTCACATGAAAGAGTAATAACATGCACATCATTGGTGGAATTATTGCCCAAAGAAAGTTTCATAAAGTCATTCATCATGGTTTGTTGCATCTTTTGTGTGTTTTGCATAATTGTTTGACTTTCCTTTTGAGCTTGAGTCAATTCTTGGATGGATGAAATGAGTTGATTCTCAAATGGTTTGGAACCTCCTTCTTGAATGACATGTACTCTCTCATCGAATTGTGTGTTAGTTTGAACCATTGCTTTAGTCTTAATAATGTCCCAAGCGTCTTGAATGGATTTAGCAAGAATATTTCCTCTCGCGGAAGCATTGAGTGAGTCTTGGTGATGAGGTCTTAGTCCATTGTAGAAAGTATTGATTTGGTGAACTTCATCGAATCCATGGTTAGTGCATCTCCTCAATAACTCCTTATACTCCTCCCAAGTATCACTAAAAGTTTGACTAGGTTTTTGTTGAAAGCCTATAATTAAGTTCCTCAAAGCCGTGGTCTTAGATGAGGGAAAGAACTTGTTCAAATACTTCTTAGTGAAACCATCCCATGTGGTAATGCTCTCGGGTGGTTGTGTATCTGACCAATGCTTAGCAGGACCCTCTAGTGAAAATTGCACCAATGTCAACTTAATGGCATCATGGGGAACTCCATTGTACTTAATGGTGTTGCAAAGAGCAAGAAATTTCTTAAGGTGATCATGTGGATTATCATTCTTGTTCCCAAAAAATGGTGTGTTTGAAACCAAGTTAATCATGGATGTTTTTAGCCCAAATGTGTTTGCGGGAATATCGGGTATCTTGATAGCATCGGCATATCCTTGCACATTGGATTGCAAGTGATCCATCAAAGGTCGAGTGTCAAATCCGGCCATGGCTTCTTGTTGTGTGTGGATCAAAGCATGATTCTCGGGATCGGCTTGATGGACGGTGGTGTTCCTACTCTTTCTCTTTTTCTTCCTTTTCGGAGGAAGGGGTTGTACACCAATCGGTATTTGTGCACGCCCGCGAGTGAGCATGCAAATCAATACGAGGAATGAGAGAGAAGCTTTCGTTTGACTTTGAAGAAGAAGGGATTACCCTCTTCGAGATTCAATATGAAATATCCACAAGAAAGTATAATATACGTAATTACTACTTGGGTGCAAGACCCCCAATGAAGCCTTCCTTCTTAGAATACGCACTAGTGAACGGGGGGTTAGGTGGCGCGAAGAACTTAAGTACCTATTGACCCTTAGATGGCATTTTATAGCACATCGCCTTTCTATTCACTTTGTAGTTTGTATTCTTCGAATTATTTCCTATTGGAAGTATTTATCTATTCTTGCTTTATTGAATTTGATCGATACGCGTGTCAAGGACCGGAACGCCCCCTAACACGGTGTATTGCCTCGGCAATACTTATGGAAGATATGTGTATTGCTTGTTCTTATACGTATACGTATTTACATATAATAATATAGAGAAAATATTTTTGTATTTATTGGGGTTTTTAAAGAAAATACTATATGTACATAAAAACCGAGGAAATCCAATAATATATATTTTTGGTTGCAATCTCTTAGGAAAAAGATTGCTTTTTGATTTTTTAATTTTTTTGGTCAATTCTTTAGGAAAAGAATTGTTTTTGTTATTTTTTAGTTTTTATATTTTTATATTTTTGATTTTTTTATGTTTTTGATTTATGATACGTAAAAATAACGTTCACGAGGTGAATGGATCCCAAAAGCCAATGAAATCCGTCAATCGATAGTCTCTCGTAAAGTCAAAGAACCGGCAGCGGCGCCATTTGAAATGTAGTAATTTAAAGTTCGTTTCTCTCGATTCTTGACAAATTGAAAGTCCTAAAAATCTCAAGTTTATTATTGTTCTTGGTTGATAGGTCTATTTGGATTTTCTATGTCTATTTAATCAAGCACGTAAAAAATGGTGAAAAATATTAAGCTACGTAACCGTAAAACATTTAGCAAATACCAAATTTTTATTCACAAAAGGATAAAAATATAAATCTATGAAAGTAATGTGCTAAAAATGTAAGTAAATGAAACTTAAATGCTTGAAATGTAAAAATCAGTAAGTAAAAGGACCAATTATGTAAATTCTAACAAATTTCTAACCAAATGTAACAACTTTTAAAACAAATTAACTGAATATGACAACTTGTAAAAAGTTATGGACTGAAATCTTGCAAACCCTAATTAAGTGGAAGTTTAGCTAACAAAGAAAACAGTTACAAACTATGAGGACTAAAGTGCAATTAAAAGGGAAATTATACCAAAAACGGACACAAGGAACAAATAAGCTCGTATAAGCTCAAACATGAACCAATTAAGCTCTAACAAGTTTCAAACATCTTAAAACTGAAAAACACTTAGACTTGTCCAAGGAAAAAGCTTAAAACGCTCTAAAACTCAAATAAGCCAACTCCAATAAGCCAAGAATAAGCTACAATAAAATCCAGACATGCACATTCTAATTTTTAAGTCAAATCTTATTAAACAGCTTGTTGTGAGTCTGGAATGTCTTTTCTTGTCAAAAATGGTCTAGTAAATAAGCAGGAAATTAAAAATAAGCTGAAACCTAGCTTATTGACTTTTGTTGACCAAAAAGTGAAATTTCTGAAAAGCTCAAAATTTATTCAAGACATGTTTCTAAGTTTGAATGTGGAAGAAAATCACAAGATTTATGAAGTAGAAATGCCAATCTAAGAAATCAGTAAGCTATTTTATCACAGAAACTTGCTTTGGCTTGGATGCTTATTAAAAAGCTGATTCTGAGCTTAATTATAAAAACTGTATTATTTCCTTACCAACACTGAAACTTCATATGTTAAATGACATATAGAAACAGGTTTCAATGAATCTAACCAAGAAATGAAGAAATTGCATAAGATTGAATTAAGCTACTTTTCTGATGAACTAGTATCAAAATATTGACCCAAACTTTTTATCAACCAATTGCATGTTTGACTA
Source organism: Glebionis coronaria (assembly GCA_025667525.1). Classification (NCBI taxonomy): domain Eukaryota; kingdom Viridiplantae; phylum Streptophyta; class Magnoliopsida; order Asterales; family Asteraceae; genus Glebionis; species Glebionis coronaria. The sequence goes on from CM046877.1 coordinate 383,968,990, forward strand.
GGTTTTTGACTTCAAAACTAGCCAGACTTGTTTAAAGAGACTAAAGAATGGTAAATGAACAAATATTAACTAGTTTATCACACTCAAACTCCAAAATGTATGCAAATCCAAACACTACTTATCTGATCTTTTTACAACTTTTATGAAGAGAATCTTAGTAAATGATTAAGCTGAGTTATGACTAATATCTGACCAAACTTTATGATCAAAATGAAGTATGAATGAGCTAAGAACAAGCTAGATAACAGACTATAATTCAAATTGAATTAACAAGCTAAATGACTGATGAAATGGATGACAGTAACAAGTAAAAGCAAGCTAAAAGCTATGAATCTAACAGTAAGCTATCTAAACAACTGAATCAAGCTAAAACAGACTAATCACACTTGATCAAGCAGCATTTAGATTCTATACTAGTATTGAGCATGCAATGAACTGTTAAGTGGAACAAAACTTCAGAAACTTGAAACGTTTTAGCATAAGGCCTCCATTGATGGGGTAGGTAGGCGCTGAGCCTCCTAAACAATGCCAAACCACCACCTTAGCACTAAAATCAACTAATCAACCATCTACCATCATCATCATGATCAAATCTACCCAATTTTGCTACAAATCAACAATTCAGCAACAAGAATGATCTACAACAACTTCAAATCTTCAACAAGCTTCTAATGATCAAGTGTGATCACAAGAAACTCATAACAGCAACAAGATTCAACAGGAATGCAGAGTAGATAAGAAGATTGAAGGAAAAGGAGGTAATTTTATTGATTTGAATGTGAAAGTTTGTTACAGAATTAGGTAAGTAGTTACAACTAACTATAACTAACTCAGGAGGTTGTCAAGCTCTTGAGTTTGTTATACTAACAGCTAACTAACTAGACTGAATAAAGAAAATTGGAAGTGTGTGTGAATTTCACACTTAACTACGTACAACAAATGAGAAGTCTAATCCCTATTTATAGACAAGAAATGAGAGTGAGTTGGGGTTGATGACGTATCCTATCCAATAGCAGGCTGCCAGGTGTCACCAATTTCTCAATTGCAGATTCTTGTGTTCTTCATGAATTGGGGGATTTTTATCCTTTGAGTTTCAGTTTGATTAAATGTTCCCATTGTGTTCCTCTTTTGAAGACGAACAATTTTCATGTATAAATCTCCTCATGGAATTCATTGTATCTCGAGAACGAATCTGGGTTCGTTTGTTGAAGACGATACCACGGCAGTCTTTAGTTGGGTAAAAGATGAGCACACGGATTATTATCTACAATTGGATAAAGGTATTATTGAGTGTCCTCTCCTGATTGGATGAAAGTGAGCTAGTGGGGTGGACTGTAGCAAGATTCGCCTCATTAATGTGTCGGTGAGCTGGCTATAAGGCTGGCAATCCATATCTTAATTTTCAAGCAATCTCATTGGTTACGAACCAATGCATACGGATTATGTCTAAACTTTGTGCATTTCTGGCAGATTAAGTCCCTAGAGTATGATAGAATGTCCAAATGAGCTAGAATCTTCATTCCAATGACATTTTTGGTCCTTCCACTTGCATACTTGTCTAGTTTGACCCTTTGACTTGGTTGACTTTAGATTTGACCATGTTTGACTTTGATCTTGACTTTGACCAATTTACATTTTGAGTCCTTCAACTTTGGAATGTTGTCAAGATAGGTCCTTCATCTTCAAATTCTTGTCATCTTTGATCCTTCTTTGTCTTTTTCATCCAAATAAGCTTGATTTCTTCTTGTTTGATTGAAAATGTATCCTTCTTACCTATTTAAACACAAACACAAAACATACCAAATAATTCCACTTTATAGCACAAAAGTTCGGTATTTTCCATGTGTTTTAGCGTGATTTGTTGATTAATTGATATGAGTTTTTTCTCATATCAAGCTCACAGCAGTCGTTTTCGCCCTCAAAATATGGAGGCATTATTTATACGGTGAGTCGTGTGACATCTTCACCGATCACAAACGTCTCAAGTACATATTTACACAACGAGAGCTGAACATGAAACAAAGGTGACGGTTGGAACTGCTGAAAGACAATGACACTAATATTCAATATCACCCAGGTAAAGCAAATGTTGTAGCAGATGCCCTTAGCAGAAAGTCAGGAATGATAAATCGCATAAAGGTTCAGGAGGAGATTATTAAGGACTTAGAGCGGTATGATATTGAACTCTTAGTACGCGGACAGAGGGGTTACAAGGCTAGTTTGAGGGTAGAACCGGATTTGCTCTCTAGTATTAATGCCGCACAAAAGGATGATGGTGAAATCTGGGCGATTCTCCAGAACATTGACCAGCAGACTGAATTTTGAATCGATGACGATGGTATCGTATGGCAGGGTACCAAACTCTGCGTTCCAGAAGACCCTGCTCTCAGAGAAGCCTTAATGACTGAGGCTCATAATTCTCCATTTTCTATTCATCCAGGTTCCACTAAGATGTACCACGATCTTATGTAGCATTTTTGGTGGAGCGGCATGAAACAGGATGTTGCTACTTTTGTTTCTAAATGTCTAACCTGTCAGCAGGTTAAGATAGAACATCAGCGTACCAGTGTTCTTCTCCAGCCATTAGATATACCAATGTTGAAATGGGACAAGATCTCTATGGATTTTGTCACAGGGTTACCACAGACTCAACGGAGACATGATGCAATCTGGGTTATTGTCGATCGCTTGACCAAGTCAGCATATTTCATTCCTATCCGTAAAGATTTCACAGTCAGTAAATTAGCAGATCTATTCACCAAGGAGATTGTACGATTACACGGTACACCTTCCGAAATTATATCAGATAGGGATCCACGATTCACTTCTCACTTCTGGAGAGGTTTGAATAAAACTTTTGGAACCAAGCTCAAGCTCAGCACAGCTTTCCACCCGTAGACGGACGGTCAGTCAGAGCGTACCATCCAGACTTTAGAGGATATGCTACGCGCCTGTGCATTAGAATGGACAGGACACTGGGATGACTATCTTTGCTTGGTCGATTTTTCCTACAACAACAGTTGGCATGCCAGTATCAAGCGTGCTCCATTCGAGATGTTATACGGCAGAAAATGTCGTGCCCCTATTTGTTGGGATCAGGTTTGAGAACGTTTCATTGAGGGACCGGAATTAATAGAACTGACCAATGAAAAGTTCTCCATTGTTAGGGCAAAGCTGCAAGAAGCGCGTACTCGCCAGAAGAGTTACGTCGACAAACATCGCAAAGATCTATCATTTTAGACTGGGGACCGTGTGTTCCTCAAAGTATCACCCGCACGCGGCGTCAGACGTTTTGGCCTCAAAGGCAAGCTCAGCCCTCGCTACATCGGATCGTTCGAAATCCTTGAACGTGTCGGTGAAGTATCATATCGATTGGCACTACCGCCTCAGCTTTCACACGTTCACAATGTGTTCCATGTATCACTACTCAGAGGGTACAACTATCATGAGCTTCACAAAGTGAATTATCTACTCGATCAGATTTGGGAGGACCTATCTTATATTGAAGAACTCGAGTCTTAGATCGCCAGGATCGAGTTATGAGAAGGGAGACCATTCCTTTCGTCAAGATCCTGTGGAGGAACCATACCGAGCGGGAAGCCACTTGGGAAACAGAGGTGTTATACGGACTTCTTATCCTCACTTCCAGTTTTGATTCGGGTATGTCTTTCAGTTACACATCTTTCAGCTTATATGTTTCATCTTTCATGTTCTTTCAGTGCATGTGTCGTTCAGTCTAGATAAATTCCTCAGTTTAAAAGTACCCTAAATTCGAGGACGAATTATTTTTTTAGAGAGGGAGAATTGTAAAACCTAATACGGTCATATCTTTAATTCGGGGACGAATTATTTTTTTTAGAGGGGAAGAATTATGAAACCCGTATTTAAGAAATTCAGAATATTAAATACGAACGCTCAATTTCAGTTAAATATCGCAAATATTGATTATTCAAAAATAATTATTAGGTTTCAGAAAAACATTACTTATACATTACTTACGATACAGAAAGAGTAATTAACATTTGCGAATAAAAAACACGGGAAATAAATTACGAGTTACGTGAATTAAAACGTTAAACCAAAAATCAAACGAAACCCACTTATATATACATAAAGGGGCGGCTAGTTTTAAAAGAAAAAGGAACAATGGGCTTTGGCCCGACCCGTGTTAGAATAAATCATCAGGAAAAGAAAAGGGGTGTTTCTTAATTCATTGTTTATAATTAAAACACGAAAAAATAGGGTTTTGGAACCCTTAATGTCGTCGGCTAGAGAAGAAGAGAAAAGGAGGTTTCGGGTTTAGTTTTTCAAGAATCTCGTGTGTGTGTTCATATCATTACTAATCTTAGAACGGTAAATGATCTATTTCCTTTTCTTTTTAATATATCACGAATTTATGTGTCAATCTAAAAGAACAGGATGTTACATTGTAATCATGGAATAAAACAAGAAAGGGGTGTGGGGTTTGATCCAACCGAGACTCAAAGAGTCTCGGTGGTGTTGGCTGTGTTGACCGAGGGCAGAAAGACCCCAACGGGGTGTGTTTGTTTAGCTTATGATGATCGGGGGGTGTTGGTTTATATTAACCGAGACCCTAAGGTCTCGGTGGCCTCAGCCCTGCCCAACCGTGACCCACACAGGGGAGGCTAGGGTTTTGTTTTGACCCAAAATCTTCCTAAAAACCCATTCGGGTGTAAACTAATAAAGGGGTGTTTGGGACTGTGACGACCAGTGGGAAACCATATGAAAACAGCAGGAATGTTATAAGGAGCAGTGGGAAAACTTTAAACAGAAAATAAAAGTTTTAGTTCTGAAATTAGCGACAGATTAGCGACGCTAATTTCTGTCGTAGATTCGTATGGTGACAGTTTTTCAAAAAAACTCAACTTTTGGTTACACTCTTTAGTGACAGTTTTTCTGTCACTAATTCATATAGGCAGATTTTATATATATTGGTTGAATTGTTTTAGTGCGATCGATAATGGGTATCTCGGTAGGCTCGGGATATAGTTAAATTATAAAATGAAGATTTTTAAATTATACCTTTTGGCACTTAAATTTTATAAATGTCTTAATTGTATATTTAAATAAATTAAATTAAAATAGTTGTATGATATTTAAAAGAGTATAATTTTATTAAGGAAATTATAGATAATTCTGGAAACGTTCTAATTTTGGAAACTTTCTATTATTAGCAGGCTTAAAATATAGAAATATTATAACGTCAGAACACGCGTTATACCGTAATTTATAATAGAACAGGAATACATTAATCAGAACTATTAGAACATTCAGACATATCGGTTTATATATTAACAGTAGTATAAGAAGAAATAAATTAACTAAGTACAATTGAGATAAATAAAATAAACGAATATCAGTTAACTTATTCGCGTTCTTTATTCATGTAGCTCGCCTGAAATCAGAGTAGACTTTCTATCAGTTGATCTCGGTTGGTTACTGGATACGAGGTACGGATTTTCCGTCCTTTCAGTAAGGACATCCCTTCTATGCATGATTAGGATTTCCCGTCTGCAGCCAAAGGTTTTCCCCAGTACATGTTATAAATAATCTAAAATTTGTTGGGAATAAAATGTAGCCAGTACACTTGGACACTGACAAGAGCAATCGAAGCGTTGTTAAGAAGAAATCAAGCGTTGACAGGACAAGCGTTGACAGGAAGTAGTCAAGTGTTGATAAGAAGAAGTCAAGCACTGATAGAAGACTTAGTCTACACGTATTATGTTTCTAGTTTGCTTCTAGTAAAGATATGATCAACAATGTATTTTCTATGTTTATCTTTACCTAAAATAGCTGATACATAGACTCTTGTACAAGGCTTCTTATTCTATAAAAGGTGACCTTTAGGTTTATGTTTGATATACGTTTTAACACTTTCATTGTACGCAAGTTTGTATTATCAATCAAAGTGAAAGTTTGGTTTACATTGTTTGTGTGTTCTTGTTTGAGTATTAATTCCGCATAATACTTAAATTATTTTATACACAACAAAGTTTCTCTACATGTTTAACTTGATTTAATCTCGTTTACACAAGCTAAATCGATCTAAGTTTGGGATCAACAAGTGGTATCAGAGCTTGTTGAGAAACTTTGATCAAAAGAACACAAAAACCCTAAATCGCCAAAAACCCTAATTTTCAAGAAACCCTAAAAACAACATGTCTACTCCAGAGTTAAACTCCTCCTCCTCCTCAACCCCCAACATCAAGATTCCCATGCTAGACCCAGACAATTTTGAGCTATGGAAGTTTAACTTTGAACAGTATCTTCAAATCCATGACTACACCCTATGGGAAATTATTGAATATGGAAACACATTCAATAAAACTGAAAAGATTGCAGCTGCCATCTTGACAAGAACAAATGTTCAAGGCTCTACTGAAGAGGATCAAAAAGAAAAACCTGAAGATGGTAGAGCTGTCTCAGCTGAGGACATAGCAAAGAGAAGGAATGACATGAAAACCCTAAGCATTCTCAAACTCTCTTTGGGACAAGCCAATCAGCACAAATATAGAAGCTATGAGTCTGCAAAAGATCTTTGGGCAGCCCTTGAAGTTGCTTATGGTGGTAATGCTGATACTGTACAAGAGAAAAAGAAGCAACTCTTGCATGAGTATGATGTTTTTAAAGCTCAACCCAATGAAAAGCTAAGTGGAGTGAGAAGCAGACTTCTTGACATCACAAGCAAGCTGTCCTTTATGGGAACAGTGCTTGGTGATGTTGATATCATCACCACTTTTCTTAAAAGTCTTAGTGATGCATGGAAGATTGAAGCAAGGTCTTTAATTGCTAATAATACTCACAAAAGTTCTACTTTTGATGATGTTTATAATAACCTGAGGCTGGTAGAGAATGAAACTCTTTTGGATCAAGGAAGCAAGTCCACCAATGGAAATATGGCCTTCTTCTCACATAGTGAATGTCAATTTGATCAAAAGGAGTCATACATGCACCCCGTTACTGGATCAACTTGTATCAACGCTGGATCAAGCCTTGTCAACGCCTCACATTCAAACGCTGACACATACAATATTGACTCTCCAAGAGTCAAGCCTGCTGGTATTGATCTAGATATTGTTTGTACATACATTGCTTCATTGCCCAATGGTTCAGTGATTACATATGAAGACCTTGAGCAAATTAGTGATGTGAATTTGGAGGAGATGGACATAAAGTGGAATATGGATCTTGTAAGTATAAGAGCAAATAGATGGAAACGAAGATTCAAGAGGAAGATGACTTTTAATGCTAAGGACACTGCTGGACTTGATAAATCCAAGGTTGAGTGTTATAATTGTCATCGAATGGGACACTTTATGAGAGAATGCAGATCTCCAAGAAGATCTGATGCTGGAAAACCCTCAAGTCAAATCATCAAGGCTCAGGATTCCAAAGCTATGGTTGCCATGCAAGATATTGATGGTGTTGGATGGGATTGGAGCTATTTGGCCAAGTATGAGGAAGATATTAAAGCTTTGGTTGCAGAAAAGGAAGAAGAAGAGCATGTTCACTATGCTCTCATGGCACACTCTTCATCTTCATCAGACAATGAGGTATATGATGATGCATTTTGTAGTAAGGGTTGTCGTCTAAACACTAAAAAACTTAACAAAGAAGTTTTAAAATTGACAACATATGTGGTTAATGAAAGATGCAAGTTGTCTAACTATCAACTTGCTCTTACACAAACTAAAACGACTGTAGCTGAGTATAAGAAAATAGAGTTTGACCTAAAAGATCAAATCAATATTTTAACTCATGATTTAAATGCTAGTGTTGAGATTAGAAACATCATGGAAAGAGCCAATAGTGCTTTACAGGCTAAGTTAGATGAGGCTATCAAAAATAAAGATAATGTAGATCTTAAAATTCAGAGATTTGATAAAGCCTCACAAACCCTAGAAAAATGTGTTAGTGAATAGAGGGATTATAGGGATATGACTGGGATTGGGATGAAAGAGTATGCTGGTGTTCCACCACCTGCTGGGAACTTCTATGGTGTTCCTAGAAAGGACTTGTCTTGGACTGGTATACCAGAACTCCAAGAAGAGGAATTTATTCCTCCACCAAGAGTTCTTGCCCCAGTAGAGGAATACAAGCAGAAGTTGACTGATTTGGACCAATGGAAGAAAGCCAACCCTACCTTGTTTGTTAAGGGTGGCATGCTTAGTGACAACCCAAATTAGTCTACACCCATAAAGGTGACAAACCCAACCACTGGCAATACTGTTGACCTTGGCTTAAACGTTGATAGAAAACCTAGTATTAAATATGCAGAAATGTATAGAAAACCTAGGTCCCCAAAAAGCCAAATTAGTGATAATGGGACAGGTTTCTTTTCTTCTAGGCCTAGAGTTATGTCTAGAAAAGCCTGTTATACTTGTGGAAGTTTTTCACATTTAGCCTATAAGTGTGTCAATGCTTCAAAGGTCAACGCTGATAAAAAGTCAAACACTATCAAATCCGAACCTTTTGTCCAGCAAAGTCCACAAGTTGTTAGACCAGTCCCATTATTTATTAAAGGGTCTAATACTTATGGACAAGGACCTTTTCAGAAGACCAATACATGGTCTAATAGACAATGGGTTCCTGTATCAAACCCTAGGTTCAACGCTAATAAGGGTAATTTCAGCGTTGACAAGACCAAATTAAACGCTGACAGGAACGTTGCCATACCAAATAATGGTAAATATTTGCAGCCAAAGGGGAAGGGGTCTAAAGCTTATTCTAGCTTGACATGGAGACCTAAGCAAGACCAAAACCCTAATTTAGATGGGATTTCTATGACCTGTAACAGATTTCATTATATTTCAAAGGTCATAACAAAACCAGTTGGGGTTAATTGGGTGTTTAATCCAAAAAGGGATGAACAAGGGGTTGTCATAAGGACTAAGTCCGTTCTTGTTGAACAACCAAATGAATCCAAGTCTGCTCAGGCTTGGGTTCCCAAAGAAAACTAATTTGTTTTCTTTATGTACAGGGCAGTCAAAGCAGGTTAACAATTATAGCTACTGGGATAGTGGATGCTCTAGGCACATGACTGGGAAGGAAGATTATCTTACAAACTTCACTCCCATTAAGGATGGTGACAAAGTTTACTTTGGAGGCGGATATGGAACTATCACTGGCAAAGGAACTCTTCTCATCAACAATTTGCATTTTGAAAACGTGTTTCTGGTCAAATAACTTGACTATAATCTGTTTAGTGTATCACAGGTTTGTGATAACAAAAATAAGGTTCTTTTCACTGATACTGAATGCTTGGTGTTGAGAAAAGATTTTAAAATACCAGATGAGAAATTCATTGATTATAGAACACCTAGGCATAAGGACATTTATAATGTGAACTTAATGGAATTAGGATGAATAATAATCTGTCATGTCTATATGCTAAGGCTTCAGTTGAGGAAAGTAATCTTTGACACAGAAGATTAGGGCACATTAATTTTAAAAATATAAACAGACTTGTGAGACATGGTTTAGTTGATGGTTTGCCTAAAAAGGCTTTCCACAATGACCACTCTTGTGTTGCATGCCTTAAAGGCAAACAACACAAGGTCTCATTTAAGTCAGTGCACTCTAGTTCTAAACCACTTCACTTGCTGCATATGGACTTGTTTGGTCCAACTAATATAGAAAGCTTAAATGGTAAATCCTACTGTTTTGTCATCACTGATGATTTTTCTAGATTTACTTAGACTTTCTTTTTAGCTTTGAAAACTGACACTACTGATACTTTGATTAATTTCATTACCCAAATAGAAAAGAAGTCTGGTAATGAGGTTAAGATGCTTAGAAGTGATAATGGTGGTGAGTTTAGAAGTAAGTTATTAGATGACTTTTGTGCCAAGAAAGGGATTACTAGACAGTTTAGTGTAGCTAGAACCCCACAACAAAATGGGGTAGCTGAGAGAAAGAATAGAACCCTCATAGAAGCAGCCAGGACTATGTTGGCTGATGCTCACTTTCCCATTGCTTTTTGGGTTGAGGCTGTGCATACAGCTTGTTATGTTCAGAATAGGGCATTAGTCAACAAGATTCACAATAAAACACCTTATGAGTTACTTTGGGGAAGGAAACCTAATATTGGTTTTCTTAAACCTTTTGGATGTCATGTAGTTGTACTGGACACTAGTGATGCCTTAGGTAAGTTTAGTGCTAAAGGTGATGAAGGCTACTTTATGGGTTATTCTGTGCATAGTAGAGGATATAGGGTTTACCTTAAGAAAGAAAAACATATACTTGAAAAGGTACATGTTAGGTTTTTAGAAAGTAAACCTAGTGATCCTAAAAGTGGTCCAAATTGGTTATTTGACTTGGAACCTCTATCTAGGACTTTGAATTATATGCCTGTTGCTAATCCAAACATTGTGAAGGTGACTTCAAATATTGTGAAAGAACCAGTTGTTGATGTTTCAGGTAAGCAGGTTGATGAAGAGGTTGGATCACAAGCAGACAAATCAGCACCCATACTTGAGTATGTTACCATTCCCATATGGACAGATGCATTTGCTGCTGCTGCTACTGCTGGAAAGGAAAAAGGTGGTCCCCAAGTATCACCAGTTGACAACATGCATGATCTTTCAGGCGCTGACAAAGGAAATTATGGCACTGACAAGACAAATTCAGGCGTTGATGGCTCAAACGTTGACATCTTTGGTCCAGGCGTTGACAGATCTTTTGACCATATTTTCTCTTCCAATAATTTTGAACAAGGTGAACCTTCAAACAGAAATGGAGAGGTTTATTCAGATGATGATGGAAGAGAGTCTGAAGAGGATATTGGTAACATGGAAGATGAGATTGAGGACAACACACTTATTGAGGGAGGAGTGCTTACTTCTACAATCAAAAATCACCCTCCTTCTCTAATTATTGGTGATGTGATGACTCCTATGAAAACTAGAAGATCTCATCAGAATCTTGGTGGATTTATTGCCAATATTCACAAGAAGGTTGATACCCCTCTTGTTCAAGCATGTTTATTTGCCTGTTTTCTGTCACAACAGGAACCCAAGAAGATTTTTGATGCTCTTAAAGAACCAAGTTGGGTGGAACCAATGCAAGATGAGCTTCACCAATTTGCTATCCAGGATGTTTAAGAGTTGGTTGTTTGTCCCAGACATGTCAGACCTATTGGGACAAGATGGGTTCTTAGAAACAAAAAGGATGAAAGAGGCATTGTGGTCAGAAACAAGGCACGTTTAGTGGCTCAAGGATATACACAAGAGGAAGGGATAGACTATGAGGAGGTCTTTGCACCTGTTGCAAGGATTGAGGCTATAAGGATTTTTCTAGCCTATGCTTCCTGCATAGGCTTTACAGTCTATCAAATAGATGTGAAGAGTGCTTTTCTTTATGGCACAATTGCAGAGGAGGTTTATGTTATGCAGCCTCCTGGTTTTGAAGATTCAGAACATCCAGACAAGGTGTATAGAGTAAAGAAAGCTATGTATGGACTTCATCAAGCCCCAAGAGCATGGTATGGCACATTGTCCACCTATCTGGTGGAAAATGGATTCAAAGGGGCACCATAGACCAGACTTTGTTTACAAAGAAGACTGGTAAGGATTTCTTACTTGTACAGGTCTATGTGGATGATATCATCTTTGGCTCTTCTAGTCCAAATATGAGTGAAGACTTTTCCAAGCTTATGATAGACAAGTTCAAGATGAGTGCAATGGGAGAGATGAACTTCTTTCTAGGGTTACAAGTTCTGCAGAAAGAAGATGGTATCTTCACCTCTCAAGATAAATATGTAGAAGAAACCTTGAAGAAGTTTGGCTTTTCTCCACATGAGAAAAGGGCTAGCACACCTATGGATAGGGAACACCCTTGTGGAAAGGTTGGAGATGGAAAAAAGGTGGATGTCAGGCATTATAGGTCCATGATTGGTTCATTGATGTATCTCACTGCTTCAAGACCTGACATTATGTTTGCTATGTGTGCATGTGCACGCCATCAAGTGACTCCCAAAGAGTGTCATCTTCATGCTGTCAAGAGGATCTTTAGATACCTTAGGTGTTATCCAGACCTTGGATTATGGTATCCAAAAGATTCACCATTGGAGCTTATTGCATATTCAGATAGTGATTATGGTGGTGACAAATTTGATAGAAAATCCACAACTGGTGGATGTCAGTTTTTTGGGAGTAGATTGATCTCTTGGTAATGCAAGAAACAAACATTGATGGCCAATTCTACAACTGAAGCAGAGTATGTAGCTACAACTACTTGTTGTGGACAAGTTTTATGGATTCATAACCAGCTGTTGGATTATGGGTATAATTTCATGCATACCAAGATTTTTGTAGACAATAACAGTACTTTATGCATTATTAAAAATCGTGTGCATCATTCTAAAACAAAACATATAGAAATTAGACATCATTTTATAAGAGATTGTTTTGAAAAAGGTTTAATACAACCAGATAGGGTTGACACAGAAGAAAATGTGTCTGATTTATTAACTAAACCTTTTGATACTAGAAGATTTCAATACTTGGTAACAAGTATTGGAATGATCAATCTTACTTAATATGTGTTTTGGGATCATATTGTAAAAGTATGTACAGGATATGCATTGTTATTGGTCTTTATGTGAAATTAGATTTTCCACTTTATTTGTCTAACGCTGACAAAGGTTCTGTTAACGATGATAAGTGTTATCGTAACGTTGTCAGCAACATGTTAGTTTTGTGGTTTTTGATCTAATTGTGCAGGCGTTTTTAGCATTGTACAATTGGATACAGAGTTGCTTATGGATCCTTGGAGCATTATTGGAGCATGTTTCAATTTATGGATGATGGTTGGAATATTTCTATTCCTATCTTGACATAAATTTTTATTTACATGCATATTATTTGGCAACTTTTGTATCATAGTTTAAGGGGAGGTTTAAGAACCTTTTAGGACTTTTTGGGTATTCTTATAATACTCTTATCACAATTCTAGATTGTGTCCACTGGTGAGTATGACTTAGTTTACTAACTCATGAGGCACTATAGCATGCAAAGTTGTTATACTATGCATGCTGCCAAGACTTTTTGGCCTAGAATTGGATGTGGTCTGTTGGGAGACTTGGGTATAATTTATATTGGGCTTACCTGGGAAGTTACAAAGGGTTTTATGAGATAACTTAACTGTTAAGAATTTTGGTTAGCAAGGGACACTAGAGGACTGTTATGTCTATCTTGCATAAGCAAGTGTGCATGATTAGACAGTGCTTGCCACCCTATAGTAATTTTCAGTTTATAGGTTATCTTCACTAGGATAAATTACTTTTTTAAGGTCCTTTTTCATTTTTATCATTTTTATTTTTGGACGTTGACAGATATATTTCCAAACGTTGTCGTGACCAATTTAGACGTTGACATGGCTTTTACCAATGTTGACAAGAATATAGTCGTTGGGCGTTGATGGGTTATTTTTGACCGTTGACACTCGTTGGGTCCTACCCAATTGTTATTTTTGACGAAAATTGGGGCCGTAATTTTGGGAGTTGATAACTTTTAATTAATGCACAAGATAACTTATTTTCTTTTCAATATTTTCATCATTATATTTTGAAAATACTTGCCTCATTTTTGACCAATCACATGTGCCTATCTCTCCTATAAATTTGGATCTTTCTTTTTAAACAGGGTACTCTCATATTCTTGTCTAACAACTTTTCTCCTATAATTTATCTTTCATAACCTTTCACAAACAGCTTTCTACATCAATAGCGCCTAAGTTTAAACCAAGTGACTTGGTATTGAGATTCAGAAGTCAGCATAATATGATTGCTTATTTGGAAGCTGATGATGCTCTGTTTCCTCAATACACCCAGATGGTGGCGTATTTGAATGCATCCCCATTACGGTATGCTCTTTCTCATGCTCCTCTCATTCCCGTCACTCATATTAAACAGTTTTGGAACACTGTCAGTTCCTCAACGCTTAATAATGTGAATACATTAACAGCTATTGTCCATGGGCGTCCATGGGTGGTTACTGAAGCCTTGGTTCGCCATGCTTTGCATCTTAATGATGCTGATGGTATAACCACTCTACCCATTGGTGAGATAGAACAGGGACTCCAAGCTTTGGTTTATCCATTCCCTGAAGAGGGAACTTTAAACAAATATAATAAACAGGAATTTCCCCCAGCTTGGAAGTACTTAATACATGTCATCCTTGAATGTTTAAGTCCCAAATGTACTGCACATAATGAAATTAACAGATCTATTGCTAGTGCAATTGTGTGTATTATAAATAGGAAAAAGTATAATTTTTCTAAGCTGATTTTTGATGGCATGCGTAAAAACAAGGGTAATAAGATGACTTTGGCTTACCCAAGATTTTTACAAATGATTTATGATGAGCAAAGGTATTGCACCAGGGATCATGATGAGTTTTATGCGATCCCTGTGCAAAAGAAAGCTATTTTTAGTAAGATGAATTCACCCCCTCACAGAAATTTACCCCTTACCCAAGCCATGCTTGCTGTTATTGCAGCAGCACAACCTCAACCTGACCCACAACCACAACTTGATCCATTGCCTGAACCATCACCTTCACCTCAACACATGGAACTTGACCAAGATCCCTTCAACACTGACATGTTAAATGTTGGCGTTGATACTTCAAATTTAGACGTTGACACCTTTCTACAACAGACCCAAACACCCCTTAACCTTCAAACTACCACCCAATCCACATCATCTTCTACACCCCCTGAATTTAGGTTGGTAAAACGCCCAAGGACTACTGGAGTGTTCTCCTCTGGTGGTCCTAGCCATGTTGCAGAGAGGACCACCACCACAAGTGTGGTTGGTGATATGGATAAGGCTAGGACTATTGGTGATAGCTTAGATGCAGGCCAAGCTAGTCCTAACATCATTAAGACCTCATCCATGCCCCATGACTCTATTTTGGGAGGTCAAATCCCTACTCTCGAGGAGGGCAGATTGGAACCATACACAATGTTGGAATTGACGGTTGTCTACATTAGCTTGCAAAAGCAAAATCCAGACCTGGTACAAACAGTCAGTACACAAGGCCTTGAACTCAACCAATTGAGAGAGAGGATTGTTCTTTTAGAAGATACTAACAATAGGCGTGGTATGGAGGATTCTTCCAAAGGGGAGGATGAGCAGGTACATGTGAGTGACAAAGGCTCACATGATGGAGAATCTTTGGGTGTGGCTGAAGCTCTTACTGAATTGAAGAAGCAACCATGTTTTGATGTATCGTTGGTTACTCCTACAAATTTTAACTTATCCTTTACAGTAATGATGGAGCAGTTCACAAGAAGCGCTGACAAGAGTAAGGTGAGCGTTGACAAGCAGATTTTAGACGCTGACACACCAAGCGCTGACAAGAGTAAGTTGGGCGTTGACACACAGGATTTGAACGTTGACAGACCTGCAGATATGGTTGATGTATTCTAGTCATCAGCTATCATCAAGGAAGTGTCTTCACAGGTACCATCATCATCTTTACCCATCATTGATCCATTAGATAAGGGTAAAGAAATCATGGTAGAAACAGAGGTTCCAAAGGAACAAGAAAAGAAGAAGGTTGGTGAGTCACCATTTGTAGTTACTTTTGAGGAGCAAGAAGGAAGTAATGATGAAAGTTCAGATTCAAGTGTTATGATAATTGAAGAACCAGAAAGACTTGAATATGGTGATGAGTTGCAAGGGAGAAACTTGCAGAGTTGAAGTTGAAAGTAGATTATGATATGCCAGAAGTTGCCCAAATGTACCATGCTTGGGAGAACAAGGTTATGGAGAATCCAGACATGACAATTTTAGATCAAATTTGTGGTTTGGAGATTCTTCTAAAAGTTCAAAGAGATTGCAAGGTAATTCTGAAGTATAAGGCTAGCAAAGTTTTCTTACAGTTGAAGAGAGATAGAAGGGAGCTTTATTATATGTTGCTCAGATGTCATCAAGGAGGATGGACTTTTCAGAAGTTGCAGGGATTATCCTTTGAAGAATTGGAGTATAAGGCTTATCCTATTTGGGAAAGAGTGCAAGAAATGAACACTATCAGACTTCTTTCAGATGAAAGGAAAGAAGAACTTGCAGAAGAGACGGAGATTCAAAAGGCTATGATTGTTCCAAGGCCATTGAAGAAGGGAGTTCCACTTAAGTTTCCTTCAGATTTGAATAGAGTGAATCCCACTGAAGCTGTTATTAGAAGGAGTATTAAGCTCTCACCCATGGAAGATTCAGATATGGTAAAAGTATTACCTCATGACGCCAGAAACCCTATCATTAGTTATGAAGAAGATGCAAGTGGGTTTTGGATGATTGGCAGATATGGGAAAGAGGTACACACTTTTACTACTCTTATGTCTTTGTTTGCAAGTATGGATAGGGAAGACTTGACAGACCTTTGGAGGTTACTACTGGCCAAGTATGAGACTGAAGCACCTACTTCAGTCAATGGAATAAAGCTTTGGTCAACATTCAAGAGAATGTGTGCACCAGAAGAAGAAGATCATGTTTGGAAGGATCTTGAGGATGATATCAATGGACTTCAATGGCGTTTATATTCAGCAGCTGGTGTGTATCATTTGTGTTCTACAAAATTTTCTGAGTATCTTCTTGTGGATGCTGAGTATCCCATGTCAAAAGAAGTTTTTGAAAAGATGAAGACAACACAGCTGGAGATTGACTACTCAAGTGACGTGGCCATAAATTTGATTAGACACGTTTATTACCAATTTGATAAGATTTGTAAGAATCCTCCTAGTTCTTAGTTTTTATTCAGAAACTTGATTACTAGAGTAGATATCAAGTTTAGGGGAGGATTGTTGGGAATAAAATGTAGCCATTACACTTGGACGCTGACAAGAGAAATCGAAACGTTGTTAAGAAGAAATCAAGCGTTGACAGGACAAGCGTTGACAGGAAGTAGTCAAGCGTTGATAAGAAGAAGTCAAGCACTGATAGAAGACTTAGTCTACACGTATTATGTTTATAGTTTGTTTCTAGTAAAAATATGATCAACAATGTATTTTCTATGTTTATCTTTACCTAAAATAGCTGATACGTAGACTCTTGTACAAGGCTTCTTATTCTATAAAAGGTGACCTTTAGGTTTATGTTTGATATACGTTTTAACACTTTCATTGTACGCAAGTTTGTATTATCAATCAAAGTGAAAGTTTGGTTTACATTGTTTGTGTGTTCTTGTTTGAGTATTAATTCCGCATAATACTTAAATTGTTTTACACACAACAAAGTTTCTCTATGTGTTTAACTTGATTTAATCTCGTTTACACAAGCTAAATCGATCTAAGTTTGGGATCAACAAAATTGTTTTAATAACTAAGATATTGCCTGAGCCTTATACACAAGCATGACCAGTCAGTATTACTAGTTACGGAGGTACCGTAACCATGACACTTGAGGCACCGGTGTCATGACTCACCTGTGGGAGAGTGATATCCCACAACGTTCCACTCAGTTCAGCTTGGCCATTTTATCAGTATTATTAGTGGGGCATATGGGTGCATCCTAGGCTTATCAGTTTACAGTTATCAGGTGAATATGGTGTGTGCCCTACATCCTTCACATTGGATCTGATCCCTCCACCCAACACATTATTTAGAGGTCACCCCTCTATAGCATGACGAGGTCACCCCTCCAGTTATTCATGCATAGTTTTTATAGCACATGACCTATATAAGCTCTGGCAATTAAAATACAGTAAATGCATGTTTTTAGATTCAACAGTTAATAAGTCAGTTTTATTATCTATAAATCAGATATATCAGATTTTACATAGTTTGCTTCCATTGCATAACAGTTTTAGTTTCAGAATGTGTTATCGGTTCTTTTCTAGTATATTATTATCATGCTTCATATTCGTTCACTGAGCGTTATGCTCAGCCGTAGTTTCCTTTCATGTTTCCAAACGGCAGGTACACAGGGACGATCTTAGGACTTCTAAGAGAGTACGTGCATTTGATGGGAGCTATCCAGACTCCTTTACTTTATGCACACATACATTACTTTTGTTGTTTGGACATTGTTTCATCCTTTTCTTTTGGTACTTAATCTTTATATTTTGAGCTTATGTTTGGACTACCGATGTTTGATTCTGGTATTTCCGTTATGGACTGTTAATATTTAATACATTGCCTTGCATGCTTTGATGACACACCATAATACACGTAACGGTCCACTTATCCAAGTAGGGTGTTACAAGTAAGGTGTGATTCCTTTGGATCTGCTTGGTATCCAAGTAGGGTATTATGTAGAGAAGTGAATGTCAGGTCTGCTTATAGTTAAACATATGAGTGACCCAATCATACCTCTATACTGAGTCTCATTGACCGATTGTCCATTGAGATCAGGTCCTAAGTTTTTAGGGGGTACCATTGGAGTCTTCACTAAAGCACAATTGATATCATACTTCTTCAACAAATCATTGACATATTTTTCTTGATTGATGGAGATGCCTTGGTCAGATTGTTTTACCCGAAGACCAAGGAAGTATGTGAGTTCTCCCATCATACTCATCTCAAACTTGCTGGTCATAAGCTTGGAAAATTGTTTGCATAATTTCAAGCTTGTTGAACCAAAAATGACGTCATCCACATAAATTTGTACCAGAATGGTGTCAGTTTTAGATTTATAGATAAACAAAGTGCTATCTATTTTTCCTCTGACAAACTTATTTTAACACCCCTAATTCACATTGCGCAGCGTAAATACACAATTGGGTGCTAAATACAAGTATCATCACACAAGGTATATTGAACGACTAAAAAAGAGACGCTTACACATAAAATATAAATAATATTTCACACTATGTCTAAAACATAATTTCATCCCATAATGTACTAAAACGACACCAGAGTAAAGCGTTTAGTCCCCACAGATCTCGACCATCAAACCAACAAGTTTAGTACAATACACAAAAATTAGACAAATTGTTCAACAGTAAAAGGATAGAAATTGTTTTAGACCAACAGACTTCAATAGCCAACCCACAACATCCGCAGCAAAGCTACGCCATCAATCACCTTCGATTACCTAAAACACATGCTTAAACGAGTCAACAATAATGTTGAGCGAGTCCATAGGTTTTACAAATCATATTTGAATACAAGAAGAAAATCAATCATAATCATTTTATAGAATTGTCGTGCACACAATCTATTTCAAGGCAACACATTATATTTAAGCTCATGACACCGACCCCTTAACCAATAAGTTACACACGCCAAATGCCAGCATGACTAGATAAAACCATTGCCCCTCTAGGGTATTAGTTGCTAGATATATACCCAACTCTCATTCTCGTAAATTATCCTTCCCAGAGGTTACTCAACGTAATCTCCTGGTCTCGGATAGGGTGGTCAACCCAATAGTACTATTATTTGAATAAGTGGCTATTCCCAACTCACAACATCAAGTCAGAACATAGTTAACGGTTCATGAATTTAGGGTCTTTAGCAACAAGGTACTCAATACAATTCAAGGCAACATAGGCAACATTCGGGTCCAAGCAATTAATCATGACTTGTGTTTATTTATTTTCAAGTAGCATGTATCCCCCTCGCGGGTATTAAAAAATTTGGTAGCTAGCATGAAAAGCGAGGCTACAGACTCACCTTCGTATAAGAGACCTAGCGAGATGATCGCCGATGATAGAGGATGCCTTTCAAACACGAGAACCACAACCTATCAAATAAGGCGCGTTCATTAATAATAGACTCGAGAAATAAACCATACATAAAAATATCAAACTCAAACTCGTAAAATCACGACAAACTCGAGAGAAAATGATACAAGTGATACTATTACACTCTTCTACACATCTACTTTATCACTCTATACTCTCGACAAAAATTTGCCGGCACATATCAAATGTACTAGCTCATTTACCCCACTTAGACTCGTCAAACGTTTATGAAATGACTCGAGGAACTAACTTACTATCTATAGAAAGTCCTATAACAATTTTATCAAATAAATTTACTTTTAAAGTTCCCTGCCCGATTCATCTTTGAACTACAAAAACCGGACAGTTTTACGTCATCGACTCATATAACCGTTTTAACTTCTATAAACGACTCCATTTACAAAACCGACACTTAGGTTTCGAAATAGACTCACCATATAGGGTTTACACTTTTACATCAGTCCTTGACTCATTTCAAAACTCATTCTATAGTCCCCGAGATTCGAGCCAAATATCGACAACAACTGTATGTCGTGCCGATACTCGTCTCCCGGTACACGAATAATTAAACTTTCATAACTTCTCGCTCGTTTGGAGCTAGAAGCTCTACTTTATATCAAATCGAAGCTAATCGAATTCTATACAACCCTATGCTATTAGTTAAGCCATAATAATATCATAAGGTACCCAAAAATAACCTTTTTCCTACTGATCTAAATTACCCTTCAAAATTTTCCATGAAATCATGTTTTTAACCAAAATCAATCATTTTTATCATGATTCTATAACCCTAATAACAACATAACTCATCTCTAACACTTGTATCAATCTAAAAATCAAAAACCCAAAATCAAAAACAAGTTTTTAGCAAAAACTAGCATGATCATCACTTGATCATCATCAAATACACATGCATGATCATAAACTTGACCTACCAACCCTAATAAAATCAAACTTCATGCATGTAACCAAATTTAGTACCAAAAGAAGCCTCTTTAAATTCTAAGATAGGGTCTTTAATTTTTTTGATTAGATCAAACTTGATTTTGCAAGAAAATTGATTGAAAGGGTGTGTTAGGGTGACGGTTAAAAAGAAAAGAGAGGGGAGGTAGGTGATTTTTCTAGTTTAGTGGTAAGTATGTGAAAAGTAGGTGGAATTTTGGCTTTTATATAGTGCTTCAAAGGTTTGTTTTGCCAATTTGTGATAGTTGTGGTCCAAAATGTAAATAGTTAGCTAAAAAGCGAGAAATGACTATTATTCAATTTTGAAAATATTCACGGTGCTCGAGTTTCATAAAATACTTCTCAAAAGTTAAAACGTATCTCAAATATAATAATATCGTCTCCCGACTTGACTTAACACGTCATTCAAAAGAAAACATCGAACAATCGACAATAAAACGTAAAATATTGGGCATCCATCGTCATCACGCTTGCTAATACTCCTTATACTTATTAAAAGTAAAATATAAATCTCCTATCATCGGTTTAAACTTAAACCTTCAAAAATAAAAATCAATCAAACTCATAAAAAAAAATTAAAAATAGTCGTAAATTAAGATTAAGCAATGACCTCAGTTTCAGGTTATCATACTTATGTTCAATGAGAAATGTTGAGAAAGTTTCATACCATGATCTTGGAGCTTGCTTCAGTCCATACAAAGCTTTGTAAAGCTTGTAGACATGGTTTTGGTATTTACAATTCTCAAAGCCAAGAGGCTGTGTAACATAAACTTCTTCTTTTAGGTCACCATTTAGGAATGCACTTTTGACATCCATTTGGTAGATGATGAAGTTCATGTAAGTGGTATAAGAAAGAAAGATTCGTATGGCTTCCATACGAGCAACTAGAGCAAAGGTTTCCAGGCTCTTGATTGAATCCTTGGGCCACCAGCCTAGCTTTGTTTTTGGTCACCACGTTGGTTTCATCTCTTTTGAGCTTGTAAACCCATTTGGTGCCAATGGTTGATTTACCATATGGAAGAGGAACCAATTTCCAGACTTTGTTTCTTTAAAATTGATTTAGTTCCTCTTGCATGGCATCCACCTATCCAGGGTGTGTGAGTGCTTCAGAAACCTTTGTAGGTTCAATTTCTGAGAGAAAGTTTGCATAGAGGAATTCTCAAGATGAGGCAGCACTCAGTTTCTTTGCCATAGATCTAGTGACTCTACCTTCTCCAGAATTGCCTATTATGTTCACTAGCTGTATGTGACTATTTTTATTCCAAGATTTTTGTGGAGCTGGAGAATAGGCACTGGTATCATAATTAGAGCTATAAACTGGAAGTCCATGACATGGACTTGGACTTGGATTATCTCTAGTGTTTGCTGAAGGATATTCAATAGACAAAGGTTCAATAAATGGAGGGCTTCCTTCTTGGTAAGAAGCAACACATCCAAGACCTAATTCCCTAGAGATAGTTGGAGAGCTTTGAGTAGAGGGCTTAGCTTGTTCATCAACAGCTTCATTGGATTGATCATTTTGATCATGTGTGTCACTATGTTGATTGTTTTGAAACTGACCATTTTGATCATTTGTGTTGATTTGTTGATCATTTGTGTTGATTTGTTGATCATTTGTGTTGATTTGTTGATCATTTTGATACTGGTCATTATTTGATTGACAGCCATCAGTATTTGATACTAAAGGATTTCCTTTTGTAGGACTTATCAAATCTTAAAATGGATCAATATGAGGAACTGAATTGCTTGTTTGATATCTTTGAGAAGGCTCATAATGTTGAAATCCATTAGATGGATAATTATGAGATTCATGAATATGAAGTTCATCATCTTATGGATTTGTAAATTTGAGAGCTTCAAAACTTTCATTGAAAGTGATGTGATAAATTTCTTCAATACATTGTCTTCTTGTGTTGAAGACTTTATATGATTTAGATACTAGGGGGTATCCAAGGAAGTAACCATCATTAGATTTTTCATCAAACTTCCCAAGGTGATCCCTATGACTATAAATGAATACTGGTGTTAGCCTTAAAATGTGTGCGACTAACGGAATTACATTAGTTTCATAGCCGGGACTCGTAGGGACTAATATTGTCATATGTATAGTCCAAGTCCCGGGCTATATAAACCCCTCCATACTTCCATGGAGGGGTGAGGCTTGAAATTGAGTATAATGCAGTTCGTTTTTCTCAGTTCTTGCTAATGGAAAGTCCAACCAATATCGGGTTTATAACTGTTTTTGGTTGTTAAACTTGCTTGGATATTCTATTTGCTAATTCAATCAAAGCCTTGCAAAACGGAAAAATATTACCTACTTATATGTAAAACAATTTGCAAATACCAAGTTTTTATTCAAGTAAAATTCAAAATGCAAAATATAAAACTTAAAGGACTGAAAATGTAAATTCTATGAAAGATAAATGCTTGAAATGTAAATTCTAACAATTCTAGGGACCAAAAGTGTAAATCAGTAAACTACAAGGATCAAATATGCAAAACTTATAACCAACTAACCAAAAATGTAACAAACTAACAACTTGCTAACTGAAATTAGCAACTTCCAAAACTACAAGGGCTTAAAACTTGCAAACCCTAAAATCTTTGAAGTTTAGCTAAGTTTAAACACTGATTAAAACAAAAGGGACTAAATTGCAATTTTAAGAACTATTTAAGCCAAAACGGGTTTAAGGTGAAAATAAGCTCGTTTGAGCTTATTACTTAACCAAATCTAATGAAACAAGTTGCAAAACATTTTAAATCCAAAATAAGCTACGTGTGTAAAAGGATTTTGGCTAAAGTTGAGAAATAAGCAATTGAGAACTTATCAATAAGCTCAAAATAAGCTATAGCAAAATCTAAACAGTCACAACTTGATTTTCTGACTAAAACTGATTAAGCAACTCAATTAATGAACGGGAAATCAAACTAGAACATTTTTCATCAAGAAATAAGCTGAGAATCTGAATTAAGCTGAAAATGGGCTTATCGTTGACCAGCGTTGACCAGCTTATTTTTCAAGAAGCTGAAACTTTCAAAAATCAAGTAACTCAATGTTTTAAGAGGATTTGTGAAGAAAAATGGCCATGTTTATGAAGAGGATTAAGAGATTCAAATTTTCAGTTTCAAGTTACAGAAATTTGACTTAAGTATGCTTATCTGAACTTTGCTTATTCCTAACTGATTATTGAAAACTGTATTAAATGCTTTAGGAATCTGAATCTCTATGATATAAGCTACAAATGAGAGCAAATTTGGTACAATTTCATCAAGTATTGAATGAGTACTGATCAAATCAAAATGACAAGTTCTAATGAGCAAAACTAAATGAAATCAACCCAAACATTTTATATGCCATTTGCCTGATTGACTTTCTTTTTGACTTGTAAATGACTTAAAACACTTTATAATCACCTTTTAACTGCAAATGAACTTTAACAAGCCAAAACTCAATTCTTGAAAACTCTTTTTAAGCTAATCCCAAACACTCCTTTTACTGATATTATAAACTTTTGCAAAGACTTTTTAAGAACTGAATTAAGCTGAATCAAATGCTTTTAACTTCCAAACTTGATACTCCAAATGAAATGATCTAAGACTACAAATGAACACTAAGAGCAACAATGACCATACAAGATACTAGAACCAAATTTTTACTGAAAAATAAGCTAAGACTAAGCTTAATCCAAAACTAAGATCAGACAAACAGAATCAAACTACAAGTAATCAAGATCAAACAAAGAGCAAATCTAAACAACTTTTATCATGCAGCCATCAAGATTACACTATGAAAAGAAAGCATGCATTTGACTTATTGAGAGGAATTGAAACAAGAGCTTTTAAAACCTATTGTAGTAAACCTTTGGGAAGAAGAGGAGCGCTGAGCTCTCTTAGCCTAGTGATAACCACCACCTTATCACTAGGACAACAATCAATCAACAAGAACAGCTAACAAATCAACATGAATCATCAACATGCTTGAAATCTTCAAAAAACTATGGAATGAACTGAATTCTTCTCAAACAGCTAACAAACTCCTTCAAGGTCAGTTATGATCAATCTATGATCATAACAAACACAAAACAGCAACACAAGTATCCAATAGCAGCAGGAAATGAGCAGTAATATGAAGAACAGTTTTGGCGGGAAATGGGAAATTTGAATTTTATTAATGGAAAACGGTTACAAAGTTGTTAAAAGGTAAGTAACTAACTAACTAACTCAAGAGTTTGTTAGACTCTTGAGTAGCTAGGGTAAAAATAGAGGAAAGGGAAAGGAATTAAAGAACTATGTGTTTTTACAAAATTAAGCTACCCGTTACAAATGAAGTCCTATCCATCTATTTATAGACGTGAGGAAGATGGTTGTTGGGGTTGGTGATGTGTCAGGACCAATCCCAGCTTTCCACGTGCACAATTCTACATAATTGCATTTGCAGGTATGAACAAGGATTTGGATTTTTCTTTAATATTGATCTTCATGTTAATTGACTTGTACCATTGTGTTCGTCTCTTCAAAATGATCAATTTTGGTGTTGAAATGTTTTCATGAAATGGCTTGTAGCTCAAACGCGATCCTGGCAAATATTTTTGATGAAGAAGACGCCACGTGTCAGCATGTGATTGGCTAAAAATTGATCACACGGATCCAACTGTTGTGATTGGGTATTAATTGCATGGCGGCTGAGTGGGAATTAATTACTCAATCCATGTGCTCACTTTTCTCTCTTCTCATTGGCTGAAATGGTTTCACATGGATTAAACCTTGAATAACTTTCCAATGTTGGCAGAATTAGTCCTTATACTTGGCTGATTGTTATTTTGAGCTAGGAGCTTCATTCTTTTGACATATTTGGTCCTTCAACTTTCATTCTTGAACAAAATGGTCCATTGACTGAGTTGACTTGAGAGTTGACCAAGTTTGACTTGAATCTTGACTTTCACAATATTTGCACTTTAGTCCTTCTACTTTGACAACTTGTCAAGATAGGTCCTTGTACTTTAAAGTCTTGTCACTTTTGATCCTTCTTTGTCTTTTTCATCAATTTGAGCTTGATTATTCCTTGTTTGCTTGGAAATGTATCTTTTTACCTACACAAGTGCACACAAACACAAACATACCACATAACACTGTTTTTGCAAGATAAATTGGTATTTTGCTTCTTGTTTTAGGGTTATTTGTTGATAAAAGGATATGAGTTTAAGCTCATATCAAATTCCCCTACACTTGAACATTCTCATGTCCTCATGCAATATTATATATTAAAGCTCAAATTTACATTTCCCTCATAATTAATCCACCTTGGCCATATGAGATGCATCTAAACTACTCTAAACTAAATGATGCATGATTTTGACTTTCAATAATGCACTGAACAAAATACAATTCTATCTATTTCTTTTTGATTTTTCTTGAAATGGTTTTGATGGAAATAACTCATAAAGAATTCAATGGCTTAGATTAGGGCTTGGGTACCATGGACATTTATCACCCTCAAGTTTCACTTTCCCCATACCAAGCTTAAAAATATGATCATTGCATTCACAAGTGAAAAGTGCATCAACTTATTCATGACAATTAAATGTGGAACCGGTTATTATTTGAGCAAATTGCTTGAAGGCAAATTTGTCATTATTCAAGTGAGAAGTATAAGAAATGTAAAATCCAAAAATAAGGAAGCACGATTTTAATCCTAAGTAATCATCTCATCCATTACTTAAAAAACCGCTCACAATTAATATAAGTCCGTTTTAAGAGTAATAAGTCATTCGCCTTATGTGTAAAATCCTCATGTCATGCTTTCATAAGTAGCTACACACTCGCTAAGGAAAGGAAAATAAAACTCACGCAATAATTTACATCCGCCATCTTTTTGAGACCTTGGATCTTCAACCCCGCAACCCGTCAAGGCAATATTGGATTGGAGCAATCTATTGAATCCCCGCAACCCGTCAAGGTAATATTGGAACTCAATAGTCACTATAATTAACACCACACTGCCCCTCTTGGGAGTCTTGCATTATTTTTTTTTTCTTTTTCTTTCTTTTTCTTTTCTCTTTTTTTTCTAGCCACTCATTTTTTTTCATAAGCCGCTCTTATTTTTCTTTATTCCTCACAAAGAAATTTGAAAAGAAGAAAAGGAAAAACACCCGCTAAATATGGAGCATGACATAAGTCTAGTACACATAAAACGTGCTAACTTAGAATCTTAAGACGTACTCATATCAACCATAAATGATTAGCCAAAAATGCATAAGAGATTACAAACCAATTAAAACCGTACTTGATTATTTATTAACAATTATATACATGCGAAGAAATAGAGGCAAAGAAGAGAAGGGTTTAGCCACAAGTAATTGTTATGAAGTCTATCTAGCCCTTTTACACTTGCTTCAACTCTATCATTTCCCATTCTCCCCAAATTTAAAATCTCAAATAGATTGGTGGATGCTTAGCCTAATAGTCCAATGAAGGACTACATGGTTAAGGATACTAGCTAGAGAGTGCTAAGATAAGCAAACTCGGGTTGAGTCAAAATATCCATGGCGGGCCTAATATGTCAAAGAAACCTAAATTTGTTAAACCATGTTTTATTATATTTTTCCTTTTTATATATTTTTGAATAAAAGAAGAAATATATACAATGCAAATGTGTTATGAAAAAGAAAAATGATTAATGCAAAAATATGAATGCATAATTTTGGTGGCCAAAGTAGATCAAAAATTTGAAAAATGTTGAAAATTCAATTTTCTATGTTATCATGCAAGACAATGACAAGTTCTAGGTAAGATCACTTCGATAGAAGACACCCCTACACTTAAACTAAACATTGTCCTCAATGTTTAAGAGCATGGAAGTATAAAAACTTCCCTTACACTTATGACAATGAATAGACTTTGCTTAACCTAAGTTAAGGAAAGGAAAACTATTAGTGAAATCATGTTTAAGCACAAGGTGTCAATGAAAAATCACTAAAGTAACGAAGTGAACCGGATACAAGGGCCTCCTCCATAAGCTCCAAAGCATGAGTTGAGTGAGCAACCCTACAAACAATCATGAAGACAAAAGAAGGTCTCCCCTACACTTATCTCCAAGTCTATATCTTTATTTCTAACCTACAACACTCTAAACCTAGTTATACGATGCTTGAGTTAAAGAGTCTCTAGCTCGACTCGTCCCACACTTAAAAGTGTCTAAAACCTATCATGGAGAAGAAAATTTTTGCCCTTTTTAAGAAAAATCTCCATGATGAGGTAAAACAAGTGTTCATTTATCAAAACTCCATAAATATCCCCCAGGATCAAATACATAATTACCCTCCCACTTATAACACAATTCAACAACTAGCTTCCCAAGCAATGGTGAAAAGAATGAGGTGTAGTTCTCTAAAATGGTTTCCCATATGTTCTTCCCAAGGTGATAGAGTAAATCTCTCAAATCTTTCACAAGGTTTCCTTTTATTGCATCAGACGGATACTGAGATGGTGTAGCAAGCTCTATGCCAGGATCAAAAATCCGTTCCTTGATGGGAAAACAACAAGTGTTGGTTGCCTTAGAAGATTCTTCTTTGTAAATCACATTGTGAGAGAAAGGTTGTGAAGGCATGGGTAACAACAAGCTCTTGGAAGGAACCATCATGACTTGTTTTCCTTTATCACTTCGAAAGGTTGAGATGGGCAAGGAAGAAGGAAAATGATCTTCATGCAATAGAGATTCTAAATAGAGTATGTCCCCCTCCTCATCAAAATATCCAAGAGTATACTCAAAAGGTATATCCACCTCTAAAAACTCATCAATCTCATCAATGATAGAATCCTCCTCATCACCATAAACATCATAGATTGGACTATCAAAAATGGGTGATCCCTCAAAACCAAAGGAAGTATGATCATCAACAAATGGAGAGTCACAAGTAGAAAGCTCATCATCACTATAGTCATCATATGTTGGTGAATCACAAAGAAAAAATTCCTCATCACTTAAGTCCTCATCAAAGTGATTAGTATTGTGGAAAAGTGGGGTGTCATATGGAATTTCACTAAAGTTTAGCTCTTGAGGTTCATGAAAATCAAAGGAGGAAGTAATGGAAGCAATGGTCTCAATATGAGAGAAATCATAATCTCCACTTGAGCAAGCTTCATAAAAGTACTCATCACAAACTTCATCAAGAAGATCATCTTGTGTTTCCTCCTCATGCACAACATCAATGTGTTTTACCGCTTCGAGCTCATTAGACTTTTTGGACAACTTCCCCATGTTAAACACAACTCTCTCATCTCCTACCCGCATTGTAAGTTCTCCTTCCGCCACATCGATTAAAGTACGACCCGTTCTCAAAAATGGCCTACCAACAATCAAAGGCACTCTAGGATCCATATCATAATCAACCACTACAAAATCTGCGGGAAATGTAAATCTATCAACCCCAACAAAAACATCCTCCGCAATTCCCACCGGATAAGCTATAGTACGGTTAGCCAACTCAAGAGTCATCTTAGTAGGAGTGAGCTCGGGAAGTGAAAGTCTCTTCCAAACCGATAATGGCATAAGATTTATGCTTGCTCCTAAATCCGCTAAAGCCATACAATTTTCCACCCCCGGGAAATTGCAAGGAATCAAAAACCTCCCCGGATCTCCAAGCTTAGTAGGCAACTTCTTAAGCAAAACCGCGGAGCAATTTTCATTCAAAGAAGCATTAGGCAAATCCACCAATCTTTCCTTGTTAGAAAGCAAGTCCTTAATCATCTTAGCAAACTTAGGCATATTGGCTAAGGCTTCCGCAAAGGAGATATTGATGTTAAGTTGCTTGAACATCCTCAAAAAGTTAGAAACTTGGATATCATCCTTGTTCTTAAGCTTTTCTTTTCTCAATCTTGAGGGATAAGGAAGACTTGGTTTTGGTTGTGGTTGAGGTGTGGATGAAGGATTTTCCTTATTGAGTGTTTCATGAATAGGCTTTGAAATTGGAGAAATGGGAGCATTTTGAGGTGGTGAAGTAGAGGTAGAGGGCTTGTCACAAGTAGGAGCACAAGTGGGTCGAACAATAGTAGGTTTAGGAGGTGAAGGATCCTTTGTTGTTGTTCCACTCCTTGTTGTAATAGCATTGACATTGGCCCGTGGGTTTGTTTGTGTGTTGGAAGGTAAAGCCCCTTGTGGTCTTTGATTTAATACCACCAAAACCCTATTGAATTGGTCATTCATTTTCTTCTCCATAGCTTGGAACTTCCTTTCATTCTCTTGATTCATTTTTTGCAAAAGATCCATGGTGTTATACTCTTGTGGCACATGACCTTGAAAACCTTGAGGTTGGAAAGGTAAAGGTTGGGAGTTAAATCCTTGATTTGGTGGATAAAAGGTATTTGCTTGAGGTTGAAATTGATTGGGTGCCTTGTAGTTATTTCCTTGGTATGGTGGTCTTTGCCCTTGATTCCTTGGTAAAATTTGAGGTGGAAAGTATTCCCGCCTGTCACGCGGGTGACCCGGGTTCGTTCCCCGGCAGCGGCGCCATTTGAAATTGAGTATAATGCAGTTCGTTTTTTCTCAGTTCTTGCTAATGGAAAGTCCAACCAATATCGGGTTTATAACTGTTTTTGGTTGTTAAACTTGTTTGGATATTCTATTTGCTAATTCAATCAAAGCCTTGCAAAACGGAAAAATATTACCTACTTATATGTAAAACAATTTGCAAATACCAAGTTTTTATTCAAGTAAAATTCAAAATGCAAAATATAAAACTTAAAGGATTGAAAATGTAAATTCTATGAAAGATAAATGCTTGAAATGTAAATTCTAACAATTCTAGGGACCAAAAGTGTAAATCAGTAAACTACAAGGATCAAATATGCAAAACTTATAACCAACTAACCAAAAATGTAACAAACTAACAACTTGCTAACTGAAATTAGCAACTTCCAAAACTACAAGGGCTTAAAACTTGCAAACCCTAAAATCTTTGAAGTTTAGCTAAGTTTAAACACTGATTAAAACAAAAGGGACTAAATTGCAATTTTAAGAACTATTTAAGCCAAAACGGGTTTAAGGTGAAAATAAGCTCGTTTGAGCTTATTACTTAACCAAATCTAATGAAACAAGTTGCAAAACGTTTTAAATCCAAAATAAGCTACGTGTGTAAAAGGATTTTGGCTAAAGTTGAGAAATAAGCAATTGAGAACTTATCAATAAGCTCAAAATAAGCTATACCAAAATCTAAACAGTCACAACTTGATTTTCTGATTGAAACTGATTAAGCAACTCAATTAATGAACGGGAAATCAAACTAGAACATTTTTCATCAAGAAATAAGCTGAGAATCTGAATTAAGCTGAAAATGGGCTTATCGTTGACCAGCGTTGACCAGCTTATTTTTCAAAAAGCTGAAACTTTCAAAAATCAAGTAACTCAATGTTTTAAGAGGATTTGTGAAGAAAAATGGCCATGTTTATGAAGAGGATTAAGAGATTCAAATTTTCAGTTTCAAGTTACAGAAACTTGACTTAAGTATGCTTATCTGAACTTTGCTTATTCCTAACTGATTATTGAAAACTGTATTAAATGCTTTAGGAATCTGAATCTCTATGATATAAGCTACAAATGAGAGCAAATTTGGTACAATTTCATCAAGTATTGAATGAGTACTGATCAAATCAAAATGACAAGTTCTAATGAGCAAAACTGAATGAAATCAACCCAAACATTTTATATGCCATTTGCCTGATTGACTTTCTTTTTGACTTGTAAATGACTTAAAACACTTTATAATCACCTTTTAACTGCAAATGAACTTTAACAAGCCAAAACTCAATTCTTGAAAACTCTTTTTAAGCTAATCCCAAACACTCCTTTTACTGATATTATAAACTTTTGCAAAGACTTTTTAAGAACTGAATTAAGCTGAATCAAATGCTTTTAACTTCCAAACTTGATACTCCAAATGAAATGATCTAAGACTACAAATGAACACTAAGAGCAACAATGACCATACAAGATACTAGAACCAAATTTTTACTGAAAAATAAGCTAAGACTAAGCTTAATCCAAAACTAAGATCAGACAAACAGAATCAAACTACAAGTAATCAAGATCAAACAAAGAGCAAATCTAAACAACTTTTATCATGCAGCCATCAAGATTACACTATGAAAAGAAAGCATGCATTTGACTTATTGAGAGGAATTGAAACAAGAGCTTTTAAAACCTATTGTAGTAAACCTTTGGGAAGAAGAGGAGCGCTGAGCTCTCTTAGCCTAGTGATAACCACCACCTTATCACTAGGACAACAATCAATCAACAAGAACAGCTAACAAATCAACAGGAATCATCAACATGCTTGAAATCTTCAAAAAACTATGGAATGAACTGAATTCTTCTCAAACAGCTAACAAACTCCTTCAAGGTTAGTTATGATCAATCTATGATCATAACAAACACAAAACAGCAACACAAGTATCCAATAGCAGCAGGAAATGAGCAGTAATATGAAGAACAGTTTTGGCGGGAAATGGGAAATTTGAATTTTATTAATGGAAAACGGTTACAAAGTTGTTAAAAGGTAAGTAACTAACTAACTAACTCAAGAGTTTGTCAGACTCTTGAGTAGCTAGGGTAAAAATAGAGGAAAGGGAAAGGAATTAAAGAACTATGTGTTTTTACAAAATTAAGCTACCCGTTACAAATGAAGTCCTATCCATCTATTTATAGACGTGAGGAAGATGGTTGTTGGGGTTGGTGACGTGTCAGGACCAATCCCAACTTTCCACGTGGACAATTCTGCATAATTGCATTTGCAGGTATGAACAAGGATTTGGGTTTTTCTTTATTATTGATCTTCATGTTAATTGACTTGTACCATTGTGTTCGTCTCTTCAAAATGATCAATTTTGGTGTTGAAATCTTTTCATGAAATGGCTTGTAGCTCAAACGCGATCCTGGCAAATATTTTTGATGAAGAAGACGCCACGTGTCAGCATGTGATTGGCTAAAAATTGATCACACGGATCCAACTGTTGTGATTGGGTATTAATTGCATGGCGGCTGAGTGGGAATTAATTACTTAATCCGTGTGCTCACTTTTCTCTCTTCTCATTGGCTGAAATGGTTTCACATGGATTAAACCTTGAATAACTTTCCAATGTTGGCAGAATTAGTCCTTATACTTGGCAGATTGTTGTTTTGAGCTAGGAGCTTCATTCTTTTGACATATTTGGTCCTTCAACTTCCATTCTTGAACAAAATGGTCCATTGACTGAGTTGACTTGAGAGTTGACCAAGTTTGACTTGAATCTTGACTTTCACAATATTTGCACTTTAGTCCTTCTACTTTGACAACTTGTCAAGATAGGTCCTTGTACTTCAAAGTCTTGTCACTTTTGATCCTTCTTTGTCTTTTTCATCAATTTGAGCTTGATTATTCCTTGTTTGCTTGGAAATGTATCTTTTTACCTACACAAGTGCACACAAACACAAACATACCACATAACACTGTTTTTGCAAGATAAATTGGTATTTTGCTTCTTGTTTTAGGGTTATTTGTTGATAAAAGGATATGAGTTTAAGCTCATATCAAATTCCCCTACACTTGAACATTGTCATGTCCTCATGTAATATTATATATTAAAGCTCAAATTTACATTTCCCTCATAATTAATCCACCTTGGCCATATGAGATGCATCTAAACTACTCTAAACTAAATGAAGCATGATTTTGACTTTCAATAATGCACTGAACAAAATACAATTCTATCTATTTCTTTTTGATTTTTCTTGAAATGGTATTGATGGAAATAACTCATAAAGAATTCAATGGCTTAGATTAGGGCTTGGGTACCATGGACATTTATCACCCTCAAGTTTCACTTTCCCCATACCAAGCTTAAAAATAGGATCATTGCATTCACAAGTGAAAAGTGCATCAACTTATTCATGACAATTAAATGTGGAACCGGTTATTATTTGAGCAAATTGCTTGAAGGCAAATTTGTCATTATTCAAGTGAGAAGTATAAGAAATGTAAAATCCAAAAATAAGGAAGCACGGTTTTAATCCTAAGTAATCATCTCATCCATTACTTGAAAAACCGCTCACAATTAATATAAGTCCGTTTTAAGAGTAATAAGTCATTCGCCTTATGTGTAAAATCCTCATGTCATGCTTTCATAAGTAGCTACACACTCGCTAAGGAAAGGAAAATAAAACTCACGCAATAATTTACATCCGCCATCTTTTTGAGACTTTGGATCTTCAACCCCGCAACCCGTCAAGGCAATATTGGATTGGAGCAATCTATTGAATCCCCGCAACCCGTCAAGGTAATATTGGAACTCAATAGTCACTATAATTAACACCACACTGCCCCTCTTGGGAGTCTTGCATTATTTTTTTTTCTTTTTCTTTTTTTTCTTTTCTCTTTTTTTTTCTAGCCACTCATTTTTTTCATAAGCCGCTCTTATTTTTCTTTATTCCTCACAAAGAAATTTGAAAAGAAGAAAAGGAAAAACACCCGCTAAATATGGAGCATGACATAAGTCTAGTACACATAAAACGTGCTAACTTAGAATCTTAAGACGTACTCATATCAACCATAAATGATTAGCCAAAAATGCATAAGAGATTACAAACCAATTAAAACCGTACTTGATTATTTATTAACAATTATATACATGCGAAGAAATAGAGGCAAAGAAGAGAAGGGTTTAGCCACAAGTAATTGTTATGAAGTCTATCTAGCCCTTTTACACTTGCTTCAACTCTATCATTTCCCATTCTCCCCAAATTTAAAATCTCAAATAGATTGGTGGATGCTTAGCCTAATAGTCCAATGAAGGACTACATGGTTAAGGATACTAGCTAGAGAGTGCTAAGATAAGCAAACTCGGGTTGAGTCAAAATATCCATGGCGTTATACTCTTGTGGCACATGACCTTGAAAACCTTAAGGTTGGAAAGGTAAAGGTTGGGAGTTAAATCCTTGATTTGGTGGATAAAAGGTATTTGCTTGAGGTTGAAATTGATTGGGTGCCTTGTAGTTATTTCCTTGGTATGGTGGTCTTTGCCCTTGATTCCTTGGTAAAATTTGAGGTGGATTTTGTTGAATTTGGGTGGGTGGTTGGGGTGGGAATCCGGGTGGAGTAAGGTAGTTTTGGGACTTGTAAGAAAGGTTATTTGGATTGATATTAGGCTTGAAGTGTTCACGATGTTCCTCTTGGTAAGCATAGCATTCCCCTTGATACCCTTGCACCTTATCACATTGTTCATAAGAATGGGGACCTCCACAAGTAACACAAGAAATGGTGATGGCATTCACATTATTTGAGGAATTGTTCAATGACATGTTCTTAAAAGCTTGAAGCATTTCTAGTTGTACTTGCAAATTCTTCTCATTATGACTATCCATCCTTTGAAAAATCTCTTCTTAAAACTTGAGGAGTTGGTTATCACAAGGAGTTTGAGAATTGTTTTGGATAACATGACCCTTTTCTTCAAATGGATTGTTTGTTTGAACCATTGCTTTAGTCTCAATGATGTCCAAAGCCTCTTGGTAAGTCTTAAGAAGAATATTCCCTCCCGCGGAAGCATTGAGTGAATCTTGGTGGTGAGATTTAAGGCCATCATAAAAGAGGTTGATTTGGTGAACTTGATCCAATCCATGATTAGGGCATCGCCTCAACAACTCACTATACTCTTCCCAAGCATCACTAAAGGATTGACTAGGTTTTTGTTGAAAGCCCATAATTAAAGTCCTCAAAGCCATAGTCTTATGTGGAGGAAAGAACTTGTTCAAAAACTTAGTGGTGAAACCATCCCATGTGGTGATACTATCGGGTGGTTGGGTGTCTAACCAATGCTTAGCAATTCCCTCTAAGGAAAATGACACTAACATCAACCTAATCACCTCATGTGGAACCCCATTATGCTTAATGGTATTGCAAAGAGAAAGGAATCTCTTAAGGTGAGCATGAGGATCCTCATTCTTGTTACCAAAGAAAGGTGATTGTGAAACCATATTGATCATAGATGTATGTAGCTCAAATGTGTTTGCGGGAAAGTCGGGAATCTTAATGGCACTAGAATATCCATGAATGTTGGATTGCATACGTTCATACAAAGTGCGATTATCAATAGCCATGGCTTCTTGTGGTGGAGTCAAAGCACGATTCTCGTGATCGGCTTGGTGGACGATGGTGGTCTTACTCTTTCTCTTTTTCTTCCTTTTCGAAGGAAGAGGTTGTACACCAATCGGTATTTGTGCACGCCCGCGAGTGAGCATGCAACTCAATACGAGGAATGAGAGAGAAGCTCTCGTGTGACTTTGAAGAGAAATGGATTATCCTCTTCGAGTTTCAATATTAAATATCCACAAGAAAATAACAATATATGTATGTACTACTTTGGGTGCAAGACCCTCAATGAAGCCTTCCTTCTTAGAATACTTACAAGTGAACGGGGGGTTAGGTGGCGCGAAGCACTTAAGTACCTATTGACCCTTAGATGGCATTTTATAGCACATCGCCTTTCTATTCACTTAAATGTTCGTATTCTTCGAATTTTTGCTTATTGGGAGTATTTATCTATTCTTGCTTTATTTTGTTTGATCGATACACGTGTCAAGGACCGGAACGCCCCTCAACACGGTGTATTGCCTCGGCAATACTTATGGAAGATATGTAAATTGGTTGTTCTTATACGTATACGTATTTACTTATAATAATATATGAAAAATATTTTTGTATTTATGAGTTTTTTAAGAGAAAATACTATATGTACATAAAAACCGAGAGAATCCAATAATATATATTTTTGGGTGCAATCTCTTAGGAAAAAGATTGCTTTTTGGATTTTTTTATTTTTTTGGTCAATTCTTTAGGAAAAGAATTGTTTTGTTAATTTTTTAGTTTTTATATATTTTTATATTTTTGATTTTTTATTTGTTTTTGATTTATGATACGTAAAAATAACGTTCACAAAGTGAACGGATCCCAAAAAGCCAATGAAAACCGTCAATCGATAGTCTCTCGTGTAGTCAAAGAACCGGCAGCGGCGCCATTTGAAATTGAGTATAATGCAGTTCGTTTTTTCTCAGTTCTTGCTAATGGAAAGTCCAACCAATATCGGGTTTATAACTGTTTTTGGTTGTTAAACTTGCTTGGATATTCTATTTGCTAATTCAATCAAAGCCTTGCAAAACGAAAAAATATTACCTACTTATATGTAAAACAATTTGCAAATACCAAGTTTTTATTCAAGTAAAATTCAAAATGCAAAATATAAAACTTAAAGGACTGAAAATGTAAATTCTATGAAAGATAAATGCTTGAAATGTAAATTCTAACAATTCTAGGGACCAAAAGTGTAAATCAGTAAACTACAAGGATCAAATATGCAAAACTTATAACCAACTAACCAAAAATGTAACAAACTAACAACTTGCTAACTGAAATTAGCAACTTCCAAAACTACAAGGGCTTAAAACTTGCAAACCCTAAAATCTTTGAAGTTTAGCTAAGTTTAAACACTGATTAAAACAAAAGGGACTAAATTGCAATTTTAAGAACTATTTAAGCCAGAACGGGTTTAAGGTGAAAATAAGCTCGTTTGAGCTTATTACTTAACCAAATCTAATGAAACAAGTTGCAAAACGTTTTAAATCCAAAATAAGCTACGTGTGTAAAAGGATTTTGGCTAAAGTTGAGAAATAAGCAATTGAGAACTTATCAATAAGCTCAAAATAAGCTATAGCAAAATCTAAACAGTCACAACTTGATTTTCTGATTGAAACTGATTAAGCAACTCAATTAATGAACGGGAAATCAAACTAGAACATTTTTCATCAAGAAATAAGCTGAGAATCTGAATTAAGCTGAAAATGGGCTTATCGTTGACCAGCGTTGACCAACTTATTTTTCATAAAGCTGAAACTTTCAAAAATCAAGTAACTCAATGTTTTAAGAGGATTTGTGAAGAAAAATGGCCATGTTTATGAAGAGGATTAAGAGATTCAAATTTTCAGTTTCAAGTTACAGAAACTTGACTTAAGTATGCTTATCTGAACTTTGCTTATTCCTAACTGATTATTGAAAACTGTATTAAATGCTTTAGGAATCTGAATCTCTATGATATAAGCTACAAATGAGAGAAAATTTGGTACAATTTCATCAAGTATTGAATGAGTACTGATCAAATCAAAATGACAAGTTCTAATGAGCAAAATTGAATGAAATCAACCCAAACATTTTATATGCCATTTGCCTGATTGACTTTCTTTTTGACTTGTAAATGACTTAAAACACTTTATAATCACCTTTTAACTGCAAATGAACTTTAACAAGCCAAAACTCAATTCTTGAAAACTCTTTTTAAGCTAATCCCAAACACTCCTTTTACTGATATTATAAACTTTTGCAAAGACTTTTTAAGAACTGAATTAAGCTGAATCAAATGCTTTTAACTTCCAAACTTGATACTCCAAATGAAATGATCTAAGACTACAAAAGAACACTAAGAGCAACAATGACCATACAAGATACTAGAACCAAATTTTTACTGAAAAGTAAGCTAAGACTAAGCTTAATCCAAAACTAAGATCAGACAAACAGAATCAAACTACAAGTAATCAAGATCAAACAAAGAGCAAATCTAAACAACTTTTATCATGCAGCCATCAAGATTACACTATGAAAAGAAAGCATGCATTTGACTTATTGAGAGGAATTGAAACAAGAGCTTTTAAAACCTATTGTAGTAAACCTTTGGGAAGAAGAGGAGCGCTGAGCTCTCTTAGCCTAGTGATAACCACCACCTTATCACTAGGACAACAATCAATCAACAAGAACAGCTAACAAATCAACAGGAATCATCAACATGCTTGAAATCTTCAAAAAACTATGGAATGAACTGAATTCTTCTCAAACAGCTAACAAACTCCATCAAGGTCAGTTATGATCAATCTATGATCATAACAAACACAAAACAGCAACACAAGTATCCAATAGCAGCAGGAAATGAGCAGTAATATGAAGAACAGTTTTGGCGGGAAATGGGAAATTTGAATTTTATTAATGGAAAACGGTTACAAAGTTGTTAAAAGGTAAGTAACTAACTAACTAACTCAAGAGTTTGTCAGACTCTTGAGTAGCTAGGGTAAAAATAGAGGAAAGGGAAAGGAATTAAAGAACTATGTGTTTTTACAAAATTAAGCTACCCGTTACAAATGAAGTCCTATCCATCTATTTATAGACGTGAGGAAGATGGTTGTTGGGGTTGGTGACGTGTCAGGACCAATCCCAGATTTCCACGTGGACAATTCTGCATAATTGCATTTGCAGGTATGAACAAGGATTTGGGTTTTTCTTTATTATTGATCTTCATGTTAATTGACTTGTACCATTGTGTTCGTCTCTTCAAAATGATCAATTTTGGTGTTGAAATCTTTTCATGAAATGGCTTGTAGCTCAAACGCGATCCTGGCAAATATTTTTGATGAAGAAGACGCCACGTGTCAGCATGTGATTGGCTAAAAATTGATCA
The DNA here is from genome assembly GCA_025667525.1 of Glebionis coronaria. Taxonomy (NCBI): domain Eukaryota; kingdom Viridiplantae; phylum Streptophyta; class Magnoliopsida; order Asterales; family Asteraceae; genus Glebionis; species Glebionis coronaria. The sequence continues at coordinate 384,008,181 of CM046877.1, forward strand.
CACGGATCCAACTGTTGTGATTGGGTATTAATTGCATGGCGGCTGAGTGGGAATTAATTACTCAATCCGTGTGCTCACTTTTCTCTCTTCTCATTGGCTGAAATAGTTTCACATGGATTAAACCTTGAATAACTTTCCAATGTTGGCAGAATTAGTCCTTATACTTGGCAGATTGTTGTTTTGAGCTAGGAGCTTCATTCTTTTGACATATTTGGTCCTTCAACTTTCATTCTTGAACAAAATGGTCCATTGACTGAGTTGACTTGAGAGTTGACCAAGTTTGACTTGAATCTTGACTTTCACAATATTTGCACTTTAGTCCTTCTACTTTGACAACTTGTCAAGATAGGTCCTTGTACTTCAAAGTCTTGTCACTTTTGATCCTTCTTTGTCTTTTTCATCAATTTGAGCTTGATTATTCCTTGTTTGCTTGGAAATGTATCTTTTTACCTACACAAGTGCACACAAACACAAACATACCACATAACACTGTTTTTGCAAGATAAATTGGTATTTTGCTTCTTGTTTTAGGGTTATTTGTTGATAAAAGGATATGAGTTTAAGCTCATATCAAGGCTTATCATTTCTTTCTTTTCCTTTCTCTCACTAGAATAAACACACCTTTCTAGTATCTCTTGTTTCTCTCTCTACCATGGCTAAACAACACTTCTATCCTCCCCGACCTCCGGATCTTTTACCCATGTTCTTAGTGAATCCAAGTTAACAGAGTTGAATTTAATCGTCGACAAATCCCGAATCATAATCGAAAACGTCGACTTTTCTGAAAAGACGAGAAGACAAGAAGAAAGGGAGAAAGCCCACTCACCAACCAAATGGAAGACCTATATAAAGAATTCCCTTCACACTTTTCATTCAGTTTTTCATTCCTTTTTTCTCTCTTTTTCTGTTCGTAGGCATCACCAACACCATTAGTGTGTTTGGTGATTTTGATTCTTGTTTTTCCAATCTTGTAGTTTAATCTTTGTCTTTTGATTGTTTAAACATTATTCTATCAATTTAATCCTTCATTTCATCTTGTTCATCTTCATCTTTTTGATTCAAAGTTAAAATTCTTATTTGGTTGATTTTGATTTTTAAAAGTTATTGGGTTTTATGTTTTTATTGATGGGATTTGATGTTTATGGTTAGTAGATGATTAAGGATTAGTTTTGTTTAAGTTTTGGTTAAACACTTGGTGGATTTTGGCTTGAAATCGTGTTCCCCTGTTTTTCTGTCTCCTACTGTTCTTGAGTTTTCCAGGTTCCGAATGAGCACAAAAGTTCCGAATGAAGCATCTTAGTGAAAAGTTCCGAGTCAATTTGTATTAAAAAGTTCCGAATCAAATTGTTCCGAATGAATGGTTTTTCAAAAGTTCCGAATCAGTTCAATTTAAAAGTTCCGAATGAAAGTCTTTAAAAGTTCCGAATCAATTTTGTTTAAAAGTTCCGAATAAACTTCCGAATAAACTTCCGAACCAATCCAAAATCTTCCGAATCAATCTTTTTCAAATCTTCCGAATCAATCTTTTTGCAAAAGTTCCGAATCAGTTCAAAACAAAAAGTTCCGAATAAACTTCTTCCGAACAGAAAAGTTCCGAATCAATTTCCTTTCAAAGTTTCGAACCGAATTTGTTTAAAGTTCCGAATGAAAGTCTTTTAAAAAGTTCCGAATCAATTCGTTCCGAATCAAGGGTTTTTATCATTTATTCTGAATTAATTAAATCTTCCGAATGAGCATCTTCCGAATGAGCATTTTTTGTCATGAATATTACGGATCAGTTTTCTTTTGAGCATTTCGAATCAGAGTTAAGTGGTATTTACTGTTTCTGTTTTAACACTTAAATTTTAATTCAAGTTTTATTAATTGCTATTAAATTAATTGCTTTTAGTTTAGGTTTACATCTTAGTGCATTTAAACCTTTTAGTAGATTAGAAAACCAACCCCCTTTTTAGTAACCAAGAACAATCATTCCACTTAGAGCTGTGATCAATTCGAGAAGATTCCGAGAGATTAATATTTAACCCATAGCAAAATCCCAGTATCAAATGGCGCCGCTGCCGGCTCTTCTCGTTAAGATTAACAGTTTTTTTGTGAGAACTTGGATTTTGGGATCCGTTCACCGTGAACGTTACTTTTTCATAAAAACTTTCAAAAACCCTAAAAAATATAAAATTTTCAAAAATCCTAAAAAGTAAAAAAACATAAAAAAGACAAAAATATTTCTTGTTTGCTTTGTTAGTTCTTTTGCAGGTGCATGCGTACACGATCAACGTCTTATCAAGAGCCCGAGCCTCTCGAAGACTTAGACATGGCCGGTGTACAAAACAACAACAATAACCCACCTCTCAACAACAATAATAACAACAATAACAATCCACCTCTCAACAATGAACCTCTACCGGACAATCGCCCTATGATTGAACTATTGCAAGCACATGTGGAGGGAAACAATGATCCAATTGTCATACCCGCGATTGCAGCCAACAACTTTGAGCTCAAATCCGGTTTTATCCAGATGGTCTCTGCTCAACCATTCTTGGGGCGTACCATTGATGATCCTCATGACCAAATCAAGAGATTCTTGCAACTCACGAATACAGTCAAATTCAATGGTGTTCCACAAGAGGTAATCCGTTTGCAACTTTTTCCCTTTTCTTTAGAGGGACAAGCCCGGCATTGGCTTGCAAAGGAACCGCCACAAAGTATTCTGACGTGGACGGATTTGGAGACCAAGTTTATAAACTACTTTTTCCCACCCTCTCGTACTACCGCTTTGCGGAATGAAATTATCAATTTTGAACAAAAGTACGATGAGTCTTTTAGTGAATCTTGGGATCGTTTCAAAGATCTTTTAAGAAAATGCCCACAACATGGTTTTACCAAAGTGCACCAAATTAACACTTTTTATAATGGTTTAAGCATGAATGACCAAGATTCACTAAGTGCCTCGGGGGGTAATATTTTGGTTAAGACTTCCAATGCCGCTTGGGATATCATTGAGAATAAGTCTCGTGTGCAAACCAAGAGTGTGCGGACCAATGCCGCTAGTGCTAGTACTAGTGACAGCGACAAGCGACTTGACAAAATTACTACGCTTCTTGAATCGCTTGTTACCCACACCGCTAACAACACCAAGAACATCAATGCTAAAAACGCTCAAGTCAATGCTGTAAGCCAACCATGTGAAATATGCGGGGGTCCTCATTCTTACACCACTTGTACCGCCACCCAAGAATACCCTTCTGAGAATGTGAATGCAGCATACGGTACCTATCCTCTGGCCGCTTATCAAGCTCGTCCTCAAGGTGACCGCAACTTGCTTAGCTACCGCTCTAACAACTTTCTTTCCCCACCCGATTTTCCTCCTAACAACCCAAACCAACAACAAAACCTCAATCGCCCTCCTCAACAACAACAACAACCTCGTGCACCATACATACCACCTCACAAACAACCATATCCACCTCAAAGAAACAACCAAGTTTACCAACAACCTGCTTATCAACCACCCGCTTACCATGATCCCCCTCCCAACCAACCCACCGCATTACACCAAGATGTTGAAACCTACATGTGGACCAATGATGTGATTGTGGAAAATCTCCAGCGGGAAGTGCTCAACTTGAAAGCAGACATGGTGAAACAAGGAAACGATCTTCGAGCTGACATGAGAAACACTTTGGCAAGTCAAACGAATGACTTAAAGAACATGATGGTTGGTTTCTTCCAAGGTAATCAGTCCTCTTCTTCGGGTACTCTTCCGAGTAACACCGTTGCCAATCCAAGAGGGGAGATGAAAGCAATCACCACTCGTAGTGGCAAAGGTACCAAGGAACCCGAGCTTCCTATACCTCCACCGGTGATTGTGACTAAGGAGAACGATTCACCTGCTCCTATTCCTCCACCTTCTACTTCCCCCATTTCTCCACCTCTTAATTCTACCCCTCCTCCACCCAAGGACGTGAGTGATCCTATTCTTCCAAAGCCTTCCTCTTCTTCTGATATACCTTACCCATCTAGGTTGAGGAAAGAGAAGCTTAAAAGCAAGGATGATATTCAAGTTTCGAACTTTCTAAAAATGTTTAAACAATTGAATTTCAACATCTCCTTCGCTGAGGCTCCCGCTCACATGCCTAAGTACGCGAAAATGTTCAAAGATCTTCTTAGCGACAAGGAGAAGCTTCTTGATATAGCTAACACCCAACTTAATGAGAATTGCTCTGTAGTGCTCTTAAGGAAATTGCCAATCAAGCTTGGTGATCCGGGTCGTTTCTTAGTCCCTTGTAACTTCCCGGGAGTAGAGAATTGCATGGCCCTAGCCGATCTAGGTGCCAGTATTAGTTTAATGCCTCTAAGCGTTTGGAAGCAATTATCTCTCCCTGAGCTAGTCCCCACCAAAATGACTTTGGAATTGGCTAACCGTACGGTCGCTTATCCAGTGGGGATAGCCGAAGACGTCTTTGTAGGAGTCGACAAATTCACTTTTCCTGCCGATTTCATCGTCGTTGACTACGACATGGACCCTCGTGTGCCATTGATCGTTGGTCGTCCATTCTTGAGGACCGGTCGCTGATGAGATGGCATTTATACATGATCTCATCGTTCTTTTCGGGCTTTAAATGCATAAAATGTCATAAAATACCATATATATGCTTGTGTTTGTTTACTTGTGTATTTTAGGTATGGATATCGTGAAAAGGACAAAAGATCACAAGATACAAGGAAAAACGGACACGAGAAACGAAGCCGTACAAAGAACCGGGCCTTAATCATGGAATTCTCAACAAATACCCTTGAAGACTTGAAGACAAACAAGATTGATCCTCATTTATTGAAGAAATGACACTTAAAACCCTTGTATATTAATAATTACAAGTTTGGTCCCTTAAGTTTGTCAAAATTACACAAAAGGTCCCTCAACTTTGAAGAAATGGCAAGATTGGTCCCTCAACAATTCCAAATTGTCAATTATGGTCCCTCATCAAGCCAAAGATACATTGAAGACCTTTGAAGATCAAAAATGTCCAAGATCAGCCTTTCAATTATGAAAACATGTCAAAAATAACCCTTGATAACCTTTTTCCAATGTTTGGTGCCAAAAATGACAAGATGTGAAAGTTGTTACAAGTTAAAATGGGCGCTGATAGACTTTTCAACACAATTGCAAAAACAAAGGAAAAAGAAGGGCTAAACATGGACAAAGGAAACATTTGAAACGAATTTGCGCCAAACACATCCATTTCCCCCAAAATCGGTTCAAAATTACTACTATTCACCCTTCTTCACCTCCAGATTTTACTCCACTTAAACTTGGGGTAAAAACCAATTCCCTTTGCACATACTTGATTCACATGTGCAGAAACCTATCCCACACCAAAAACCCTTAATCCCACTCACTATGGACCCCACCCCCAATTCCCGTTTAGCCAATCACAATGCAACTTACTCTCCAAGTTATATGACGTGTCAAGATCAACAACTATGATTCATTGCTTCATCACAAAGCTAAAATGAACATCCAGGATCAATTTGGACAGCTCATTCCACCAAAACGTCTAGAAGGACTTAGGGCATTTAGGGAATTTCACTTCTAGGGTTTGTGAATAGTGTTTAGCCAGGCATTTGCCTATAAAAGGAGACCTCAACATGTGAGAGTCCCTTTGTTTCAGTTTTAGGCTATTAATCTTTGTAATTCCTTTTTAAGCTTAATAAAATTTGAATTTCTGAAATTTGAAATCTCTTTTTGATTTTGTTAAAAGTTTGGTGTTTGAGTAGCCTAATTCTGAGTTCCATTTGATTGTTTAGACCTTCCTTAACCTTGTGGTTAAGGCACGTCTAGGTTTGAAAGGTTTTCAAGGTTCAAAAGCCTTGAAGTCCTTGTTTCTGATTTTGGCTTATTTTTGTGTACTAACCCTTAGCCTTAAGCCTTGAGTTCTTTCAAGCTTGTTGACACCAAGCCTGGGAAGGATTCTAAGCCTTTGGTTGAGTTTGTTTGCTGCTTGTGTTGAAGATATAAAGTCCTTGAGGTTCTACTTTGAACCATCAACCAAGGCACTTTGCATCTCCTTGTCTGAAGTACCTTGGTCTTGTTCTAGTTGTTGAACAAGGTCCAAGGAGCATTGCTGGCCTTCCTAGGATGTTGTGGAAGGCAGGTATAATCTCTTGGTTAAGATTCCCCTAAAAATTTCATGTTTATGGCTGTTTTGAATTTGGTGCTTTAATTTTGAGTATTGGTGTTTGTGCTGGTAATTTTTGTGTTTGATTGTGTTAGTTGCTGCCTAGTAAGTATTTTTGATCATTAAAATCAGTAGGTTATTAGTTAAAATCACAAGTTTCTTTGATAAGTGACTGATTAAGGAGTGTTTGGGATTGCTGCATAAGTTTGGATTGTGGCTTGTTAAGTGTTTGTTTGTTGGTTGCAAGTATTGGTATCTGTTATTTGGGTGCATATGTTCATCTGTTTGCAGGTTTTGTGGGTTTGAACACATTGATTCATAGATTGGCTATAAAATCTTCATAACTTGGTAAAATTGGCTAGGATTTTGAGGACACCTAGATCTAAGCATAGGTTAAGGGTAACAAGTGCTAAATCATAGTTAATCACACCAGGGTAGAAGGATTTGAGGCTTGAAATTGGATCAAGTGTCAAGTATATCAGCAAACTGTTTCTGCATATTGTTCATTGTTCATCAGTAACTTCTAGTGCTTTGATCTTGTTTATTTCTTTGATTCAGTGTTTGATTCTTGTTGCTTTGTGTTTATTGTTAGTTTATATAGCTTGTGTATGCATCTGGTTAAGTTTGGTTGGCTTATTTTGCTAAAATCTGCTTATTAAGTGCTAAACTGCTTATTTGCATATCTGGAGCATATCTGTGGACTGTTTGGCTTATTGTGGCTTATTGTGTGGATCATTTTGTGATTTTATTGTTGCTATTGACTCCTTGTGATTCACTGATCACAAGGGTGCCTTTGTTTCCAATTGAATCAAACCAGAACTCTCAAATAAGCTTGGTCAATTAGTCAAAGCAGTGGGAACTCCTTTCCCCTGCTGGTTGCCACTGATAGTGCAATTTTGGTGTCAGCTTATCAATAAGCTATAATAGCTTATTCCAACCTGCAACAACTTTGTTTTTGTAATAGATGCTCATATTTTGACCCATTTGTTCATCCTAGAGCATTTGGGTGGTTGACTTTTAGGTTTGACTAGAAAACCAACTCCTTTGACTTTTGCATAAGCTCTTTTGTGCTTATTCTGGCTTATTGCTTGTGCTTATTGGATTTTTTTTGATTGATATTTCTTATTGAGTCCATTTGAAAGCTTTTGCAAGTTGAATCAGCTTCTGAGGTTCAGTATTTCTCAAAAATGACTATTTTGTCGTTTTGTGGATTTTTGCTTTTCTATTTTCTGGCTTATTAAGTGAGCTTATTGAAAATTTCTTTTGACAGATCTCTTTGGCATCCTAAAAGAGGGCTGTGTGTCAAATTAGAGCTTATGGCATTAGCTTATGGCTTAATGGGCTGAAAAGCCCAATAAGAATAAGCTTTGTGTTCAATAAGCTGTGATAAGCACATTTTCAGCTTTTGGGCCTTTGGAGTTTTGTTCTTAGAATTAAATTTTAAGTCAGATAGGGCTTTTCCAAGTCAATTGGGCCAAGTTTGACTTTTTGGGCCCAAAAGCCCATTTGTGTTGACTGATTTTGGATTTGGCCCATTTGGGGGCCCATTAGGGGTATTTTGGTAATTTCACTTTCATTTTCTGATTATTTAGGTTAAAATAAACTAGTTTGCAAGTTTTTAGAATTTTTTTAGAATTTTTGGATTTTTAATATTATTTTATTATTATTTTTAAAATTTCACATTTTCCAACTTTTTACATCTTTCTTAGGTTTGATACATTAAAATAGGAATTTAGCAACTTTTAGAATAATTTTATCTCCTTTAGATTAATTTTTATAATTATTTTAAGTTTTAATAGTTCTTAAATCATTTTAAATAGTTTTTATTAGTTTGAAAATTTCTAAAAATAGTTTTTAATAATTTTAGGTCATTTTTGAGTTTTATCAATTGAAAAATCTTTATTTGGGCTTTTTGATAATTTATTTGATTTTTAGGGCTTTAATTAGCATTTAAAAATTGAATATTTAATTATTTAAAAGGTTTGAAAAAGTTTTGATCATTGGTAAATTCTTAGTTTATTATTTTTGATTTTTGGTGAATTTTTGGTAATTTTTAGAATTTATTTTAATTTTGGTGATTTTTAAGGTTCTACGTCTTAACTTTCTAATAGTGATTTTTTCTTGGTAATTTTTATTTTTACGTCTTCGTCATCTTCTTTTCTCATCCCCTTTCTAAACCAATCATTAATCACAAACATTTAACAAATTTCTCACACACATATACCTCCTTGGGAAACGAACTTGGAATCCATAAGGGTCATTAACACTTGATTTTTCCTAAAATCATTTGTTTGATACTTACCACTACTTACCCTCCTTTTCCTAAAAGAGGTGTAATTTACCACAATCACTTTGGCGCCGCTGCCGGGGAGGTGTGTCGTGATTAATTTGCATTGTTGTTTTTAATATTAACCAAATAGTATTTGTATTAGTAGAAATCTACTAATACGTATTATCGGTTTTCTTGGTTTTTCTTGTACAAATATTATTACTATATTGTATTAAGTATCACAATCAATAAACAATATCTCCAAAAGTGTGAAAACACAACCTTAATTGGGATTTGATCTCCTAATTATTGTATTCGAATCTCAAACAAAAAGAAAAAGGCAAAAATAGATAAATACTTTCGTGAAGCTCGATTTTGAAAAGTACAAACTATAAGGTGGGTATAAGGCGGGTATTATAAAATATACCCTAAGGAAAAAGGCTCTTAAGTGCTTCGCGCCGCCTCGTTTCCCCGCTTGCTTGTGAGTATTTTGAGATTGAAGGCTAATCGAGGGTTTTGCCGCCCAAAGTATTATTACGTATACTATATTTGCTTGGTTTTCTTTGTAATTAAACCCTCTTGAACAATTTGGTTTTCACCAAAGTTCTAAAGTCATTCGAAGGCGTTCACTCCACGTGATCGTTTTCATTCATTTGAGGCTTCTTTAATCAAGAGTTTGATTCGAGGAGAGATTTTGTAGATTGTTGTCTACGAAGATACACCAAAATCCAAAAAAATTAAATATCATCAAAAACACAAAAAAATTGAAAATTCATAAAACACAAAAAAGAATCTTCTTTGCTCACCTCCTATTCTTCGTGAAGTTTATGATCACTCGTAATCAAGCAAAACGAGCTCGTAAACGACTTCAAAAGCAAGCCAATCAAGAGACGTTGATTGTTGAAGAACCTCCAATTGTTGAACCTATTGTAGAACAAGAAGTCGTCATGGCTAATCGTACTATGATGGAGTTGCTACAAGCACCCACCGAGGGTTTTGGAGAGGCTATTGTGATTCCCGCTATTCTTGCGGAGAATTTTGAAATTAAGACGGGTTTAATGTCTATGTTGCAAGCAAATAAGTTTAGAGGTCATGAGAAAGACAACCCGCATTACCATATTAGGAATTTTAACCGTCTCACCGCCACTAGCAAGTTTAAGGATGTTCCACATGACGCCATTAAGATGATGTTGTTTCCATACTCGTTGGATGGACCCGCTAAAATTTGGCTTGAGAAAGAACCGCCAAATTCGATTTTGACATGGGCCGATCTCGTTTCTAAGTTTGTGAACAAGTTTTTTCCACCATCTAAAACAACACACTTGAAAAATGAGATTTCACGATTTGTGCAAAGAAATAATGAAAGTTTTTCAATGGCATGGGAACGCTTTAAAGAAATGTTACATGAATGTCCACACCATGATTTTACGGAATTGCATCAAGTGGATACTTTTTATAATGGGCTTAATGATCATGAACGAGATTATTTGAACGCCGCCGCGGGTGGTAATTTTTTGTGCAAGACGACAAATGAGGCTTTACAAATCATTGAAAATAGATCTAAGGTTTATAACCCTCGTAACACACCGAGTGTTGCCAATATGGGTTCGTCATCTTCGTCACAATCGTCTCGTAGCATTAACGCCTTACATGATGAAGCTAATGAGGAAAATCAGTTTTTTGATAGATTTGCTAATCTAATGTCCCATTGGAAGGCTCAAGAAGCTTCCAATTCCGCTTCGGTTAAAGCGGTTGCTAAGAGTTGTTTATCTTGTGGGGGAGCTCATGATCTTTCCGAGTGCATTACCGCGGATGGTAACACTTCGAGTGCTTATGTAGCAACGGGAACTTACAACCAAAACGGTCAAGGTTCCCGTCCAAATCAAGCTCCACCAAACCAAAATGTTAACAATTATCGAAACAACAACCAAGGTAATTACCAAGGCAACACACGCTGTAAAACCCGCATGCTTTTACCATGAATAGTTCCCTTAAGATCGTACGTTCTAGATTAAAACTTACCTCAGTTGGTATTGATCACATTCATGTGCTAATAATCAAGCAAGTGCATACGTGTATGACATGACAAGTATCGATTACGTACGAACTCATGATAAACAGTTAATAATATATCACGTGAACATAATTAAATCATGAACACCATTTAAAATACTAATTATAATAATTACGTAAATACTCAGAATATATTCACGAGCGTGGAGTTTACGATAAACGACACGTTAAAAGAAACAGAAACACGTTAAACACGAGCACGTTTAACCACGAACGAACACGAAACATCGGGACACGAGAAAGGTACGGGTACCCCATGTGGGGCCCCCATACCCACGGCACACATAGAAAAAATGGGCTTGGCCCATGGACTTTACAAGTTAAGGGGGGTAAAGTGTTAAACATGTTTTCACTTTCATTTTTCAAGAAAATAAACAAAAACCCTAAAAGAGTTTTTCTCCTCTCCTTTTCCTCCTCTTTGTGCCGCCACCTCTACACCACCATAAGAGGGTGTTTGATTGATTTTGATCTTAAAAACAAGTGTTAGAATACGTGTTTGTTCATCCTTTTTCCAAGCTACATAGTGGTATACCTTTCTAACCCTTCTTTTTAATTCTTTTAATCTTTGATTATTTTCATGAACATGTTATTATTTTTCTTATGAAAACAAGGTAATTAATCATTGATCTAACATGTTTTGGTATTAATTAAAATCAAAGAATGGTTTATAAGGGTGTTTGTTTTTGGCCGCCTAGCAAATAAACCCGAGGGGGGGTTTGGTTTGCTATTGCCGCCACCACCAAGACCACAATTGGTCTTGGTTGGCTCATGTGGGACCCACGGCAGCAAGGGGACACGTGTGCCCCGGGTTTGGCCCGGGGTACGGTGTCGAATTCATACCCGATTCATGGTTCGTTGGTTAAAATCATGATCTATGTTACATGTAATTTTTATGAATCATGAACTTAGGATATAATTAATTAATAACATGAAGTATTAATTAAATCATGACTTAGGTTATTTTAATTATTAGTTTATCATGACATTAATTTAACCTAAGTATTTTATGTTATAAGTTATAATTAATTAATTATTAAATACATGCCTATAATTAATTAATTTAGACATGACTTAGGTTATATTATTATTAATAATAATACACATTTTAACCTAAGTATTTTCATTTCATTCTAATTATACATGTTATACTTTAATTAAAATGCTTAACCTATAGTTTAATTAAAATACATGAAATAATAATTAAACTATACACTATATCATATGACTTAAGAAATAAGCTTTAACACTTAGACTTATATGTTAGCTTATGTAATCAGCTTAATTCTAATTATGGAAACTTCTATTTATAGAAACTTAATTAAATAAGGCAACTAATCTAATTATGGAAACCTTCTATATATGGAAATCAATCTATTTCAGGCAGCTAATCTAATTATGGAAACCTTCTATATATGGAAACTTATTTAATTAAGGCAGCTGATCTATTTTTGGAAACTTTCTATTTTTAGAAACTAATCTATTTTAGGCAGTAAATTCTATTTTTGGAAACTTTCTATTTTTGGAAACTTTCTATTTTTGGAAACTTTCTATTTTTGGTAACTTTCTATTTTTGGAAACTTTCTATTTTTGGAAACTTTCTATTTTTGGAAACTTTCTATTTTTGGAAACTTTCTATTTTTGGAAACCTGCTATTTTTGGAAAGTTACTTATTATTATACAGTAAGTATATTAAGACATGAAACACCAGTAATACTTAATCAGATTAATCAGAATACAAGATAAACACAGTTTAAGGCTTTAAACAGTGAACCATGACCTAAAACATACCAAATCAGCTATAACAAGACACGGAACCCAGTACGTAATCAGTGAATCGATACTTATACACGTGTGTATTCATGTAGCGTTAGTGATCCAGAAGTAGGAGTCTTTCTTCCGTTCATTTCACTGGACTTGAGGTACGGATTCCCGTCCTTTCAGTATGGACATTCTTTCCTTATTAGGATTTCCCGTTTGCAGCCAACTGTTTTCCCCAGCATTTGTTTTATTGTTTTGAACTGCTTATGTTAATTTAGCATAAACTATAGCCATATACAAGCATGACCAGTTTCACCTAGTTATGGAGGTACCATAACCATAGCATTGGAGGCACCGATGTTATGACTTCCCCACGGCGGAGTGATTGCTCGTGGCGTCCCTTTTCAGTTTGGCCATATTATTATATCAGTCGGGGCGTATGGGTGCATCCTAGTTACATGTTTTATTCAGTTTATCATGGTGAATGTGGTGTGTGCCTTGCACCCTTCACAAGGAGCTGATCCCTCCTACCCAAATCAGTATATTGATTAGAGGCATCCCCTCTAATCAGCATGATGAGGTCACCCCTCCAAGTATTCATGCACGTGACCTTTTCATGACCTATATGGGCTATGGTATATATATGTTAAAACAGTTTTCACAGGTTAAACATAAGGCTTTTCAAACTATAAAACCAGTTTTCTTGATACTTAACCAGTTTAATCAGAACTTAGTCTTCCGTTGTTATATGTTACATGCTTATTTTATTCATGCTATATTGTACATCCGTGCACTGAGCGTCTTGCTCAGCCGTTACTTTCCTTTCCATGTCCCAAAACGGCAGGTACCCAAGACTCGAGCATTTAGAGGACGCACATAGGATGGAAGCTGCCAGAGACTTCTTTTCCTTTTTGCCTTCATATAGTTATGCTTGTTTAGTCTTTATTCAGTTCATTTCCTTTATTTATGTTTTGGGCTTATGTTTGGGAATCGATGTTTGATTCCGGTTTTCCCTATGGTCATGTATGTTTTACTACATATCACCTTGCATGCTTTGATGACACGCCATAATCACGCGTGACATTCCATTTATCTAAATGGGGTGTTACAATTATGGTATCAGAGCCAAGGCTTCGACCTGTAGGCTCTAAAACTCGACCTGTGACTAGTGGGTAGTCACCAGGAGCTTCCTAAGCCAACGATTGTTATTCCACGTATTGATGTTTCAGCGCGTTGTTGTTTTAACCATTATGTTTTCAGCACCTTTTTGTTTTAGCCATGACGTTTTCAGCACCTTGTTGTTTTCACCATGATGTTTCACCAGTATCGTCTTACTAATATGGAATGAACAACCGTCATCCATACTTAGTTATGTGTCAGTGTCTATGCATGATGTTCCTAGTGAACTGTGATTATGTGAACTGAACCCCAGTAGTTCATAATTTTCACATAAAATTTTTCTGTTAAGTTTTGACAAGGACTTTTAATTATTATGTTCCATGCATTCATGCATTTATATCATATGTCATCTGTTGCAGGAATTTTGACTAAGTAATGGTTGGTACAGGACTGGCCCTATTTAGTCGCATGTGTTTTATCGAAACTTTTAACTTTGGGACCGACCCATAGGCGTCCCCTCGCCATGTCTTTTGTTTTGGAACCGACCCATAGGCGTTCCCTCGCACATATAAAGGTTTTATAAATTACATTACGCATTCATGCACTGTTTTTCTTGCATAAATTTTTCTCATGATTTAAATTGGCATAAAAATTTTTTTCATGTCCCATCATAAGTTATTATGTTTTTATGTCAAGTATGCCTTCATACTGTCATGGTTAACTTCAGTTTCATGCTGATTATGTTATACACTTATTCGTAATAGATGGTTTCATGTTTCCTCTTGATAATTCCGTCTTCATGTTGAATATGTTTCATGCCTCTTTTGTTATTTACGTTGTCCTGCAAGACATTGTTGGATTTCTCTAATCATGCTTTCATGATAGTCATGGTTGGTTTTCATTGATCATGCTGTCAGGCAAATCATCGTTGAATTTTGTGTAACCACACTTTAGCGTTTCTCTATGCAACCAGAATGATGTCTATGCTAATACTGCCAGGTTATCATGATGGTTTTCCTAACCGTTTAACCGTTTTACTTTCCTTTAATCAGGACAAATGATCGAGCCCATACCGATCATTTCATGTGTATTCCATGTGTACTCCACGTATCGTATTTCATGTGTATTACATGTACCTTAATCCATGCGTATTCCACTTGCAATACTTCACGAGTATTCGCTAGTCAATTCTAAATCATCTCAGGCGTATGTTCACTTACTGATATTCTACAAGATTGTCGATGCCGCTCATAGCTTGGAGATGTTACTGAAGGTTGACGCTGCTGATGTTGGGAGACGCTACGAGATGCTGATGCTGATGCTGTTCACAACCTGGAGATCCTAAAAGACGAAGACAAAGGCGTCGGAGCAAAGCAATTGGACGAGAAGATGCTTCACCATCAGACAATTCCCATCAATCATTGTCCTAAATTCATAGTTACATGTCACACGTCGTCCGGCTGTCATTTCAGCCATATGAGTGCAAACCAGTACCAGCCAGCCACTCAGCTAAATAGTTACATGAGTCACTGTCATGAGAATGACCGTCATGGAACCGACAGACAAGATGATAGTAACCACTACTATGACAGCAACTATCCTAGAAATCACAACCGAGGCTCCGGCCACGGACGTGATCAGACATACAAATGATCAGTAACCTAACCGATCCGCCAATTCTGGCATATTAACCTAATATTTGTAGTTCTAATTGTTTCACATCTCGAGACACATGTCAAGACATCAGTCAAGACACATGTCTCACGTATACTTTCTGAGGACACATGTCAAGATACCAGTCAAGGCATATGTCACGCTCACATTTCTCAAGACACGAGTCAAGACACATGACTCACGTCTAATTATGGAACATTTCTAAGAAATTCAGGGTACCCTCCAAGGGTATATCTATGTTGTTGTGCCATGTATTAATCAGGCCACAAGAATTTCAATACCGTTATCGGCGCATCAGTGAAAACTGTCACGTTGCCGACGTCACTTTCATTTCTTTCACCATATTTCATGTATTCATGACCATGAAGGACGCCTTTCGTATTCCCACGCATACGAAGGTTTTCCTTCAGCTCAAGGATAAGACCCAAGCTGCTAATGCATTTCCTCGGACAGACACGAGATGAATTTTATCCTAATTATGTACTATGAACACCACACCATGCTATGATTCATCATTATGTACAGTAATGTTCAGGCTCCTGAATACATTCAGCTTGATTTTCCATCAGGAAAATCTGTACAAATTATCTATGCTTTTCAAGCACGCGCTTTGTTAACCATGGTCGCTAAAATTTTCTAGCTGTCAGTAAGACACGACTACTAAGGTCCTTTTACGCATAACCAACGGATTATTCCAAAATTGTTCCTTACACTCCAGAAGAACCTTCAAGGAGAAGGATGGTACCATGAGATTATGTGTTGACTACCGTCGACTTAAACAAATCACCATTCATAACCGTTATTCTCCTCCACGTATTGACGACATGTCCAATCAACCGTATAGTGTTAATCACTTTTCCAAGATCGAACTCACGATCATACTGCAAACAGTGACGAGTGAAAAAGCATGACATGTCCATGACTGCTATTCGTACACGACTCGGTCATGCTAAATTTATGATTTTGAATTAGCCTCATCAATGCTCCAACCGCATTATGGACTTAATAAATTGAGTTTCCATGAACTCCTAAACAAATTCATCAGCGTTTTCATTGAGGATAACCTGATTTCCTCTAAGCCTAGAGAAGAACAGGAAGACCATACCTGCACTATGTTGCAAATTCTATGACAAGAGAAATTTTACCCTGGAATTCTTTCCGATATCAATTCTGTTTGATTTCAGTGACACGCTGAATCACATGGCATTCTACGGTTAATTTTACCATGAATCAGCTTATGAGTAAAGAAGAGAACCCAACACTACATTAGGTGTTCTATAAAATCCTACGCTAGGAGAAGTCTAGATTCAGAGACTCAGAGTTTCGCAACCTTCCATGTATCAAGTTTCTACGAAGCAGGATACAGTTACGTTCATATCTTCATACCTGTTATACAAACAGGCTAAGATAGGACACCAACAGACGGGTATGTTTTCATCATATGAAATTGTGAATCGAAAAGGGACAAGATCTCCATGGATTTTAGTTACCAGATTTCAGCAAACTCAGAAGAAGCATGATGCTATCTGGGTTATTGTCAACAGTTTGATCAAGTCTGCAGAATCCTTACATCCGTACGGATTTCAGAACCAACACATTGAACGAACATGTTCCAGCCAAGGCTCATCCGACCACTTGGTAATCCCGCAGCTATCGGGTCAGACAAAGATTCCCAATTGTACTCCTAAATTATTTCACGTCTTCATTCTAATTCCACGACTTGCTTTCGCGCTCACGTTCATGACACTATTCACGTTCATTATCGTATTTTGGCTTACGATTTTACGTTCATTTCTGTTCTCATTCTGGGAAGTTTGCAAGAACTTGTGAGACCAGACCCAAGTTTAGTATAACCCTCCATCATCAGATAGACGTTTCACGTCATATTCCACGTCTCACCTTGTAGCGTTTGGCGTTACAGCCATTATATTCTATGATCACGATATGTCTCACATGTCATGTTCATTCCACGTTCCTCATATCATGATCAAAATATGTTACACGTATCATGGATCACGATATGTTTACTCATACTACACTCGCCATATCTCCACGTAGCACGTTCAAAATTTTTCACGTATCACGTTCAAAATGTTTCACGTACTACGTTTCTTTATGTCTCGCGCATCGTTTCAAATTATCAGTTAAGTCAGATGGTCTTGCATCGTAACGTTTTAGTACCCTTGCACGTTAACTCTTAGTTCCTCGATCGAATTTAGGGGATCTACCTTCCGTTGGTAACCAAGAATTTCTTCGTATTCCAAGTCAAGGTCAGGAGGACCAAGATTTATCATTAGTGTCAGGATCTTCTGAAGGAACCGTTCCAAGAGGGAGGCCACTTGGAAACGGACAAGTTCATCCGGACTTCTTATCCATTTTTTTTCTCTCTTATCGATTAGATATGTCCTTTCAGTCACGTCACGTTCCATTTCTTTTCAAGACATGTCATGTTCCACGTTCCCTTCTACCATGTCACCTTCAATTCCGTTATTTTGCATACCTTTCCAGTTTGATTCGGGTATGTTTCGCTTTCAGTTACTTTATCTATAATTCGGGGACGAATTATTCTTTTTAGGGGGGAAGAATTGTAAAACCCGCATGCTTTTACCATGAATAGTTCCCTTAAGATCGTACGTTCTAGATTAAAACTTACCTCAGTTGGTATTGATCACATTCATGTGCTAATAATCAAGCAAGTGCATACGTGTATGACATGACAAGTATCGATTACGTACGAACTCATGATAAACAGTTAATAATATATCACGTGAACATAATTAAATCATGAACACCATTTAAAATACTAATTATAATAATTACGTAAATACTCAGAATATATTCACGAGCGTGGAGTTTACGATAAACGACACGTTAAAAGAAACAGAAACACGTTAAACACGAGCACGTTTAACCACGAACGAACACGAAACATCGGGACACGAGAAAGGTACGGGTACCCCATGTGGGGCCCCCATACCCACGGCACACATAGACAAAATGGGCTTGGCCCATGGACTTTACAAGTTAAGGGGGGTAAAGTGTTAAACATGTTTTCACTTTCATTTTTCAAGAAAATAAACAAAAACCCTAAAAGAGTTTTTCTCCTCTCCTTTTCCTCCTCTTTGTGCCGCCACCTCTACACCACCATAAGAGGGTGTTCGATTGATTTTGATCTTAAAAACAAGTGTTAGAATACGTGTTTGTTCATCCTTTTTCCAAGCTACATAGTGGTATACCTTTCTAACCCTTCTTTTTAATTCTTTTAATTCTTTTAATCTTTGATTATTTTCATGAACATGTTATTATTTTTCTTATGAAAACAAGGTAATTAATCATTGATCTAACATGTTTTGGTATTAATTAAAATCAAAGAATGGTTTATAAGGGTGTTTGTTTTTGGCCGCCTAGCAAACAAACCCGAGGGGGGGTTTGGTTTGCTATTGCCGCCACCACCAAGACCACAATTGGTCTTGGTTGGCTCATGTGGGACCCACGGCAGCAAGGGGACACGTGTGCCCCGGGTTTGGCCCGGGGTACGGTGTCGAATTCATACCCGATTCATGGTTCGTTGGTTAAAATCATGATCTATGTTACATGTAATTTTTATGAATCATGAACTTAGGATATAATTAATTAATAACATGAAGTATTAATTAAATCATGACTTAGGTTATTTTAATTATTAGTTTATCATGACATTAATTTAACCTAAGTATTTTATGTTATAAGTTATAATTAATTAATTATTAAATACATGCCTATAATTAATTAATTTAGACATGACTTAGGTTATATTATTATTAATAATAATACACATTTTAACCTAAGTATTTTCATTTCATTCTAATTATACATGTTATACTTTAATTAAAATGCTTAACCTATAGTTTAATTAAAATACATGAAATAATAATTAAACTATACACTATATCATATGACTTAAGAAATAAGCTTTAACACTTAGACTTATATGTTAGCTTATGTAATCAGCTTAATTCTAATTATGGAAACTTCTATTTATAGAAACTTAATTAAATAAGGCAACTAATCTAATTATGGAAACCTTCTATATATGGAAATCAATCTATTTCAGGCAGCTAATCTAATTATGGAAACCTTCTATATATGGAAACTTATTTAATTAAGGCAGCTGATCTATTTTTGGAAACTTTCTATTTTTAGAAACTAATCTCTTTTAGGCAGTAAATTCTATTTTTGGAAACTTTCTATTTTTGGAAACTTTCTATTTTTGGAAACTTTCTATTTTTGGTAACTTTCTATTTTTGGAAACTTTCTATTTTTGGAAACTTTCTATTTTTGGAAACTTTCTATTTTTGGAAACCTGCTATTTTTGGAAAGTTACTTATTATTATACAGTAAGTATATTAAGACATGAAACACCAGTAATACTTAATCAGATTAATCAGAATACAAGATAAACACAGTTTAAGGCTTTAAACAGTGAACCATGACCTAAAACATACCAAATCAGCTATAACAAGACACGGAACCCAGTACGTAATCAGTGAATCGATACTTATACACGTGTGTATTCATGTAGCGTTAGTGATCCAGAAGTAGGAGTCTTTCTTCCGTTCATTTCCCTGGACTTGAGGTACGGATTCCCGTCCTTTCAGTATGGACATTCTTTCCTTATTAGGATTTCCCGTTTGCAGCCAACTGTTTTCCCCAGCATTTGTTTTATTGTTTTGAACTGCTTATGTTAATTTAGCATAAACTATAGCCATATACAAGCATGACCAGTTTCACCTAGTTATGGAGGTACCATAACCATAGCATTGGAGGCACCGATGTTATGACTTCCCCACGGCGGAGTGATTGCTCGTGGCGTCCCTTTTCAGTTTGGCCATATTATTATATCAGTCGGGGCGTATGGGTGCATCCTAGTTACATGTTTTATTCAGTTTATCATGGTGAATGTGGTGTGTGCCTTGCACCCTTCACAAGGAGCTGATCCCTCCTACCCAAATCAGTATATTGATTAGAGGCATCCCCTCTAATCAGCATGATGAGGTCACCCCTCCAAGTATTCATGCACGTGACCTTTTCATGACCTATATGGGCTATGGTATATATATGTTAAAACAGTTTTCACAGGTTAAACATAAGGCTTTTCAAACTATAAAACCAGTTTTCTTGATACTTAACCAGTTTAATCAGAACTTAGTCTTCCGTTGTTATATGTTACATGCTTATCCTATTCATGCTATATTGTACATCCGTGCACTGAGCGTCTTGCTCAGCCGTTACTTTCCTTTCCATGTCCCAAAACGGCAGGTACCCAAGACTCGAGCATTTAGAGGACGCACATAGGATGGAAGCTGCCAGAGACTTCTTTTCCTTTTTGCCTTCATATAGTTATGCTTGTTTAGTCTTTATTCAGTTCATTTCCTTTATTTATGTTTTGGGCTTATGTTTGGGAACCGATGTTTGATTCCGGTTTTCCCTATGGTCATGTATGTTTTACTACATATCACCTTGCATGCTTTGATGACACGCCATAATCACGCGTGACATTCCATTTATCTAAATGGGGTGTTACACACGCAATTACAACAAGGGGAATTATCAAAGTGGGAATGGACAAATTTCTAATCAAAATCAAAACCGAGATTTTCAAAACACTACACAAGGTTTTCAAAATGCTCACACTAAAAATTTGCAAGGAGAATTTTTGGATTATGCAAAAGCAAATGATGCTAAATTTGATAACATGCAACGTGAGATGATTAGCTTAAGGTCCGAGTTGAAAAACGAGCTTAAAAATGAACTTGCTAATGAACTTAAAACTCATGCAAACAAAATGGAAGGAAATGTCCAACGTCTTCAACAAAATCAACAAAAGATGGAATTAGGACAACATGAGATTAAGCAAGAGTTATTAAAAGCGGATGCTAGGCAATCAAAATTTGAGGACCGAATGGCTAAGATGTTTGAAGCAATCATGTGTAAACCCTCTTCCTCGGGTGGTCTTCCTAGTGATACCATTGCAAACCCGAAGGGGGAAATGAAGGTTATTACTACACGAAGTGGTAAAACTTTCAAGGAACCAATCTCTCGTCCAAGTACTTCTAAGGAGAAGGAAATCGAGAAAGAACCCGAGGTGATGGTCTAAAAGGAGCACATTACAATCCCACGAAGTACCGCTCATACCACACCTACGGTTGAACCAATACCAATTGTGGAACCCGAGTTTCCAAGGCCGTTGCCTAATGACCAACCCACACCACCTTTACCCTACCCTTCAAGACAAAACAAAGAGAAGTTGCAAGAACGTAACAAACAACATATCGAGCTTTTTATAAAAATGTTTCAACAAGTGCATTTTGATGTGAGTTTAGCCGACGCGTTGTTATACATGCCTCGTTTCGCTTCCACTTTTAAAAGTATGATGAGCGATAAGGAAAAGCTTTCAAAGCTTGCTAATTGTTCTTCGGTTTATCTTAACCGCATACCGGAAAAAGTTGGTGATCCCGGAAAGTTTCTCATTCCTTGTGATATACAAGATATGAAAGAATGCCTCGCCTTGGCCGATCTTGGTGCGAGCATTAATTTGATGCCATTTTCCATTTGGAAATCGCTTTCGCTTCCGGCTCTCATTCCTTCGAACATGTCCATCGAGATGGCCGATCATTCTACGATTATGGCATGTGGAGTAGCCGAAGATGTTTTCGTGAAAGTGGGGAAGTTCTACTATCCCGTTGATTTTATAGTAGTTGACATCCCCGCGGATCCTCAAGTTCCTCTAATTCTAGGTCGTTCATTTTTAGACACTTCGAGATCGCTTATCGATGTTCATGCAAGAACTATCACTTTGAGATCCAACGAAGAGGAACTTGTTATAAACGCTACTCAAAACTCGAAACCTTCTCATGTTTATGCAATCGCTACCATAAATCACATCGACATCGTTGATGTGGTTTGCGATGAGTTTTCACAAGAAGTGTTAGGTTTTTCCGATAGCTCGTCAAGTGGCAATCCCACTATTTTGGATCCGATTCTTGCTAATTCTACACCAAATCTCACTCCATTCCAAGGAGGCGATCTCACTTCAAATGAAATCGACAATGAAGATGAGGTGTTGATTAGTGATGATACTTCTATTCCACCATTTCTTTCGCCGATGGAAGTTATGAGTGTTGAAACAAAATCTTCAATCGAGGAACCACCTATCCTTGAATTGAAAGATCTTCCTTCTCACCTTGAATACGAATTCTTGGAAGGTGATGACAAGTTGCCGGTTATTATTGCAAAAGATCTTGCTAATAATGAAAAAACCGAGCTCTTGAAAGTTCTTAAGGCTCATAAAGGGGAAATTGCGTGGAAAATATCCGACATTAAGGGTATTGACCCAAAATTTTGTACTCACAAGATTTTAATGGAGGAGGACTACAAACCCGTAATTCAAAGTCAAAGAAGGGTGAATCCCAAAATTCATGATGTCATTAAAAAGGAGGTCCTTAAACTCCTTGACGCGGGAATGATTTATCCTATATCCGATAGCCCATGGGTGAGCCCAATCCATTGTGTCCCTAAAAAGGGAGGAATGACCGTTGTGCCCAATGAGAACAACGAGTTAATTCCCACTCGTGTTGTGACCGGTTGGAGGGTGTGTATTGACTACCGAAAGTTAAATGACGCCACTCGTAAAGACCACTTTCCTTTGCCCTTCATGGATCAAATGTTGGAGCGACTTGCGGGAAATGAATTCTATTGCTTTTTAGATGGTTTTTCCGGTTACTTTCAAATCCCTATCGACCCTCGTGATCAAGAGAAGACTACGTTTACGTGTCCTTATGGAACGTTCGCTTATCGTAGGATGCCTTTCGGACTTTGTAATGCACCCGGTACGTTTCAACGGTGTATGATGGCGATTTTTCACGATATGATCGAGAAGTCGATGGAAGTGTTTATGGATGACTTCTCAGTGTTTGGTAATTCGTTCACGTCAGGTTTATCTAATCTCGAGCAAATGTTGAAACGTTGTGAAGAAACCAATCTTGTGCTTAATTGGGAAAAATGTCATTTTATGTGTAAACAAGGAATCGTCTTAGGACATAAGGTGTCGAAGGCGGGGATTGAGGTCGATAAAGCTAAGGTAGACGTCATCGCCAAGTTACCTCATCCCAAAACCGTTAAGGGAGTTAGGAGTTTCCTAGGCCACGCGGGCTTTTATCGTCGTTTCATCAAGGACTTTTCGAAAATTTCTCGTCCTATGACACACCTTCTCGAGAAGGATGCTCCTTTTAACTTCAATGAGGATTGTGTTAAGGATTTCGAAACTCTCAAAAGGAAACTTACCGAAGCTCCCATTCTTGTTGCTCCTAATTGGGAATTACCCTTTGAAATCATGTGCGATGCAAGTGATTATGCTATAGGGGCCGTCTTAGGGCAACGTTATGACAAGCATTTCCGTCCTATCCACTATGCTAGTAAGACGATGACCGAGGCTCAATTAAAGTACACCACAACGGAAAAGGAATTCCTTGCCGTGGTCTATGCTTTTGAGAAATTCCGACCTTATCTCGTCTTGACTAAAAGCATCGTGTATACCGACCATTCGGCTATCAAGTATCTCTTAGCTAAGCAAGATGCTAAGCCGAGATTGCTTCGTTGGATGCTCCTCCTCCAAGAATTTGATGTCACCGTGCTTGACAAAAAAGGAGCCGAGAATCTAGCGGCCGATCATCTCTCTCGTCTAGAAGATCCTCACAAAGATGTTTTTGAGAACAAGGAAATTACCGAAACATTTCCTCTTGAGACTCTCGGTGTAGTGAATTCTAAAGACACCACCCCATGGTTTGCCGACATTGCAAATTACCATGCGGGAAATTTCATAATCAAGGGTATGACGACACAACAAAAACGAAAATTCTGTGATGTCAAGTTCTATTTTTGGGATGACCCTTATCTCTTTCGGATTTGTGCGGATCAACTCGTTCGACGTTGTGTGTTTGGTGCTGAAGCTTCTAATATCCTTAGTGCTTGTCACGAGGGACCCACGGGTGGTCACCACGGTGCGAATCTAACGGCTAAGAAAGTGTTCGATTCCGGTTTCTTTTGGCCTTCTATCTATCGTGATGCACACGCACTTGCGAAGTCGTGTGATTCGTGCCAACGTCAAGGAAAATCGTCTCAACGTGATGAAATGCCGAAAAACATAATTCAAGTATGTGAGATTTTCAACATATGGGGAATAGACTTTATGGGGCCGTTCCCATCGTCTCATGGCAACAAATATATCCTCGTCGCGCTGGACTACCTTTCTAAGTGGGTGGAAGCTAAGGCTTTGCCTACTAATGATGCTCGTGTGGTAGTGAAGTTTTTGAAGCAACTATTCTCTCGGTTCGGAACCCCTCGTGCTATTATAAGCGATCGTGGAACCCATTTTTGTAATGACCAATTCGAAAAGGTTCTAAAGAAATATGGAGTTACTCATCGTATTTCTACGGCTTATCACCCGCAAACGAGTGGGCAAGTCGAGGTTTCGAACCGAGCTTTGAAGAGGATTTTAGAGAGGTCAATTGGAGAAAACCGTGCTTCATGGTCCGACAAAATCGATGACGCTTTATGGGCCTTTAGGACCGCTTATAAGACACCTATCGGTTGCACACCTTATAAGTTAGTCTATGGGAAGAATTGTCATTTGCCCATTGAGTTGGAGCATAAGGCATATTGGGCCCTTAAGCATGCTAATTTTGACTTGAAGACCGCGGGAGATCACCAGAAAATACAATTGAATGAATTGGATGAATTAAGAGATAATGCTTATGAAAATTCATTAATTTTTAAAGAAAAGACTAAAAAGTTTCATGATTCAAAGATTAAAAACCGGGTTTTTAACGTTGGTGATCAAGTGTTGCTTTTTAACTCTCGTCTTAAGATATTTTCCGGGAAATTGAAATCTCGTTGGTCGGGTCCGTTCACCATTACACAAGTGTTTCCATATGGGACCATTAAGCTAGCTCAAGATGATGGTCCTAATTTCAAGGTGAATGGACATAGGCTTAAGCACTACTTTGGTGGGGAAATTCCTTCAATGGTTGCCCTCGACCAAATCACCTTCCCCAATGATAATTAGCATTGAGGGGATCGAGTCGAGCTCATGACTCGGTAATCAAAAACGAGGTGCCTCGTGGGGGAGATCCCATGCTTATCTTTTATGCTCACTATTCACTAATAAGGGGACTTGTACCCTTTCAACTCGTTGTCTCGTGGTTGTTTGTGATTGTGTTATCTAGATCATCATCATCATCTACGATTGAAGACTCTCGTGTTCGTTTACGTGAGCCTCCATCGTTCGTTTGAAGAAGTTTTTCACGAATCCATGACATATCCTTTATTGTTCTAACAATTATCTTTTAGCATACTTAATAAACGGCTTTAGATATATTGTTGATCACCCTTTCCATGCTAGATCCTAAGCATTCGACTCTTCGTCTCTAGTATGGGGGTGCTCCACCTTTAGACTCGAAACATTGAGGACAATGTTTACTTTTAGTATGGGGGGGTGAATAGGTACTTGCTTTGCTACGCCCTCACGCTTTCCAACTTTCAATGTTTTGTTTTGCTAATAAGGCTAAAAATGGCCAAATTTTAAATTTTTCTTAGTTTTCATAAGTGTTTTTAAGACACGAATGTATATTTTCCGATGGATAGAATAAGAGTTAACTTTTGACTTGATGGGCATTTGGAGCCATTTACATTCCTTAACCCGCTCAATTCAAGTTTTGCTAGACTTTTATATAGGGAGCTTTAAAACGCGAAAGTCTTAATTCTTACGGGTTATGAACAAGAACTTTTCGCAAGTTCCTATAATTGATTCTAGAAAGTCACTTATCAAGGGAACTATAAAACGCATTCTCTAAACTTGAAAAAGTCCAAGAAAGTGCAAGATCCTATAGGTGGCTTGAAAACCCAAAACTTTGATTTGATATAGTCTTAATGAAAGCTAATCCAAATTTGGCTTAATTTTGACTTGCATGGCTAAGTATTCACAGGTCTCTTTAATTAGAGGTCTTTATATAGTGAAGAACGAGAAATGATAGAGTTAGACAAGTGATCATGCTAAACGTAGAACATGAAAATGTTCTTTCAAAAACTCATATGTTTTTAATTGTGGCTTTTTCTTCCCATAAGATCAATGCATTAGGAATAAATCATAATTGCAATAAGTAAGGTCGTACGATTTGAAAGGTTACTTAGCCTCTAGCGCAAGATCGTTTAAAAGTTGCTCGGGGTTGAATAGAGTTCATAGCCAAGGCATAACTTATTGAAGCGGGACGCGAAGATTGGCGATTATCCAAAAAGGCCCTAACAAGGCATGAGGAGCTCTATTTTTGCTAAAGATTCAAAGATGATGTGAAGTATCATTATTCCTAAATCAATATGAAGGATCGAGACACACGACGAGAAGCAATTACTCCCCTAAAGAGAATGGAGAAAGTCTATCCAAAAAGACCCTAACAAGGTATGAGGATAAATATATCCAAGTTCGAAAAGGAGGCGGATCGTTGTATATCAAAATCCAAAGTAAAGATTGAAGAAAAATGATGAAGTCGTGGTCCAATATGAAGAATCTCTAAAAAACGTCAAGTGAAGAAATTCCAAATAAATGAAGAGAAGACCATAATTTCAAGAACGTCTTCCCAAGATTTGAAGTATGAAGTACATGCCAAATATCGGTCCGAGAAAGGTCTCAAATCGTGAAACGAGTTATGCCAAGATATGAACTTAAGGAGATACACGAGAAGCCGTTTTAAAAGATTTTGTCCTTCGGCTAACTATTGATCAAATCATGCTACTTTGCTTTCAGACTAATAACTACTTAAATAAGTCAATATGAATCACTTGTGATCCATGACAAATAGATAAAAAATGCTAGTAACCCATTACCTTTTATAATAACTAGGATTGCGGGGAGAAAAAGTATTACACAATTTGGACGTATGAGTAGTGTTAGCATTGTGACTTGTACCAACAATGATCTTGTTTTTGCACTTAGCATGGAATGTATGACAATCAAGGATGACGAAGTTTACTCTAAGGAACATTTACTTGTTTCTATTCTTTGACCCTAAAAGTCACTTTTTGTGATGAAAATCATACATTATGTCTTTACACATCATCATAGTATGTTGCAAGTCTTTTACTCTTCAATAAAGGTTAATAAAATTGAACTTAGGTGATGCTTTGATACTTTATTCTAGCATTGCGTGAGGGCACGACAATGGCTTAGTATGGGGGAGTGATGAGATGGCATTTATACATGATCTCATCGTTCTTTTCGGGCTTTAAATGCATAAAATGTCATAAAATACCATATATATGCTTGTGTTAGTTTACTTGTGTATTTTAGGTATAGATATCGTGAAAAGGACAAAAGATCACAAGATACAAGGAAAAACGGACACGAGAAACGAAGCCGTACAAAGAACCGGGCCTTAATCATGGAATTCTAAACAAATACCCTTGAAGACTTGAAGACAAACAAGATTGATCCTCATTTATTGAAGAAATGACACTTAAAACCCTTGTATATTAATAATTACAAGTTTGGTCCCTTAAGTTTTTCAAAATTACACAAAAGGTCCCTCAACTTTGAAGAAATGGCAAGATTGGTCCCTCAACAATTCCAAATTGTCAATTATGGTCCCTCATCAAGCCAAAGATACATTGAAGACCTTTAAAGATCAAAAATGTCCAAGATCAGCCTTTCAATTATGAAAACATGTCAAAAATAACCCTTGATAACCTTTTTCCAAAGTTTGGTGCCAAAAATGACAAGATGTGAAAGTTGTTACAAGTTAAAATGGGCGCTGATAGACTTTTCAACACAATTGCAAAAAGAAAGGAAAAAGAAGGGCTAAACATGGACAAAGGAAACATTTGAAACTAATTTGCGCCAAACACATCCATTTCCCCCAAAATCGGATCAAAATTACTACTATTCACCCTTCTTCACCTCCAGATTTTACTCCACTTAAACTTGGGGTAAAAACCAATTCCCTTTGCACACACTTGATTCACATGTGCAGAAACCTATCCCACACCAAAAACCCTTAATCCCACTCACTATGGACCCCACCCCCAATTCTCGTTTAGCCAATCACAATGCAACTTACTCTCCAAGTTATATGACGTGTCAAGATCAACAGCTATGATTCATTGCTTCATCACAAAGCTAAAATGAACATCCAGGATCAATTTGGACAGCTCATTCCACCAAAACGTCTAGAAGGACTTAGGGCATTTAGGGAATTTCACTTCTAGGGTTTGTGAATAGTGTTTAGCCAGGCATTTGCCTATAAAAGGAGACCTCAACATGTGAGAGTCCCTTTGTACCAGTTTTAGGCTATTAATCTTTGTAATTCCTTTTTAAGCTTAATAAAATTTGAATTTCTAAAATTTGAAATCTCTTTTTGATTTTGTTAAAAGTTTGGTGTTTGAGTAGCCTAATTCTGAGTTCCATCTGATTGTTTAGACCTTCCTTAACCTTGTGGTTAAGGCACGTCTAGGTTTGAAAGGTTTTCAAGGTTCAAAAGCCTTGAAGTCCTTGTTTCTGATTTTGGCTTATTTTTGTGTACTAACCCTTAGCCTTAAGCCTTGAGTTCTTTCAAGCTTGTTGACACCAAGCCTGAGAAGGATTCTAAGCCTTTGGTTGAGTTTGTTTGCTGCTTGTGTTGAAGATATAAAGTCCTTGAGGTTCTACTTTGAACCATCAACCAAGGCACTTTGCATCTCCTTGTTTGAAGTACCTTGGTCTTGTTCTAGTTGTTGAACAAGGTCCAAGGAGCATTGCTGGCCTGCCTATGATGTTGTGGAAGGCAGGTATAATCTCTTGGTTAAGATTCCCCTAAAAATTTCATGTTTATGGCTGTTTTGAATTTGGTGCTTTGATTTTGAGTATTGGTATTTGTGCTGGTAATTTTTGTGTTTGATTGTGTTAGTTGCTGCCTAGTAAGTGTTTTTGATCATTAAAATCAGTAGGTTATTAGTTAAAATCACAAGTTTCTTTGATAAGTGACTGATTAAGGAGTGTTTGGGATTACTGCATAAGTTTGGATTGTGGCTTGTTAAGTGTTTGTTTGTTGGTTGCAAGTATTGGTATCTGTTATTTGGGTGCATATGTTCATCTGTTTGCAGGTTTTGTGGGTTTGAACACATTGATTCATAGATTGGCTATAAAATCTTCATAACTTGGTAAAATTGGCTAGGATTTTGAGGACACCTAGATCTAAGCATAGGTTAAGGGTAACAAGTGCTAAATCATAGTTAATCACACCAGGGTAGAAGGATTTGAGGCTTGAAATTGGATCAAGTGTCAAGTATATCAGCAAACTGTTTCTGCATATTGTTCATTGTTCATCAGTAACTTCTAGTGCTTTGATCTTGTTGATTTCTTTGATTCAGTGTTTGATTCTTGTTGCTTTGTGTTTATTGTTAGTTTATATAGCTTGTGTATGCATCTGGTTAAGTTTGGTTGGCTTATTTTGCTGAAATCTGCTTATTAAGTGCTAAACTGCTTATTTGCATATCTGGAGCATATCTGTGGACTGTTTGGCTTATTGTGGCTTATTGTGTGGATCATTTTGTGATTTTATTGTTGCTATTGACTCCTTGTGATTCACTGATCACAAGGGTGCCTTTGTTTCCAATTGAATCAAACCAGAACTCTCAAATAAGCTTGGTCTATTAGTCAAAGCAGTGGGAACTCCTTTCCCCTGCTGGTTGCCACTGATAGTGCAATTTTGGTGTCAGCTTATCAATAAGCTATAATAGCTTATTCCAACCTGCAACAACTTTGTTTTGGTAATAGGTGCTCATATTTTGACCCATTTGTTCATCCTGGAGCATTTGGGTGGTTGACTTTTAGGTTTGACTAGAAAACCAACTCCTTTGACTTTTGCATAAGCTCTTTTGTGCTTATTCTGGCTTATTGCTTGTGCTTATTGGATTTTTGTTGATTGATATTTCTTATTGAGTCCATTTGAAAGCTTTTGCAAGTTGAATCAGCTTCTGAGGTTCAGTATTTCTCAAAAACGACTATTTTTTCGTTTTGTGGATTTTTGCTTTTCTATTTTCTGGCTTATTAAGTGAGCTTATTGAAAATTTCTTTTGACAGATCTCTTTGGCATCCTAAAAGAGGGTTGTGTGTCAAATTAGAGCTTATGGCATTAGCTTATGGCTTAATGGGCTGAAAAGCCCAATAAGAATAAGCTTTGTGTTCAATAAGCTGTGATAAGCACATTTTCAGCTTTTGGGCCTTTAGAGTTTTGTTCTTAGAATTAAATTTTAAGTCAGATAGGGCTTTTCCAAGTCAATTGGGCCAAGTTTGACTTTTTGGGCCCAAAAGCCCATTTGTGTTGACTGATTTTAGATTTGGCCCATTTGGGGGCCCATTAGGGGTATTTTGGTAATTTCACTTTCATTTTCTGATTATTTAGGTTAAAATAAACTAGTTTGCAAGTTTTTAGAATTTTTTATAATTTTTGGATTTTTAATATTATTTTATTATTATATTATTATTATTTTTAAAATTTCACATTTTCCAACTTTTTACATTTTTCTTAGGTTTGATACCTTAAAATAGGAATTTAGCAACTTTTAGAATAATTTTATCTCCTTTAGATTAATTTTTATAATTATTTTAAGTTTTAATAGTTTTTAAATCATTTTAAATAGTTTTTATTAGTTTGAAAATTTCTAAAAATAGTTTTTAATCATTTTAGGTCATTTTTGAGTTTTATCAATTGAAAAATCTTTATTTGGGCTTTTTGATAATTTATTTGATTTTTAGGGCTTTAATTAGCATTTAAAAATTGAATATTTAATTATTTAAAAGGTTTGAAAAAGTTTTGATCATTGGTAAATTCTTAGTTTATTATTTTTGATTTTTGGTGAATTTTTGGTAATTTTTAGAATTTATTTTAATTTTGGTGATTTTTAAGGTTCTACGTCTTAACTTTCTAATAGTGATTTTTTCTTGGTAATTTTTATTTTTACGTCTTCGTCATCTTCTTTTCTCATCCCCTTTCTAAACCAATCATTAATCACAAACATTTAACAAATTTCTCACACACATATACCTCCTTGGGAAACGAACTTGGAATCCATAAGGGTCATTAACACTTGATTTTTCCTAAAATCATTTGTTTGATACTTACCACTACTTACCCTCCTTTTCCTAAAAGAGGTGTAATTTACCACAATCAGTCGCACTCTCATCGATGTTGAAGCTGGTGAGCTTATCATGAGAGTGGGTGACGATAAAATTCTCTTCAACATGGGAAAGCTTTCTAAACAACCTTATTCATACGAGAGTGTTAATTGTATTGACGTTCTTGATGAGGCTTGTAAAGAACACTTCAAAGATGCTTGTAAAAGTATTCCTACCTCTCTTCCCAATGTTGAGACCGTTTCCTCGATTGACTCATCACTATCTCTATTTGGAGAAAGTGATTTCCTTTGGAAAGATTTGGAAGCCACCATGGGAGATGTGAACTTAGAACATGACGATTCTCCCACCGATTGGGATGAAGATCTTCGCCTTATTGAGAACATTCTTAAAGAAGACAATATTTCACCACCATCTCCCAAGGTTATTGCTATCGATGCTCTGACTTTGAAAACGCCTCCCATCGAAAATCCTCCGGATTTAGAACTTAAGGAGTTGCCGCCCCATCTCGAGTATGTGTTCCTTGAAGAAAACAAGAAGTCGCCTGTCATCATCGCG
Source organism: Glebionis coronaria (assembly GCA_025667525.1). Classification (NCBI taxonomy): domain Eukaryota; kingdom Viridiplantae; phylum Streptophyta; class Magnoliopsida; order Asterales; family Asteraceae; genus Glebionis; species Glebionis coronaria. Next base: position 384,040,006 of record CM046877.1, read on the forward strand.
AAGGACTTGAAAGAAGAAGAGAAATCTCGCCTCATCGCCGTGCTTAAAGATCATAAAAAGGCACTTGCTTTGAAAATTTCCGATATCCGCGGAATTGATCCGAACTTTTGTACTCACAAGATTCTCATGGAAGATGACTTTAAACCCGCAATCCAGAGCCAAAGAAGGGTTAATCCTCGCATTCATGATGTCATCAAACAAGAGGTTATCAAACTTCTTGATGCCGGCTTGATTTACCCTATCTCGGATTCGCCTTGGGTAAGTCCCGTCCATTGTGTGCCCAAGAAGGGCGGAATAACGATTGTTTCCAATGAACACAACGAGTTGATTCCCACTCGTCTCGTTACTGGGTGGAGAGTTTGTATTGACTATCGCAAGCTCAATGATGCCACGAGAAAAGACCACTTTCCTCTTCCTTTCATGGATCAAATGCTCGAGCGTCTTGCTGGTAATGACTATTACTGCTTCTTAGATGGTTTCTCCGGGTATTTTCAAATTCCTATCGATCCCAAGGAACAAGAAAAGACCACATTCACTTGTCCCTATGGAACATTTGCTTACAAACGCATGCCTTTTGGTTTATGTAATGCTCTTGGGACGTTCCAAAGGTGTATGATGGCTATCTTCCATGACATGGTGGAAGACACTATGGAAGTATTCATGGACGATTTCTCGGTCTATGGCGATTCATTCTCTGCTTGCCTTGCCAATTTAGAACGGATGCTTAAGCGGTGTGAAGACACTCGCCTTGTTCTTAATTGGGAAAAATGCCATTTCATGGTAAAAGAGGGCATCGTGCTAGGACACAAGATCTCCAAAGCCGGTCTCGAAGTAGACCGTGCTAAAGTCGATGTTATCGCTAAGTTGCCTCCACCTTCAACCGTGAAGGGTGTGAGAAGTTTCCTTGTTCATGCGGGCTTCTACCGTCGCTTTATCAAAGATTTTTCTAAAATCGCTCGCCCGATGACCCACCTCTTGGAAAAAGATACTCCTTTTATCTTTTCCAACGAGTGTATTGAAGCCTTCAACTTGCTTAAGGATAAGCTTACTAAGGCACCGGTCTTGGTTACCCCTAATTGGGAGCTACCTTTCGAGTTGATGTGCGATGCTAGCGACTATGCTATTGGGTCGATTTTGGGCCAAAGAGTGAATAAACACTTCCAACCAATCCACTATGCTAGCAAGACAATGACGGGGGCTCAATTGCATTACACGACAACCGAAAAAGATCTTTTAGCTGTTGTCTATGCTTTTGAAAAGTTCCGCCCCTATCTTGTCCTTTCTACCACCATCGTTTACACCGATCGTTCCGCGTTGAAGTACTTGTTGACTAAACAAGATTCTAAACCAAGACTTCTTCACTGGGTTTTGCTACTCCAAGAATTTAAAATCGAAATTCGCGATAAAAAAGGAGCTGAAAACCTAGCCGCGGATCATCTCAGTAGACTTGAGGATCCTTACCAAGGGGATCATCCGAACAAAGAAATCAATGATTCTTTTCCCCTGGAGACCTTAATGTCTATCAACTCGACTTCTGATGAAACCCCGTGGTTTGCAGACATTGCAAACTACTTGGCGGGTGGAATTCTCGTTGACGGGTTAACATCCCAGCAAAAGAAAAAGTTCTTCAAAGACATTAAGACTTACTTTTGGGATGACCCGTATCTATTCAAACAATGTGCTGATTTGATCATTCGCTGATGTGTTGATGGACCGGCATCTTTAGAAATCCTTGACGCTTGCCACAAAGGACCCACCAGTGGTCACTTTGGTCCCAACTACACCGCCAAAAAGTGTTTGACTCGGGATTTTATTGGCCCACCATCTATCGTGACGCTCACGATATGGTTAAACGTTGTGATGCTTGCCAAAAACAAGGCAATATCACACATAAAGACGAGATGCCTCAGAATTTCATTCAAGAATGTGAAATCTTTGATGTTTGGGGTATCGACTTTATGGGGCCATTCCCTTCCTCTAAAGGAAACAAATACATCCTTGTAGCCGTTGACTACGTTTCAAAGTGGGTTGAAGCCAAAGCTTTACCTACTAATGACGCAAGGGTGGTTTGTAACTTTTTGAAATCTCTATTCGCTAGATTCGGTGTGCCTCGTGCCATTATTAGTGATCGCGGGACTCATTTTTGTAATGACCAATTTGCAAGAGTCATGGCTAAGTATGGTGTAAATCATCGTCTTTCCACCGCATACCACCCACAAACTAATGGCCAGGAAGAAATCTCTAACCGAGGACTAAAGCGAATTCTTGAAAGAACCGTGGGAGAGCATCGTGCCTCATGGGCCGATAAACTTGATGATGCTTTGTGGGCTTTTCGTACCGCATACAAGACTCCGATTGGTTGTACACCATATCGTCTCGTGTACGGGAAAGCATGCCACCTCCCCATTGAGTTGGAGCACAAGGCTTACTGGGCCTTGAAGTGGGCTAACTTGGATATCAACAAAGCCGGTGACCTACGCAAGATCCAACTCAATGAGCTGAATGAACTCCGTAATGAGGCTTATGAAAATTCTTTGATCTATAAGGAAAAGACTAAGCTCATTCACGACTCCAAGATTAAAAACCATGAGTTCCAAGTTGGAGACAAAGTTTTACTCTTTAACTCTCGGTTGAAAATCTTTTCGGGCAAGCTGAAATCTCGTTGGTCCGGCCCATTCACCATTGCCCAAATTTTTCCATATGGTACTCTCGAGCTCGCTCAACCTAATGGACCGAATTTTAAGGTGAATGGCCAACGAGTGAAGTTGTACTTTGGTGAGGACATCTCTCATGAGATGATTCCATCCCTCACCACGTTCCCCATGAACTAATTTTGGGTCGAGTCAGGCTCGTGACTCGGTTATCAAAAACAAGCGCTCCTCGGGAGGCAGCCCGAGTATCTATCCTTTTCCGTTTTAACCTCCTAAGTGCAGGGGGACCTCTATAGGTTCTTTGTGTTTGTGTGGTGATGTGATTACAGGGATAAGTGCACTTTTGGAACCTTTGAAGGACCGTGCTCCCGTGTTATCCGAAATCCGGTTCTATCTCTCAACTATCGTGATTCAATTTTCTTCATACTCACATTTGAAATTGATCACGTTAGTCGTCTCTTCCTTAACTTGATTTAACCAACGTGCACAATGTCATAAGTGTAGGGGAGATTTTTCCCACATGCTTAAACATTGAGGACAATGTTTATCTTAAGTGTAGGGGGGACTTCTATCGAAGTTTTAAGTGGACTTTTCCATGAAAATGCCTTCATTTAACCGGAAAATCATCTTTTTCAACATTTTTCAAATTTTTTATTAACTTTGGCCATTTAGTCGTAATTTTTAAATTTTTTTCGTTGCTTTCATATGTATATATCCCGCAATAAAGTCAAATTTTAATAAAGTGGTGTAGCTAGTTTAGAAATCTTTGACATATTAGGCCCGTTGCGACTATTTTGACTCAACCCGAATAGACTTATCCAAGTTTATTCTAGCTAGTATCCTTAACCATGTAGACCTTAATTGGTTTATTAGGCTAAATATCCACGAGTCTCATTACTTGAGATTTTAAATTGTGGAGGACGAGAAATGATAGAGTCAATTATAAGTCGGTATTCTTGCACAAGCTCACTTGGTGTAATTATTTGCCTATTCTCCCATCACTTGCTAATAATTTATCTGCAATAAGTAAGGTCGTACGATTTGAAAAGTTACTTAGCTTCTAGCCCAAGATCGTTTAAAAGTTGCTCGGTAATGATAAGAGTTCATAGCCAAGGCATAACTTATGAAGCGGGGCGCGAAGATTGGCAAGTCCGAAAAGGCCCTAACAAGGCACGAGGATTCAATCTTATTGCTAAAGATCCAAGGTGATGTGAAAAGCATTATTCCCAAAATCAATATGAATGATCAAGACTCACGACGAAAAGCAATCAACTCCCGTAAAGATCATGGAGAAGTCTATCCGAAAAGACCCTAACAAGGTATGAGGATAAATAGATCCAAGTCTGAAAAGGAGGCGGATCGTTGTATCTCAAAATCCCAATTAGCGATTGAAGAAATAATCATGAAGTCGTGGTCAACAAAGTTGGAGTACCCCTCAAAAGTCTCCAAGTGAAGAAACTCTATTAACGATGAGAAGACCATTATCTCAAGCACGTCTCTCAAGATATGAAGTATGAAGTACATGCCAAATATCGGCCCGAGAAAGGTCTCAATCGTGAACCGAGTTATGCCAAGATATGAACTTTTTGATATCCCGAGAAGCAGTTTTAAGAGATTTTGTCCTTTAGTTAACTATTGATCAAATCGTCCTACTTTGCTTTCAGCCTAAATAAACTATCGAAATAAGTCCAAAAATGCATCGTCATGATCATTCTAAGACAAAAATAAAATATAAGAGATACACCTAGGAATAAGGGAGTTTAAGCATATAATTAAGCCATGTGTGTAAGTGTTTGATTTGCTAACTTATAATAACAATGATCTCGTTTTTAAGCTTAGTCTGGGGAACGTGAAACTTGAGGGTGATAAATCTTCGCAGCACCGAAGCCCTAATGTAAGTCCTTGATCTCTTTGCAAGTTATTTCCATATAGCTATTTTCAAGTGAAAATGGTTTTCTATCCTTTTGTTTACTTTAAAGATTTTAATTTCTCTTAGTACTTTAGTTTTTGTTTAGTAGTATTTTAATAAGGCCAAGGTTGATTGATTATGAGAAAAGTGTAAATTTGCTTTATCACTAAGCATTGCATGAGGGCATGGCAATGGTTAAGTGTAGGGGATTTGATAGGTGTGTAAACACACATCCTTTTACCACTTATTTCTTACTAAAACAAGACCAAAACACGTATTTAATATCATTTGTTTGGAATTATGCGTGGTTTTTGTGTTTATTGTGTTTTCAGAGCCAACCGGACGACTATCGAAGAAAACATGGGATTGCACGGGTTTTATGGAAGAAAAAGACTCAAGACGAAGTCTATTGTCCAAGAGATGCAAAAGATTTGAAGTCACTGGGCCTATTTGAAGATTTATCGAAGAAAAGGACCAAAGATTGAAGATTTACATATGTCGAAGAAACTCAAGTCTATTAAACGAAGAAATTAAAAGACGAGTTGAATTTAATCGTCGACAAATCCCGAATCAGAATCGAAAACGTCGACTTTTCTGAAAAGACGAGAAGACAAGAAGAAAGGGAGAAATCCCACTCACCAACCAAATGGAAGACCTATATAAAGAATTCCCTTCACACTTTTCATTCAGTTTTTCATTCCTTTTTTCTCTCTTTTTCTGTTCGTAGGCATCACCAACACCATTAGGGTGTTTGGTGATTTTGATTCTTGTTTTTCCAATCTTGTAGTTTAATCTTTGTCTTTTGATTGTTTAAACATTAATCTATCAATTTAATCCTTCATTTCATCTTGTTCATCTTCATCTTTTTGATTCAAAGTTAAAATTCTTATTTGGTTGATTTTGATTTTTAAAAGTTATTGGGTTTTATGTTTTTATTGATGGGATTTGATGTTTATGGTTAGTAGATGATTAGGGATTAGTTTTGTTTAAGTTTTGGTTAAACACTTGGTGGATTTTGGCTTGAAATCGTGTTCCCCTGTTTTTCTGTCTCCTACTGTTCTTGAGTTTTTCCAGGTTCCGAATGAGCACAAAAGTTCTGAATGAAACATCTTAGTGAAAAGTTCTGAGTCAATTTGTATTAAAAAGTTCCGAATCAAATTGTTCCGAATGAATGGTTTTTCAAAAGTTCCGAATCAGTTCAATTTAAAAGTTCCGAATGAAAGTCTTTAAAAGTTCCGAATCAATTTTGTTTAAAAGTTCCGAATAAACTTCCGAATAAACTTCCGAACCAATCCAAAATCTTCCGAATCAATCTTTTTCAAATCTTCCGAATCATTCTTTTTGCAAAAGTTCCGAATCAGTTCAAAACAAAAAGTTCCGAATCAATTTCCTTTCAAAGTTCCGAACCGAATTTGTTTAAAGTTCCAAATGAAAGTCTTTTAAAAAGTTCCGAATCAAGGGTTTTTATCATTTATTCTGAATTAATTAAATCTTCCGAATGAGTATCTTCCGAATGAGCATTTTTTGTCATAAATATTCCAGATCAGTTTTCTTTTGAGCATTTCGAATCAGAGTTAAGTGGTATTTACTGTTTCTGTTTTAACACTTAAATTTTAATTCAAGTTTTATTAATTTCTATTAAATTAATTGCTTTTAGTTTAAGTTTACATCTTAGTGCATTTAAACCTTTTAGTAGATTAGAAAACCAACCCCCTTTTTAGTAACCAAGAACAATCATTCCACTTAGAGCTGTGATCAATTCGAGAAGATTCCGAGAGATTAATATTGAACCCATAGCAAAATCCCAGTATCACCTACTAAGCTTAGAGATCCGGGGAGGTTTTTGATTCCTTGCAATTTCCCGAGGGTGGAAAATTGCATGGCATTAGCGGATTTAGGAGCAAGCATAAATCTCATGCCATTATCGATTTGGAAGAGACTTTTACTTCCCGAGCTCACTCCTACTAATATGACTCTTTAGTTGGCCAACCGTATTATAGCTTATCCAGTGGGAATTGCGGAGGATGTTTTTGTTGGGGTTTTACTTTTCCCGCGGACTTTATGGTGGTTGATTATGATATGGATCCGAGAGTTCCTTTGATTGTTGGTAGGCCATTTTTGAGAACGGGTCGAACTCTAATAGATGTGGCGGAGGGTGAACTTACAATGAGGGTAGGAGATGAGAGAGTTGTGTTTAACATGGGAAAGTTGTCAAAGAAGTCTAATGAGCCCGAAGCGGTGAAGCATATTGATGTTGTGAATGAGGAGGAAACTCATGATGATATCCTTGATGAAGTTTGTGATGAATATTTTTATGAAGCTTGCTCAAGTGGAGATTATGATTCACCTCATGTTGAGACCATTGCTTCCATTTCTTCATTCTTGGATTTTCATGAACCTCAAGAGCTTAACTTTGGTGATTTTGTGATTTACTCCAATCCTCTCTTTAAAACCTCATATGATAACCCACTATTTCACAATGATGAAGACACCAATGAGGATTTTAGTGATGAAGAATCTCTTCTTTGTGATACACCAACATATGATGATTATAGTGATGATGAGATCTCTACTTGTGACTCTCCATTTGTTGATGATCACACTTCTTTGGGTTTTGAGGAATCACCAATCTTTGATAGACCAATCTATGATATTTATGGTGATGAGGAGGATTCTATCATGGATGAGAATGATGAGTTTTTAGAAGTTGATATACCTTTTGAGTATACTCTTAGATATATTTATGAGGAGGGGGACATACTCTATCTAGAATCTCTATTGTATGAAGATCCTTTACCTTCTTCCTTATCCACCTCAACCTTTCAATGTGACAAAGGAAAACAAGCCATGATGGGTCCTTCCAAGAGATTGTTATTACCAATTCCTCCTCAATTTTTTCTCTCACCATGTGACCTACAAGGGAGAATCTTCTAAGGCAACCAACACTTGTTGTTTTCCCATCAAGGAACGGATTTTTGATCCTGACATAGAGCTTGCTAAACCATCTTAGTATCCACCTGATGCAACAAAAGGAAAACTTGTAAACGATTTGAGAGCATCACCCTATCACCTTGTGAAGAACATATGGGAAACCATTTTGGACAACACCACCTCACCTTTTTCACCATTGCTTGGGAAGTAAGTTTTTGAATTGTGTTATAAGTGGGATGGTAATTATGTATTTGATCCGGGGGGATATTTATGGAGTTTTGATAATTGAAAACTTGTTTTACCTCATCATGGAGATTTTTCTTAAAAAGGGCAAAACTTTTACTCTCCATGATAGGTTTTAGACACTTTTGAGTGTGGGATGAGTCGAGCTAGAGACTCCTAAAATCAAGCTTGAATAACTAGGCTTAGAAGTTTTTAGATCTAGCATGTGTAGGTTAGAAATAAGGATAGCGAGTTGATGAGAAGTGTAGGGGAGACCTTCTTTTGTCTTCATGTTGTTTGTAGGGTTGCTCACTCATCACGTGCTTTAGAGCTTATGGAGGAGGCCCTTGTATCCGGTTCACTTCGTTACTATTGTGATTTTTCATAGACACATTGTGCTTTAAAAATGAATTCATTATAGTTGATCTTTCCTTAACTTGGGTTAAGAAAAGTCTATTCATTGTCATAAGTGTAGGGGAAGTTTTATACTTCCATGCTCTTAAATATTGGGGACAATGTTTAGCTTAAGTGTAGGGGGTCTTATATCGAAGTGACCTTACCTAGACTTTGTCATTGACCTTCATGATAACTTGGAAGTTAATTTTTCAAACATTTTTCAAATTTTTGATCTACTTTGTGTAACACCCCCAAATTTTGGTCATAACAGCGGAAGGGTCATTGGGTGTTACTATCATGGTTCAATATCATAATAATAGAAAACGGCTCAAAACGAGTCGTTTTAATAAAAACATCCATTCATTTTCATTTAACAATACGACTTTTCACACGGTCCCAGATAATTTAAAGTTTACAACACAGTAAATAATAAAAGATTCTTTGAATGGATATAATTTATGAAAACGGGCCAAAATATTTCAAATAAGCAAGCTTCACGAAACTGCCTTCATCGAGTGCCTTCCCAATGAACCTGAGATAAAACATGCTAAAAAGTCAGCAAAATTTGCCGAGTGAATCTATAGAGTTTATTTTAAATAAAGAGAACACAAGTATTCAAAATAACCTTCCTTGGTTAATAATTTATCAAAGAAAATTATGTTGTACGAACATAATTATCGTGTCATTACATAAGTCTCGTGACATTGAACGTTAACATATATTATTTCAGCCCAACACACCTAGCCAAGTGCGTATATTTCTCTTATACAATGCATCCGATGTTTCATTACTAGTGCATCACAACACCACGCGAGAGCTAATCGCGACCAAACTGGGTGTCACCCCGATAGATCTATCCATAGCATTAGCGTTACATCGATTAACAATTCACGATTCATGGGTCTTTTAAGGCTAAACAAACTTATGTAATAACTTTCATCTAAACATACAATTAAGTTCCTTGTGTTCAATTTTAAAACAATCATGAGTTTATGTTGGGTCAATTCAGTGCCTGATTTGTCCCTTGCACAAGATTTGGATGTAAAGTATCCTAAGTAGTGTTAGTCACTGAACTTACGTATGTTATAAGTTCAGTGTGTCATTCTTTAGAGTTCTTTAGAGTCTACGAGATAGACTCGTCATTAGCTGAGGCGGATCTCAGTAAGTGTGCAAAGAATCAAGGATGATGGAGTTAGTAAGTGATGACATAATAGCTTACTAACTCCTCAAGACTATTACTTATTACAAGACCTGAAGATGTTAAGAAGACCTGAAGAAGTGTCTTATGTATTAGTGGGCACATGTCTTATTAGCAATGAAGACAAAGGTTCAAGAGGAAGGCTTACTTTGTCAAAGGTGCAAAAGATGAAGACAACAAAGTACAAGGTGGTTACTTGTACTTTAGTAAAGCTTCTCAAGGAAGCTTCACACTCCCACTATATATATGTGGTCTTTGTAATAGAATAGTCAATGATTCCCACCCACAGAAACAAACATGTAATACTTTAGTGGTTTAGGGTTTCATCCTCCCATTGTTGCATAAGCTTAGCTAGCTATGAACATGAATATCTGTTATGTGCGCTTCCTCTCCCTGATCTTTGAAAGTCTGCTGGGAGATAACTACCACAACAAGGCCTTGACTGCTCTTAAGCCCTATCGCATCACCGGCGCCATCTACAAGGAAATAGGAGCTGAAGATGTTCCTGTCACCGCCCATATGCTGAATGTGGCCAACCAGGTACCAAACGCTGAGAAGCCCCTGCTCCCTTCATCTGAGAAGGTGAATACTTCTAGTGTTGCTGGCAAGTCTATGTCTTTGACCTCTGGGCAGCACACTACTAAGTCCAAGGCTTCATCTGGCCAACAGCCTAAGAAGAAGAAAATCCCCTCTTCTTCCCACTCCAAAGCTGTTACTAAGGCCAAGGGAAAGAAGACTGACGCCTCCTCTGGTCCAGATACTCTTGTGGATTCTGATTCTTTGGCTGACAAACAACAGGCGTCTAGTGTCTCTAAGTCAGCTGAGACAACAGGAAACCAGCCTGATCAAGCTGATATCTCACAAGCTGAAATTGTACAGCCAGTCATCGAATCTCAGGTACACCACGAAAAGGAGGCTGATACAATAACTCAGGACAAACCAAATGATGAAGAGCCTGTGATAAATGCTGATGAAGAAATGCTCTCATTAGAGGATTATGTCTCTGATATTGAGCAAATGCCTGAAGATGAATTCCCTGAGGGAATGTTCGATGAAGAGGATGAAGAAGATGAGGAAGACCAGCTGTCTGTCTCTCCTCCTAAAGAAATAGCTATGTCTACACCAGCTGGTGACAAGACTTCTCCTCTCAAGGAAGCTGTTGATACTCCAAACTCTGCTACCTCAACAACAACAGTCTTCCAAAGACCAACTTATGATCCAACAACAAAATTTCTCCTGTTTGATCATCCTGCCCAGACCAACTTTGACTTAATACCAAGGGGGGATGACTATGCTCAGCAAAGCCTCAATATCAAGAATCTTCAGCCAGTCCATCATCAATCTGATATTGAGCGCTTATCAAGGAAGCTGGATGTGATCAAGTCTGAGATGCACAACTTTACTGTGACATTTCCAGGCATCATCAAAAAGGCTGTGACTGAGGCTGTCACTGAGCCAATTCAGGATGGTGCAAGAAAAGGTGTAGCCCAGGGACTCGGTCATCTTTCAACAAGAATCAAGGATGCCATTGACTCAGCCGTCCCTGCTATGTTCCATGAACATGAACACACCATGCACATGCACTTTAATGCATTTCGCACCAGACAATACAACCATGCTAACTTCATTGTCAGGCGTGTTCAGGCAAACACTAATGCAAATGCCAACCTCCTGCTGAAGATTGCCAGGGCTTCAAGAAAAAGACAACGTGCTATGGCTGCCTCTGTGGAGCAGATTGCAAGACGTTTTCAAGCACGTTCATCCAAACATCTGCGAAGTAAGGATAAACGTGAGGGGGAGAAAAATACAACACTCAGCCTTGCATCTGCTGAACAAGGCTCATCATCAGCTAACCCCACAAGTACACCTGTTCCTCTCCAAGTCATCACACCTGTTATAATACCTGATGATGAGGATGATACTCAGGGGGAGCAAGAAACTCAAGATGGAGCTAACTCATCAAAGTCTCTGGTTTTGGTTAACACCAGCAAGCCTAAGGATGATGATGAGCCAGCTGCCAAGAAACTAAAATTCACTGTTAGCTCTCTCCCCAAAGCTATTCAAACTCAGGCTCATGCAGCGTTTATCAAAAGAGCTGATGTTTTGAAAAACATAAGTGTGGAGTCCTCTGTCTCAAAGAAAGGAAAGGAGATAGTTTTGGTTGATACTGATACCAAACTTAAGAAGATAGCTGCGATGCTAGAGACAGGAGGATCCACCACAGACCTTTTCCAATTCTCAACCTTTACACCTTCCGATGAGATTCCTTTGACCCTTGAAGAAATAGAGCAACAGGCTGAAGAATTCAAAAGACTAAATGAGCTCAAGACAACCAAAGAATTAAATGAAGCTACTATGAGGAAGATGACACCACCTAAAAGGGAAAAACAAAAACAAAGGTTGAGGGAAATGGAAACAAAACGCGCTGAGGCTTTAAGGAAAGTCAAAGCTGACTATGATGCCTGCGTGAACAATAGATATGCTGCTGGCAAGATAACCAAGTTCAAATACACCATTCATAAATCCACAAACACCCCACAGATGATCTTATGGAGGGAAAATCAACAGAGAAATATGGATGTGTTTGACAACTTCAGGTTAAAGACACTTGGGTTATCAGAATGGTTCGAACTCGAAGCCTTAGCTGCCAAAAAGTCTGAACAGGCAAATTTCCTTCTGCTTAAAACTCTTAAGGCCAAGTTTAACTGGATCAAGGAAACAGCAGCCAAACTCAAGATTGATCCCCCACCACAGCTTTTTGAACAAGAACCCCCAAAGACAGGCAACAAAAGGAGAAGAATTTCACAAATTGTTAATGAAACTTTTGTTACTGAAGATGTTCATGTGGATGGTATGCACAGGGATTTGATCCTCCCAAATGGTATTGTTGGCCCTGTAGATGGTCAGACATACACAGAGCCTGAAAGAGGAATGACATTCATGAACAAGGCTTGCCAGTATGCTTTTCAGAGGGAAGATGAGCTGTGCTTGGCTTCAACTATTCAGCTACTCTGTCACAAGAAGTGTCTTATGTATTAGTGGGCACATGTCTTATTAGCAATGAAGACAAAGGTTCAAGAGGAAGGCTTACTTTGTCAAAGGTGCAAAAGATGAAGACAACAAAGTACAAGGTGGTTACTTGTACTTTAGTAAAGCTTCTCAAGGAAGCTTCACACTCCCACTATATATATGTGGTCTTTGTAATAGAATAGTCAATGATTCCCACCCACAGAAACAAACATGTAATACTTTAGTGGTTTAGGGTTTCATCCTCCCATTGTTGCATAAGCTTAGCTAGCTATGAACATGGGAGTTTAGTTTGTCATTCATCGCCCGGTTGTTGTTCCGCAAACAACCGGGCAAGTCATGTATATTTGTTGATTCTTTGTTAATAAGATATACATACGATGAAAAGTACAAGCTTTGTTATTAGTTAGTCAATTGGTTTAATTGTGCAAATGTTCTTCATAGTTTCTTATTGATTCGATGTTTGCACAAGTATCGTGGACCAACAATTGGTATCAGAGCGGGTTGGATTAATTTCTCTATCCAGATCCGTTCGTATGACTGCTAATAACGTATTTTTTTTAACATGGTCAAATTCATCAGTTGGTTCAAAAACTGCATATGCAGTAGAAGTTTTTGAGGGGGAGAGAATACTGATAATTGACTACTGTTAAACAACAACCACTTCAACCTTTTCCTAATACATCCACCACCACCGACACAAACCCTTTTCTCCATAACCCACAAATTCATAAACAAAAAGAAAACAAATCATCACAGTCACTATTTATTATCACCTACCCTCCCTCACACGACAACAACACGTGAATCATCTCTATTCACCTACTCACAATCCCTTATCTAGTTTATCTCCACCATATACCGTACATTTCTCCATCTCTTACTAACTCCTAATCCTCACTTTCCCTCAATAAAAAATCACCCCGAATCACAAAACCATAAAACCCAGATCTATCTCGAACCAAAAATAAAAAAAATACCAACACTTCACAAAATCTCAAAAAAATCAAATCAAAACAATGATGGATTCGTCTCTTTGTGGCCACAAGAGCGAATTAATGTTCAAGGAAAATCAATTATTTTTTTGTGATTGGTAGAACGAATTAGTGTTGTTGTTATTATCAGTGTTTGATGATTAAGAATCTATTTTCGGGTTTATGAGTTTTTCTTGTTGCGGTTGATTCATTGTGAATCGAAAGATGGGAGTTAAGTTGCAGTTGTGATGATTATTAGACTTGGTTTGTTGAATGTTATAGCTGATTAAAAAGGTCCATCGTGAAGGGAATTAAAAGTGTGTATTAGAACTGATTTCAAAGAAATTCAGTCAATCGAAGGCACCAGGATGTGATGAGGTCTCGATTGCTAGTTTGTGATGGGTCGGCTAGTAGATGGTACTGGGGTTTGTATCAAGCAGATCATGATCCCTTTCTATGCTGATAAAACCATCAGGGGAATACGTTGGGTTTGCTGTAGCTACTGTTATGTAAAAAATGGATGCTGGTATGATGAACCAGGTCGCTGAGTGTATGCTCGCTGCGGTTATAAACCTGAGCAAATGGCAGATGTTGGTGTCAAAAGGCTGATAAGAGCTCAAAGGCACATGTCGTGGTGGAAGAGTCGCTGAACTCATTGAAATGCTAAATGGCATTTACCAAATAAGCTGACTTGCTGCTACTGTTAATCCGCTGAGCAGTTGAGATTGTCCAGGCACGTTGTGTGCAGGAGTGAAGTGGGTATCGACTTTCAGAGAAGGAAAAATAATCGTGTGATTATTTATTTCACTTAAAGTCTAGTAGGCTGATCAAAACAAGGGGTGCGGAGAGATATAAAGAACCCACAGCTGTGATGAGTCAGCCTCAATGAATGCAGGTCGTGAGATAATTGGCTGCTGAATTGTTCAATGGGTAATAAACTTGAAGAGTTGAAAAGTCACCTGATGGTTTAGCTTTAAAATAAAGCCTGATAAGGATAGCTATGATATAGCAAGCTCAGGGTTGCTAACAACTTCAACACCACAGGATGGGTCTGAAGAGCTGAATTGATTGGTGCAGGCTGTCACGTGTTTAGATGAGATGTAAAACAAGAAAATATCTGATGGTTGTGAAACAAAAAAAGGTATTAGTGGACCTCTGGGCAATAAATCAAGGTTGCTGATGACTTTAAAGTAGAAGATCTGATGAAACATCTAGCTCATAGTTGAAAAGCGCTGATACGAAACTAATCTCAAAGGTCGCGGTACACTCGAACCCCAGACATCATACACAACCTCTGAACCTGAACTTACCTTTACCAGCAAACCCGCTGAAGATGTGAACCCTCAGAGATCGCTGAAGAATTGAACCAGCTGTGATGAAAAAAAAAAACTGTTGTATTGAAATACTCAGGTGGGGGGCTTAAGAGCTGGAGGCTGTATTGACCAATGAACCTCGAACAGAGGTCACTGAAACCAAGACCCAGGTGAACCGGTCGTAAACATTGCCTCAGCCAGTAGCTGAACCCACAGGCGACCCCTGTCTCTGAACCCCCAGGGTCGCTGAACATAAAGGTCGCTGAAGTAATGAACATGCAGCTGAACCATCAGTTCTCAACCTTCAGCCATTTCGAACCAGTGAACCATCAGCAGTTTGGACCTCTTCCAGCAATGTCTGGACCCCTGTCCCTGAACCCCCAGCTGAACACCTGGACCCCGGGCAAATGAACACCGGTCAGAGACCCTGTAATTGAACCTCCATCAGCGAACTCCTCTCAGTAGCTGAACCCTCAGGGTAGCTGAACCCTTTAAGCAGATCTGAACTCCTAGTCGCTGTTCAAGGGCAGAAGAACCCTGTCACTGATGCTTGATCCCAACAAACCAGGTCTGACACAAAAGGTCATAGACTCTTGTCGATGTAAACCCCTGTCCCTGTCTAGGCTTTGCTTGTTGAGAGGTTTATTGGAGTCAAAAGATGCTGCTAAAGCTGCATATTTTAAGGGGGAGAGAACCACGGACATACACACCGCTGTGATATTGATGTCGCTATGATCCACATGCAACTGTGATATACCCCCCAAACCATACACAAAACACAAAATCCACAAAAAAAAAAATCAGCTTAACAGGTATTCGCTGGCAAGATGACCAGCTGATCAACATGCTATCTTCATAGCCTTCAGCTGTTAAAGGACTTGGTCACTCAGGAATTTTTTTCTCACACCAAGATAAAGAAAGAAGATATGTTCACAGCCCCCCTCCCCTCCCCAGCAGTTGTCACCCTCCCTTACCCCGCTGTAACCCCAGCCATAGAGTTTTTGAGAGACCAGGCTGTGTTACAGGGGTTTGATGAAACATTTATTATACAGGGGTTTGATAACATCAGGTGGTTGATAGGAGATGAAATTCAGGGGGAGTTGTATTTCAGGCGAGATGAAGACCATCACACTATGATTGTGTACTAGTATGTAGTCGGTCAAAAGTTGCTTGGTTCCCTAGCAAATTTTGAGGGGGAGAGAAGCGAGGACAGAGGTAAACTTGTGTTTATGTGAAGAAACATCAAGTTTACTCAAGCTACATACATACTATCATACACAACACATAACCTTCAGGGACTTAGAATGTTTACATTTGGCTGATTGAGCAAAGTCACTGAAGATGGGGTGCTGAACAAGTTGCATTGTCTGATCTTTTATGGTTGCTGTGTCAACCATTGACCACGCTTCTCTGATTGAAGGTAAATGAACTCGTGATTTACATTGGATATAGTATGCTACTTTAATATATGCTAGGGTGAAGCATATGGTCTTTATGGTAAAGCATATAATATACTTCATTGATGACCTAAGGTGAAGTTACCTTTATGAGTTCTATATAAGCATCAGGGAATTGGTTCAAGTGTTTCTCAAAGTACAAGATCAGACATTGCAGTTCAGTAACAACTACAACAGGTACAAGACGATACAAGTTAGCGGATGACTTGAACTAGTAAAGCTAGTTATTCTTGGTATTCATTGTTGTAACATAGCAGGTAAGAAGAAGCCTTTATGCTCACTTACTGCTATTTAACTTAGGCTACTTTTCTATCCAAATAGGGGGAGATTGTTGGGTCAATTCAGTGCCTGATTTGTCCCTTGCACATGATTTGGATGTAAAGTATCCTAAGTAGTGTTAGTCACTGAACTTACGTATGTTATAAGTTCAGTGTGTCATTCTTTAGAGTTCTTTAGAGTCTACGAGATAGACTCGTCATTAGCTGAGGCGGATCTCCGTAAGTGTGCAAAGAATCAAGGATGATGGAGTTAGTAAGTGATGACATAATAGCTTACTAACTCCTCAAGACTATTACTTATTACAAGACCTGAAGATGTTAAGAAGACCTGAAGAAGTGTCTTATGTATTAGTGGGCACATGTCTTATTAGCAATGAAGACAAAGGTTCAAGAGGAAGGCTTACTTTGTCAAAGGTGCAAAAGATGAAGACAACAAAGTACAAGGTGGTTACTTATACTTTAGTAAAGCTTCTCAAGGAAGCTTCACACTCCCACTATATATATGTGGTCTTTGTAATAGAATAGTCAATGATTCCCACCCACAGAAACAAACATGTAATACTTTAGTGGTTTAGGGTTTCATCCTCCCATTGTTTCATAAGCTTAGCTAGCTATGAACATGGGAGTTTAGTTTGTCATTCATCGCCCGGTTGTTGTTCCGCAAACAACCGGGCAAGTCATGTATATTTGTTGATTCATTATTAATAAGATATACATACGATGAAAAGTACAAGCTTTGTTATTAGTTAGTCAATTGGTTTAATTGTGCAAATGTTCTTCATAGTTTCTTATTGATTCGATGTTTGCATAAGTATCGTGGACCAACAGTTTACCACAACTTATAGTTGTACTTTTGAATTTCAATAAATACTTTTCAAGTAAATAGGGTTTCCACAACTTCTCGTTGCACCCATTAATGGGATTTCCACAACTTCTCGTTGTACCCATTATTTTTAATAAAACAAGCATGTTATCCCCCTCGCGGGTTTTATAAAACAAGTAAACATGTTAAAAGCGAGGCTATAGACTCACCTTAGCCAGTAGTGGTAATGAGACGATCGCCGACGATTAGTGATGGTCGTTTAAACACGAAAACCGCAACCTACCAAATAAGGCGCATTCGTTAAAAATCGACTTAAGTATAAATCATACTTAAATAATATAAAAATCAAAATTACAAAACCAAGACAATCCCGAAAAATTTAATAATACAAGTGTTATTACTATACCCTTTTATTCAACACTATTCTTTTAAACACTTGCACTCTCGATATTGACCCGTCTTAAGACGCCAAGTCAACGCAAGTCAAACTATCATTTTACTTCTCTCGGACCAGTAACTAAGTCATTTATATAATGACTTAACACTTGAGTAAATCACCATGTCCAATGGCGAATACTCAACTCACGCCACATAATTATTGAACTACGTGTCCAAAATACCAATCAGCATGTACACTCCAAATGTACACACCAATCTACCCTATCTACACTTGTCCGATTTCAACGAAACTTGGTCACAAACTCACATATAATATGAATAAGACTCAGTTTAAGTTTTATTCAAAAATATTACTTCTAAGACCTTCTGCCTGACACACCTTCGTGTTATAAAAACCGGACAGTTTTACGCCTTTTACTTGTAAAACCATTTTGACATATCTAAACAATTCCGTTTACAATACCGACACTCGGGTTTTAAAATAGACTCATGAACTGAGGTTTAGCAACTCACATCAGTCCTTGAACATTTTCAAAACTCATTCTATAGTCCCCGAGATTCGATCCAAATATCGACAACAATTTTCGGATTGTGCCGATACTCGTCTCCCGATACACGAATACTAAAATTGTTGTAACTTCACACTCGTTTGGAGTTGAAAGTCCTACTTTCTATCAAATCGAAGCTAACGAAATTCTCTACGACCCTATCTTATTAGTTTAACAAGATTAATAGAGTAAGTAATCCAAAATTACCCTTTTACCTACTGGTCTAAAATGACTAGTTAAAAATCATACTAAATCAACAATTTGACCCATTTTAACCAATTTTATACTTCTAATATCACCCTAATATCATTATAATCTATTGATAAAACTCCTAACACACTTGCATGATCACCTCTTATAAATCACCATCAAAAATTCATACATGCAAGCACTCAAAATATAATTATAATAATATTAACAACACTACATAAACAATATATAGATCAAACAAGCATGGATCATATGAAAAAATAAATGTTGATGCATGGATGAAATTTTTATACCATAATGATCCTCTTTCAAAACCATTAATGGGTCATTGATTAGTTTTTAATGAATCAAAGTAGAAAATTGATGGATCATGTATTTTTGGTTGTTGTAGCTCACGGCAAAGAGGAAGAAAAGGGGTGGGGTGGGTGAGTTTTTATTAAAAATTGATTTGTATGTGTTTTGTTTAAGTGGAAAAATTATTTATAGTGGTGGTGGTGGGTAGATTTTGCCAATTTGTGATAGTTTTGGTCCAAAATGCAATTAAATAGTTGTAAGGGTAGAAAATGTAAATTATAAATTTAAAACATTTACGGGACTCGGGTTTCGTAAAAATACCTTTTAAAAGTTAAAACGCTTCATAAAAATAATAATAAAGCTTCGACACGATTTAAAACGTAATTAAATCGAAAATATAAAATATCAAGACAATCGATAACAAAACATAAATATTTGGGCATCCGTCGGTATCGCGATCATTAGTAGTTCTCGTCATTCGTTAAAACGTAAAACACGAGAAATAAAAATAAATACAATAAAATCATTTATATGATAATTTGAGAATATAATATCGATACTTAATGTATTTCTTGTCAGTTTTTATCGAAACGACATTCTTACGCTAAGTTTCAAGTCATAACCTTCTCGGTTAATCGAATATTTAAAATTCTCATTGTATACACGTAATACGTAATAGTCGAGATCAAAGTAACGACCTGAAATTGACGGATTGTCACATTATCCCCACCAAATTGGGATCTTCGTCCCGAAGATCAACTTGCGTTCTTCCTCGATCGCTCGTTGAAATCAAAGGGTTAAATGAATTTTTGGTCCTCGTCTAGAGTTCCATCACACATGACAATAGGAATTCGACTTTGTTTCTGTTGCCTAACTTCCTTATCGATAATATCAACAAGTACTTTGATGAAATGCAACTTACCGTCGATTCATACTTCATCAAGAGAGATAATAATATCTTCGTCAGGAAGAAATTTCTTTAGGTTCGACATATGAAAAGTATCGTGAATTCTTTGTAGCTCTCGAGGTAATTTAAGTTTTCATGCCACCGGACCTACTCTCGATATCATCTCGAATGGTCCAGACTAACGGGGACTTAACTTCCCACGTTTTCCAATATATATAACACCTTTTCCAATGGTGATAACTTTGGCATAACTTTTCTACCTACCTCGAATTCCCCGGGTTTTTGCTTCACATCGTCATAACTTCTATGTCTACTACGAGCAGTTAACAAACGATTCTTAGTTCGCACGATCATTTATTTGTCGGGATGAAATGAGCAGAGTCAATCAGTCAACATGGACACAAATCGAGTCATATTCAGACTGAGTTTTCAAGAGCTTAAGAATGAATCCATTGTAATTTGCTCCTACCTCACGAATGATAACGAATAACACAATCGTAATCATTCGAAGGATAATTTACCTCTTTTTATTCCGGAATGCATCGTAGGCTCTTTCTATTGGTGGATAACGTACATTAGTGTCATAAAATTAATGTCTCCATAGACAAAGAGTAAAAATCACCGCACCCAGTTACAAGTCGTGGGTTATGCAGTTTTCTCACTCTTCCTAGGTTTTCTACAAGCATACTCAATTCAAAACAACCCTAAGTCATATAGGATATGTATCGCACTCAACAATAAAATCTTTACTTCTTCCGGGTAACGATAAGATCGGCGTGCTACAGAGTTTTCTCTTCATGGTTTGAAAAGCTTTCTCTTTATCAATGCCACGCACATACGGTTCATTCTCTGAGTTAGCTTAGTTACTGGTTTTGATATCAAAGAGAATCCTTCAATAAACCTTCAGTAATAACCAGCCAAACCTAGAATTTGTCGTACTTCAGTTGGAATAGTTGGAACATTCAAATCTTCGATGGCTTCGATTTTCGCAGAATCAACATGTATGCCACTTTTGTCAATCACATGACAGAGAAGTTGTACCAAACCAAGCCAAAAATCACACCTTAAGAATTTTGTGTACAATTTTCGTTCTTTAACAAGTTCAAGATAGTCCCTAAGTGTTCGGCATGTTCTTCCTTTCTCTTCGGGCATATTAGAATATCATCAAAGAAAACAATTACGAATTTATAAAGACACGGCTTACACATACAATTCATTAAGTCAATGAATACAAAGGTGTATTGGTCAAACCAGAAGGCATAACAATAAACTCATAATGATCATCACAAGTTCTAAACGCCGTAATAGGAATATCTTCCTCACGTATGTGAAGTTGATGATAAACAAAACAAGGTTCAATCTTGGAGAAAACACCAAAATTTTGGAGAAAACACGAGAGTTTCGAAGTTGATCAAATAGATCATCAACTAATGGAAATGGGTAACGATTCTTGATCGTTAGCTTATCCAGCTCTCGGTAATCGATACACATACGAAACAAATCATCTTTTTTCTTAGCGAATAGAATAGGAGTTCTACAAACTGACGAGCTCGATCGAATAAAACCTCTATCAGATAGTTCTTAAAACTGCACAAATAATTACTTCAACTCGGATGATGCTAATTGATATGGCACACGTGCCACAGTTGCAGCACTAGAGATTAGATCATTTAGGATTTCTATTTTCCTTGGAGGCGGAAGCCTTGGCAATTCTTCCAGAAACACTTTGGGATAGTCATGAATGACTACAACATTTTCTACTGACTTCTCTTATGATTGCTTCTATGATACCTAAGCCAAGAATAATCCACAACCTTTTTCGATATACTTACGAGCTCTAATGCACGAAAAGAATTTTCAATTTGTAATTATATTTCCCTTTAGTAACCTCATCAGCCTTGCCTTGAATTATGTGTCCCATGAGCTAATCAGCCATGCAGACAACTTCACAAATAGTAAATGGCTTAGAAGAAGTCACATCACCATAATTATTCTTGGTCAGCTGTAAATATACTGCTTGACCTTGATAGTTCGGGTTCCAAAATTCTTTGACATAAAGGAGTCAACTTGTGGAAACACTTGATATATCTACCAATGTTAGTTCCCTTCAGTTTCAGATTGTACAACACTTGCTCCATACTTTGGAAATGCTTCAAGGACAAGCTCCTCAGTTAACCGTTTCCTAACCTTAGTCCATGGTGTCCCATAAGTAACGATACCTATGGAAGCAAGTCTGCCATTCCACCAAACTAATGTACGACCTTGGAGTATAGCGATTTCATACTACACCTTATCCTCCTGATTAGGGTCATTGATTCTAAAGACTGACACCAGCTTTTCAACAACTGACATAATCCTCCATCATCTTTAGTCCCCTTAAGAGTCTACAGTTTGGAATTAACGAATGAAGTTTAGTTATAGCCTCTAATTTTGGGCACATTTGTTACATCCGTACCACGAACATTATCGGCTCCAGCTTCAGTACCCCCGGTTCCTGATCCATCATTCATGTTGGCCATGAATTCAACTAAAGATACAACAACTTATTCACTAATAACTTGGCGCATTCGTGCTTCAGTCATTGCTTTCATTGACTGCATGAGTCTTGTGTAACGTAAATCAAATCATAATGAGTATTCATTCAGTGATTGCGTTATACCACAGGAATTTACAAGAGAAAAGCAAAGACAGATAATAATAGAACGATGTAGAATTAGGAATCAAAAGATAGTCATTCCATTGATCACAAACTAGTACTAGTCGTATTGTCAACAATATGGATAATCATCGTCTAATGCCATACAACTTAAAAGACTAGTCCTACTAACTGTTGTCACAGTTTAGTTAGGGATTTATGAAAAGATACTACAATTGAATAACTAATCCACTAAGATTTACTAGGTAATCACATTGCTAAGAAGGCTCCTCGGTCCCACAAGAAGAAGATTTCTTCTATGTTTTTCAGAGACACTTGATATCCTCCTCAATTGGCGGTTTTGGAAAAGCCCCAAAACAACCATTTCACAATCAGAGAATTAGAAGAACAAAATCAAAGAATGAATCGAGCAAACGAATTATGAGTCAATAAAAGTTTAATCACGCAGATACTATATGCTTAAGCCCACGCGTTTATGAATCATTATTTCCATGGATTGATCAAGTCCTTCCAATAAGATTCAGAAATTTGTAGTTCAACAATCTATAATTTCCTTGTTCAAATAAATGGCCAATTTATTTCAACGATTATAAATCACTTTATTTAATCATCGCCAACTCAACGTAAGAGATCAAGATCGAAGCAAATGAGAAACTGATTTAACAGAAAATGATCAGTGATATGTAATACTAGGTATTTTTGTTCTATTAAATTCGTTTTTCCTCGACTCACTCGAATTGATCTTCAATTAGACGATAGACTTAATTTGTTCTTGGTAAAACGTAATTTAGGAATTTTAAACTAAAACAATTTAATAATAAAAACTATTTAATCTAATTTAAAAATTAAACTAATTTAAATAAAAACTTTTAAATGAAAAATACTTTAAAATAAAACTTAAATCTAAATTTTAAATCTAAATAATTTTAAACAAATAAAAGGAAATCTATTTTTTTAAAACAAAACTAAATGGAAAACTGATTTTAAAATTTATAAAAGTAAATAAAATAATTTTTTTTTTGTCTTTTTATTTTTTTATAAAAAACTTTGTTGGAAATACGTTTTACGTATTTATGAAGGATCGGTCGCTCCAATGATAATTATGTAATGGGCTCGTGATCTATTTACTTATTGTATAGTCCATATAGCCCACATGTAGGGTGGGCTATATATAACCCCTCCTAGCATGTTAGGAGGGGGTTGTTGATTCCATTTTCACTTAATCATTTATTCATCTTACTTTCTCTCTCTACAATTCTCTCCCTTCTCTCCTTTCTCTCTCTAATCCCTCATCTAATTCCTTCATTTCTTCTTTATTAATCAATCAATCAACCAACCTAATCCACCAAATCCATGATCTAGAATAGGCCATTAATTTCGTAGACCTTCAATTGGTATCAAGAGCCTTGGTTAGTTTGGTTTATTCTTCTTTTATTTTGTTTGATTTTGGTGGGTTTTGATTTAATCATGCTTAAATTTTAAAAAGTTTGTATTTTTTATAAAAAGTTGGTATTTTTTATATGTTAAATCATATCAAATCTTCAAATTAACTTACTTTTTAGATAAAAAATCACAAATTTTTATATAAAAATCAAATTTTTCTTATATAAAACCTTAAAAAGTTGTGTTTTTTATAAAAAGTTAGTGTTTTTTTATAAAAGTTTTTTTGTTTTTCTCTTTTTAATTTTGTGTTTTTATAAAAAGTTTGTATTTTTTTATTTGTTTTTTATCACAAATTTAATAATCAATTTATATAAAAAAGTTGGTATGTTTTCTAAATTTTATCAATTTATATAAATTTTTATCAATTTTTATCCTTTTTTCTATTTTGTATTTTTTTAATCAGTTTTTATTTTAATTTTTTTAAAATTGTTTTTTTATTTTTCTTAATCCGTTGTCTATTCTCAGTTAACAGTCTTTTTCTATCAATTTTATCAGTTTTTTTTATAAATTTTTTAATCAGTCCTTTACAAAGTTTTTTTTAGTTTTATCAATTTTATTTTTTTTATTATTTTTTTAGTTTATTTTTTAATCAGTTTTTTATAAATTTTTTAATCAGTCCTTCTGTCCTACTGTCCAGTTTTTGGTCCTTTGTTTCTGTCCATCTGTCCAACCTTGTCCCAACTAATCTGAGCTAAATGTTCCGAATCAGTAATTAAGTTCCGAATCAAGCAAGATAACTTCCGAACCACAAACTTCCGAATCAATTTTTTAAGACAAAACTTCCGAATCAATTTTTTGTTTTGAAAATCTTCCGAACCAAACACTTCCGATTCGGAAATCTTCCGAATCAAAATCTTCCGATTCGGAACTGTTCCGAACGAAACAAAGTTCCGAACGAAACAAAGTTCCGAACGAAACAAAGTTCCGAACGAAACAAAGTTCCGATTCGGAACTCTTCCGAATGAAGCTATTTCAAACTTAACGGGCAATTCCTCGTCTTTTTGAATAGACTCATTGCCTCGACTAAACAGACCCAACGATCAAAGACTCTCGACCATTTCAACCATAACCTCCGACCCTCACTCCCTCACACCCTCTCGAATCCTCTCGACATCACTGGTTAAAGTAAGACTCAATCATTCGACTCCTTCACTCGACTCTCTTCTCTCGGACACCCTCACAACCCTGGTCCCAATTACACACCAGACAACAACACTCTCACCCTCACACCCAACAGTACTCTCGACCCTCTCGACATCCTCCTCCCTCACCAGAATCGACACCCTCCTCTGACCTCTCGATAATACAATCAAACACACCCTCACAACACCTCTCGTATCCCACTCTCGACTCACACCACACCCAACACTCGTTCAAACAAACCAACACAAACACACACTCTCGAAACAAACACCCTCGGACAAAAACACCTCTCGACACACATACTTAACCACACACAAACCAATACCTTCGACGACCCAACCCTTCCAAACACCCTTCTCACACAGACAACTCAACCTACGACCCACGCACCATTCCAAACACCATTCCAAACCTCTCTCGACTCTAAACTTGGATTCAACTCATACCAAAGACAAAGACCTACATCAAAACCACTCGACACTAGACAAGAAGGACTCTACAGTAGAAGAGGGACTCAACTAAAAGATAATATTAAAAGAAAATAACCTACCTGAGACCCATTTAAAGGATCTTGAAAACTTTATTTCCTGAGCAACTTTAGGAGATCGGAGGAGATAGTTTTTGTGAAAAGTGGTGTGATTAGATTAGGTTTTTGAGATTAAAGTTGAGAGAGAGATATTTGAGAGATAGATTGCAGTTAAGTTTTTTCAAGAGAGAGTGAGTTCAAAGAGACGGAGGTGTTCTATGTGTGAGGAGAGAGAGATAGGTTTAATTATTAGGGGAGAGAGGGGCGGAGATAACTAAGTAGAGTTTGGGGCGGTGGAAGTCTCTGATTGGGCCACGTGGCCACGTTGTTAACTGGGCGGAGGAAACTAAGATCCATTTTTAGCCACGTATTGGGTTTTCTTTTTATTTTCAAATATATATTCGATTTTTTTTTTTATTTTATTTACTATTTTGAATATTAGTTAGGTAAGTTTAGTGTTTTAAAATATCCGTTTCATTTTTAAAAAAAAAAAAAAAAAAGTTTATTTATTTTTTTATTTTTTATTTTTAGTTAAATTAATCCTTTTTTTTATTTTAAAATATTACATTTTATTTTTTAAAAAATATCACATTTTTTTTTATTTTTGTCACTTTTATATTTTTATTTTGTCACTTTTATATTTTTTAGCATTTTGTTTAGTAATTTTTGGCAAATCGTGTCGAAGCGGGTATTTTCCCAGTTTAACGTGAAAAATATTTATCGGGTTAAACGTTATTGTGGCCGGATTTGAAGACAAAGTGACGAGTCAACGTGACGGGTTTTATTTTTAGCGACTACAGATTTTTGATCGGGTTTAATAATCGTTTGAGCCGACAACATCTTTTGAGTAACATCCTGAACATCCACATTATTTTTCCTCGATTTTCAATGGACCCGTTAACTTCGACACCTACAGAGGGAGACTTGCATCGAATGCACGCCAACGCTAGGGAAAGTGGTATAACTTCATTTCGAATGCTTCAGTATCATCTAGTTAATTTTTCACGGATTCAAGGAGGGAGCGAATTTGTGACAATCTTTGGACAAGATCGTCATATATTCATCGACTCAATTTTCACCACTTTGACCGAACTAGCAGAGCATCTCAACCATGACGACTTTAATCACTCTGCATCGGCACTTGCTTATAAGGCTCTTGTGACACACCTCACGCCTTTCCTCCAATTTAATATCATCAAGCCTGAAAGCTCAGTGATTTGCCAATCATTTCTTCGAGATACACATACCGAGCTTCGAGTTTTCCGTGATACGATTTTGAAACTCATGTCATCGGTCTCGTCTTCAATTTATGAAAGATCTCGACTTCAGCAAGGGTATGATAATGGAGTGCAAGACTCTTCGATACAAGAGGAAACTGGTCATACGGTTGACAACTTGGAGCCTAACGATGGCAAGAGCACAGAATCAGGAGAACAACATGATACCAGTGGTACGTCAGGGAATGTTCACGAGATCTCTCTTGATGACACCTTACCCGTTTATGACGAAGAGCCTGCAAATATGGTACAATCTAATGTTGTTTATGATGTATATGCTGATGACATGCCGCATATTGAGCATTCTGAACCTATTTATGACAAACATGGGATGGACAAGAGTGATAGAAATACCACTTATGATTCATCCGATGTGAGTCATAATGGGGGAGAAAGTGTTCACAATGCTATAGTTCATAATGATAAATGCTTTATCACTGCCTCGTTAACTGATTCTGACTGCAAGATTAAAGAGCTCGAAACGATCGTAGCTCGGCAATCAAAAGATCTTGAGGATGCCAAACTTGAATTTTCTAAGAAAACGGATAAATTTGAAACATACTTTGAAAAACTTGAAAAGTCAAACGTTGTTCTTGAAAGAAAATTGGATCAAACTGTTCTAGATTCTAAAGCTGAAAAGGATAATCTTTTGAAACAAATTCAACTGCTTGAATCTAAGTTGGCATCCCAAGATAACGTGCTCAAAGAAAATGAAACATTAAAGGCCCAAGTACAGGAAAAGGTTTTTGCTATAGCTGCGTTGAAAAACGAGTTAAGGAAAAGTAAAGGACCTAGTGTGGACACTAAGCTTGAAAAACCATCAATCTTGGGGAAACCGCCTACAAATCAGTTCGTCAGACAACCGATTGTCAGACAACCTACTGCATTTAGATCCGAGCGACCACAATCCTCGAGACCGCGGTTTGCCTCCCAAGTTGATTTGGTTCATCATATTAGACCAGTCACTCCAGCTACTAGGCCCAATGTGATCACTCCAGCTTTAGCAAGACCAAGTCACATGATTGCCTCTAGTTTCCCTAAAAATACCAAGACCACGTCTAGAACTAGTTCAAATGACGTTTGCCATGAATCTGACCTTAGGGAAGCTAAGCAAAAGACACATGTAAGAGATAGGAATTCCAAACCTAGTCAGATGCCTTCTAGTGTACCCAACACTGCTAACCGTAGCATGTCCAATCCTAGGAGCATCAATCAATCATCTAAGGATTCTAGATCTTACTCGGACATTAAATATGCTACTTGTAAAACATGTAGAAAATGTGTCTTTACGGCAAATCATGATGCTTGTATCAAAAAATTGCTTAATGAGGTGAACTCCCGTGCTAGACTTAAATCCCAGTGGGTCGCTAAAATCAAACCCGTTGGTAAAATGTGGCGCCCCACTGGTAGATCTTTCACTCTTGTAGGAAACGAGTGCCCTTTAACTAGGATAGTCTCCGATTCTACAAAGACTACTAGGAAGGAAATTGCAAAGGATGATACATTACTTAAGCCTGAACTTAAGATTTTCTATAAAAGGAAACGATTGCCAACTAAGACAAGTGAATCATCCCCTCAGGCCACCTCTGACACAAGTAAAGCCAACTGTGAACCCCCACGTGCTTCAAAAATAGATATCTCTAACCCATGCAAAAGTATACAAACTCCTAATGAGAATGCAGGTACCAAAGTTGATGTTCCAAAAGAACGAAGCGGTCCAATCGTTGTGTACCGTTCAACTAAGGACACTCTTAGAGTTTGGTTGCTGAAGAAGCAGATATCAGAGAAACAAATGTCTCAGGGGATTCATGGTTAAGCTGCAAACAAGGACTTACAGTCACATAACAGACTGTAACTCGATCCTCAAAGAAAGGAAAGTTCATCCCGATGATGACTTATCCTAAAAACGAGAAATTCATTTTTCTCGGGCATGAGCTTATATCAAAAACATTCCAAGTTTTTAAGCTCATGCATTATGGCTCATCGTTAAATGTCAGACGATGACCCGTTCCTCAAAGAAAGGAAAGTTCATCCCGATGATAAACTTATCCTCACAACGAGAAATTAAATTTTCTCGGACACGAGCTTACGTTAAAACCATTCAAAGGTTTTAAGCTCGTGTATATGACTTACAGTTAAATGTCAGACTGTAACTCGAACTTCAAATAAAGGAAAGCTTATCGTTTATGATAACTTATCCTCTTAACGAGAAATTCACCTTTCTCGGTCATGAGCTTGTCTTAAAACATTCGAAGTTTTAAGCTCATAAAGGAAAGTGTATCTTTTAACTAAGAGAACTTTTCCTTGTAACGAGAAATTAACCTTTCTCGGTCATGAGCTTTCCGTTAAAACAGTCAAAGTTTTCAAGCTCATGAACACGACTTCTAAGTAAATGTCAGCTTAGGACTCGTTCTTCAGATAAAAGGAAAGTTTATCGCCGATGATAAACTTATCCTTAACAACGAGAAGTTTACAACTTCTCGGACTTGAGCTTCCCAAGATATTCCACATCTTAAGCTCAAGTACTTGGTTTTCAAAACTTTGAACACAATTTTTCGAGAATTTCTCAAAGGGTTTTCTAAATCTTTCAAAATTGTGTGTTCAAAAATGTTTTGATAAACAGAGCATGTCTTCTGGAATCGATAATATTTACGAACCTAGAAATGTCATTCAATAATGACACGGGGTTGTAAATAAAGTTCGAGCAGAAGTTTAAAACATTTAAAACATGCTCCAAATGGTTTGCTATTATTTCAGATAGCAACCCGCTTTTCATAATCAAGTCAAGCATTTCACCGGAAAGCTTTGACTCAACAACGAGAATTAATTTTTTCGGGGACGTGACGAGGTGACCATCATTCGTGAACAAGAACCATGTGCTTCTTTCATATGCTGTTCTCCATTATTCAGGTCCAACCTCGTACATTGCTAATCTTGTGAATTCATTATAATATATTGATCTTTGCACGTGTTAAATACCTTACACTTGTGTTTAAAAGGTATTTAATTCACGTTTCAAGTACACCCTCATTAATTTGAGGGGGAGCTTGTTAAATTCATGAAGATAATTGGATTTGCATTTTTTCCCAAATTTTCTTAAAATGCTATTAAATCAATTGATATTAAAAACATCGATTGGGTTAATATTTTTAATATGGGGGAGAAAATGTGATTTAATATGGGAAATGATCAATCACAAATGGTTTGACTTAACGTGTTAGCTCATCCCGACATGTGCGAAATGTTTTCGAATATCGTAGCATATGTTAAGGGGGAGCAAAATGGATTTGCACTACAAAATAGATTTCATGGTGACATACACTTACCCAAAACATCTCTATTCACGACGGTGACGATTGTGGTGACATAAGGATGGTAGGATAGGTTAAAGTCCAATGATTTCTCTAGAACCGGAGGAATCTTCCCAAGGACATTCCATAGCTAGAAATAGTAGTCCTTAGGAAAGATGGAGAAAGATTGTGAACGTAGCTGTATGCCGACCAAGTACTTAAGTTAGCACTGGAACAATCACAACAAGGTGCTAGTGATGACGTATTGGTAAGCATTGAAGGGGTTGAAGAATGAAAAAGAATTGTAAAGATAAAGGGTGTAAAGAAAGAAGCCCTCCTTACAACTTTAGGCAGAAACCGGGTCAATACAGATGCTATTGAGATCATTTTTGTTAATGATTCTCGATATTGAAGAAAGACGTCATGGACCCAGTGATGCAATGCACAACCCTTCCCAGCTAACTCAAATATCTCTCAAAAGGTATTTGTTTTAATCACACGGAGATCAACACATTATCTATTGGTTTATTCACTCCGAATAGACTGATATTGAAAAGGTGGCACTCCTCTCCAGCCTCCGATCACTAAAAAATCCAAAATGCACGATCGAGTCTAGAGCCATTTGAGATCATCAAATATCTCATTAGGACACACTTTCATATCTCCTTGCTTCTTCACACACTGTGAAAAGTAAGAAAGATCTTAAGTGTCCTACGCAAAATCTTCATGATCTTGCCTGAACATCCGAGTAATACGAAAGTATTTACAATGAAGATGGAAATCCTTCTTGAGCGAATATCAAAAAGCTCATGGTAGGTGACTTGTGCGGTTCTTTATGAATCAAACTTGTGATAACTGGAAAGCAACAGTGGTTTAATTCTTAAATGAATTTAAACACGTTCCAGGCCTCTACGCATTATCATATGATCTTGCCAGAACACTCAGAGTGACTCTTTATTGATCACAGTGACGAGTGGAAATCCTTTTAGTGTTAACATCAAACAGCACTTGGTAGGTAACTTGCAAGATTCTATATGAATCAAGCTAGTGACAACTGGAAAGCAACGATGGTGCGGTTCTTAATTGAACTTCACTTGTTCCAGGAACATGAATTGACGGCTTCAAATCATGCGGATAATATTATCCAAATGATCCACTCTTTACGTTCGCAGTCAGCTTTGGACGGTCGAGTAAAGAGAACGGGTTTACCCGCGAAATCTTGTCAAGGAGGTTCTTTATTGAAACTACCTGCCACAAGTACGATATTTAATATCGTCCAACGGTCTTCACCGACCGGAGGTAAAATGCTACCGAATTAGAATGAAATGTTCAAGGCCATTTCATCCGTGTATATTGTTTTGTTGCTAACTGTCTTATGCAGCGTAACAAGAAGGTGGCATTGCGGTGTACAATCCAGAAGAAGTCGTCACCACATGCTTATACTACATACAATTAGTACTTCAACAAATTCAAGAAAGCCTGAAGGTCAAGTCTTCCGCTGTATCAAACTCTGAAGCTTTCAAGAATTTAAAAGTATAAGTATGTGGAACATGAAGTCACAAAGAGGCAAATATCACAAGTGAAGAATGCACAAGGTCAAGGCAAGGAAACATGCTCAAGACTAAAGTCAAAGATCACATCAAGCATATTCACAAGAACAAGATCGAAGACTCAAGCATAGATGCTAGGTTTAAGATTTTGTAAAAAGATGTGACCTCCCTTAGGGGGAGATTGTTGGAAATACGTTTTTCCCAATAAAGTCTCGGTCACATCTTAGTTAGCATAGATCACGAGTTATAGACTATTTAGAACTTTGTAACTTGGAGCGACCTCCCTTAGGGGGAGATTGTTGGAAATACGTTTTACGTATTTATGAAGGATCGGTCGCTCCAATGATAATTATGTAATGGGCTCGTGATCTATTTACTTATTGTATAGTCCATATAGCCCACATGTAGGGTGGGCTATATATAACCCCTCCTAGCATGTTAGGAGGGGGTTGTTGATTCCATTTTCACTTAATCATTTATTCATCTTACTTTCTCTCTCTACAATTCTCTCCCTTCTCTCCTTTCTCTCTCTAATCCCTCATCTAATTCCTTCATTTCTTCTTTATTAATCAATCAATCAACCAACCTAATCCACCAAATCCATGATCTAGAATAGGCCATTAATTTCGTAGACCTTCAAACTGTGTAAAAGAAAATGTATGAAATCCTTTTAATTAAATTTTAACAAACTAAAACTAACTTTTAATAAAACTGACAGAAAAGTAAAAGCCAATATTAATTCAAAGGTGCGAATTCAAACACAATAAAGATGCTAGATGAGTTGGTTGCGTCTATTGGTTGGTATACAAGGGGTCTTGAGTTCGAACCCCAACGGAGACAAAATTTTGCTAATAAATTTTTTGGACAGATAGTAACCAAACAGATCAATGGGATATGTTAGATATAAGCAGAAAAGCAAAAAAATGTATACCCAAATAAGCTTAGCAAAGAGCAGACTAAATCTAATAAGCAGTATCTAAATAAACCAACACTAAGTTACCAAAACTAAGCAATTAATCCAAATAAGCAGTTCTAAAACAATACTAAACGAATTAAACAGATTTAATAATCTAGCTAAACACAAGCAGCAAATAAACTACTAGCAAATAAAACTAAAACAAGCATAAGCAGATTAATAGACTCAAAACAAATTATAAACTTAACAAAATAATTAAAAGAGAAAATTAAAACCCGATGTTGAATCTGTTGAGCCGAAGACGCAGCGCTGAGCTGTCTTATCGAAAGCGAATCGACAAACACCACCTTGTTATCAACCCAATATCATCATCACCGAAAATCATCAACAAAGCTCTCGAACCAATAAAGCTTCGAACAAACACTCTACCCGAACAGTAACTTTTAAATATTCTCCAGTGGGGAAAATACTTCACTTTCTAATTTTTTTTATATATTTTTTTATAAGAATAATAAATGACGAACAGTGATTATAACAAAAACAGTATTAAAAAGAAAAGAGTAATCGAATAATAAGATAAAACGAACAGTAACAAAATCTC
The DNA here is from genome assembly GCA_025667525.1 of Glebionis coronaria. Lineage (NCBI taxonomy): Eukaryota > Viridiplantae > Streptophyta > Magnoliopsida > Asterales > Asteraceae > Glebionis > Glebionis coronaria. Next base: position 384,072,945 of record CM046877.1, read on the forward strand.
AGATTCAAGATAAAAAAATTTGACAGAAATATTAAAATGAGACTGAATTTAATTCAAATAAACTGCTTTTCATTAATTAAAAAGAGAATTACAAAACTGAAAATTAAAATTAAAAAATTAAACCTAATCTAATTTACTGAAAATTAAAATAAAGAAAAAGTGCTAATGAATAAATTACACATAAAAGGGTTTTATAGGGAAACCCTAGAAACTTCTTGATAGCTTCAAAAGTAAGCTTCCAATCCAGGCCGTTTAATTCGTCATTCTTCTTTCTCTCTCTTCTCTTCACTTGATCAACGGTTGAAATCTCTCCTTTATCACACGGATCGCCCTCGTGGCATGAGGGTGTGTTTGTTGTGTTTGTTTAGGCTGATGTGGAGTCTTTTAATTGGTGGAGGGTGTTGTCACAGCCAATAAAAAATAAAGGAATAGTGCCACGTGAGATGGAGGATGAGGACCACAGTTGGTGTTCTTCCCGTTTTTCTTGGGGATTTAGTTTCCCTTTGGTGTGGATTAACAATAAAGGGTAAAAGCCCCATGATTTTGGATGGTAATTTTTTTGGATGAATTTAGGGTTTGATGGGTAAAAATGGTGGCTGTGTGTTTTGGGGAAGAGAAGAAGGAGCAGTAAAAGGTGGGGTGCTTAGTTATTATCGGAAGAGGTGTGTGGGGAAGAGTAAAAAACAAACGTTTTATTAAAATGGGGTGAAGTTTGACTGTTAAAATGTGTGGGGGGTTTTGTGTTACACGTGTGTTAGGTGTAGGTAACGGTTGAGATAAATAAATGTGGGGTTGACTGTGTGTAAATGTAAAGCAACAATGAATAATCTTGCTTAATCCGTCCCATTATTTGTTGTGTAGATCGGGCTTGTGGTCCAAAACAACCTTTACTCAATCCGTATATATTAAACAAATGGGCTTTTGTGGCCCAACTTTTTCCAATTCGTCTCAATTTTGAGATTTAGGGCCTTAATGGGCTTCTTGCTTATTTGTAAATAAAATATTTCCTCAAATGGGCTTTAGGGCCCATTTACCCAAATGTGGGACCCACTAAGCTCGAATATCTTCCAAAAGATTAAATCCGCTTAAAACGAACTTGATTTTGGCTTCCTTGATTGTTTCTTCAAATTCGCATCGATTTTGCCGGGTTTCGTGATCTTCGGCACACTTTTGGTCTTTTGACTTTGTCTTCGTCTCTTTTTGGACTTTTCTTCAACATTTGACCGTGAAATCCCATGTTTTCTCTTCTTTTGATCATTTGTACCTATTTTAACACAAAAACACAACACCACGCGTAATTCCGACTTTTACGATGTTAAACACATGATTAGGTCTTGTTTTTCCTTGATTTTAGTGGCAAAAGAATAAGTGTTTACACACTTATTAAATCCCCTACACTTGACCATTGCAATGACCCCATGCAATGCATTATTTTAAAGAATAAAGTTACATTTTTCTCATAATTAATCCCTCTCGGCCTTTATTAAGATATACTATTATTACTATGACGGAAAGATAAAAACTTTAAAGGAACAAAAGTTATAACACTTTATTAACTTGGAAATTATTCGATGGAAGAAACTTGTAAAGAAATCTAAGACTTAAATTAGGGCTTTGGTGTCATGAATATAAATCACCCTCAAGTTTCACGTTCCCCATACCAAGCTTAAAAACGAGATCATTGTTTACCATAAGTCCTTAGGTTAAAACCACTTATATAAGACAACTGTGTAAACTCTTTCTCCAATTCCTACTTTGTATCTCTAGATTTTATTGATTGTCATTCGCCCGTAGGCTCATTTGACTTATTTGACAATTATTATTCCAAAAATGAAGGCCAAACGGTGCAAACCCGACACTCAAAACCTAACCTCGTCCTCAAAAACGTTGTCACTAAAGTAAGCCCACATCAAGGATGATTTAACACGATTTGGGGAATAAATTCCCGGACCCAAAATTTGGCCAAATAGTACTACTTATTAATTATTTCCTCCAAAGTCATGTAGACTTTATGTGGAGTTTAGCAAGTTCATATCATATACCCTTAGGCTCTTTAAGATGTAAAAATGCTCCCCGTCTATTGTCCACACCCTAAGGCTACTTGAACGATAAACGGGGGAATTGATTTTATTGATCAATTTTTATTCAACACTTACCATGCCATACACCCTAAGGCTCTAATGACAAGGTTCGTGCTACATGCCCCACACCCTAAGGCTCCTTGAGGTCATGTTTTAATCTTATTCTTTTATTTATGATATATATAGTAGGCCAAATTCCGCGGTCCCATGGTCTGAATACCTCCTACTTAGTGGCTATGAGCCACCTTAGTCGGAAGTCCACAACGCTGGCACCCTCAATGTGTTCATGCTTTAATTACAAGGAGAATAAAGACTTGGCTAAGAGTTAAGATATCGAATCGACACCGCAAAAATCCTCATTTATTAAGCAATTTAAATATACAAGCGGGAAGAAAGAGCCACAAAAACCATATAAGCAAAAATTAACCCTTAAACTTATTATCAACTCTATCATCTCTCGTTCTCCAAATTTAAAATCTCAAGGAATGAGACTCGTGGATGCTTAGCCTAATAAACCAATTAAGGTCCATATGGTTAAGGATACTAGCTAGAGTAAACTTGGATAAGTAAACTCGGGTTGAGTCAAAATATTCACGACGGGCCTAATATATCAAAGACATCTAAACTTGTTAAAACCATTTTATTCATTATTTATTTTTGACTTTATTCTTGAAATGGAAATTATTACGATGCGATGACAAAAAGGGAAGAAAATTAAACAAAATACAACGAGGCCAAAATAGATCAAAAATTTGAAAAACGTTGAAATGTTTTTAAATTTTCCGGTTAAATGGGGTCAAATTCATGGAAAAGCCCACTAAAATTTCGATAGAAATCCCCCTACACTTAATATAAACATTGTCCTCAATGTTTAAGCATGTGGGAGAATAAACTCTAAAGTCATACGAGTCGGTACAAGGTCGGGTAATGATAATTGTTTCCAAACCGAAAGTGGCATAAGATTGATGCTAGCGCCGAGATCCGCTAAAGCCATACAATCATCGATTTGAGGAAACGAGCAAGGTAACACGAATCGTCCGGGATCTCCTAGCTTTTCGGGAAGCTCTTTGAGAAGAATCGCGGAACAATTCTCATTTAAACGGGTGTTTACGAGCTCAACCATTTTTTCTTTCTTATTAAGAAAATCTTTAAACATTTTCACAAATTTTGGCATTTGATCAAGTGCTTCAATAAGGCTTATGTTAACATTGACGTTGGAAATCATTTTCAAAAAGTTGGAAACATTAACGTCATCTTTGGTGAGCACTTTAGCCTTGTTCAATCTAAAAGGATAAGGAACATTAGGCTTAGATGGTGAAGGTTGAGAAGGAGAAGGACTCGCTTCTTGAACAACCGTAGGGATAGGCTCTTTCGGCAATGGAGCACTAGTACTAGGAGTGGTAGTCGGCGGAATCACCGAAGGGGAAGTAGGATTACTCATTATGACCTCCGGGCCTTGTCTCTCCTTTATTGGAGAAGAGATGGAAGGTCCCACTAAAGTGGCTCCACTTCGAGTATTGATAGCACTCACATTAGCACGAGGGTTAATCTCGGTATTGGATGGTAAGGCTCCTTGGGGTCTAAGGGCTTGAATCATTGTCAAAAATCTCTTATCCTTGGACTCTTTCATTTGTCTAGTATATTATTGCATAGCTTTCATGATTTTCTCATGTTCGGTCAATTTTTGTAGAACCAAGTCCATTTGAGGATTTTGCATGTTCATTTGATTAAACCCTTGATTAGGAAAACCTTGGTTTTGATATTGAGATTGAAAACCGTTGTTATTATAAAAACCTTGGTTATTATTTTGAAACCCTTGATTTTGACCATTAAAATTCCCTTGATTAGCATTCCCTTGAAAATTACCCATTTGAGGACCTTGGTTCCTATTTTGGTGTTGGGTATTTTGGGCGGGTGGTGGTGGTCTTTGAGGTGCTACAAAACCCGGGGGAGCCAAATAATTAGTACTCTTGTAAGACAAATGGTTAACATCAACATTAGGTTTAAATGGAACCCTTTCATTAGCATTAAAAGCACAAACTTGTTGTTGATTATTGTAAACCTTGTCACAATTGAAATATGAATGTGGTCCACCACAAGTCTCACACGTTTCACTAGACTCTTTTAAGGCATTCACATGTGTAGTGGGAGGGTTATCTCTTAAAACAAGGTGTTTCACAATTGAAGTAAGCTCCTTAATTTGATTAGTCACCTCATTATCACTAGCACTAGCTATTGTAGTCCGAACACTCTTAGTTTGCACTTTTGCCTTGTTCTCAATAATGGCCCAAGCCTCGTTTATGGTTTTCACAAGAATATTGCCCCCCGCGGCACTATTAAGTGAGTCTTGGTCATTTAGAGTCAAACCATTATAAAACGTATTTATTTGATGCACTTTAGTGAAACCGTGTTGTGGACATTTTCTTAAAAGCTCTTTAAATCGATCCCAAGACTCACTAAAAGTTTCCCCATATTTTTGCTCAAAAGTAATGATTTCATTCCTTAAAGCCGTGGTCCGTGATGGTGGAAAAAAGTAGTTAATGAACTTGGTCTCTAAATCAATCCATGTTGTAATACTTTGGGGTGGTTCCTTATCAAGCCAAATCCGGGCTTGTCCCTCGAGGGAAAAAGGAAAGAGTTGCAAACGAATAGCCTCTTGTGGCACCCCATTGTATTTGATTGTATTGGACAAATGGATAAATCTCTTGATATGATCATGGGGGTCATCTTGGGAACGACCCAAAAATGGTGTAGCGGAAACCATTTGAATAAAATCGATTTGAGTTTAAAATTATTTGCTTCAATTGCGGGGACAACGATAGTGTCATCGTTTCCCTCAACGTGTGATTGCAAAATCTCGAGCATAGGTCGGTTATCCGTTTCCATCGTATTGTCGAAAGCACGATTCTCGGGATCGGCTTGAATGACGGTCTTTTGTCTTTGTCTTCGTCTCTTTTTGGACTTTTCTTCAACATTTGACCGTGAAATCCCGTATTTTCTCTTCTTTTGATCATTTATACCTATTTTAACACAAAAAGACAACACCACGCGTAATTCCGACTTTTACGATGTTAAACACATGATTAGGTCTTGTTTTTCCTTGATTTTAGTGGCAAAAGAATAAGTGTTTACACACTTATTAAATCCCCTACACTTGACCATTGCAATGACCCCATGCAATGCATTATTTTAAAGCATAAAGTTACATTTTTCTCATAATTAATCCCTCTCGGCCTTTATTAAGATATACTATTATTACTATGACGGAAAGATAAAAACTTTAAAGGAACAAAAGTTATAACACTTTATTAACTTGGAAATTATTCGATGGAAGAAACTTGTAAAAAATCTAAGACTTAAATTAGGGCTTTGGTGTCATGAATATAAATCACCCTCAAGTTTCACGTTCCCCATACCAAGCTTAAAAACGAGATCATTGTTTACCATAAGTCCTTAGGTTAAAACCACTTATATAAGACAATTGTGTAAACTCTTTCTCCAATTCCTACTTTGTATCTCTAGATTTTATTGATTGTCATTCGCCCGTAGGCTCATTTGACTTATTTGATAATTATTATTCCAAAAATGAAGGCCAAACGGTGCAAACCCGACACTCAAAACCTAACCTCGTCCTAAAAAACGTTGTCACTAAAGTAAGTCCACATCAAGGATGATTTAACACGATTTGGGGAATAAATTCTCGGACCCAAAATTTGGCCAAATAGTACTACTTATTAATTATTTCCTCCAAAGTCATGTAGACTTTATTTCGTTATGGATGCGAATACAATAGTTAGGTGATGAAATCCCAACTAAGGCTTATTTGAAAAATAGGTAAGTTTATTGTGCTACGTAATATAATATAATAAATGAAAAATCTTTTTGTATTTTTTTAGAAAAATATATATTCATAATAAAAACGAAAGAAATCGAACTAAAGAAATAACACTAATATGTAATATTTTTGGTGTAATACTTTTAGGAAAAAAGTATTACTTTTTATTTTTTAAATTTTTTGGTGCAAATCTTAGGAAAGAAATTACGTTTGTGATTTTTTTAATTTTTTTGTATTTTTAAGTTTTTTGATTTTTTTGTGTTTTTGATTTTGTTAACAAGAAACGTAACGTCCAAAAATGAACGGATCCCAAAATCCAAACGTCTTCACGAAAAATCGTCAATCGTACGAGCGAAGCGGCAGCGGCGCCATTTTAATACTAGGTATTTTTGTTCTATTAAATTCGTTTTTCCTCGACTCACTCGAATTGATCTTCAATTAGACGATAGACTTAATTTGTTCTTGGTAAAACGTAATTTAGGAATTTTAAACTAAAACTATTTAATAATAAAAACTATTTAATCTAATTTAAAAATTAAACTAATTTAAATAAAAACTTTTAAATGAAAAATACTTTACAATAAAACTTAAATCTAAATTTTAAATCTAAATAATTTTAAACTAATAAAATGAAATCTATTTTTTTAAAACAAAACTAAATGGAAAACTAATTTTAAAATTTATAAAAGTAAATAAAATAAAAATATTTTTTTTGTCTTTTTATTTTTTTATAAAAAACTGTGTAAAAGAAAATGTATGAAATCCTTTTAATTAAATTTAAACAAACTAAAACTAACTTTTAATAAAACTGACAGAAAAGTAAAAGCCAATATTAATTCAAAGGTGCGAATTCAAACACAATAAAGATGGTAGATGAGTTGGTTGCGTCTATTGGTTGGTATACAAGGGGTCCTGAGTTCGAACCCCAGCGGAGACAAAATTTTGCTAATAAATTTTGCTAATAAATTATTTGGACAGATAGTAACCAAACAGATCAATGGGATCTGTTAGATATAAGCAGAAAAGCAAAAAAATGTAAACCCAAATAAGCTTAGCAAAGAGCAGACTAAATCTAATAAGCAGTATCCAAATAAACCAACACTAAGTTACAAAAACTAAGCAATTAATCCAAATAAGCAGTTCTAAAACAATACTAAACGAATTAAACAGATTTAATAATCTAGCTAAACACAAGCAGCAAATAAACTACTAGCAAATAAAACTAAAACAAGCATAAGCAGATTAATAGACTCAAAACAAATAATAAACTTAACAAAATAATTAAAAGAGAAAATTAAAACCCGATGTTGAATCCGTTGAGCCGAAGACGCAGCGCTGAGTTGTTGATAACTAGGTTTTACCTAGTTAAAAATTACAGATTAAGTTCGTGTTCTCGGAATCTTAACGAATTGATCTAGGCTCCTATGTGTGACTTAGTTGATCTTTGGTGAAAAAGAATATTTTTGGGTGATTTTAAATTTAAATGCAAAGACTTAAAAGTAAAAGTGCTCTTAAAGTAAATATAAGTCTAATTAAAGTAAAGGTGCAAGTATTAAAGTAAAGTGGCTGAAATTAAAGGCTCTAAAGTAAACTGACGTAAACTTAAATCTATCTAAGGCAAACTTAAAGTGCGACTAAAACTAAGGCAAATAATCTAAAAGTGCAATTAAATAAAAGGCAGGAAAAATAAAGCTTGAAAATAAAAATCAAAGACAAAAGCTAATAAGAACCTGAATACAGCTCATTCGGAATAAACCTTTGTTTGGAACAATCACTCGTCCTAAATGTCACCTTTGGTTGGAATGATTCTTCTTCACTTGGAATATTACCAAAATCCTTGATCCGGAACAAATTGGTCTGAATATGTCACTTATCCAAAACAATGCTTCGTTCGGAACTTGCTGATTCGGAACTTGTAAATTCTGCCTTGATTCGGAAGTCTTTGGTCACCCCTTGATTCGGAACTTTCCGAATGAAACCCCTTGATTCGGAAGTTAGAACTTCCGAATGAACCTTTCTTGAGTCGGAAGATTTCCCTTGGTTCGGAAGTTTGAAGTTCCGAATGAACAACCTTGACTCGGAAGTTTTTGACTTCCGAATGAACAGCCTTGATTCGGAACTTTGGTCCTTGATTCGGAACTTTGAGTTGATTCGGAACTTTTGAAAAGTTCCGGATGAAACCCTTGGTTCGGAACTTTGGAGTTCCGAATGAGTATGTTTGGTTCGGAAGTTTTGGACTTCCGAATGAAGGGTCTTGGTTCGGAAGTTTTGACTTCCGAATGAACAAGTTTAATCTTCCGAATGAAGCCTTGATTCGGAACTTCAGAAGTTCCGAATGAACACTTTCCACCTTCTTGGTTCGGAACTAAATCTGGAAAGATCAGAAACAAGCAAATTCCCCCGAAGAACAAGGAACAAACAGTAATAGCAGATATGAACAAAAAGTAAACAAAATCAAACACACGAATTAATAAAATCAGTTTTGAATCAACAAATAAACATCACCAAACAATTTAAAACATGAAATTAAACAACTTTTACCAAAATAATCAAAAACCACTTTGGATCAGAATAAAAGCATGAACATAAACATAAACACAACAAATCAAAGATTAAGGAAGGTAGATAAGAGGTTGACAAGATAAAGTAAAGATTGACAATAATTAAATGAAGACTTACTTGAAATTAAATGAATTTAAGGTGCGAGACAAGGTAATTAAATTGACAATTAAGTAAATGACAAGTAATTAAAATGATGGAAGAACTAGTGTCACCCTAGCCAACAAGAGTGAAAAATAAACATCCTAATCTATTTATAGGGGAGGATTAAGGAAGCTTCCTCCCCTCTTTCCTTTTCTCTTAATTGCATAATTAAGTCCCTCCTTCTTTTAATCTTCATTAATTGCGTACTTAGTCCTTCTCTTCTAATCTTCTTTAATCTTGGACTTAAGGGACTTTTGACTTCGGGATTTCTTTTGAACTCGTCTTTAAATTCTTCAATAAAATAGACTTGAATTCTTCGGCTTTTGATAAACTTCCGTCTTTTGACTCTTTCTTCGATAAATCTTCAGAATTGGTCGTGGACTTCCGTTCTTTTTGCACTCTTGACTTCTTGACTTCGTCTTTTATCCTTTTCTTCAATAAAAGTCCATAAATGCCCGTGAATGTCCGTGTTTTCTCCATTTTTCACCTTTTCATCCTAAATCACAACAAAAACACAAACCACGCATAATTCCGACATAAAAGACATAAAATACACGTTTTGGTCCGGATATTATTGTAATTAAGTGGTAGAAAAGATGGGTGTTTACACACCTATCAGTTGTCTTATCGAAACCGAATCGACAAACACCACCTTGTTATCAACCCAATATCATCATCACCGAAAATCATCAACAAAGCTCTCGAACCAATAAAGCTTCGAACAAACACTCTACCCGAACAGTAACTTTTAAATATTCTCCAGTGGGGAAAATACTTCACTTTCTATTTATTTTTTTATTTTTTTTATAAGAATAATAAATGATGAATAGTGATTATAACAAAAACAGTATTAAAAAGAAAAGAGTAATCGAATAATAAGATAAAACGAACAGTAACAAAATCTCAGATTCAAGATAAAAAATTTGACAGAAATATTAAAATGAGACTGAATATAATTTAAATAAACTCCTTTTCATTAATTAAAAAGAGAATTACAAAACTGAAAATTAAAATTACAAAATTAAACCTAATCTAATTTACTGAAAATTAAAATAAAGAAAAAGTGCTAATGAATAAATTACACATAAAGGGGTTTTATAGGGAAACCCTAGAAACTTCTTGATAGCTTCAAAAGTAAGCTTCCAATCCAGGCCGTTTAATTCGTCATTCTTCTTTCTCTCTCTTCTCTTCACTTGATCAACGGTTGAAATCTCTCCATTATCACACGGATCGCCCTCGTGGCGTGAGGCTGTGTTTGTTGTGTTTGTTTAGGCTGATGTGGAGTCTTTTAATTGGTGGAGGGTGTTGTCACAGCCAATCAAAAATAAAGGAATAGTGCCACGTGAGATGGAGGATGAGGACCACAGTTGGTGTTCTTCCCGTTTTTCTTGGGGATTTATTTTCCCTTTGGTGTGAATTAACAATAAAGGGTAAAAGCCCCATGATTTTGGATGGTAATTTTTTTGGATGAATTTAGGGTTTGATGGGTAAAAATTGTGGCTGTGTGTTTTGGGGAAGAGAATAAGGAGTAGTAAAAGATGGGGTGCTTAGTTATTATCGAAAGAGGTGTGTGGGGAAGAGTAAAAAACGAACGTTTTATTAAAATGGGGTGAAGTTTGACTGTTAAAACGTGTGGGGGGTTTTGTATTACACGTGTGTTAGGTGTAGGTAACGGTTGAGATAAATAAATGTGGGGTTGACTGTGTGTAAATGTAAAGCAACAATGAATAATCTTGCTTAATCCGTCCCATTATTTGTTGTGTAGATTGGGCTTGTGGCCCAAAACAACCTTTACTCCATCCGTATATATTAAACAAATGGGCTTTTGTGGCCCAACTTTTTCCAATCCGTCTCAATTTTAAGATTTAGGGCCTTAATGGGCTTCTTGCTTATTTGTAAATAAAATATTTCCTTAAATGGGCTTTAGGGCCCATTTACCCAAATGTGGGACCCACTAAGCTCGAATATCTTCCAAAAGATTAAATCCGCTTAAAATGAACTTGATTTCGGCTTCCTTGATTGTTTCTTCAAATTCGTATCGATTTTGCCGGGTTTCGTGATCTTCGGCACACTTTTGGTCTTTTGACTTTGTCTTCGTCTCTTTTTGGACTTTTCTTCAACATTTGACCGTGAAATCCCGTGTTTTCTCTTCTTTTGATCATTTGTACCTATTTTAACACAAAAACACAACACCACGCGTAATTCCGACTTTTACGATGTTAAACACATGATTAGGTCTTGTTTTTCCTTGATTTTAGTGGCAAAAGAATAAGTGTTTACACACTTATTAATATGATATGGAATCCTGGTTGGCATGTGAATACCATACAAATCAATCTCAATTCCTAACAATCAATAGTACCATCTTAGACAAGCTTGTTTTTATCAAAACAATATAATGTCGAAGATTAATGAAAATGAAAATTAAATTTGCTAAACGAAATGAAAGGATTGATAAATCAAGAATAAGAATCAAGGAAATCAAAATCCTCGTAACCAAAAGAATATCAGCAAGAACATTAACCGTTTCGTTGGGATCATGTATATCCACAACTTAGTTAATCTCGAGAATAACAGGATTCATTTTAGGAATAGCTTCGGAGCTAGCATTAAAATGACTAGGGGGTGGCTTCGTGACAATCTACGTCGTATAAATCTCGTATAAATATAAAATTATCATTTATAATTAAATAAATGAAAACATACCTTGTAATTCACAAGTTCAAATAATCGATAAAGATTATATCATATATATTATCCCATATATATATATACTTTCATTCTCGTCCATTAACAACTCGGAGGTTTCGCTTGCAACAGTTATAGTTAAAAGATTCAAAAATTCATTTTTGGAAAATCTTTTCATTCTCTATAACTTGAGCTCTGATACCAATCTGTAACACCCCCAAATTTTGGTCATAACAGCGGAAGGGTCATTGGGTGTTACTATCATGGTTCAATCTCATAATCATAGAAAACGGCTCAAAACGAGTCGTTTTAATAAAAACATCCATTCATTTTCATTTAACAATAAGACTTTTCACACGGTCCCAGATAATTTAAAGTTTACAACACAGTAAATAATAAAAGATTCTTTGAATGGATATAATTTATGAAAGTGGGCCAAAATATTTCAAATAAGCAAGCTTCACGAAACCGCCTTCATCAAGTGCCTTCCCAATGAACCTGAGATAAAACATGCTAAAAAGTCAGCAAAATTTGTCGAGTGAATCTATAGAGTTTAATTTAAATAAAGAGAACACAAGTATTCAAAATAACCTTCCTTGGTTAATAATTTATCAAAGACAATTATGTTGTACGGACATAATTATCGTGTCATTACATAAGTCTCGTGACATTGAACGTTAACATATATTATTTCAGCCTAACACACCTAGCCAACTGCGTATATTTCTCTTATACAATGCATCCGATGTTTCATTACTATTGCATCATAACACCACGCGAGAGCTAATCGCGACCGAACTGGGTGTCACCCCGATAGATCTATCCATAGCATTAGCGTTACTTCGATTAACAATTCACGATTCATGGGTCTTTTAAGGCTATACAAACTTATGTAATAACTTTCATCTAAACATACAATTAAGTTCCTTGTGTTCAATTTTAAAACAATCATGAGTTTACCACAACTTATAGTTGTACTTTTCAATTTCAATAAATACTTTTCAAGTAAATAGGGTTTCCACAACTTCTCGTTGCACCCATTAATGGGATTTCCACAACTTCTCGTTGTACCCATTATTTTTAATAAAACAAGCATGTTATCCCCCTCGCGGGTTTTATAAAACAAGTAAACATGTTAAAAGCGAGGCTATAGACCCACCTTAGCCAGTAGTGGTAATGAGACGATCGCCGACGATTAGTGATGGCCGTTTAAACACGAAAACCGCAACCTACCAAATAAGGCGCGTTCGTTAAAAATCGACTTAAGTATAAATCATACTTAAATAATATAAAAATCAAAATTACAAAACCAAGACAATCCCGAAAAATTTAATAATACAAGTGTTATTACTATACCCTTTTATTCAACACTATTCTTTTAAGCACTTGCACTCTCGATATTGACCCGTCTTAAGACGCCAAGTCAACGCAAGTCAAACTATCATTTTACTTCTCTCGGACCAGTAACTAAGTCATTTATATAATGACTTAACACTTGATTAAATCACCATGTCCAATGGCGAATACTCAACTCACGCCACATAATTATTGAACTACGTGTCCAAAATACCAATCAGCATGTACACTCCAAATGTACACACCAATCTACCCTATCTACACTTGTCCGATTTCAACGAAACTTGGTCACAAACTCACATATAATATGAATAAGACTCAGTTTAAGTTTCATTCAAAAATATTACTTCTGAGACCTTCTGCCTGACACACCTTCGTGTTATAAAAACCGGACAGTTTTACGCCTTTTACTTGTAAAACCATTTTGACATATCTAAACAATTCCGTTTAGAAAACCGAAACTCGGGTTTTAAAATAGACTCATGACCTGAGGTTTAGCAACTCACATCAGTCCTAGAACATTTTCAAAACTCATTCTATAGTCCCCGAGATTCGATCCAAATATCGACAACAATTTTCGGATTGTGCCGATACTCGTCTCCCGATACACGAATACTAAAATTGTTGTAACTTCACACTTGTTTGGAGTTGAAAGTCCTACTTTATATCAAATCGAAGCTAACGAAATTCTCTACGACCCTATCTTATTAGTTTAACAAGATTCATACAGTAAGTAATCCAAAATTACCCTTTTACCTACTGGTCTAAAATGACTAGTTAAAAATCATACTAAATCAACAATTTGACAAATTTTAACCAATTTATACTTCTAATATCACCCTAATATCATTATAATCCATTGATCAAACTCCTAACACACTTGCATGATCACCTCTTATAAATCACCATCAAAAATTCATACATGCAAGCACTCAAAATATAATTATAATAATATTAACAACACTACATAAACAATATATAGATCAAACAAGCATGGATCATATGAAAAAATAAAAGTTGATGAATGGATGAACTTTTTATACCATAATGATCCTCTTTCAAAACCATTAATGGGTCATTGATTAGTTTTTAATGAATCAAAGTAGAAAATTGATGGATCATGTGTTTTTGGTTGTTCTAGCTCACGACAAAGAGGAAGAAAAGGGGTGGGGTGGGTGAGTTTTTATTAAAAATTGATTTGTATGTGTTTTGTTTAAGTGTATACATTATTTATAGTGGTGGTGGTGGGTAGATTTTGCCAATTTGTGATAGTTTTGGTCCAAAATGCAATTAAATAGTTGTAAGGGTAGAAAATGTAAATTGTAAATTTAAAACATTTACGGGACTCGGGTTTCGTAAAAATACTTTTTAAAAGTTAAAACGCTTCATAAAAATAATAATAAAGCTTCGACACGATTTAAAACGTAATTAAATCGAAAATATAAAATATCGAGACAATCGATAACAAAACATAAATATTTGGGCATCCGTCGGTATCGCGATCATTAGTAGTTCTCGTCATTCGTTAAAAAGTAAAACACGAGAAATAAAAATAAATACAATAAAATCATTTATATGATAATTTGAGAATATAATATCGATACTTAATGTATTTCTTGTCAGTTTTTATCGAAACGACATTCTTACGTTAAGTTTCAAGTCATAACCTTCTCGGTTAATCGAAAATTTAAAATTCTCATTAAAGTATACACGTAATACGTAATAGTCGAGATCAAAGTAACGACCTGAAATTGACGGATTGTCACACTTTGGCCTCCAAAAATATGCATTCATAATTTTTGCATCAATCATTTTTCATTTGCATAACACATATGCGTTTGTATATATTTCTTCTATTATTTTTCATCAAAAATATAAAAAAGAAAAAAATATAATAAGGACATGGTTTAACAAATTTAGATCTTTTTGACATATTAGGCCCGCCATGGATACTTTCACTCAAGTCGAGTTTGCTTATCCAAGCATTCTCTAGCTAGTATCCTTAACCATGTAGTCCTTAAATGGCCTATTAGGCTAAGCATCCACTAGTCTCATTATTTGAGATTTTAAAATTATGGAGAATGGGAAATGATAGAGTTGAAGCAAGTATAAAAGGGCTAGATAAACTTCATGATAATTACTTGTGGCTAAACCCTTCTCTTCTTTACCTCTATTTTCTTCGCATGTATATATGTTAATAAATAATCAAGAACGGTTTTAATTGGTTTGTAATCTCTTATGCATTTTTGACTAATCATTCATGGTTGGTATAAGTACGTCTTAAGATTCTAAGTTAGAACGTTTTATGTGTACTAGACTTATGTCATGCTTAATACTTAGCGGGTGTTTTTCCTTTTATTCTTTTCAAATTTCTTTGTGAGGAATAAAGAAAAATAAGAGCGGCTTACAAAAAAATGAGTGGCTAGAGAAAAAAAAAGAAAAGAAAAAAGAAGAAAGAAAAAAAATAATTATTATACAAGACTCCCAAGAGGGGCAGTGAAGTGTTAATTATAGTAACTATTAGATTCCAATATTACCTTGACTGGTTTCGGGGATTTAATATTTGCTCCAATCAAATATTACCTTGACGGGTTGCGGGATTGAAGATCCAAAGTCTCAAAAAGGCGGCGGATGTAAATTATTCCGTGAGTTTTATTTTCCTTTCCTTAGCGAGTGTGTAGCTACTTATTAATGCATGACATAAGGATTTTACACATAAGGCTAATGACTTGTTACTCTTGAAACGGACTTATATTAATTGTGAGCGGTTTTTCAAGTAATGGATGAGAGGATTACTTAGGATTAAAACCGTGCTTCCTTATTTTTGGATTTTACATTTCTTATTTTTCACGCTTCAAATAATGACAAATTTTCCCAAAAGCAATTTGCTAAAATAATAACCGGTTCCACATTTAATTGTTATGAATAAGTTGATGCACCTTTTTACTTGTGAATACAATGATCCCATTTTTAAGCTTGGTATGGGGAAAGTGAAACTTGAGGGTGATAAGTGTCCATGGTACCAAAGCCCTAATTTAAGTCATTGACTTCTTTATGAGCTTTTACATCAAAGCCATTTCAAGAAAAATCCAAAAAGATATAATTAGAATTGTTTTTTTGCATTGCATTGTCCAAAATCAAAATCATGCATCATATAGAGTAGCATAGTGAAATAGCATTCCGTATTGGCCAAGGTGGGTTAACTATCAGGAAAATGTAAATTTGTGCTTTAAAATATAGCATTGCATGAGGTCATGGCAATGTTCAAGTGTAGGGGATTTGATATGAGCAAAAACTCATATCAATTAATCAACAAATCACCCTAAAACACATGGAAAATACCTAACTTTTGTGCTATAAAGCGGAATTATGTGGTATATTTTGTGTTTGTGTTTAAATAGGTAAGAAGGATACATTTTCAAGCAAACAAGAAGAAATCAAGCTTATTTGGATGAAAAAGACAAAGAAGGATCAAAGATGACAAGACTTTGAAGATGAAGGACCTATCTTGACAACATTCTAAAGTTGAAGGACTCAAAGTGTAAATTGGTCAAAGTCAAGATCAAAGTCAAACATGGTCAACTCCAAAGTCAACCAAGTCAAAGGGTCAAACTAGACAAGTATGCAAGTGGAAGGACCAAAAATGTCATTGGAATGAAGATTCTAGCTCATTTGGACATTCTACCATACTCTAGGGACTTAATCTGCCAAAAATGCACAAAGTTTAGACATAATCCGTGTGCATTGGTTCTTAACCAATGAGATTGCTTGAAAATTAAGATATGGATTGCCAGCCTTATAGCCAGCTCACCGACACATTAATGAGGCGAATCTTGCTACAGTCCACCCCACTAGCTCATTTTCATCCAATCAGGAGAAGACACTCAATAATACCTTTATCCAATTGTGGATAATAATCTGTGTGCTCATCTTTTGCACAACCAAAGACTGCCACGTGGCATCGTCTTCAACAAACGAACCCAGATTCGTTCTCGAGCTACAATGAATTTCAAGAGGAGATTTATACATGAAAATTGCTCGTCTTCAAAAGAGTAACACAATGGGAACATTTAATCAAACTGAAACTCAAAGGATAAAAATCCCCCAATTCATGAAGAACACAAGAATCTGCAATTGAGAAATTGGTGACACCTGGCAGCCTGCTATTGGATTGGATACGTCATCAACCCCAACTCACTCTCATTTCTTGTCTATAAATAGGGATTAGACTTCTCATTTGTTGTACGTAGCAAAGTGTGAAATTCACACACACTTCCAATTTTCTCTCTTCAATCTAGTTAGTTAGCTGTTAGTATAACAAACTCAAGAGCTTGACAACCTCTTGAGTTAGTTATAGTTAGTTGTAACTACTTACCTAATTCTGTAACAAAGTTTCACATTCAAATCAATAAAATTACCTCCTTTTCCTTCAATCTTCTTATCTACTCTGCATTCCTGTTGAATCTTGTTTATGTTATGAGTTTCTTGTGATCACACTTGATCATTAGAAGATTGTTGAAGATTTGAAGCTGTTGTAGATCATTCATGTTGCTGAATTGTTGATTTGTAGCAGAATAGGGTAGATTTGATCATGATGATGATGGTAGATGGTTGATTAGTTGATTTCAGTGCTAAGGTGGTGGTTTAGCATTGTTTAGGAGGCTCTGCGCCTACCTACTCCATCAATGGAGGCCTTATGCTAAAAGGTTTCAAGTTTCTAAAGTTTTGTTCCACTTAACAGTTCATTGCATGCTCAATACTAGTATTGAATCTAAATGCTGCTTGATCAAGTGTGATTAGTCTGTTTTAGCTTGATTCAGTTGTTTAGATAGCTTATTGTTAGATTGATAGCTTTTAGCTTGCTTTTACTTGTTACTGTCATCAATTTCATTAGTCATTTAGCTTGTTAATGAATTTTGAATTCTAGTCTGTTATCTAGCTTGTTCTTAGCTCATTCATACATCATTTTGATCATAAAGTTTGGTTAGATATTAGTCATAACTCAGCTTAATCATTTACTAAGATTCTCTTCATAAAAGTTGTAAAAAGATCAGATAAGTAGTGTTTGGATTTGCATACATTTTGGAGTTTGAGTGTGATAAACTAGTTAATCTTTGTTCATTTACCATTCTTTAGTCTTTTTATACAAGTCTGAGTAGTTTTGAAGTCAAAAACCTGGTCAAACATGCAATTGGTTGATAAAAAGTTTGGGTCAATATTTTGATACTAGTTCATCAGAAAAGTAGCTTAATTCAATCTTATGCCATTTCTTCATTTCTTGGTTAAATTCATTGAAACCTGTTTCTATATGTCATTTAACATCTGAAGTTTCAGTGTTGGTAAGGAAATAATATAGTTTTCACAATTAGCTCAGAATCAGCTTTTTAATAAGCATCCAAGCAAAAGCAAGTTTCGGTGATAAAATAGCTTACTGATTTCTTAGATTGGCATTTCTACTTCATAAATCTTGTGATTTTCTTCCACATTCTCACTTAGAAACATGTCTTGAATAAACTTCGAACTTTTCAGAAATTTTACTTTTTGGTCAACAAAAGTCAATAAGCTAGGTTTCAACTTATTTTCAATTTCCTGCTTATTTACTGGACCATTTTTTACAAGAAAAGACATTCCAGACACACAACAAGCTGTTTAATAAGATTTGACTTAAAAAGTAGATGTGCATGTCTAGATTTTATTGTAACTTATTCTTGGCTTATTGGAGTTGGCTTATTTGAGTTTTAGAGCGTTTTAAGCTTTTTCCTTGGACAAGTCTAAGTGTTTTTCAGTTTTAAGCTGTTTGAAACTTGTTAGAGCTTAATTGGTTCATTTTTGAGCTTATACGAGCTTATTTGTTCCTTGTGCCCGTTTTTGGTATAATTTCCCTTTTAATTGCACTTTAGTCCTCATAGTTTGTAAATGTTTTCTTTGTTAGCTAAACTTCCACTTAATTAGGGTTTGCAAGATTTCAGTCCATAACTTTTTACAAGTTGTCATATTCAGTTAGTTTGTTTTAAAAGTTGTTACATTTGGTTAGAAATTTGTTAGAATTTACATAATTGGTCCTTTTACTTTCTGATTTTTACATTTCAAGCATTTAAGTTTCATTTACTTACATTTTTAGCACATTACTTTCATATATTTACATTTTTGTCCTTTTGTGAATAAAAATTTGGTATTTGCTAAATGTTTTACAGTTATGTAGCTTAATATTTTCACCATTTTTTTACGTGCTTGATTAAATAGACATAAAAAATCCAAATAGACCTATCAACCAAGAACAATAATAAACTTGAGATTTTTAGGACTTTCAATTTGTCAAGAATCGAGAGAAACGAACTTCAAATTCCTACATTTCAGAGCTCCATGTCATGCGTAGGATAATTTTTATCATACGGCTTTAGCTGACGCGAAGCATAGGCAATGACTTTCCCATGTTGCATAAGTACACAACCTAAGCCCTTTCCTGAAGCGTCACTGTAAATCTGATAACCACCTGTACCAAATGGGAGAGTAAGGATCGACGCTGAAGTTAAACGATGCTTGAGTTCCTCGAAACTCTTTTCTCTCTCCTCGGTCCATATAGACTTTTCCCCTTTACGCATAAGTTTGGTCAACGGTAATGCCAAACGTGAGAAATTTTCTACAAATCTGCGGTAATATCCCGCTAACCCAAGAAAACTGCGGATTTTTGTGACAGATGTCGGTCTCGGCCACTTAGTGATAGCCTCCACCTTTAAAGGATCCATGGTGATCCCCTCTGCAGAAACAATATGGCCCAAAAACGCCACTTTATTCAGCCAAAACTCGCACTTAGAAAATTTAGCATAAAGCTTCTCTCGTCGGAGAATCTGCAAAACTGTACGGAGATGATCCTCATGTTCCTCTTTAGATTTGGAGAAATTAAGGGTATCGTCGATGAATATAATAACAAACTTGTCTAAGAATTCATGGAAGACTCGGCTCATCAGATCCATAAATAATGCAGGCGCATTCGTGAGACCGAATGGCATAACAACATATTCGTAATGACCATACCTCGTGCGAAAAGCAGTTTTGGATATATCCTACTCTTTTACACGCAACTGGTGGTAACCAGATCGTAAATCAATTTTTGAGAAGTGCTTGGCACCCTCAAGCTGATCAAATAAATCGTCAATACGAGGAAGTGGATAACGGTTACGAATAGTGAGCTTATTCAGCTCACGGTAGTCAATACACAACCGCATACTACCGTCCTTCTTTTTGACAAACAAAACTGGTGCGCCCCAAGGTGACACGCTTGGACGAATGAAACCTCTTTGGAGAAGTTCCCAAAGCTGATCTTTCAGTTCCTTAAGCTCTACAGGAGCCATACGGTAAGGAGCTTTAGATATTGGTTCTGCACCTGGAATGAGATCGATACCAAACTCTACCTCTCGCATGGGAGGTATGCCTGGAAGTTCCTCTGGAAAGACATCCCGAAAATCTGACACAACTGGCTGATCATGAAGCGAAGGTGTCTCGGAATTAGTGTCAAGAACTGTAGCTAGAAAACCCTCACAACCATGCTATAATAGAGTACGGGCCTATAAAGCTGAATGATCTGAACATGTTTTCCTGGTAGGAAACCATGGTGAATAAACTCTGGTGTCTGGACATCACCGAAAATGACATGGTGAGCATGACAATCTATGGTGGCACAATGAACTGACAACCAATCCATACCCAGAATAATATCGAACTCGTACATATCTAGAGGAAGGGCACTGACTGGACGGATTTTATCGTCAAACTCAAGAGGGAGATCCTTATACACCTGGGTAATGAGTACAGAGTCTCACATAGTTGTAGATATACTAAGTACACTGTCTAGTGGCGTAGGGGTCATGTTTATTCTAACAGCATATGAAGTAGATATAACTGAGTGTGTGGCGCCTGTATCGAAAAGCACGCAGGCAGCCTATCCGTGTATAAACAAAATGCCAATAATGGTACATGTGGTCTTATTTGCTTGCTCATGGGTAGTAGTGTAGACGCGACCAGTGGTTGGTGGTAGTGGTGGTGGAGGAGGTAAAATTTGAGGAATCTGGACTGAGGTACCGGCAGCATCCCCATTCTTGCAATCTCTCTTCATATGGCCTGACTGACCACACTTGTAACAACCACTCGAACCACGACGGCAAGGTCCCGGGTGTTTCTTCCCACATGTGATGCAAGTGGGATAAGAATAATCGGTAGAAGCAGCTCTCGTTTGCTGAGAACCAGAATTTGCTGGTCGGGCAGACTGCTGACCTTTGTAGTTTTGGTCACGCCCCTGTCCAGCATCTCTGTAGTTGCCAGATGAGTTTGAGCTTCCGCGGTAGTTATCACCACCGCTTCTCTTATCTGATTGATTGCGGTCATAAGACTGGTCGTGGTTTCTGTAGTTCTGTCGTGAAATAGCCGATTGGGATAGGTCTCCTCCTCTGTGTCTCTTCTCAGGACGCTCTACATTCTCGAGCTCGTCCCTCTCAAAAAGCATCTCAATATCACGAGTTGCAGTGGCTACTTGTGACACATTAGTGAACGTGGCACTCATCAGCCTATCCACAGTCCTAGAGTGAAGGGCCCATCGAAATTGTTTCTCTTGCTCCTCCGCGGTACCCGCAACCTCTCCTAAGAATCCAACGAACCTAAGATATCGGTGCATGAACTCTATACTGTTCTCGCCATGATTCTGACGAATGACGTGAAATTCCCTCTTTAGTTTAGCTTGCTCGGCATGCGGGAAAAACTTGTCATAAAACATTGCCTTGAACTGTGTCCAGGTCAATGTAAGCACCCACGCATCTCCCCCATTTGACAAATTCTGAGCTCTCCACCAATGTAGAGCATGACCCTCCAGTTTGTAAACTGCAAGCCTAACCTTGAAAGCATCACCACAACCCATAGCCCCAAAAAAATTTTCTACATGATAAATCCAGTTTTCGGCGTCTGTTGGAGCTACAGTTTGTTCAAAAGGTCGGGGTTTCTGTTTGTTAAACAAATCTAGCCAGGTGGCTAAAGTGGCAGGTGGTGGAGTAGGAGGGTTGTTATTCTGTTGAAGTCCGTTTTGGTATTCGGCTCAGATCTCATCACGGATCTGGGGTATCATGGCTAGTACAGCCGCCTGAACAACAGCAGCAATAGCAGCTGCGTTAGCATCATTCTCATTTTCGCGTCTGGGTGGCATCTGAAATGAAAGAGGATAAGTTGATAAATCTATTAGAACCTGGAGTAACAAATCTGAATATGCATGGTGTAGTTCATGAAGGCATAGCCGACAAAATATGACATGAATACTGGTGAACGCCTATGGTCGGTTCACAAAATGACATTTGATGTAGGATTTTCGTACACGTTTTAGGAAAAACGCGTACGAGCGGCAAGTATTAAGTTACACGATTTAAGAAAAACCGTAAAACCGAATAAGTGCGAGTTCGTCCTCGGCGGATATGTATGTTGTGTATGCCAATTATATAAAATCAAAGTTTGGATTAGTGTCGTTTTTGGGTTTAAAGAGAGAAAAATAAAAGACGAGCTACGACTACGATTACTATAAATAAGAATAATAAGAACTAAAAATTAAAACTAAGTCTAAAATAATATAAAAAGAATAAAAATGCAATAAATAAATTTTAAAACCTTTTATTAATTAAATATTCAATTTTAAGTGCTAATTAAAACCCTAAAATTAAATATAATTAACAAAAAGCCCAAAATATTATTTTATCAAACAAATATCTTACTTATATTAATTAAACATTAAAATACTTTTCCTAAATTTTAGAAACTATTTTTCTATTTTTTAAACTCTAAAAACAATTTTTAAACTAAAATAATGTTTAAAAATAATAAAATAATGCTAAAATTAATTTGGCTTTTTGAAAAATCCTAAAATACTTAACTAAACAGTAGAAAAATGAAAAAGTTTGAAAAAGTAAATTTTTCACTAAAATACAAAACAGTTTATATTAAAACCTATTTAATCTTAAATTAAATCTAAAAAAATTAATAAAAAGAGTGAACAAAGAAACTTATTTAACTAAAAATCTTACAATAATATTCTTAAACAATGAAAATTTTTAAAACTAAAAAATAATGATCTTTTGCACTAAACTACAAAAGACAGAATAATAAAAACTAATTAAAATTGAATTAAATCTAAAAAATACAAAATAAATAGTAAAATGAAAATAAACTTTATGAAAAATATTAAAATAAATAATAAAGACAGGAAAAATTGAAATCTATGAAAAATACCAAAAAAGTCACTAAAGACAAAAAACCTAAAGTTTGATGTTGACTGGTCTAGGCTTTTGTCCTTATGTGCGAGCAGTTGGAATAAATAGCTTAGCAGTGGGAACTTTTTCCCACTGCTTGTTTCAGAAACTTAACAAGGATGATTTATGATGCTATTTTGTTGGTGTTGTTGGTACACAAAGGCACCCCTACACTCAGTTGAGTGTATGGAGTCAAATTGAGTAAGAAAAACAACAAGTATAACACACAAATCACACAAAATGGGCAGATTTCAGTTACTTTACACAAATGATAGGTTTGATGAGACTTTTGATGATTCAAATGACACCTAGGTGAGATTTTGTTGGCCATAAATTACTCAAGTTACCACCAAATCTTAACTAAACATGCACATAACCTATATTACCAACAACTTAACTAATATCCAACATTTTAGAACAAAACAACCAAGAGTTACCCCTAAATTCGACGTACTGAACTTTTATGTTATTTTACCCATAATTTAACATGCAAACTTCATTTTAACCTATCAAACTCAAAGAAAGGTGCTGATTAAAACTAATACGACCATAGAGAGGGTGTTTAGGCTGTAATATTCCTATATGTGTCACCCAAGGTAGGTAAAACCCCAAACCCAAACACCCCTATATAAACTGAAATCCAAGATTTACCAAAAAAATTTTGAACATACCACTTAAATCTGATATTCACCTACTCAAATATGTAAAACAAACATAAACAAACATGATACTTTACTAGCAACCAAACAACTAATCACCAAATCACATAATCTCATTCAAACAAAAATAGGTTAAAACCACAAAAGGGAGTTCAAGGTTATGCACCTGATGCCACCAGCTTTTGAATGCCACTAACCAACTTAGGACTGAATGAGGGTGAGTAGAGGGTCCCTGCTGTTGGTCTACAACAGACCAAGGGAGATACAATATCTTCAATGAAAAGAATGAAAGGAATTTTTTTCTTGGTGTGGCAGTCTACAACAGACAAAGACCACACCACTCTTGATGATGGTACCTGCTCAAAACAAACAACAATACAATAACCAAAACACCAGCTTTTGTGAAAAGCTAGTGTTGGGGATTTTGCTACAGTAACAGTATAATAAAAAGAAACACAAGATTTTAGCAAAGTCTTTTTAGACTAGACTTCCACACATGAAAAGTAAAGTTTGACTCAAATGTAACACGTCCTTATAAACTGAAATCAACACTTCATTTCCCGTGTTTTTTTATTCGCAAATGTTAATTACTCTTTCTGTATCTTAAGTAATGTATAAATAAGATTTTTCTGAAACCTAATAATTATTTCTGAATAATTAATATTTGCGATATTTAACTGAAATTGAGCGTGCGTATTTAATATTCTGAATTTCTTAAATACGGGTTTCATAATTATTCTCCTCTAAAAAAAAATTCGTCCCCGAATTAAAGATACGACCGTATTAGGTTTTACAATTCTTCCTCTCTAAAAAAAATAATTCGTCCTCGAATTTAGGGTACTTTTAAATGGAGGAATTTTATCTAGACTGAACGACACATGCACTGAAAGAACGTGAAAGCTGAAACATATAAGCTGAAAGACGTGTAACTGAAAGACATAACTGAATCAAAACTGGAAGTGAGGATAAGAAGTCCATATAGACTCCTCTGTTTCCCAAGTGGCTTCCCGCTCGGTATGGTTCCTCCACAGGATCTTGACGAAAGGAATGGTCTTCCTTCTCATAACTCGATCCTGGCGATCTAAGACTCGGGTTCTTCAATATAAGATAGGTCCTCCGGAATCTGATCGAGTGGATAATTCACTTTGTGAAGCTCATGATAGTTGTACCCTCTGAGTAGTAATACATGGAACACGTTGTAAACGTGTGAAAGCTGAGGCGGTAGTGCCAATCGATATGATACTTCACCGACACGTTCAAGGATTTCGAACGATCCAATGTAACGAGGGCTGAGCTTGCCTTTGAGGCCAAAACGTCTGACGCCGCTGCGGGTGATACTTTGAGGAACACACTGTCCCTAGTCTAAAATGATAGATCTCTGAGATGTTTGTCGACGTAACTCTTCTGGCGAGTACGCGCTTCTTGCAGCTTTGCCCTAGCAATGGCGACCTTTTCATTGGTCAGTTCTATTAATTCTGGTCCCTCAATCAAACGTTCTCAAACCTGATCCCAACAAATAAGGGCACGACATTTTATGCCGTATAACATCTCAAAGGGAGCACGCTTGATACTAGTATGCCAACTGTTGTTGTAGGAAAACTCGACCAAGCAAATATAGTCATCCTAGTGTCCTTTCCATTCTAATGCACAGGCGCGTAGCATGTCCTCTAAAGTCTAGATGGTACGCTCTGACAGACCATCCGTCTACGGGTGGAAAGCTGTGCTGAGCTTGAGCTTGGTTCCACAAGTTTTATTCAACCCTCCCCAGAAGTGAGAAGTGAATCGTGTATCTGATATAATTTAGGAAGGTGTACCGTGTAATCGTACAATCTCCTTGGTGAATAGATCTGCTAATTTACTTACTTTGAAATCTTTACGGATAGGAATGAAATATGCTGACTTGGTCAAGCGATCGACAATAACCCAGATTGCATCATGTCTCCGCTGAGTCTGTGGTAACCCAGTGACAAAATCCATAGAGATCTTGTCCCATTTCAACATTAGTATATCTAATGGCTGGAGAAGACCACTAGTACGCTGATGTTCTATCTTAACCTGCTGGCAGGTTAGACATTTAGAAACAAAAGTAGCGACATCCTGTTTCATGCCGCTCCACCAAAAATGATGCGTAAGATCGTGGTACATCTTAGTGGAACCTGGATGAATAGAAAACGGAGAGCTATGAGCCTCAGTCATTAAGGCTTCTCTGAGAGCAGGGTCTTCTGGAATGCAGAGTTTGGTACCCTTCCATACGATACCATCGTCATCGATACAAAATTCAGTCTACTGGTCAATATTCTGGAAAATCGCCCAGATTTCACCATCATCCTTTTGTGCGGCTTTAATCCTAGAGAGAAAATCCGGTTCTACCCTCAAACTAGCCAAGTAACCCCTCTGTCCGCGTACTAAGAGTTCAATATCATACCGCTCTAAGTCCTTAATAATCTCCTCCTGAACCTTTATTCGATTTATCATTCTTAACTTTCTGCTAAGGAGATCTGCTACAACATTTGCTTTACCTCGGTGATATTGAATATTAGTTTCATAGTCTTTGAGCAGTTCCAACCATCGCCTTTGCCTCGTGTTGAGCTCTCATTGTGTAAATATGTACTTGAGACGTTTGTGATCGGTGAAGATGTCACACGACTCACCGTATAAATAATGCCTCCAGATTTTGAGGACGAAAACGACTGCTGCAAGCTCTAGTTCATGCGTAGGATAATTTTTCTCATACGGATTTAGCTGACACGAAGCATAAGCAATGACTTACCCATGTTGCATAAGTACACAACCTAAGCCCTTTCCTGAAGCGTCATTGTAAATCTGATAACCACCTGTACCAGATGGGAGAGTAAGGATCCGCGCTGAAATTAAACGATGCTTGAGTTCCTCAAAACTCTTTTCTCTCTCCTTGGTCCATATAAACTTTTCCCCTTTACGCATAAGTTTGGTCAACGGTAATGCCAAACGTGAGAAATTTTCTACAAATCTGCGGTAATATCCCGCTAACCCAAGAAAACTGCGGATTTCTGTGACAGATGTCGGTCTCGGCCACTTAGTGATAGCTTCCACCTTTAAAGGATCCATGGTGATCCCCTATGCAGAAACAATATGGTCCAAAAACGCCACTTTATTCAGCCAAAAACCGCACTTAGAAAATTTAGCATAAAGCTTCTCTCGTCGGAGAATCTGCAAAACTGTACGAAGATGATCCTCATGTTCCTCTTTAGATTTGGAGAAACTAAGGACATCGTCGATGAATACACTAACAAACTTGTCTAAGAATTCATGAAAGACTCGGCTCATCAGATCCATAAATACTGCAGGCGCATTCGTGAGACCGAATGGCATAACAACAAATTCGTAATGACCATACCTCGTTCGAAAAGTATTTTTGGATATATCCTGCTCTTTTACACGCAACTGGTGGTAACCAGATCGTAAATCAATTTTTGAGAAGTGCTTGGCACCCTCAAGCTGATCAAATAAATCGTCAATACGAGGAAGTGGATAACGGTTACGAATAGTGAGCTTATTCAGCTCGCGGTAGTCAATACACAACCGCATACTACCGTCCTTCTTTTTGACAAACAAAACTAGCGCGCCCCAAGGTGACACGCTTGGACGAATGAAACCTCTTTCGAGAAGTTCCTAAAGCTGATCTTTTAGTTCCTTAATCTCTACAGGAGCCATACGGTAAGGAGCTTTAGATACTGGTTCTGCACTTGGAATGAGATCAATACCAGACTCTACCTCTCGCATGGGAGGTATGCCTGGGAGTTCCTCTGGAAAGACATCCGGAAAATCCTACACAACTGCCTGATCATGAAGTGAAGGTGTCTCGGAAGTAGTGTCATGAACTATAGCTAGAAAACACTCGCAACCATAATATAATAGAGTACGGGCCTGTAAAGCTGAATGATCTGAACATGTTTTCCTGGTAGGAAACCATGGTGAATAAACTCTGGTGTCTGGACATCACCGAAGATGACCTGGTGAGCATGAAAATATATGGTGGCACGATGAACTGACAACCAATCCATACCCAAAATAATATCGAACTCGTACATATCTAGTGGAAGGGCACTGACTGGACGGATTTTATCGTCAAACTCAAGAGGGATATCCTTATATACCTGGGTAATGAGTACAGAGACTCACATAGTTGTAGATATACTAAGTACACTGTCTAGTGGCGTAGGGGTCATGTTTATTCTAACAACATATGAAGTAGATATAACTGAGTGTGTGGCGCCTGTATCGAGAAGCACGCAGGCAGCCTGTCCGTGTATAAACAAAATGCCAGTAATGGTACATGTGGTCTTAGTTTCTTGCTCATGGGTAGTAGTGTAGACGCGACCAGTGGTTCGTGGTAGTGGTGGTGGTGGAGGTAAAATCTAAGGAATCTGGACTGAGGTACCGGCAACATTCCCGTTCTTGCAATCTCTCTTCATATGTCCCGGCTGACCACACTTGTAACAACCACTCGAACCACGACGGCAAGGTCCAGGGTGTTTATTCCCACATGTGATGCAAGTGGAATAAGAATAATCGGTAGAAGCAGCTCTCGTTTGCTGAGAACCAGAATTTGCTGGTCGGGCAGACTGCTGACCTCTGTAGTTTTGGTCACGCCCCTGTCGAGCATCTCTGTAGTTTCCAGATGAGTTTGAGCTGCCGCGGTAGTTATCACCACCATTTCTCTTATCAGATTGATTGCGGTCATAATGCTGGCCGTGGTTTCTGTAGTTCTATTGTTGAATAGCCGATTGGGATCGGTCTCCTTCTCTGTGTCTCTTCTCAAGACGCTCTACATTCTCGAGCTCGTCCCTCTCAAAAAGCATCTCAATATCACGAGTTGCATTGGCTACTTGTGACACATTAGTGAACGTGGCACTCATCAGCCTATCCGCAGTCCTAGAGTGAAGGGCCCAGCGAAATTGTTTCGCTTGCTCCTTCGCGGTACCCGTAACCTCTCCTAAGAATCCAGCCAACCTGAGATATCGGTGCATGAACTCTATACTGTTCTCACCATGATTCTGACGAATGACGTGAAATTCCATTTTCAGTTTAGCTTGCTCGGCATGCGGGAAAAACATGTCATAAAACATTGCCTTGAACTGTGTCCAGGTCAATGTAAGCACCCACGCATCTCCCCCATTTGACAAATTCTGAGCTCTCCACCAATGTAGAGCATGACCCTCCAGTTTGTAAACTACAAGCCTAACCTTGAAAGCATCACCACAACCCATAGCCCCAAAAAATTTCTCTACATGATAAATCCAGTTTTTAGCGTCTGTTGGAGCTATAGTTTGTTCAAAAGGTCGGGGTTTCTGTTTTTTAAACAAATCTAGCCAGGTGGCTAAAGTGGCAGGTGGTGGAGTAGGAGGGTTGTTATTCTGTTGAGGTCCGTTTTGGTATTCAACTCGGATCTCATCACGGATCTGGGGTATCATGGCTTGTACAGCCGCCTGAACAGCAACAGCAATAACAGCTGCGTTAGCATCATTCTCAATTTCGCGTCTGGGTGGCATCTGAAATGAAAGAGGATAAGTTGATAAATCTATTAGAACCTGGAGTAACAAATCTGAATATGCATGGTGTAGTTCATGAAGGCATAGCCAACAAAATATGACATGAATACTGGTGAACGCCTATGGTCGGTTCACAAAATGACATTTGATGTATGATTTTCGTACACGTTTTAGGAAATACGCGTACGAGCGGCAAGTATTAAGTTATATGATTTATGAAAAACCGTAAAACCGAATAAGTGCGAGTTCGTTCTCGGCGGAGGTGTATGTTGTGTATGCCAATTATATAAAATCAAAGTTTGGATTAGTGTCGTTTTTGGGTTTAAAGAGAAAAAAATAAAAGACGAGCTACGACTACGATTACTATAAATAAGAATAATAAGAATTAAAAATTAAAACTAAGTCTAAAATAATATAAGTAAGAATAAAAATCAAATAAATAAATTTTAAAACCTTTTATTAATTAAATATTCAATTTAAAATGCTAATTAAAGCCCTAAAATTAAATATAATTAACAAAAAGACCAAAATATTAATTTATCAAACAAATATCTTACTTATATTAATTAAACACTAAAAATTATTTTTCCTAAATTTTATAAACTATTTATCTATTTTTTAAACTCTAAAAACAATTTTTAAACTAAAATAATGTTTAAAAATAATAAAATAATGCTAAAATTAATTTGACTTTTTGAAAAATCCTAAAATACTTAACTAAACAGTAGAAAAATGAAAAAGTTTGAAAAAGTGATTCTTTTCACTAAAAGACAAAATAGTTTATATTAAAACCTATTTAATCTTAAATTAAATCTAAAAAAATTAATAAAAAGAGTGAACAGTGAAACTTCTTAACTAAAAATCTTAAAATAATATTCTTAAACAATGAAAATTTTTAAAACTGAAAAATAATGATCTTTTGCACTAAACAAAAAAGACAGAATAATAAAAACTAATTAAAATCGAATTAAATCTAAAAAATACAAAATGAACAGTAAAATGAAAATAAACTTTATGAAAAATATTAAAATAAATAATAAAGACAGGGAAAATTAAAATCTATGAAAAATACCAAAAAAGGTCACTAAAGATAAAAAAACCTAAAGTCTGATGTTGACTGGTCTAGGCTTTTGTCCTTATGTGCCAGCAGTTGGAATAAATAGCTTAGCAGTAGGAACTTTTTCCCACTGCTTGTTTCAGAAACTTAACAAGGATGATTTATGATGCTATTTTGTTGGTGTTGTTGGTACACAAAGGCACCCCTACACTCAGTTGAGTGTATGGAGTCAAATTGAGCAAGAAAAACAACAAGTATAACACACAAATCACACAAAACGGGCAGATTTCAGTTACTATGCCCAAATGATAGGTCTGATGAGACCTTTGTTGATTCAAATGACACCTAGGTGAGATTTTGTTGGCCAAAACTTACTCAAGTTACCACCAAATCTTAACTAAACATGCACATAACCTATATTACCAACAACTTAACTAATATCCAAGATTTTAGAACAAAACACCCAAGAGTTATCTCTAAAATAGACCTACTAAACTTTTATGCTATTTTACCCAAAATTTAACATGCAAACTTCATTTTAACCTATCAAACTCAAAGCAAGGTGCTGATTAATACTAATACCACGATAGAGAGGGTGTTTAGGCTGTAATATTCCTATTTAGTGTCACCCAAGGTAGGGAAAACCCCAAACCCAAACACCCCTATATAAACTGAAATCCAAGATTTACCAACAGATTTTTGAACATACCACTTAAATCTCATATTCACCTACTCAAATATGTAAAACAGACATAAACAAACATGAACTAATACTTTACTAGCAACCAAACAACTAATCACCAAATCAAATAATCTCATTCAAACAAAAATAAGTTAAAACCACAAAAGGGAGTTCAAGGTTGTGCACCTGATGCCACCAACTTTTGAATGCCACTAACCAACTTAGGACTGAATGAGGGTGAGTAGAGGGTCCCTGCTGTTGGTCTACAACAGACCAAGGGAGATACAATATCTTCAATGAAAAGAATGAAAGGATTTTTTTTCTTTGTGTGGCAGTCTACAACAGACAAAGACCACACCACTCTTGATGATGGTACCTGCTCAAAACAAACAACAATACAATAACCAAAACACCACCTTTTGTGAAAAGCTAGTGTTGGGGATTTTCTACAGTAACAGTATAATAAAAGAAACACAAGATTTTAGCAAAGTCTTTTTAGACCAGACTTCCACACATGAAAAGTAAAGTTAGACTCAAATGTAACACGTCCTTATAAACTGAAATCAACACTTCATTTATCAATTGAAGGTTTGTTTAGCTTATATAAAAGTGGTTCTCAAAGAATTTTAACAAATTTCTTGAATAAAATTTTTGATAGAAAACTGAAATAACAATGTACAAATTTAAAACTTACTACACTAAAACATTAAAGTAAAAAGGAACTCAACACTTGGAAACTTTATAAAGTTAAACTTTAAATATTCATAAAATTAAAAATTATACAAATGTTGGAACAAGGGTACATCACAAAATGATGACTCCTTTTATACTGTTAAGAGGATGATTCTAGAACTATGATCTAAATAACAAACGCCCTAAAACCCTAGTAGTTGAATTTCCTCTTCTACCCTCTTGTTTGAATATTGAGAAATTAGTCAAAGGTACCATTTGATGAATCTGCTTAGGCCAGCTGTGAAGAGTAGATCTTGGACGTTGATATAAATCTTTGTGACCAAGGAATGCGTTTAGAACGTGGATGAACTGCCCAGATTCGACTTTTACCAAAAATAGTGTGACAGGGAGCCTTGTGTGGGGTCCTCAGGATGAGCTGGCGGAGTTTTTTGGGTGTGGTGTGGATGTCGACATACCCAATTGGTAAACTGGAAAAGTTAGGGCCAAACCCCTTAGTGATGATTAATCTGTAATTAGGGTTCATGAGGTTGAAGGTTGGGAATTTAATCTGTTTTGGGAAGATAAAAGTGTTTCCCACGTTTAATATGGTTTTTTTAAATATAAGTGGGGGTTTGACTGGTTTGTTTGACCAAGTTTATATAACAAAACCGAGTTTTGTTTAGGCTGGGTGTTTGGTAAACGGGTGGGGTCATATAATATAGGTAGTGAGGTGGCAGTTTTGGGTGAGGTGGTAATTGTGGATAGGTGGGATAAGGTTTTGTGTCTGGACAAAATAAGTCCTCTAACTCCCAAACTTCATTAAATTTGTATTTAAACAGCAAAGTTCCATTTCTTTGTAAATCAGTTTGGCCTAATTACAATATCAGTCCCTCTCTTTTATGAAACCATGATTAAGGACTAATTTTTCATTTCTTTTAATCTTTAAGGGCCTAACATGTCTTATCTTCATTCTTCAAGGATCATTCTTGCATAACTTGATTTTTCCAAGGACCTTTCTTGCCAAATCTTCAAAGATGAGGAAACAAAGTTGTCAAATTTTCAAACTTCAAGGGCACTTTTGGAAAATCACCATTCGGGTCCGGTTCTTGGTGCGGCTTCGTTTCCCATGTTTGTTTTTGCTTGATTCTTTTGATCTTTTGGTGAATTCACGATATCCGTACCTAAAATACACAATGAACAAACACAAGCATATTTTGGGGTATTTTGATGATATTTTAAGCGTTTTAAGCCCGATTTGGACGATGAGACTATGTATAATTGTAGTCTCATCACTCCCCCATACTAAACCATTGTCGTGCCCTCACGCAATGCTAGAATTAAGTATCGTAGAACTTCCAAAATTCATTTTATGTGACATTTATTGAAGATGTAAACTTAAAATAAACTACTACATGCGTTTTAGACATAATGTATTGTTTTCATCACGATTAAGTGACTTTTAGGGTCAAAGAATAAGAACACGTGAATGCCTCATAGAGATAAGTTCGTCATCCTTGATTTTCACCCAATTCCATGCTAAGCGTGTAACGAGATCATTGTTATTATAAGTTAGCAACACAATCATTACGCATGAGTCTTAATTACGTACTTAGACTCCCTTATTCCTAATTGGTATCTCTTATATTTTATTTTTGTCTTAATGATCACGAGGATGCATTTTTTACTTATTTCGATATTTTATTAAGGCCGAAAATAAAGTAGCACGATTTAATTGATAGTTAGCTAAAGGACACGATCTTTTAAAATGGATTCTCGTAATCTCCATAAGTTCATATCTTGGCATAACTCATTTCACGATTTGAGACCTTTCTCGGACCGATACTTGGCATGTCTTTCGTACTTCAAATCTTGGAAGACTTTCTTGAAATAATGGTCTTCTCTTCATATATGGAATTTCTTCAAACTTGGACCACGACTTCATTATTTTTCTTCAATCTTTATTTTGAATTTTGATATACAACGATCTGCCTCCTTTTCGCACTTGGATATATTTATCCTCATACCTTGTTAGGGTGGATAGACTTCCCCATGATCGTTAGAGGAGTATATTGCTTCTCGTCGTGTGTCTCGATCCTTCATATTGATTTTGGAATAATGATACTTCACATCATCTTGGATCTTTAGCAACAAAATGGAGTTCCTCATGCATTGTTAGGGCCTTTTTGGAACTTTGCCAATCTTCGCATCCCACTTCAATAAGTTATACCTTGGCTATGAACTCTATTCGAACACGAGCAACTTTTAAACGATCTTGGGCTAGAAGCTAAGTAACCTTTTAAATCGTACGACCTTAGTTATTGCATTTATTTAAACAAAAGCGTGGGGAGAATAAGCTAACAATTACTACACGTGAGATCGTGAAAGATTACGTAACTTATAAATAACTCTATCATTTCTCGTCCTTATTTAAGAGACTTAGCCTAAAAAGTTAAGGAATCGAAGCTAAGCGCTCAAGACGCACGGTCGAGTCAAAAATTACTCTTATTCTCACCATCGGAAAACCTACATTCGTGTCTTAAACGCTTATGAAAAATAAGAAAAAAATTCAGATTTGGCCATTTTTAGCCTTATTTTGCAACAAAGTGATAACAAAAAGATGAGAATTGGATTGCGTGGTGACGTAAGCAAGGTGAAGTATCTACTCACCCTCCATACTAAAACTAAACATTGTCCTCAATGTTTCGATTCTAGGGGTGAAACACCCCCATACTAGAGATGAAGTCGAATGCTTAATCTCGAGCATGGAAAGGGTAAAACGAATAACCTAAAAGCCGTTTATGAATTATGCTAATAAGATAAACGTTAGAACATAAAAGGATATCATCGGATATCGGAATCTCCAAAGGCAACGATCGAAGCTCGAGTGATACGTAAAAAGAACACGAGAGGCTTCAATGATGACGATGAACCTAATGAATCACAATCACAGACAACCACGGAACAAAGGTTGGAAGAGCACAAGTCCCCTTGTTACACTATTAGAAAAAACGATAATATTTACAAGGATAAGCATGAGAATCCCCCACGAGGCACCTTGTTTTTGATAACCGAGTCAAAAGCTCCACTCGAATCCCCATAAATGTGATCATTTAGGGATAATCATGGTATGATCATTTTTGGTGGGGCTTACATGGTAAACAATGCCCAAAAGTACATGGAGAACTTTAAAAACCCGATAAACGTATACCGAGGTCAAAGATAGCGTCCTCGTTTTCGGATGAAAGACGAAACAACGCTACTCCAACCGATAGCAAAAACCCAAAGGGTTTGAAGAAAAGAGATAAGAAGTAGAAAGGTGGGACAATGGGTAAGGCAAACTTATGAGCTACTCGAGGTAGACTCACACCAAGCAAATGAATAAGTTTTCCATTTATTGCATCGGTGAAAGACTGAGATTTCCGTTTACAAGCAATTTCGGGATCAAATATCTCGTCCTCGGTGGAGAAATGTGAGGGAACATAAGGTTCTTACCCCACACTAAAACCACACCAACCGTCGTCAAAAGGAGTAGACGAGGTGGTAGCACTCAAAACACGATGTGATGACGGAGTTAGACATGTAAAAAAATCTTTTAAATTACTTTTAAAATCTTTTCCTTTTTCATCGTTCAAAAACTCTTTATGAAAACCCGATTTGATGATGTCGAAAATATTTGGTGTTTCAAACTCAAGATTAGTCACGCTAAAAATCCTCACATTTAATTCGTGGTTAGGGGATGGTGGATTGTATAAGTTCTCAAAACGTCGATCAACAAAGAACACCGCCGCCTCGGGGTCAACATATTCGTCATCCTCATGATCGTGCATCTCATTGATTTCTTCATCGTAAATAGGCTTATCGAACCAAAGTTCTTCATAATCCTCATTAATGATATTTGAAATTCTCTCAAAGAGATCACGATCAAGCACAAAATCATCATTCATCAGGGAGGAGTGTTGATTAGGTAACTCCTCATGAATGTGATAAACGTCATTCTCATTTGAGGAGTATTGATTAGGTAACTACTCGAGAATGGGATTTTGGGTCACGTGAGTTGGTTCGTCATCAAAAATAAGACGTTCCAACTCATTAAGTTCATCCTCGATTTTGGATACCTCACTTGTAGGTGGAAGTGGAGGCAAAAGAGCTAGCTCTCGTTCAATAATTTCCTCAATCTTGGGATCAAACTCATAATCATCGTACTTACCATAATTCTTTTTAGGAGAATCAAAAGTTGCATGTGGATTCTTAAGCACTTGATTAATCTCGACAAAATTGCCATCGTCATCATCAAAGAAAGAGTCGATGTGAGCACTCACAACCATGGTCTTACAAGCCATAGGGCTACGCTTAGGTGACTTTTCAAGACGAGATGATCGATGTCGATGAAACCTTTAGCCTCAACAGGTGTTGGGCTAGGAAATGGAGGTACATCGATGGAGTTAGAAGTTGAAGCCTCAAAGACGTAGTCCTTCGAAGGTGGTGAAGACGAGTCCATTTTGGTCATTGTCGTGATGGCACTAACGTCGCCCTTCGGAATTGGTTTTTCACTTGTTTCACCAAATACATCCCAAAGTGATTTTTCATCCATAAATCTATGAATACCTTTTTGTATTAGGTACACGTATTCTTTATCATTAAAATCGTCATCTTTAAAACCGTTCATTTTAATTCTTTCAAAACATGCGTCAAGCCTCATATTTTCCGCTAAAGTTAACATTTTGAAATCATTAGAATTTGAAACTTCAGGTTTTGCAACCTAGGTTTTATCATGATCATTTGAAACTTGGGATTTAGTTGCAAAAAAGTCCATTTTCTCCTCCCCATATCTCATAGTTAATCTCCCCTCGTGGACGTCGATTACGGCTCGAGCCGTCGATAAGAATGGTCGACCTAAAATAATAGGACATTTAGGATTGATATGAGTGATTTTACTCATATCAATTGTATCTAAAAACGAACAATAATTGCATAAAATGTATCAAAAATGCCTTGTATATGCTTGTTTGTTGTTTGATGTGTGTAGGTACCAAAGTTCTCGAAAACCGACAAAACCGGCACGAGTTTGAAGAAAAATATCGAGGAAGCCAAAAACGAGTTCGATTTTAGCGGGTTTAATCTTAATGAAGGATTTTGGGTCACGTGGGTCCCACATTTGCCAAATGGGCCTAAAAACCCATTTATAAGTTATGTTGTCATTTTTTAAATAAAAGCCCATTTACAAGACCAATTGACAACAAAATGATGGATTGAAGTGATTGCAAAGTTTGGTCCATCAAGGCCCAATACCAAACAAAAAAGAGACGAATGAAAGTTTGATTCATTTTATTTGGACGGTGGAAATAACTTGGAAAGCCCAAGAAAAGGAAATAAAGGGACGGATGTTTGGAATTTGGGATTCAAGCCCAAAGTTGTTTACAAGAAATAAAAAATGAACGATTTATTTACTCAATACACGTTTTTTATAACTCATACTCCTCACCATCAGTCAACATTTTACCCACTCACACACTTTTTTCACATTTTTTATATATATCGATACTCCCTATTTTCACCCTTATCTTTCTTCTTTAATGTATCTGTAAAAATAAAACAATATTCCTAAAACCCTAATAATTCATTTACCCAAGTTAATTTGGGGCTTTTAATTCCCACGTGTAATTCACACGAGGGGGAAATAAATCCCCCATTCTATTCGGAAGAAAGAGATGGAAGGCTAGGGTACGTGGCAGCGATTGATTTGATGTGACAACATATTATTCCTAATCTACCAATAAAAAGTGGCCAACTCAGCTTAGAGAAAGCACAAACTAGCACAAGATGTGCCAGCTTGGCGATCCGTGTGACCTGTGGATGGTTTTCAACCCTTAGATCAAGATTTAGGAAGAGAGAGAAGAAAGATGCCGAATCAATGGTGGGATACGAGTCTTCATCAACAAACTCCCCATTCGGTTAGCTTATAAAAACCCGAAGAAAAATGTGTGTTGGCTATCCCTTTTTCTTTCCTAGTTATAATGGTAGTTTTAATTTAGACTTGTATTTTTCTTTTAATTAAAGTTGTAATAAATTTTTGAGTTAATATAATTCGTTTTTCAGTTTTGATAAAGCTTTTAATTCTCGTGAGTATTATATTTAAATTCTTGCAAATCTGAAGATATTACTTTTTTATAACTGATTATTATTTGGGTAAGCTTAAATGTTAGCTTATTTGAATGTTTAGAGAGATTAGGGATAAAAAAAACTTAAACCATTGTTTAAGTTTATAAATGGTTGCTGATTTGAGTAAAGATGGTGGTTCGTATGGTGATAGATAGTGGTTTTGATTCGGTTATCTAGATGGCTCAGCGCCGCTCTACTACCCAATGGATTCTTCTCGGATGGTTAAGCTCATTTAGTCTATTTATTGTATTGAATTAGTTGTTTATGCTCGTTTATGTTTTGCTAGATTATTGTATGATTTAAACTGGTTTTAGGGTTGGATCTTATAAGAATCTGTCTTATGTGACTTATCTTTTAACTGTGATTTATGAGTTTTGCAATAGAACTGATATAGGTTATTCTGGTAAGCTGCAGTATGTTTTTTATGGCTGCTGCATATTTAATGATTGTTCAAATTTCATGATAAGTAGACTTTTCCTTAGGAGTTTACTGAATGTTCTATTGTTAAGGTTGCGGACTGATTTTTTGTATGAGATTTTACTGTTATAGTGTGTTTATAATGCATCTTAGAATCTTAATTGCTATAAAATTCTTTGCGTGTTCTAGTATGAGTTGCTGTAGCATTCGATTAAGTTGTTTCCAGTGATTGATTTTAGCCGTAATTCTGTTTGATAATGAAACTGGATCTGTTAGTGTCCTTTCGATTGCGGAATTTAGGAGACATCTTGCTTTTAAAGGATAATTTGGTGGTTTATGTTTGGTTCTGTTAAGTTAGTAAAATCTTACTTGTGCCTGAGATAATTTGTAACTACGCTTTTGAATTATCTGATAAATTGACTGGGTTTATGCATCAATATGTCTTGATTTAGCTTTTCTAGTTAAAATGATTTATTCTGTTTATTCTGTTTTTAGAACTTTAAATCCTTTTTGTAAATTACTGAATGATTAGTTTTAATTTGCTGAGTCTGTTTTGTTAAGTTCTACTTATATTTGAGTAAATCTGTCATTGCTGTAAGTTCTACTGAATGATTAGTTTCCTGTTCTATTTTGATAGATATTGGGTTTGATTTTAGATTTTCTAAATGTTATTATTACATGTTTTACCTACTTAATTTGCATCAGTAGATAACTGTTATATCTGAATATTCACAGCCATCTGTGGTGTTTTTAAATTGATTTACTGTTTTAGTATATTTGGTTTAATTGTGGTATTGTTTGATTTTGGATTGTTTACTGTAAATCAGCTTTTCCAAATGAATTGTTTGGTAGGCTGTTGTTCCAAAACGTATTGCAAAAATAATGTCATCAGAGGGGCTCGAACTCGAGACCCTCCCTTCGCACACCAAACGTGTTAACCAAGTGAGTTGGGCTCACTGTTTGGTATAGTTCTGATTTTAGATGTTATTAAATGATTTTCAACTGTAATTTTGAAGTTCAACGTTTTTTCTTCATACTTTAAGTTTAAAAAGTTTATAAAAATATGAAAAATATATTCGCTCTTAAAACCTGATTATTTTAATTTGAAAAAAAAAATATATATATAAATAAAAATAAATAAATAAATAAATAAATAAATATTTTATAACTTTTAGACTTAAATTGTTTTAGGATTTGTTTTTAAGTAATTTAGTTCTAATTAATATTGTCTTAAATAAATTTTAGATCTAAATAATTTTTGATTTATTAAAAGTAAAATTCTAAATAAGAATTAGTTTAAATTTTAAATAGTTTTTATAAAATTGTCTTTAATTAGGTACGTTTTATGCACTTTAGGATTTTAATTAAAAATAGTAGGATTAATTTTAGTTTAAAAACCATTAAACTAATTCGAATCAATTGTCCAAATCAAAACAAAACGTCTCAAATTCACTCGATCTTCATGTACAACGAACTTGGTTCAACCACGTGCTTAATTGAATTCGTCTTCGGTGATATTAGTCTATTACTTTTTTCCTAAAGGTAATTTTCTAATTTACCCTATAACGTATCTTAATTATCACATATACTATCATCGACACATCAAAAATTTTGGCGCCGCTGCCGGGGATCTTGTGTACGATTCGCTTTTGTGGAGATTTGTTGATCGTTGATTTGAAGACCTTTCCGTCCTTGGAAAGTTTTGTTATTTTCTTATTATATAGTATGTATCGTTTTCTCGTTTTTATGAAAAATACCAAAAATAATCTTCTTAATCCTCTATCATGTTTAATTGTTTTTCTCCTCACCCTCTAAATTTTAATTCTTCCATGAATTCATTCGTCGATTGTGTTGGGTGTGGAGAACCGTTATATGATTTTTTACCATGTCGGTGGTGCACGTGTGATTGTTGTGGAAATGACTTACGAAACGATGTACGAGATGGATTTTTTCATTCTTGTAATGAAATTACTTCATGTGGAGATCCGAATTTTTCAAATAATTCTCTCGATTTCAATCCACCTCCACACCCTACATACGAGACACCCTCGTGTGAGTTTTGTGGAAACGATTCTCATTTTGGTGATGATTGTTCACATCGATTCTCGCTTAATTACGAGCAAGAACCGAGCTACAATCAAAACTTTAATGATAATTGTTATCCACAAGATTTACCGAGTTTATCACAACAATATCTTTGTTGTGAGTATTGTGGAGGTCCTCACGAGAGCTTTTGTTGTCAACCGATGGATCAAAATTTTTATGAGCCTAATCCTTGCTATAATTCGATTCCTTCCGGTTTTGACCAATCTCCACAATATTCTTTCGATATTGAACGACTTGAAATAATTTCCCAACAAATAATTCGAGAGAAAGAACGAGCTCAAGCGGAAGCAAAATACCTTGCTAATCGTGAACTCGAGCGTTCTTTTCTTTTGGATGATGATGAGGATAGTGCTATTTCTTTGCGAGATCTTATTGCTCTTCATCCTTCGTCTAGTGCAACCGTACTTCCTTTTCATGTCTTGCCGGCTAAGGAGCCCGAGGATTCTCCCATCCTAGATGATGAGGAAATCTCTCATGACATCACCACTCCTATTCATGATTCTTCCATCGTGGAACCCGAAAATTCTCTAAGCAAGGGGGACGAGCATATTATTCTTGTCCAAAACCCAAGAGAGTTTGACGGTATTTCCAATGATATGTGTGATTTGCCACATTGTGATGACTCTACTTCTTCTATTCACTTTGAGATTTTATCCAAATCTAATGATGGAAATTGTGATGGAAATGAAGATTTTAAGAATGATTCGACTTCTAGTGAATTTTCTAATGAGGAGTTCTCCGATGAACTATCTTATAAAGATGATATTCACGATTCGGATTTTGAGGGGTTTACCGATGAACCTACTCTTCTTCACCCATTTCCACCGAGAAATGAGGATGATAGTGATCCGTTTTATGAGAGGTTCACTTTTGAACTTGCTCCTTTAGACCCATTTCCACCGGGAAATGAGGTTGATTTGACTATTCCGATCCTTGAGAAGTTCTCTGATGAACTTACTCATTTAGATGTGGAAGACGTGGTTCTTCGTGAGAAGTTATCAAACGTCTATCTTCTAATTTCTATGATCGAGGCTTTGAATTCTAAGCCTAATGCCAAGTCTTTCTCTCCATCTCCTATTCCCGTTGAGGATAGTGATCCGCTTATGGAGGAGATTGAAACGTTTCTTGCTTCTAATGATTTGATACCACCGGGTGTTGATGATATCGACATGGAGGGGGACGCTCTCTTTTTAGAGAATTTACTTGATGATGATTTCGTCCCAAGTCCTCCTCCCACCCACTTTGACCTTAATGTGCGGGTTTTTCATGTGTTTCATATTGAGTACCATGACCCGATTGATCATATTTCTAAGGGTGAAATGCTCGTTAAAGCAAAGAATGTTGATTCCACTATGGATGAGATTTTTATCCCACCATTACCATGTGCTTTATATGATCTTGGATTAGCATGGGGGGATGACATCGTGTTATCTTTTCCTTTCTCCACCGAGGACGAGGTATTCGATCCCGGAATCGTTGATTTAGGGAAATCTCGGCCTTTCACCGATGCAATAATTGAAAGATTTTTCGATCATCATGGTGCGAGTTTATCTCGGGGAGCATGCTTTATCCATATCGTGAATTTGTGACTACCATCTCTTTTTAGAGATTTGTGTTGGAGTTTTATCCTTTCGTTTGTCATCCGACAACGAGGATGAGATCTTTGACCCCGACATCGTGCTTTATCATGGAATTTATTCCATTATGCCGGTTTACACCATTTTCCCTACGGACCAATGAATGCAGGGATCGAGTCGAGCTCATGACTCGGTTAACAAAAACGAGGTGCCTTGTGGGGGAGTCCCATACATTCTTTCTTCTTTCTATTTTCTAACACTAATAAGGCTTGATCTTTCAAGCTCGTGCTCGTGTTTTGTTGTGTTGTGAATCTTAGGTATGACCCTAATCATTGAAGACTCTCGTGTTCGGTTTTTGCCGGTCCACTTGATCTTCCATTCTTTGAATGCCAAAAGGGGCACACTTTCTATCCCATGATTTTTATCAACTAACGTTTTATCTTGAGGCATAATTAATAAACGGCTTATAGATTTGCGTGCTCTTTCCATGCTAGGATTTTGCATTAGACTCTTCGTGTTTTAGCAAGGGGGTGTTACTCTTGAGCTAAGAAACATTGAGGACAATGTTTGGTTTTAGCATGGGGGAGTCAATTGATATAATCGCTTGCTATTGCTTTTGTCGTGTCCAAACGTAGTAGTTTTTCTCATTTTTCAATAAAATTTTAAATTTTTATTGTTATTTTTAAGTTTTAATAAATAAAATAAGTTCTTTTGACAGAAATGTAGGCTTTCCGTTGGTGAAAATGAAGATAGTTTTTGACTCGACTCGGTTTTAACCTTAGCTTTTCCTGAACGTATTTGAATTAAGTTTTGCTAGGCTTTTATATAGGGAGATTTAAAACGCGAAAGTCTTAATTCATACGAGTTAAGAACAAGAACTTTTCGCAAGTTCCTATAATTGATCCTAGAAAGTCGTTTATCAAGGGAACTTTAAAACGCAAATTCTAAAACTTGAAAAAGTATAAGAAGATGCAAGATCCTATAGATGACTTGGAAACCCAAAACTTTGATTTAATAGGCTAAGTATCCATTGATTTCACATTTTTGAAATTTTTTCGATATGAAGAACAAGAGATGATAGAGTTCAATCATAAGTTTCTAAAATTAATTCTTCTTTGTGAGAGTATTTTTGTGTTTGATTTAATCTCCTCGTATTTACTTTCCACGCTTGAATAATAATTGCTTAATAAATGAAGTTTTTAGCGGTTTAGGCTTGATATCTTAACTCGTAGCTCCTTCTTTTTCTTCCCTTGTAATTAAAGTGAGTACACATTAAGGGTGTCAGCGTCATGGACTTTCGATCATGGGATTGCGGAAATTTGGCTTACTATAAATATCATATTAATAAAGAAGAATAAATAAAAACATGTTCTCTAGGAGCCTTCGGGTGGGAGTCATGTAGCACTAACCTTGTCATTAGAGCCTTAGGGTGTATGTCAAGTGGCGTGTTGAATAAAAATTGCTTCATCATCATGATCCGTAAGGTGGGATGGTGAAGTCAATTCCCTTATTTTTGTCCTAGGAGCCTTAGGGTGTGGATTTTAAATAAGGAGCACAATTGCATCTTAAAGAGCCACAAGGTGTTATGGTGTAATTGTTGCTAACTCCATTAATAAGGTCATAATTGACTTTGGAGGTTTTATTTTGCTTTTAAGTAGCCATATTAGCCAAATTTCGGGTTCGGAATTTATCCCTAAATCGTGTTAAGTTATCCTTGATGTGGGCTTTCTTTAGTGACAACGGTTTTTGAAGTCGAGGTTAGGTTTTGAGTGTTGAGTTTACACCGTTCTTGCCTTCATTTTTGGACTAATAAAAATCAAAAATAAAGTCAAATGAGCCTTTGGGTGAATGACAAATAAAATCTAGAGATACAATTAGGAATAATAGGAGATTGAGTTTAACACAAATTACTTGTATGAGTTGATTTAATTTTGGGGCTTATTATTGACAATGATCTTGTTTTTACACTTGGCATGGAAAAGTGAAAAGTCGGGGACGATGAATCTATTTGAGTTTTATGATCCTTAAAGTTATTGTCAAAAGTTGAATAATGGTGTAGTTAGTGTTTTGTTTTATCATTGCATGAGGACATGGCAATTACTTAGCAAGGGGGAGTTTGATATGAGTGATTTTACTCATATCAATTGTATCTAAAAACGAACAATAATAGCATAAAATGTATCAAAAATGCCTTGTATATGCTTGTTTGTTGTTTGATGTGTGTAGGTACCAAAGTTCGCGAAAACCGGCAAAACCGACACGAGTTTGAAGAAAAAGATCGAGGAAGCCAAAAACGAGATCGATTTTAGCGGGTTTAATCTTAATGAAGGATTTTGGGTCAAGTGGGTCCCACATTTGCTAAATGGGCCTAAAAACCCATTTATAAGTTATGTTGTCATTTTTTTGAATAAAAGCCCATTTACAAGACCAATTGACAACAAAATGATGGATTGAAGTGATTGCAAAGTTTGGTCCAT
This sequence comes from Glebionis coronaria, assembly GCA_025667525.1. Taxonomy (NCBI): domain Eukaryota; kingdom Viridiplantae; phylum Streptophyta; class Magnoliopsida; order Asterales; family Asteraceae; genus Glebionis; species Glebionis coronaria. Next base: position 384,117,225 of record CM046877.1, read on the forward strand.
CAAGGCCCAATACCAAACAAAATAAGAGACGAATGAAATTTTTATTCATTTTATTTGGACGGTGGAAATAACTTGGAAAGCCCAAGAAAAGGAAATAAAGGGACGGATGTTTGCAATTTGGGCTTCAAGCCCAAAGTTGTTTACAAGAAATAAAAAATAGACGATTTATTTACTCAATACACGTTTTTTATAACTCATATTCCTTACCATCGGTCAACATTTTACCCACTCACACACTTTTTTCACATTTTTTATATATATCGATACTCCCTATTTTCACCCTTATCTTTCTTCTTCAACGTATCTGTAAAAATAAAACACTATTCCTAAAAACCCAAATAATTCATTTACCCAAGTTAATTTGGGGCTTTTGATTCCCACGTGTAATTCACACGAGGGGGAAATAAATCCCCCATTCTATTTGGAAGAAAGAGATGGAAGGCTAGGGTACGTGGCAGCGATTGTTTTGACGTGACAACACATTATTCCTAATCTACCAGTAAAAAGTGGCCAACTCAACTTAGAGAAAGCACAAACTAGCACAAGATGTGCCAGCTTGGCGATCCGTGTGACCTGTGGATGGTTTTCAACCCTTAGATCAAGATTTGGGAAGAGAGAGAAGAAAGATGCCGAATCAATGGTGGGATACGAGTCTTCATCAACAAACTCCCCATTCGGTTAGCTTATAAAAAACCCGAAGAAAAATGTGTATTGGTTATCCCTTTTTCTTTCCTAGTTATAATGGTAGTTTTAATTTAGACTTGTATTTTTCTTTTAATTAAAGTTGTAATAAATTTTTGAGTTAATATAATTCGTTTTTCAGTTTTGATAAAGCTTTTAATTCTCGTGAGTATTATATTTAAATTCTTGCAAATCTGAAGATATTACTTTTTTATAACTGATTAATATTTGGGTAAGCTTAAATGTTAGCTTATTTGAATGTTTAGAGAGATTAGGGATAAAAAAAACTTAAACCATTGTTTAAGTTTATAAATGGTTGTTGATTTGAGTAAAGATGGTGGTTTGTATGGTGATAGATAGTGGTTTTGATTCGGTTATCTAGATGGCTCAGCGCCGCTCTACTACCCAATGGATTCTTCTCGGATGGTTAAGCTCATTTAGTCTATTTACTGTATTGAATTAGTTGTTTATGCTCGTTTATGTTTTGCTAGATTATTGTATGATTTAAACTGGTTTTAGGCTTGGATCTTATAAGAATCTGTCTTATGTGATTTATCTTTTAACTGTGATTTATGAGTTTTGCAATAGAACTGATATAGGTTATTCTGTTAAGCTCGGTATGTTTTTTATGGATGCTGCATATTTAATGATTGTTTAAATTTCATGATAAGTAGACTTTTACTTAGGAGTTTACTGAATGTTCTATTGTTAAGGTTGCGGACTGATTTTTTGTATGAGTTTTTACTATTATAGTGTGTTTATAATGCATCTTAGAATCTTAATTGCTATAAAATTCTTTGCGTGTTCTAGTATGAGTTGCTGTAGCAATCGATTAAGTTGTTTCCAGTGATTGATTTTAGCCGTAAGTCTGTTTGATAATGAAACTGGATCTGTTAGTGTCCTTTCGATTGCGGAATTTAGGAGACATCTTGCTTTTAAAGGATAATTTGGTGGTTTCTGTTTGGTTCTGTTAAGTTAGTAAAATATTACGTGTGCCTGAGATAATTTGTAACTACGCTTTTGAATTATCTGATAAATTCCCTGGGTTTATGCATCAATATGTCTTGATTTAGCTTTTCTAGTTAAAATGATTTATTCTGTTTATTCTGTTTTTAGAACTTTAAATCCTTTTTGTAAATTACTGAATGATTAGTTTTAATTTGCTGAGTCTGTTTTGTTAAGTTCTACTTATATTTGAGTAAATCTGTCATTGCTGTAAGTTCTACTGAATGATTAGTTTCCTGTTCTATTTTGATAGATATTGGGTTTGATTTTGGATTTTCTAAATGTTATTATTACATGTTGTACCTGCTTAATTTGCATCAGTAGATAACTGTTATATCTGAATATTCACATCCATCTGTGGTGTTTTTAAATTGATTTACTGTTTTAGTATATTTGGTTTAATTGTGGTAATTGTTTGGTAGGCTGTTGTTCCAAAACTTATTGCAAAAATAATGTCATCAGAGGGGCTCGAACTCGAGACCCTCCCTTCACACACCAAACGTGTTAACCAAGTGAGTTGGGCTCACTGTTTGGTATAGTTCTGATTTTAGATGTTATTAAATGATTTTCAACTGTAATTTTGAAGTTCAACATTTTTTTCTTCATACTTTAAGTTTAAAAATTTTATAAAAATATGAAAAATATATTCGCTCTTAAAACCTGATTATTTTAATTTGAAAAAAAAATATATATAAAAAAAATAAAAATAAATAAATAAATAAATAAATATTTTATAACTTATAGATTTAAATTGTTTTAGGATTTGTTTTTAAGTAATTTAGTTCTAATTAATATTGTCTTAAATAAATTTTAGATCTAAATAATTTTTGATTTATTAAAAGTACATTTCTAAATAAGAATTAGTTTAAATTTTAAATAGTTTTTATAAAATTGTCTTTAATTAGGTACGTTTTATGCACTTTAGGATTTTAATTAAAAATCGTAGGATTAATTTTAGTTTAAAAACCATTAAACCAATTCGAATCAATTGTCCAAATCAAAACAAAACGTCTCAAATTCACTCGATCTTCGTGTACAACGAACTTGGTTCATACACGTGCTTAATTGAATTCGTCTTCGGTGATATTAGTCTATTACTTTTTTCCTAAAGGTAATTTTCTAATTTACCCTATAACGTATCTTATTTATCACATATACTATCATCGACACATCAAGGATCACACTCATAATCGGAAATGACGAAATCCGCAGGGAAAACAAACTTTCCAATCCTAACATAGACATCCTCGGCTATTCCAATTGGTTTTAAAGGTGTATAATTTGCAAGCTCGATAGTCATGTTCGTGGGGGTAAGTGAAGGCAATCTCATCAATTTCCAAAGAGAATGAGGCATGAGATTGATGCTAGCACCTAAATCAGCAAGGGATAAACATCCCTCAATCTCGGAAAAATCCCAAGGTAATAGAAATTGGCCCGAATCCTCTTCCTTTCTCGGCATTTGCCTTTTGGGTTTTTTAAGAAGGATCGATGCACAAGTTTCTTCAAGGGTTACTTTGGTAAGGTCGACAAAGCTCTCTTTTTGAACCGTAGATGGAATTCGAGGTACACGAGAGTGTGCACTCTTTTCCTTGGTCGCCACGTTCACCTCCATCGACTTTAGAACATGAAGACGTATTAGAAGTCGAGGGTTGAGAAGAAGGAACAAGTCGAAATCCATCAAGGGTAGGGGTAATCATACGACTTTTCTCATGAGACGAGGCGGCTTTACATTGTTCCTTCGGATTTGCAACGGTGTCACTAGGTAACGAACTCGATGACGCACCCGAGGCTTTGTTCATAATAGCCGAAAACATCTTTTTAATATCAGTTTGTCATTGCTCATTGTTCGTGTTTTGATTTTTCAAAGTATTAGAAAAGTCGTTTTTCAAAGTACCAACTTGTCCCTCTAAACGTCTCATATTAGCCTCATTCGTTTTCATATATGCTTGAAAATCGTTTGATGAACTATTTTGATTAGCATTAAAGTTCCCTTGGTTTTGATTGTTTCTTTGAAAATTCCCTTGATTACCATTTGAAAAATTGTTACCTTGACTGTTGTTGTTTTAAAAACTCGAGTTTTGGTTGTTGTTGTTATCTCGGTTTTGCCAATTCAAATTACGACCTTGATTATAACCTCCTTGATTCGAAAATTTTCCTTGTTGATTATTTCCTTGAAAATTGTTACAGTTTTGAAAATTGTTGCATTGATTAAAATTCTCTTGTGATGGACCCGCGTTATTTTGATTTTGAAAATTGTTATTTAACGCATTAACACTCGACGTTGGCCATCCGTAGCCGCACACTCGTAATACTTATGAGGTCCACCACACAACGTACACGATGCCTGAACCGCTTTCACCGTAGTGGGAGCGTCTTTCTTTTGCATCTCAATGAGAAAAGACGTAAACACATTCGTCAACTTATTGACTTTCGTATCAACCCTCTCAATGTCGCGATTATAACTAATAACTTTGGAGACATTGGCAACACTCGGTGCGTTACGGAGTTGGTAAACATTGAATCGATTTTTGATAATCATTAATTCATCTTTCGGAGTCTTACACAAAAAGTTGCCACCAGCGGCTGAATTCAATGAATCTTGTTCTTGAAAACTAAGACCGTTGTAAAACGTATCGATTTGGTGCAACTCGGAAAATACATGGTGAGGACATTGCCTAAGCAATTCCTTAAAATGATCCCACGCGTCTCTAAAAGATTCATTCGGTTTTTGCTTAAATCCTGTAATCTCGTTTTTGAAAAACGTCACCTTAGACGGTGGGAAAAATGATTAACGAACATGGAAACGAGATCCTTCCACGTAATTATCGAATTAGGTGGCTCTTTCTCGTACCAATCCTTGGCAGCACCATCGAGCGAGTATGGAAAAAGCATAAGCTTGACGACATCGGTGTCGACGTTCTTAAACTTGCTCGTGGCCAAAAGACGATCAAGTTTCGAATGTGGTCGTGAGGATTATCGGCTTCACGACCTCGAAACTTCGTAGCTTGTATCAACGAAAGCATTTCACTCTTAATCTCAAAATTCTCCGCTTCGATAGCGGGAATTACGATCGCGTCTCCATAACCCTCGGTGGGCACTTGGAGCAATTCCATCATCGAACGATTGTCGGCCATCTCGTCTACGGTCTCTTCAACAACGATATTAGGAACATCGGTTTCTAATTATCGTCTACGTCTTCGATTCCGTCGATTTCGATTGTGTTGAATCGAAGCGTCACTAGAACTAGAATAATCCTTCGATCGAGTGCGCATGCACTAAGTGTAGAATGGGGGTAGCAAAGAAGATTCTTTTTGTGGTTTTTTGTTTTTTCAATTTTTTGGTTTTTTATTGTTTTTAACATTATTTTTTTGGATTTTTTGATGTATTACGTAGACTCAAATCTACAAATCTCTCCTCGATTAAAGGAGCCTCAAAGAATGAAAACGATCACGTGGGGTGAACGCCTTCGATGACTTTAGAACGTTGGTGGAACAACAAAACGTTCAAGAGGGTTTAATCTTGAAAACAAGAAAATATATTATACGTAGATAATACTTGGGCGACAAACCCTCGATTAGCCTTCTTTCTCAAAACACGCACAAGCAAGCGGGGGAAACGAGGCGGTGCTAAGCACTTAAGAGCCTTTTTCCCTTAGGTCGTGAAATACAACCGCCTTATACCTACCTTATAGTTTGTGTTAATCGAAATTAAGCCTCATGAAAGTATTTATCTATTTTTCCTTAACTTTTTCTTTAGATTCGAATACAATAATTGAGTGATGAAATCCCAATTAAGGCTGCGTTTTCACGCTTTTGGAGATATTGTATATTTATTGTGATACGTAGTATAATATATTAATAATATTCACAAGAAAAACGAAAACGATAAATGATATCTACAATATAGTAAGAAGATTGTTGTGTGTTTAGTTTAGGAAAACTAAACACGATTTATTTGGATATTATAATATATAGAGAAAAATAACAAAAATGAGTATGTACGTTATTTACGCTTTCCAAAAATTGAAAAGCAAAAACGCACTACTCACACAAACACGATAATAATAATGGCAACTCAAAAACACCTCCCCAGCAGCGGCGCCAAAATTGATGTAGGATTTTCGTACACGTTTTAGGAAAAACGCGTATGAGCGGCAAGTATTAAGTTATACGATTTAAGAAAAACCGTAAAACCGAACAAGTGCGAGTTCATTCTCGGCGGAGGTGTATGTTGTGTATCACGATTATATAAAATTAAATTTTGGATTAGTGTCGTTCTTGGTTCTAAAGAGAGAAAAATAAAAGACGAGCTACGACTACGATTACACTACGACGTATGACGTAAAACGCGGACGTAATTACGTAAAACGCGACGAAATTAAAAATTTAATCTAAAAATTAATTAAAAATTAAAACTAAGTCTAAAATAATATAAATAATAATAAAAATCCAATAAATAAATTTTAAAACCTTTTATTAATTAAATATTCAATTTTAAATGCTAATTAAAGCCCTAAAATTAAATATAATTAACAAAAAGCCCAAAATATTATTTTATCAAACAAATATCTTAATTATATTAATTAAATACTAAAAAGTATTTTTACTAAATTTTAGAAACTATTTTTCTATTTTTGAAACTCTAAAAATGTTAATCCCACTTCAATCCATAACACAATATTTAGAGAGAGAAATAGAAGAAAAGTAGAGAGAGAAACTAGAGAGATGGTGGAAGGTTTTTTTCTATTAGAGAGAGAAAGTAAATGTAACCAACACCCTCTTCCACACATGGAAGAGGGTATTTATATGCCACGCCTCATGGGCTTTGGTGGACTTGTTCATGGGCCGGGCTTGGCTTTGCTTGGGCTTACGCCCCTAACTTATACAATATTAGCTTAAAGTCCAAGCCCGATTAACCCGAATAACCTATTACAATACAAGACCATTAACGACTAAGATGACTTATTACATTCTTGTTTGACTATATAATATATAGGGCTAACAATCTCCCCCAATGTATCGGTTATCTTAAAAATGCATAAGATGATTGAAAGAATACATTCTTGTGGAGGTGATCTTCCTTCTTAGGTCTTGTATCTTGGTCTTGATCTTGTTTATAACGGCTTTGTTCCTTCATGCTTTTGTGATCTTTATCTTGAGCCTTTGTCATTTGACATTGAGGGCTTGAGATCTTCATCTTGTGCTCCTTGTGACTAAGATGACCTATTACATTCTTACATTCTTAGGTATCTTGATTATCGCCATCTTGTGCTCTTGTGACTTCTTAATCGTCATCAGTTAGTACACAGCTACGCCACCTTCTTGATATGCAGCAACATATATAGACACGAATAAAATGGCTTTGAACATTTCATCCTAACTCGGTAGCGTTTTACCTCCGGTCGGTGAAGACCGTTAGACGGTATTAGATACCGTACCTCGTGATCGGGTATATTTGATTAAGAACCTCCTTGACAGGGTTTCCCGGCGGTAGTAGCCAGTTCTCTTTACTCGACCGTCTCAAAGCAGACTACGAACGTAAAGAGTGAATCATAAGGATAAATTATCCGTCTGATTAGAGTCGTCAATTCAGAATTCCTGTAACAAGTTTGATTCTATAATAATCACACCATTGTTGCTTTCCAGTTTGTCACAAGCTTGATTCATAGAGAATCTTGCGAGTTACCTACCGCAGTGCTGTTTGATGTTGACACTTGAAGGATTTACATTCGTCACTGTGAACACTAATGAGTGTCACTCTGAATGTTCTGGCAAGATCACACGGATTTTGTGAAGAAACCTGGAATCAAGTTTGAATCAATTAAGAATCCAAACTTAGTTGCTTTCCAGTTCTCACGAGTTTGATTCGTGTATATCGCACAAGTTACCTACCATGAGCTTGTTTGAGGTTGACTCAAGAAGGATTTCCATCTTCATTGTGAATCGTATCACTCGGATGTTCTGGCAATATCACAAGGATAATGCGTAGGACTCGATTGTGTCCTAATGAGATCATAGATTGATCTCGTTTGGCTCTAGACTCGATAAGTGCATTTTGGTAATCGGAGGCTGGAGCAGACTACCACCTTTTCAATATTAACTAACTCGGAGTGAGAAAGTCAATATATACGTGTTGATCTCCGTGACAATGAGACAAGTTTCTTTTGAGAGAAACCCGAATGGCTAGGGAAGGGTTGTGCATTGCATCACTGGGTCCATGATGTATTGTCTTCAAAAGAAGTGTTAACCCGTTTTCTGCCTAAGTTGCATAGAATATTCAACTCCTTCATTGCTTACCAATACGTCATCACTAGCACCTTATTATGATTGTTCCAGTACTAACTTAAGTAATTGGTCCGCATTCAGCTTCATTCAAATCCATCTTTCATAAGGACAACTATTTCTAGCTATGGAATGTCCTTGGGTAGATCCCTCCGGTTCTGGTTGGATCATAGGACTTATTTTCATATCCTAAACCACCTTTTGACTCCATCGTTCCGTCGTAGATAGTAGGTTGTTTTGGGTATAGATCGTAACCATGGACCATTGAAAACCATTCAAAGTGTTTTATAGAAATCAAAACTTTTAACACTTTGAAAGTTTTAATTTTCCAAAATACTCCCCCTACCCACATGCATTGATATTCGAAATAGTTTCGCATGTGAAGGAAAGAATTGCACTTAAGTCTTTAAGATCACATGTTGCGATATATTACATTTTAATCACATTTTCTCCCCTATCTCTAATATAAAAACATCATATTAGAGATACCAATTGATTAAAATAAGACAGTTTTTGAAAACTAATTGGGAGAGAAACATGTAAGCACACATGTATCATGGAACTTCTATCGTCGGGTTGCTCCCCCTCAATAATATATGTGGGTCTTGAAACAAAATTTTGACAAAATTTTGGATAAAACGACACCACAAAATATGTTGAGGTACGGAGTTGAGATGCCTTATCCAAAATAATATATTACATTTGACAATTTTATATCATTTTCGGAATGTGTTGGATACATAAAATATGACAAATTTGAGATGTACCCAACAACATTAAAGGCTTGATTTTAAAACGCTCCCCCTCAAAAATTGATCAAAATAACATATGACAAGTTTAAGATATAAAAACCACATTATGAGGATGTTGAACACACAATTTTGAAAGATTTAGAAAAATCTTTTGAGAAATTCTTGAAAAAGTGTGTTCAACGGTTTTAAAATAATCATGATAGAAGACTTCTCTTCTATTACATAGGGAAAGCGCACTGCAACGTACACTTCCCTTCTGGGTCCTCAAAACGTTGATTGTTTTGTGACTAGCTCATGACCGAGAAAAATAAATTTCCCGTTATGAAGGATAAGTTATCATCCGTGATGAACTTTCCTTAAGTTGATGTTCGAGTGCTAAGCTTACATTTACTTAGAAGTCGTTTTTCATGAACTTAAAAACTTTGAATGTTTTTTTATGAGAAGCTCATGACCGAGAAATATGAATTTATCATTAAGAAGGATAAGTTACCGTCCGATATAAACTTTCCTTAGTTGAGGTCCGAGTCCTAAGCTGTGATGCGCTTAGAAGTCATTATGAGATAGTATCAAGCAGCTTCATTTGCCAAAACCTCCAAGTCTTCTGGAGTCATATACTTCATACCAAGACTCATAACGAGATACTGAAACCTATTTTGTGATAGGGATTTTGTAAACAAGTCTGCTATCTGGTACTCAGTTCTGACAAAGTATAATTCCACGATACTATGTTCCACTTGTTCCTTGATGAAGTGATATCTAACTGCGAAGTGCTTGGTACGGGAGTGCTGAACCGGATTGCAAGATATGGCTATGGACGACTTTGAGTCATAATACATAGGTATTTTATCAAAGTGGAATCCATAATCCGTTAGTTGAGTTCTCATCCAGAGGACTTGAGCACAACACGCGGACAGAGCCACATATTCTGCTTCAGCTGATGAGAGCCAAGTGCAATCCTGCTTCTTTGACGACCAGCTCACAAGCTTGTCTTCCCCTAGAAATTATACGCTATCAGAAGTGATTTTTCGACTATCAAGGCAACCTGCGTAATCAGAATTTGAAAAAGGTGTTTGTTGGGTCAAAAGTTGATGAGTCAAATCACTATGGAAACAAGAAGGACCAAATATGGCATTAGGAGAAACTTCAAGCTGGTGGACAAAATACAAGAAAGTTTCCCCTGCTACAACACTTTCCACTGCTATGAAGATTCCCCTTCTATATACTAAAAACATGGAGATTTGGTCAAGTAGTGACAAGAATGAATAATTCTGTTTTGATATAGTCATTATTATCTTATTTAGTTTCCATGTATCCCTAGGTTCCTTAAGTTATAAAAGGAACACCAGACCGTAGGTTTTATACACATCTTTCACTACTCAAATGTAACCTACAGAGTCTTTGATCTCTAGGCATGGGATTCAATGTATACATGCCTAGAGTGGTTTGTGTTAAACATCAATAATACAAACCCTTTGGGAATCTTTCGTCTTGTTAAACATCTTATTCATGATCATTGTTCTTATTCCGCTATGTTATCATATGAATGATGATCAACCTAGATAAAACGGTATTTACTGTTTGAGTCTAAAGAACTTGGATTCAACATGTGGTATCAGAGCGGGTGGCTCGATATCTAGGAGAATCATGGTGTTTAATTTTGTTGCTGTGAAGATCTAGGGTTTATTTTAAAACCCTAGATAATTAATATTAATGCCGTGAAGAAGCTTTTCTGTTCGTGTGCTGCAACTATTCAATGATTAATATTGAAGCGTGGTAAATAATAACCACTTTTCAATTATTATATTACTTGGTTTGTATGTGTTCAAATATTATGATAGTTGTGTTCGACAATGGTGAATGATATGCGAATCTTGTCAGTTCACGTGACCTTGGTATTTGCCAATTCAATATCAAAAGTTAAGTCATATTATATGACTTGATATATTATATGTTGGCATAAGGTGGTCCCAAGAGGGTATATGGTACAACATTGGAGAATATAGAGCTGCGCATATTACTCTCTGTATTGGTGATGATATTTTGGACTTTTGTAGCCAAGGTGTAAAATAATAAGTAAAAGCAATGGTAATCATGTGGTATTATTATTTTCTTATTGGTTTACATCAAAAGGGTTTTTGTTTTTCACATGATGTGTTCACACGATAACAGCATATGATAACAAATACATCTTCACGTGGATGCTTTTCTCAAAAGGGATAGGGACGTGATATATGGCTGATTAAAATGGAACACAGTTCTGTTTGAGATTGAAGGCAAATTGGGTGCAGTAGGTATATGTTAACAGTGAACAAAATTTACTCAGTAGGTAATTTTTGGTTCCCTGTTTTTGTTATTTTCCCTTGTTGCAAATTCAAACTCATTGTTTGGGTTTGTCACAGTTAATAACAAAGACAGTGGGATAAAAAGATTCCCCTGCTTTTGAAAAAGTTTCCCCTGCTACGATCCCCCTGCCTTCAATGGTTCCCCCTGCTTTCATTAATAGATTCCCACTGTTTTTTGAAAGTTCCCCCTGCTGTCAGATCTGAGTTTCTGGACAGCAGTATTTTGGCATTTGGTATATTCACAGCAACCGGTTTTAAAGGTATAAAGGCTCGTTTTAATTTTATTGATTACGAAGAAAAGTTTTTATCATTTATTTGAAGACGAAGAAGATTTTCGCGGGTATGTGTTTTATACTTAAACACCTAGTGACAAAGTGATACAAGATCTAGGAATGTGTGATTTTCTTATGGTACTCTATGCACATATTTTCTATCACTTGAAGGAGTTACATTATCGTGCTCAGTGTCTCGTTTCAAAGGTAAATGAGGATTTTGTATATACAGGCTCTTTGTCACGTGGTTAGTGCAAGATATAGAACGCAAGTTCGGGTTATCCTTCTTCATCATCAGGTAAGTTATAATCAGTATTCTTCATATGTAATCATTACATAAAGCCTACAGAATTGAAGATTCATCAATGACTAGCACAATTTAAGGGGAAGCTCATTTGATAGAGTGTTAGTCATTTACATATGACGTGAAGGAGAAGATTTTTACTACTGCTCATTAGTATTACTACAACTGATGTGAGTATCTACTGCTCAAAATCATTTTTTATTAGGAGGTGATGCCTATGTGCTTCATGGAGGGTATTTTGAAAGGTGGAAAACTTGGGTTAGAAGTATGGTATTGGTGGATAGTAATTAAAAATCAAGGTTGTTCACTTACAAGACCCCTATTTGATCATGTCAAAAAGGGGAAGTTGTCTACATAGAATGTTCAGCCTGTTGATCTTTGGTGTTGTATGCTTAAGGGGAAGTGTTTTGACATCATCAACTAGGGGAAGATTGTTGGGTCAAAAGTTGATGAGTCAAATCACTATGGAAACAAGAAGGACCAAATATGGCAATAGGAGAAACTTCAAGCTGGTGGACAAAATACAAGAAAGTTTCCCCTGCTACAACACTTTCCACTGCTATGAAGATTCCCCTGCTATATACTAAAAACATGGAGATTTGGTCAAGTAGTGATAAGAATGAATAATTCTGTTTTGATTTAGTCATTATTATCTTATTTAGTTTCCATGTATCCCTGGGTTCCTTAAGTTATAAAAGGAACACCAGACCGTAGGTTTTATACACATCTTTCACTACTCAAATGTAACCTACAGAGTCTTTGATCTCTAGGCATGGGATTCAATGTATACATGCCTAGAGTGGTTTGTGTTAAACATCAATAATACAAACCCTTTGGGAATCTTTTGTCTTGTTAAACATCTTATTCATGATCATTGTTCTTATTCCGCTATGTTATCATATGAATAATGATCAACCTAGATAAAACGGTATTTACTGTTTGAGTCTAAAGATCTTGGATTCAACAGTGTTAGATGAAAACCGGTTTCCCTTGGATACCAGAGTCCCATGTGAATGGTATTCTTAAGGTATCGAAAGATCCGTTTAACCTCTTTGAGGTGCTCTTGAGTAGGTCTGGCTTGATATCGAGCACAATAGCATGTGGCATGATGAATATCAGGCCTACTGGCTCTAAGGTACATAAGTGACCCGATCATACTGCGATATCGCGTTTGATCTAAAGGGTACGAGTACAAGTCAGCGTCTAGGGATGTGGTCGACAATGGTGTACCAACGCGAGCACATGAGGTCATACCATGATTTATAAGTATCTCTTGAGCATACTTAGCTTGGTTAATGAAGATACCACGTGGGGATTGATGAATCTGGAGGCCTAAAAGAATTTTAGTTCCCCCATCATTGACATTTCAAATTTGTTGTGCATTAATTTTTCAAAACGTTTTGAAAGTTTTGGGTTCGTAGAACCAAAAATAATGTCATCAACATAAACTTGCACCAGCAGTATGTCATCCCCATATTTATTTATAAAGAGAGTAGGATCAAGAGAACCTTTGGAGAATCCTTTGGAAACCAAGAGGTTTGATAGTTCTTCGTACCATGCCCTTGGAGCTTGTTTAAGTCCATATACAGCCTTCATGAGACGGTGGACTTTGTCAGGATGATCAGGATCGATGAATCCTTCCGGCTGATTCACATACACTTCTTCCTTCAAATGGCCGTTGAGAAAAGCAGTTTTAACGTCCATCTGAAAAACCGTGAAGCCCTTATGTGCAGCATAAGCAAGGAATATCCTGATAGCTTCCAAACGAGCAACTGGAGCAAATGATTCATCGAAATCTATCTCTTCTTGTTGACGATATCCCTTAACCACAAGACGAGATTTGTTTTTAATGATTGTTGTTCTTCATCCGATTTGTTTTTCTAGATCCATTTGAAATCTAAAAGCGAAATTCCATAGGGTCTGTCAACAAGTTCCCAAACATTTAGGCGTTCAAACTGATGAATTTCGTCTTGCATTGATTCAATCCACGCATGATCAGTCATGGCTTGTTTGATGTTTGTAGGTACAGTTGAACTCACGGTGAGAGCATACATACACACATCGCCATCGGTTTTGAGTTGTCTGCGTGTTCGAACCGGTTGTGAAGGATTTCCAATGACTTGCTCTAATGGATGATCACATGTCCAATGGTGAGTGGATGGATATCGTTGGTAGAATGTATGCATGTTGTACGGATCAACATGTTGAGTAGAAGACTCTCCAACTTCGCGTATCGGTGTACCGAACGGGTTTATAAATTCTTCTTCGTCAGGTTGTGCATCGACTGCTTGATTGTTGATTCCTCCTTCAGCATTGACGGTTGGTGATGTTGGTTGTATGACAGTCTCTTGAGTTTGTTGAGTATCCAATGGAGTTGTCTCTTGAGCAACGGTTGCTGAAGTAGATGCAGTTGTGTCTTGTTGACTTTGTTCGGGTGCATCAGCAGTATTGTTAGCGGAAGGCTTTGACAAAACTTGATTGTTTCCATAGTAATATTCATCAAACATTGGATCACATAAATCAACCAATTCATCCATTTGTTTCGTATCCGTCGAGTCTGCTGTAAGAGTACGTTCTTGACGTTCTTGCACGGGACGTACACTGTTGTGTGTAGGTGCCATTGCTTGACATTGAGGAACAGGACCTGAGCTGTTGTGATCACGTACCATTTGAGGCAATTCGTCAAAGTTCACATGAATTGTTTCGACAATAATCCTTGTTCTCTTGTTATAGACCCAATATCCTTTCGATAATGTAGCATACCCCACAAAAATACATGCATCACCTTTTTCTTTCATCTTGTCGAGATTTTCACCGTCTTTAAGAATGTAGCATAAAGATCCAAATACGTGAAAGAATTTGACAGTAGGTTTCCTACCATTGATAATGTGGTAAGGTGTTTTTTCATGTCTAGAGATGATGAGAGAATGATTCTGAGTATAACAGGCAGTTACAATTGCTTCAGCCCAGAAGACTAGCGATAATTTTGAAGTAGAAAGCATTGTTCGAGCAGCCTCAACCAAAGGACGGTTCCGTCTTTCGACAACGCCGTTTTATTTAGGAGTTCGAGCAATAAACATTTGATGTTCGATGCCTTCTTCTTGAAAGTAAGATTGCAAAGTCTTGTTCAAAAATTCAGTACCCCTATCCGTTCTTACAGTTAAGAATTGATCTTGAAGATTGCGTTGTATCATCTTGAGAAATTTTTTGAGAACCTCTGGTGTTTCATATTTGGACCTTAAGAAGAAAGTCCATGTATATCTAGAGTAATCATCAACAATCACGAGAATATATTTTTTCCCGTTAATACTCTCTACACGCATGGGACCACATAAATCCATGTGTAGAAGTTCCAATCGTCCTTTTGAGCTTGGGGTAGTCTTTATTTTGAAAGACTTCCGTTTTGCTTTCCCCAACTCACAAGAAGAACAAAGGTGGTCTTTAATGAATTTTAACTTAGGAAGACCGCTCACAATCTCATTCTTCGAAAGCAAGTTGATGGTGTCAAAGTTGAGATGTGACAGTCGTTGATGCCATAACCATGCTTGAGATGATGAAGCTTTAGCCATTAAGCAAATTGGATTTGTTGAAGATGTGTCTTGAAGAGTTACTGTGTAGAGATCAGAACCACCAGAACTTTTAAGAAGGTCATTCCCATTGTAGTCTCTAACATAGCAAGTATATTTCTTAAAAGCCACCTCTAAATCTGCATCACAAAATTGACCAACCGATAATAAATTGTGATTCAGTCCCTCGACGTAATAAACCTGTTTTATAGTTATATTCCCTTGAACCAAATCTCCATATCCGAGTATCGGTGCAAACTGATCATTTCCAAACCGTACCATACCCAGAAACTTCTCCACGAAATTACTGAGAAGCTTAAGATTGTCCGTCATGTGCTTTGTGCACCCAGAGTCCATTATGAAGAGAATGATCTCGACGAGCTGCATAAGAATTAGAAGACAATGTAGAGTTTGTCAAATAAGAGCCCTTGATAGAAGTGGGTTCCAAAATATTAGTAGGCCTAGATTCTAAAGGCAAGCTAACATTCATAGACCCAATTAGAATATTGGTTGTCTTAGGTACCCATTTGTATCCGGGTGGTGTAAATCTTGAGTACCCCCGTTTACTTGTCCTACTCATGTTCTCATAAAGCTTCTTTAACATGTTTTGTTTACGCAGAGTAGTGGATTCTAACGCACTTAGTTTCTTAAGTGGTTGAGCAGTGGATTGGTTCAAAGTTCTTGTGGGTTTTCTAGTACTAGTGGGCACACTAATAGGCTTCCTAGTTCTAGCATTCACGCTGTTATGATTAAAAGCACAAGCATCAGGATTGAAAGTACGAACACATTTTCCACATTCAACACAAAAAAATTAAACATTCTAGGTCTTAGCATTCAAACCGTCATTACATGCAGTTACAGACGTTTTAATCTTAGAAAACATAAAATTCCTGCGGTGGTCTTCTACTTCCAACTTCTTTCCTTGACTATTGTTAGGCATGACCTTATCTTGCATTCTAGTGCTCTTAAGCTGTGGTCCGCTAACGCTACTAGTGGGGATTACTCTTGTAGAAGAAGACACACGTTGATTAGTTTTCTTAATATTCTGAGGTAACCGCGATGTTCCAGTTTGAGTGGGCTTAGTGTTCATCTTATACATTCCTGGTGCTATCACATTTGTACTCTTATCATTTCCTATCTTAGGCAAAGTCTGTGGGGATTGTCCCAAAATAGATGATTTAGGGCATTTAACCGCATTCGGTTGACGAACGGCGGATGGTTTATCCAAAATAGACTTTCCTTTCATTTTCTCAATGAGTTTTTGTAACTCACTAATGTCTATGTCCCTTTCTTGTAGCTGAGCTTTCAAATCATTTGTTTCGAAACCTTTTTCATTTAATTGACGAACGGAAGAAGCTACCACTGCTTGACACTTTTTATGATTATGAGATTTTTCACCTTTTTTGTAAAGCAAGTTCAAGAGAAATGGAGTGTTTTTAAAGTTGAGAAAAACTTTTCGAAAGTTTGTTATATGAATGAATTTGTTTCGAAGCTCTACTTCAATATTGCGACATTTCTCGTCCGTTTCTGACACTAGACATGCTACATGACAATACTGACCAAGATCGGTATACACACCAAGTATAGCATTCATATGGTCAGCATAAAAATATTCCTTCGAAAGTCGATTAATTTCGTTAGAAAGTTGGTGTTCTTGTGTATTTAATTTAGTTTGAAGAAAATCAACTTCATCTTCAAGTGATTTAACATAACTTAAATCAGTTGAGATTTCTTTAGTGAGAGTGTTATAAAACATTTCCACATTTTTTGAAAGATCATCAATGGTTGGAACAATGCATTGTTGAATGACGACTTCTACTTGTGGGTTAGGTTTAATATTCCAAATGGTATCTCTAGAAACTTTTTCATAATCGACGACACCTTTGTACAAATTTAAAACCCCTTGTTTTATAAACTCAAATTGTTGAACACTTTTACTTTTCTCATCCCATTTACGTTTTTCATCCGAAATTTGTTTTTCTAACAAAATTGATTGCTTTTTGAAACTCCTTATTAAAGAAACTTTCTTTTGGGGTTCATCACTTGGTGGTGGAACACTATTATACATCTTTTGTTCTTTTGAAAGTTCTTTTTGAGGAACAAACTTAATATAATGATCAGAAAAAGAAAGGTTTATTAAATTACTTAAGTTCCATTGACTTTCTTCTTGATGACGAATGATTTCATCGCAGTCAGAGGAAAGCATAAGAGCAAGATTATCAACATAACAACCAATATCATAAAGACCACGCTTGATAGTTTGAACTTTCTTAAGATATTCAGGCTTAGCAAAACTCGTTTTCATATTTCTATTGAGCATATTCATAGTTTGAATAGACTGACCCGTTTTGTAAACAATGTTGTTTAATGTTTCGACTCTCTTTTCCAAATCAAGAATTTTTTCAATATCCTTTTCTTCACGAGTTTTATAAAGCTCAGTTTGTTCTTTGTTAACTGACCCTAACTCAGTAATCTAGAGTTTATGTGACAGCAATTGTTCTTCAAGTTCCGATATCTTTTGTTTTGACATACGAATTTCGTGTGTTACTTCAGAACAACATTGTCCGTTGAGCACTTTACGTTCATATACCAAACCATTAGCTATTGCAACTCGTCGATAAGATTCTTTTACATAATCACACTCTTTAAGCCTGTATATCTCCTCGGCTAAGGATGTGTTTGCTTGCTTCAGACGTTTATTAGCCTCTTTGTTTTCATTAATTTCACGTTTTAAAGAATCAATAATAGACACAAGCAAATCACGTTCCTCTTCCGAGTTAGTGGTATGAGTGATTTTACTCATATCATTTTTCAATGTATCTATAATCAAACAATAAATGCATATAATCAATGAAAAAGGCCTTGTGTATGTTTGTTTGTTGTTTAATGTGTGTAGGTATCGAAGTTCGCGAAAACCGGCAAAATCGACGCGTGTTTTGAAGAAAAGATCAAGGAAGCCAAATCAAGTCTGTTTTTAGTGGATTTTAATTATTAAAGATTATTTGGGCTTGTGGGTCCCACATTTGGACTAATGGGCTAAAAAGCCCATTAGTAAAACAAGTTATCCATTTTAAACCCAAAAGCCCATACAAAGCCCATACAAAGCCTATTATACCTTAATCTTGGGACGAATTGAAGTGTTTGGGCTGAAAGCCCAAAGTCTTAAATAAAATCTATGAAACGTGAAGTTTATTTTGGGCTTCAAATACCCATTAGGTTAACAAATGAGTAAGATTATTTATTTACTCTCATTTGGTCAAACAAAATAACCATTAACACACACCAACCGTTCACCCACTCAACTCACACATATCTTTTCACCTTTCGTTACAACCTATGCATCTCCCTCATCTCAAACCCCAAATAACCAGTCCACTATTCACCAAACCCTAACCAAGATAACATTTGGGACTTTTATTGATTAAAGGCATGTCATAACACACGCGCCTCTAATTAATTCCCAAGAATTTTGGATCAAAGAAGATGGGGTCAATCAGTGACGTGGTTAATCTCTCTATTGTGATTGGCTATGACACTTCACTCCTCAACAATCCACCAATAAGAGATAGACACCTAGGCTTCAAAGAAGCACAACTAGCACACCTGATTGCTAAGTTGGCAATTCGTGTGCTAGTCGTGTATTTACAACCGTGGGATCAAAGAGAAAGAAGAAATGAAGGGCTGAGATGAAGCGATTCTTCAACAAACTCCACCAAGAAGCCTTGGGGGTTTGGCTATAAAAACCCCATATTTTCTGTAATTAATCATCCTTTTTTTAGTTAAAGTTATTATGTTAAAATAGATTTAGGGTATTTTATAATTTTCTTTTCATCAGTATTGTAATCATCTTGGTTATTAATAAAATTTTATTTCTGTTTAATTAAATTCGAGTTACTTTCTGTTTAAAATTAATATTGCACTTTATCTTTAAATATGTTTTTATTATAATAATGTTATGATTATTTGATTTAAGCTCATTAATAGATTTTGTCAATTAATTAATGTAAAAAATTTGGAAAAACTTTCCCCACTGGAAAGTTTACAAATCTGGTTAAAATACAAATGGTGATGGTAATGGTTAATGACGGTTCGAATGGTGGTTAGTAATGGTGCTGATTCGGGTCATTAAGACAGCTCAGCGCTGATCTTCTTCTCAAAGGGTATATACAAAAGGTTTGATTCCATTTTAATGTTCATGTTATTTTCATTTTAGATGAATCTGTTTACTTTGATTTTATGAGTTATAAGATGAATGGAATAGGGTTATTTGGATCTGCTTAGTTTGTATAGATTGAAGTTAATGAATCTGTATGATGAGTTCAAGTTTTTAGCTAATAATTTGTTTAATTATTTGAGTAAGTTGATAAGTGACTGCTGATTGATTTTAGCTGTTGATTTTTTGTTTAAACTTGTTGGTACAAAGGATGATTTTCTAATCTGTTTAAGATTTAACACAATGTCTGCTTGATTTGTGGTTAATATCTGAGTTTTCATTCCAGTTTTGTATACTGTGATAAGCTTTGATGAATTATTTGTTTTACTGATATATTTGTTTGGTTTTGTTTATACTGATATTTTTTGTATCTAATATGAGTCTTGAGAGTTTTAGTCTACTGAATAATTTAGGTCTTAGTTTGTCTGCGATTACTAGTTTATACTAGATCTGATTTACTTTCTGAGTTTAGTGAGATGTTCATGTGTGATTTATAGAATTAGTTAACAATCTAGTTTGCCTGATTTTTGTTTTGAGTCTGCTGGATTATTTGGTTTTAACATGAGTCATTAGCTTAGATTTGTTAACTGATATAAGTGTTTATTTAACATCTTGCTGATTTATGTTAGTTTGCTGAGATTTAGTAATTGTTAATATCTGCTAAGTGATTTGAACCAACAAATTCTTTTAGTTTGTATGGTTATTACTGATTTATCAGTCCAAGTATTCATCACAGTAAGTCATTCCTGTGGCTTGTAATATTAATTTTCATTTTCAAAAAAATATATCACAAAAAAATGTCCTCTACAAGATTCGAACCCATGACCTCCTGGTCATGGGCCAAACACGTTTACCATCTCATCTAGCCTCTCTTTTTTGTTTTATTACAGCTTTTTATATTAATATAGTAAAATAAAGGTAGCTGTCAGCTTTAGTTTTATTTAAACACATAGCTTTACTTTTATATCATTTTTTAAATAATAAATAAATAAAAACAAACTTTAAAAAAAATGTTTTATTAATTTTAGAAATTTAATTAGTCATAAAAATTTGTTTTTAAAATAATTAGATTTTAATTAATTTAGTTTTAAATAAATTAGTTTTAAAAATAGATTTCGTTTATTAAAAAGTAAAAGTAGTTTTAATTTGATTTAATTAGTTTATAAAGTTTAATAAATGTTTTAAAAAGTGTAAGAGTTATTTTAATTAAATAGTTCATTAATGGAATTTTAAATAGTTTGAATTTTTAAATAGTTTTAAAGTTTGAATTTTAAATAATTGTCTTTAGATAAAAAATGGGGAACGATTCATGCAATTTAGGATTTTAATTAATTAAAAATTGTAGGAGTATTTTTAGATAAAAAACCAAAAACCAATTTAAATCGATTGTCCAAATTGAAACAAAACGTCTCAAATTCACTCGATCTTCGTGTACAACGAACTTGGATCATCGACGTGTTTAATTAAATCCGTCTTCGACTTATTTATGGATTATTACCTTTTCCTAAGGGTAATTTCCTGAATTTGTCCTATATCGTATCTAATTAAAATACATCGACGTTTCCTCGACATATCAAAAATTTTGGCGCCGCTGCCGGGGATCTTGTGTACGATTCGTTTCGTGGATATTTGTTGATCATTGATTGGAAGACCCTTTCCGTCCTCGAAAAGTTTTGTTATTTTTTCTAGCATATAGTATGTATCGTTTTTCGTGTTTTTTGTGATTACTATATTATGTTACGTAGAACAATAAAATTACCTACTTCCAAATAAGACCTTAGTTGGGATTTCACACCTAGCTATTGTATTCGAATCCAAAACGAAAAAAATAAGGGTAAAATAGATAAATACTAATAAAAAGTTTGAACTCCATTTATACAAACTATAAGGTGGGTATATGGCGATGAGCTATAAAAGGTTGTCTAAGGAAAAAGGTTTTTAAGTGCTTTGTGCCACCTCGTTTCCCCGCTTGATTGTGCGTATATTGAGAGGGACGATCGATTATTGGTTTTCATCTATCGTTTCAAAGTCGAGCGAGGGTAGATTACTTCCATAGTAATTATCTTTATTCCTTGTTTTTATCAATCTTTTTGATTGCGCAATACCAAATAAAAATACCAAAAATAATCTTCTTCTAATCGTATTTCTTTTCTTCAACCCTCTAAAATTCTTGTCACTTTGGTTTATGCAATTACGATCTTCTCGACTTTTGAGTGATCAAAATAGGCTTGAAAATATTCCTCGTAGAAATTGAAATCGTCAACAACGAATAGTGGAACCCGAGCTTCCACCTATTGTTGTAGAGATTGCCGATAACCGAACAATGGAGGAATTGCTCCATGCACCCACCGAAGGGTATAGGGTAGCAATCGTTATTTTGGCGGATCATTATGAGATTAAGACGGGACTTTTTATCACTCATTCGTGCCAACCAACTTCGTGGCAATGAGACCGATAACCCGCACTCTCACATTCGGAATTTTCTTCGTATCACATCGACTCTCAAGTTTAGAGATGTGCCGAATGACGCGATTAAGCTCATGCTTTTTCCGTACTCGCTCGAGGGAAATGCTAAACGTTCGTATGAGAAATAACCACCGGGATCGATTTTGACATGGGATGATTTAGTGTCTATGTTCATGAATTACTTCTTTCCACCATCTAAAACAACACACTTTAAGAATGAGATCACTAGATTTGAACAAAAAGTGC
Source organism: Glebionis coronaria (assembly GCA_025667525.1). NCBI lineage: Eukaryota > Viridiplantae > Streptophyta > Magnoliopsida > Asterales > Asteraceae > Glebionis > Glebionis coronaria. The sequence goes on from CM046877.1 coordinate 384,139,353, forward strand.
ATGAATCGTTTGGAGTTGCTTGGGAAAGGTTTAAAGATTTGTTAAGACAATGTCCACACCATGGTTTCTCGGAATTGCATCAAATCAATACTTTTTATAATGGGCTTAATATGATTGAACAAGATTCTTTAAATGTTGCCGCGGGTGGTAATATTTTAAGAAAAACTCCGAGAGACGCGTGGGGTCTAATTGAGAATAAGTCTAGAGTGAAATATTCACGAAACATACCGGTTGTTTCCAATGTGAATTCATCTAATACCGAAATTGCTAGATTGGACTCTAAGATTGACACGATTTTGAATGAGATTAGGAAGAATCCTCATGGAACGATTAACACGGTTGAGAATTTTTGTGTATCATGTGGTGGAGCACATCCGAATTATGCTTTTTCAACCATGGGGTTTGATCAAGCTAGTACTTTTGCCGCGACGGGAACTTATGGCCATAACGGTCAAGTTCCTCGTCAAAATCATGTTGCTCCACCGGGTTTTCCACCGGTTCAAAATCGGTACAACAATGGAAACAATGGGAATAATTTTAACCGTGGTAACCAAGGGAATTTCAATCAAGGAAATGGGTTTCATGCTAATCAAAACAATCAAGGTTTTAACAACAATCAAAATAATTTGTCAAGCTACATCAAAACGAATGAGGCAAATTTGAAAGCTTTTCAAAACAATATTCAAGGACAAATGAACACTTTGAAACTCGATTTTCAAAATACGATCAAAGGGAAAATAATAAGATTGAGCTTAATCAACAAAGGCTGGAACAAAATCAAAACCGTATGGAAGGGAATCAAGCTAAGTTTGAGAATAATATACTTACGATGTTTGAAGCAATTATGTGCAAACCCTCCTCTTCTTCGGGTTGCTTCCCTAGCAATACCATTCCAAACCCGAAGGGAGAGCTTAAGGCCATCACCGTTTATGATGATTGTGATAATTTAGAAGATGTGATTGAATTTGATCCTCCACCTAAAGAGACCTTTCTTGATGTTACCAATGCTACTTTAAATATGATTAGTTCCTCGGTTTTCTTTGATTTCTTTCCTGAGAAATATAGAGATCCGGGTCAATTCTTGATACCTTGTGTTTTTAATGAGCTTGGGGAATGCAAAGCTCTAGCTGATCTAGGAGCTAGCATTAACTTAATTCCCTTAGCCATTTAGAAAACTCTTGACTATGCACCACTTAGTCCCACTCGAATGATCATTGAGCTTGCTAATGGTTATTGATCCCAAACTTAGATCGATTTAGCTTTATGTATACGAGATTAGATCAAGTTATACACGTAGAGAAACCTTTGTATATGTATATGATAATCTAAGTGTTATGCGGAATTAACACTTAAACAAGAACGCACAAAGATGTAAACAAACTTTCACTTGATTAATGATAACAAACTTGCTTACAATGAAAGTGTTTAACGTATGAAAACTTATATTGAACAATAACCTAAAGGTCTTCTTTTATAGACATAAGAAGCCTTGTACAAGAGTCTACGTATCAGCTATTCTAGGTAAAGATAATTATAGAAAATACATTGTTGAACTTATCCTTACTAGAAACAAACTAGAAACAATATACGCGTAGACTAAATCTTTCCATCAGTGCTTGTCTTCAATGTATCAACGCTTGACTTCTTCTTGTCAACACTTGATCTGTCAGCGTTTGTTTTCTTCCTATCAACGCTTGTTTTACTCTTGTCAGCGCTCAAGTAGACTGGCTATATTTTATTCCCAACAATCCTCCCCTAAACTTGATATTTACTCTAATAATCAAGTTTCTGAATAAACATTAAGAACTAGGAGGAATCTTACAAACTTGCTCATACTGGTAATAAATATGCCTGATCAAATCTTTGGCCACGTCACTTGAATAATCAATTTCCAGCTGTGTTGTCTTCATCTTCTCCAAGACTTCCTTGGACATGGAATACTGAGCATCTACAAGAAGATACTCAGCAAACTTTATAGAACTCAAGTAATATACACCAGCAGCTGAATAAACGCCATTGAATACCACTGAGGTCATCTTCAAGATCCTTCCAAATAGCAGGATCTTCATCTCTTGGTCCACACATTCTCTTGAATGTTGACCACAGTTTTATTGCATTGACTGAAGTAGGATCTTCAGTCTCATACTTGGCCTCTAACAACCTCCATAGATCTACCAAGTCTTCTCTATCAAAACTTGCAAACAAAGATATAAGAGTGGTAAAAGTGTGAACCTCTTTTCCATACCTGCCAATCTTCCAAAACCCACATTCATCTTCTTCATAGCTTATAATAGGGTTTCTGGAATCAAGAGGTAACACTTGTACCATATTTGAAGCTTCCAATGGTGAGAGCTTGAGGCTCCTTCTTATAACAGCTTCACTTGGATTCAACCTATCCATATCTTTGGGAAACTCAAGAGGGACTCCCTTCTTCACAGGTCTAGGAACAATCATTGCCTTCTTAAGCTCCATTTCTTCTTTCCTTTCATCAGAAAGAAGTCTTAGAGTGTTTTCTTCCTGCACTCTTGCCCAAATGGGAAAAGCTTTGAACTCCAACTCTTCAAATGTCAATCCAATCAATTTATTATAAGTCCATCCTGTTCCATGACATCTGAGTAGCATGTAGTACAACTCCCTTCTATCCCTTCTCAATAATAAGAGAATATTGCTAGCTCTGTGTCTCAGAATTACCTTGCAGTCCTTTTGTACTCTTAGAAGAATCTCCAAACCCCATATCTGATCTGAAATAGTCAAATGTGGATTCTCCATACACCTATCTTCCCAAGCATGGTACATGTGAACAACTTCTGGCATGTCAAAATCTACTTGCAATTTCAACTTATTCAACTTCTCTTTTGCCAACTCATCACCATACTCAAGTCTTTCTGGTTGTTCTATAATCATTACACTTGAGTCAGAACTGGCTTCATCACTTCCTTCTTGTTAGTCTGAAGTGACAACAAAAGGTGATTCACCCACCTTCTTTCTTTCTTGTTCCACAATTTGTGCAGCCAACCTTCTATCAAACTCAATCTGTGCTGCATTCTTTGGAACATCTACTTCTACCATAATACCCTTACGCTTATCTAATGGATCCAAGGTGGGTAAGGAAGATGGTAATACCTGTGAAGAAACTTTTTTGATGATGGATGATGACTGGAATACATCAACCTCATCTGTAGGTCTGTCAATGCACAATTTTGCTTTGTCAGCGCCCAAGTTACTCATGTCAGCGTTCAAATCTTGCTTGTCAATGCCCAAGGTACATGTCTCAGCGCCTCTTGTAATTTCCTCCAACATAGCTGTAAAAGACAAGTTTAAGTTTGTAGGAGTGACTAGAGACGTATCAAAACCTGGTTGTTTCTTCAAACTAGTTAGGGCCTCAGCAACACCCAAAGATTCACCATCATGTGAGCCCTTATCACTCACATTTATCTGTTCATCCTCCCCTTTGGAAGATTCCTCCATCCCACGCCTGGTGCTATCATTTTCCAAAATAACAATCCTCTCCCTCAATTGCTTGAGTTCAAGGCCTTGTGTACTGACAACTTGTACCAAGTCTGCATTTTGCTTTTGCAAGCTGATGCAGACTGCCGTCAATTCCATTAAAGTCATTGGTTCCAATCTGCCCTCCTCTAAAATGGGTATTTGACCTCCCAAGTTAGATTTGTTGGGCATGGATGAGGTCTTAATGATGGTAGGACTGTCTTGGCCAGCTTCTAAGCCAGAACCAATAGTCCCAGCCTCATCCATAGCACCAACCACACTTGTGGTGATGGTTCTCTCTGCTACATGGCTAGGACCACTAGAGGAGAACATTCCAGTAGTCCTTTGGCATTTTTGCAACCTATATTATGTTAGGGGAGAAGATGATGTAGATTGGGTGGATGTGGGTTGGTTAAGGGGTGTTTGGGTCTGTGAAGGATTGGTGTCAACGTTTGGAATAGGCATGTCAACGCCAACATTTAATGTGTCAGCGTCGAAGGGTTCTTGATCAAGTTGCATATGTTGTGGTGAAGGTAAAGGTTCAGGTATTGGGTCAAGTTAGGGTTGTGGGTCTGGTTGGGGTTGTGATGCTTCAATAACACCAATCATAGCTGGGGTTAGAGGCAAGTCACGATGTGGGGGTGAGTTCATCTTTGTAAAAATTACTTTCTTTTGCACAGGGATCTCATAAAAATCATCATGATCCCTTGTGCAGTAATTTTGGACATAAAAAACCATTTTTAAAAATCTGGGATAAGCTAAAGTCATTTTATTCCCTTTATTTTTACACATGCCCTCAAAAATCATTTTGGAATAATTAAACTTTTGCCCAGTAGCAATGCACACAATAGCACTAGCAATAGATCTATTGATCTCATTTTGTGCAGTACACTTGGGACTCAAACATTGCAAGAGGACATGTATTAGGTACTTCCAGGCTGGGGGAAACTCCTGTTTATGATATTTGTTTAAAGTTCCCTCATCAGGGAAAGGATAACCCAAAGCCCTTAGTCCTTGTTCTATTTCATGAATAGGGAGGGTGGTTATACCATCTGCATCATCAAGACGCAAAGTTTGGCGAACCAGAGCTTCAGTAGCCACCCATGTGCGCCCATGAACAATAGATGATAATGTAGTCACTCTATTAACTGTTGAGGAACTAACATTGTTCCAAAACTGCTTAATATGTATGACAGGAATGAGTGGAGCATAAGAAAGAGCCTACCTAATGGGGGATGCATTCAAATACGCCACCATTTGGGTGTATTGGGGAAACAGAGTATCATCAGCGTCCATATATGCTATCATGTTGTGTTGACTCCTGAATCCCAATTCTAAATCACTTGGTTTAAATTTTGGTGCTATTGTTGAAAGCTGTTTGAAGAATTGAAAAAGATGAAGTATAGGAGAAAATATTGTTAGACAAGAATGATAGGTACCCTGTTTAAAATAGGAGCCAAATATATAGGAGAGAAAGATCCATGTGATTGGTCAAAAATTAGGCAACTATTTTCAAAAATACAATCATGAAAATATTGAAAACAAATAAGTTTATCTCATGCATTAAATGAAAGTTATCTGCTCCCAAAATTACGGCCCAAAAATATGTCAAAAAGAAACAACTGGGTAGGTCCCATTGAATGTCAACAGTAAAAAATAACCCATCAACGCCCAACGGCTATATTCTTGTCAACGTTTGCCAAAGCCATGTCAGCGTCTAAATTGGTCACAACAACGCTTGGAAAAATACTTGTCAGCGTCCAAAAATAAAAATTTATAAAAATGAAAAATGACCTTAACAAAGAAATTTATCCTAGAGAAGATAACCTATAAGTTGATAATTATTATAGGGCGGCAAGCACTGTCTAGTTATGCACACTTGCTTATGCAAGATAGACATAGCAGTCCTCTAGTGTCCCTTGCTAACCAAAACTCTTAACAACTAAGTTACCTCATAAAATTCCTTGTTACTCCCAGGTAAAACCCATGATAAAATCATTCCCAAGTCCAGACCACAACCAATTCTAGGCCAAAAATGTCTTGGCAGCATGCATAGTATATCAACTTTGCATGCTATAGTGCCTCATGATTTAGTAAAACTAACTCATACTCACCTGTGGACACAATCTAGAATTGTGATAAGAGTATCATAAGGATACCCAAAAGTCCTAAAGGTATCTAAAACCTCCCCTTAAACTGTGATACATGTGTTGCTAAAAATATGCATGAACATAAAAAATTTATGTCAAGATAGGAATAGAAAATTCCAACCATCATCCATAAATAAAAACATGCTCAAATGATTCTCCAAGGATCCATAAGCAACTCTGTATCCAATGGTATAAGGCTAACACCACCTGCACATTTAGATTAAAAACCACAAAACTAACATTGTTGCTGACAACGCCCCGATAACACTTGTCAGCGTTAAGAAAAGCTTTGTTAGCGTTAGACAAATATATTGCTGACAACGTCACAATAACACTTATCAACGTTAAAGCAACCTTTGTCAGTGTTAGAAAAATATAGTGGAAAATCTAAATTCTCAAAAAGACCAATAACAATGCATTATCCTGTACATACTTTTACAAAAAGACCCAAAACACATATTATGTGAGATTGATCATTCCAATACTTGTTACCAAGTATTGAAATCTTCCAACATCAAAAGGTTTAGTTAGTAAATCTGGCACATTCTCTTCTGTGTCAACCCTATCTGGTTGTATTAAACCCTTTTCAAAACAATCTCTTATAAAATGGTGTCTAATTTCTATGTGTTTGGTTTTAGAATGATGTACAGGATTCTTAATAATGCATAAAGTGCTGTTATTGTCAACAAATATCTTGGTATGCATGAAATTATACCCATAATCCAACAGCTGATCTGAATCCATAAAACTTGTCCACAACAAGCAGCTGCATCAACGTACTCTACTTCAGTTGTAGAATTAGCCACCACTGTTTGTTTCTTGCATTGCCAAGATATCAACCTGCTCCCAAGAAACTGACATCCACCAGTTGTGCATTTTCTATCAAACTTATCACCTCCATAGTCACTGTCTGAATATGCAATAAGCTCCAAAGGTGAATCTTTTGGGTACCACAAGCCAAGACTGGGATAACATCTTAGGTACCTAAAGATTCTCTTGACAGCATAAAGGTGACATTCTTTGGGAGTCACTTGATGGCGTGCACATGCACACACAACAAACATGATGTCAGGTCTGGAGGCTGTGAGATACATCAATGAACCAATGATTGATCTATAGTTCCTGACATCCACATCCTTTCTATCTCCAATCTTTCCCCAAGGGCGTTCTCTATCCATAGGAGTATTAGCCCTCTTTTCATGTGGAGAAAAGCCAAACTTCTTCAAGATCTCTGCCACATACTTATCCTGGGAGATGAAGATACCATCTTCTTTCTGCTGAACTTGTAACCCTAGAAAGAAGTTCATCTCCCCCATTGCACTCTTCTTGAATTTGTCTGTCATAAGCTTAGATAAATCCTCACTCATCTTTGGATTAGTAGATCCAAAAATGATATCATCAACATAAACCTGAACAAGCAAAACATCCTTACCAGCCTTCTTGGTAAATAATGTCTGGTCTATGGTGCCCCTCTTGAATCCATTGTCTACCAAATAAGTGGATAATGTGTCATACCATGCTCTTGGGGCTTGATGAAGGCCATACATAGCCTTCTTGACTCTATACACCTTGTCTGGATTCTCTGGATCTTCAAAACCAGGAGGCTGCATTACATACACCTCCTCAACAATTGTTCCATAGAGGAAGGCACTCTTCACATCCATTTGATAGACAGTGAAGCCCATGCAGGATGCATAGGCTAGAAATATCCTTATAGCTTCAATCCTTGCAACTAGTGCAAAGACCTCTTCATAGTCTATCCCTTCCTCTTGTGTATATCCATAAACCACTAAACGTGCCTTGTTTCTGACCACAATGCCTCTTTCATCTCTCTTATTCCTTAGAACCCATATTGTCCCCATAGGTCTGACATATCTGGGACAATCAACCAGCTCCCAAACATCCTGAATTGCAAATTGGTGAAGCTCATCCTGCATTGCTTCCACCCAACTTGGTTCTTTGAGAGCATCAAAGATCTTCTTGGGTTCCTGTTGTGACAGAAAACAGGCAAACAAACATGCTTGCACAAGAGGGGTATCAACCTTCTTGTGAATATTGGCAATAAATCCACCAAGACTTTGAAGAGATCTTCTAGTCTGAACAGGAGTCATAATATCACCAATGATTTGAGAAGGAAGATGATTCTTCATAGTGGAAGTAAGAACTCCTCCTTCAAACAGTCTGGTGTCTTCAATCTCATTATCCATGTTGCCAATATCTTCATCAGATTCTCTTTCATCAATATGAACCTCTTCATGTAGATTGAAGGTTCACCTTGTTCAAAATTAGAAGAGAAAAGATGCTCAAAAGTGTTGTCAACGGCTGAACCTTGGTTGTCAGCGTTTGGGCTAACAACGCTTGAATCGTTGTTGTCAACGCTTGAGCCATCAACGTCTGAATTTACCTTGTCAGCGCTAGATTTGCCTTTGTCAGCGCCTGAAGGACCATGCATGTTGTTAACTGGTGGTACTTGGGGACCACCATTATCCTTTCCAGCAGCAGCAGCAAAAGCATCTGTCCATATGGAAATTATGACATACTCTTGTATAGGAGAAGACCTTTCTGCTTGTGATCCAACCTCTTCATTAATCTGTGTACCTAAAACATCAACAACTTGTTCTTCCACAACATTTGAAGTTACCTTCACAATGTCTGGATTAGTAACAGGCATATAATTTAAAGTTCTAGATAGAGGTTCCAAGTCAAACAACCAATTTGGACCACTTTCAGGATCACTAGGTTTACTCTCTAAAAACCTAACATGTACTCTTTCAAGTATACGTTTTTCCTTTTTAAGGTAAACCCTATATCCCTTGCTCTGCACTGAATACCCCATGAAATAGCCTTCATCACCTTTTGCACTAAATTTACCTAAGGCATCACTAGTATCAAGAACAACTACATGACAGCCAAAAGGTTTAAGAAAACCAATATTAGGTTTCCTTCCCCAAAGTAATTCATAAGGTGTTTTGTTCTGTATCTTGTTGACCAATGCTCTATTTTGAACATAGCATGCTGTATTCACAGCCTCAGCCTAAAAAACTATGGGGAAATGAGCATCAACAAACATAGTTCTGGCTGCTTCAATTAGGGTTCTATTCTTTCTTTCTGCAACCCCATTTTGATGTGGGGTTCTGGCAACACTAAACTGCCTAGTAATCCCTTTCCTGGCACAAAAATCATCCAAAAGCTTATTTCTAAACTCACCACCATTATCACTCCTAAGCATTTTAACTTCATTACCAGTCTTCTTTTCTATCTGAGTGATAAAGTCAATTAAAGTGTCAGCAATGTCACTCTTCATAGCTAAAAAGAAAGTCCAAGTAAACCTAGAAAAGTCATCTGTGATGACAAAGCAGTATGATTTACCATTCAAACTTTCTACATTAGTTGGACCAAACAGGTCCATATGCAGCAAGTGAAGTGGTCTAGTACTAGAGTGCACATGTTTGGACTTGAATGAGACCTTGTGTTGCTTGCCTTTAAGGCATGCAACACAAGAGTGGTCATTGTGGAAAGCCTTTTCAGGCAAGCCATCAACCAAGCCAAGTCTCACAAGCCTGTTTATATTCTTAAAGTTTATGTGCCCTAGTCTCCTGTGCCATATATTACTCTCATCTACTGAAGCTTTAGCATAAAAACATGACATATTATTATTCATCCAAATCCCATTAAGATTCACATTATAGATGTCTTTATGTCTAGGTGTTCTATAGTCAATATATTTCTCATCTGGGATCTTATAATCCTTGCTTAACACCAAGCATTCAGTATCAGTAAACAGAACTTTATTTTTGTTGTCACAAACTTGTGATACACTAAAAAGATTGTAATCAAGTTCCTTTACCAGAAACACGTTCTCAAAACGTAAGTTCTTGGTGAGAAGAGTTCCTTTGCCTGTGATAGTTCCATATCCGCCTCCAAAGTAAACTTTATCACCATCCTTAATGGGAGTGAAGTTAGTCAGATAATCTTCCTTCCCTGTCATGTGCCTTGAGCATCCACTGTCCCAATATCCATAATCATTGACCCGTTTTTGAATGCCTTGCACATAAAGAAAACAAGTTAGTTTTCTTTGGGAACCCAAGCCTTAGAAGACTTGGATTCATCTGGTTGTTCAACAAGAACAGACTTAGTTCTCATAACAACCCCTTGTTCATCCCTCTTTGGATGAAATACCCAGTTAACCCCAATAGGTTTTGTAATGACCTTTGAAATGTAATTAAATCTATTGCAGGTCATAGAAATCCCATTATCATTAGGGTTTTGATTTTTCTTAGGTCTCCATGTCAAGCTTGAAGAAGCTTTAGACCCCTTACCCTGTGGTTGCAAATATTTAGGTCTGGACACGTTTCTGTCAGCGTTGGATTTGGTCTTATCAACACTGAAATTACCCTTGTCAACGTTGAACCTAGGGTTTGCTACAGAAACCCATTGCCTGTTAGACCAAGTATTTTTCTTTTGAATGGTCTTTGTCCTTGAGTTTTAGACCCTCTAGTGAAGAATGGGGCTGGTCTAACAACTTGTGGACTTTGCTCCACACAAGTTTTGGGTCTGACAACGTTTGACTTTTTAACAGCGTTGACCTTGGAAGCGTTGACACACTTATATGCTAAATGTGAAAAGCTACCACAAGTGTAACAGGCTTTTCTAGACACAACCCTAGGTCTAGAAGAGAAGAAGCCTGTTCCATCATTACTAACTTGGCTTTTATGTGACCTAGTATTCCTATACATTTCTGCATACTTGATGCAGGATTTTCTAACAATGTTTGAGCAAAGGTCAACAGCCTTACCAGTGATTGGGTTTGTTACCTTAATAGGGGTTGACTCATTTGGACTTTCACATAACAAGCCACCCTTAACAAATAAGGTAGGATTGGCTTTCTTCCATTCATTCAAGTCAGTCAAGTTCTGTTGATACTCTTCAACTGGGGTAATGACTCTTGGTGGAGGAATGAATTCCTCTTCTTGGAGTTCTGGTAAACCAGTCCAAGATAGGTCATTTCTTTGGACACCATAGAAGTCCCCAGCTGGTGGTGGAACCACAGTATAGTCTTTCTTCCCAATCCCAATCATGTCCTTAGGATCCCTTTGTTTATTAACACACTCTCCTAGGGTTTGTGTGGCCTTATCAAATCTATGAATTTTAAGGCCAACATTATCCTTATTCTTAATAGCCTCATCTAACTTAGCCTGTAACTCACCATTAACCCTTTCCATGATGTTTCTAACATCATTACTAGCATTTAACTAATGTTTCAAGATATTTATTTTGTATTTTAAGTTAAATTCCATTTTCTTGTACTCAGAAACTGTCTTCTCAGTTTGAGTGAGAGCAAGTTGGTAGTTAGACAGTTTGCATCTCTCAGTACTCACATCATCTAATAATCTTAACACCTCTTTGTTAAGTTTCTCAGTATTTAACCTACAACCCTTACTACAAAAAGCATCATCGTATACCTCATTATCTGATGAAGAGGAGGAGTGTGCCATGAGAGCATATTGAACATGCTCTTCTTCTTCTATCTCAGCAACCAAAGCTTTATCTTCTTCCCCATCCTTAGCCAAATAGCTCCAATCCCATCCCATACCATCAATTTCTTGCACTGCAACCATGGCCTTAGGATCTTGAGCCTTAACAATCTGGCTTGAGGGTTTGCCAGCATCAGATCTCCTTGGAGATCTACATTCCCTCATGAAGTGCCCCATATGATGACAGTTGTAGCACTCAACTTTGGATTTATCAAATCCAGTAGTGTCCTTTGCATTAAAGGTCATCTTCTTCTTAAACCTTCTATTCCACCTGTTTGCTCTTATACTAGCAAGAGCCATGTTCCACTTAATATCCATCTCTTCCAAGTGCTCATCACTTATTTGCTCAAGGTCCTCATATGTAATCACTGAAACATTGGGCAAAGAAGCAATATAAGCACATACAGTATCCCGGATCCAAACCAGCAGGTTTAACTCTTGGTGAGTCACTTTTGTATGTGTCAGCGTCTGAATATGAGGCGTTAACAGGACATGTTCCAGCGTTGACACATGTTGATCCAGTAACTGGATGCATGTAAGAGTCCTTCTGATTAAATTGACCTTCACTATGTGAGAAGAAGGCCATGTTACCGTTAGTAGACTTACTTCCATGCTCCAAAAGAGTTTCATTCTCCAACAGCCTCAGTTTGTTGTAGATATCATCAAAAGTAGAACTTTTGTGAGTGTTATTGGCAAGTATAGATCTTGCCTCAATCTTCCATGCTTCACCAAGGCTTTTAAGAAAAGTTGCAATGGTGTCAACGTCATCAACTTGTGTCCCCATGAAGGACAACTTGCTCGTAATGTCAAGTAGTCTGCTTCTAACACTGCTAAGCTTCTCATTAGGTTGAGCCTTGAAAACAGCATACTCATGCATGAGTTGCTTCTTCTTCTCTTCCTTAGTATCATCATTGCCACCATATGCAAAGACAATATATATACACAAGAAAGATAAAATCTTTTTGGATTTTTGAAATTTTTAATTTTTATGGTTTTTTATCAATTTTTAATTTTTATGATTTTTGAATTCTTTAGGCAAGAAAAATAACGTTCACAAGTGAACGGATCCCAAAAAGCAACGTGTCTCTCACAGAAAACTGTTGATCTTAACGAAAAGAGCCGGCAGCGGCGCCATTTAATACAAGGCTTTTGCCCGTATAAAAGTTATATGTTCGTTGTGTGTTGGTCTAATCGAATTGATCTAGGTTCTCTATGTGACTCAGTTTTATTTTTGGTGGAAACAAATATTTTTGGTTGGTTTTAAATTTAAATGTACACGACTTAAAAGTAAATGTCGTTAAAGTAAAGGGAAAGTATTAAAAGAGCGTGAAATTAAATCTACGTCTAATTAAAAGAAGGTGCGATATTTAAAAAAAACGTGACGGAAAGTAAATTCAATTAAATGACTTAAAATAAAACGCGTGACAGAAATTAAAATTAGACAAGTATTAAAAACATAAACTAAAAATTTAACAAGACAACCTCCAATCGGAATATATTCCGATCAACCACAATCGGTATATAGACTTACCTTAGATCGGAAAGTGAATAACCAACCCCCTAATCGGAATGTAAGTTAGAGTACCCAATCGGAATGCTGTCACCCTGTCAGATCGGAATACCCACGTTACCTTGATCGGAAAGTTGTTTACTTACCTTGATCGGAATGATGGATAGGACCTTGGTCGAAATGACGTTAAGTACCCAATCGGAATATTTGTCACCCCCTATCGGAATAATGAAACCCTTTTCAGATTGGTACCGATCGGAATACAAAACCCTTTTCCGATTGTCACGATCGGAAAACGGGGAAAAGTTCACGAAATAAGCTACTCAAATAAGCTATTGTTCTAATAAGCACTAGACTAAATCCTAAGGTGGAACCGAGTGAAAATAAGCTAACAAACTGAAAGTTAACAACTTTTAAACACGAAAAAGATAAACTTTTAAGAAAAACAACTTTTTATATAAAAATAACTTTTGTAAAAACTATATAAACTTGAAAATAAACAAAATAAGCTAGGAAAACAAATGGTTTAAAACAATCAAAAGCATAAAAATCAAACCTTTAACAAGTTAAAGACGTGTAAATCAAAGAAAGGTAGAAGAAGATTAACAAGATAAAGTAAAGGAGCAAGTAATTAAAGAAACACTTACTTGAAATTAAAAGTAATTAAAGGTGCAAAACATGTATTTAAATGTGCAAGTAATTAAAGGTGCATAAAATAAAGTGGAAGAATGGTTTGTCAAGCCACCAACAACATGAAAAGTAATTAGCTAATGACTATATATAGGGGATTAGGGAGGTGGTTAGAGGAAACTTCTTCCCCTCTTTCCTTTCTTCCTTAATTGCATGCTTAGGTCCCTCCTCTTCTTTAATCTTTTTGTTAATTGCGCCATTAGTCTTTAAGCCTTCAAATCTTCTTTAATCTTGGACTTTAACGACTTTTGGCTCGGGATTTCTTTGGACTCGTCTTTTAATTCTTCAATAAATAAGACTTGAGTTCTTCGGCTTTAAGTAAACTTCCGTCTTTAGACTTTTTCTTCGATAAATCTTCAGAATTGGTCTTGGACTTCCGTTCTTTTTGCACTCTTGACCTCTTGACTTCGTCTTTCATCTTTTTCTTCAATAAAAGTCCGTAAATGCCCGTGAATTCTCGTGTTTTCTCCACTTTTCACAATTTCGTCCTAAATCACAATAAAAACACAAACCACGCATAATTCCGACATAAAAGACATAAAATACACGTTTCGGTCCGGTTATTATTGTAATTAAGTGGTAGAAAAGATGTGTGTTTAGACACATATCAAATCCCCTACACTTGACCATTGCAATGTCCTCATGCAATGCATTAGTTACAAAGCATGTTTACACTTTTCATCATAATTAATCCACGTTGGCCTTTATTAAAAAGATAGAAAATTACAAAAATTCAAAGCAAAGGAATTAAAAAGCATACCTTGGGTTTTGGAAATGTCATGAATAATCATCATCCTCAACTTTTCACTTTCTCCAAACCAAGCTTAAAAACGAGATCATTGTTATTATAAGTTAGTAGACTAACACGAACTCATGTGGGCCAATTATTTACTTAGACTCCATTATTCCTATGGGTATCTCTTATATTTTATTGTTTGTCTTGAATGATCACGAAGATGCATTGTTTGACTTATTTCGATAATTATTATGTCTGAAAATAAAGTGAACGATTTAATCAATAGTTAGCTAAAGGACCAAATCTTTTAAAACTGCTTCTCGGGACCTCATAAAGTTCATATCTTGGCATAACTAGCTTCGCGATTTGAGACCTCTCTCGGACCGATATTTGGCAGCGACTTCATACTTCAAATCTTGAGAGACGTTCCTGAAATAATGGTCTTCTCTTCATATAGGAATTTCTTCACTTGAAGTTTTGAGAGATTCATACTTGGACCACGACTTCTTCATTTTTCTCCAATCTTTATTTTGGACTTTGATATACAACGATCCGCCTCCTTTTATGACTTGGATCTATTTATCCTCATACCTTGTTAGGGTCTTTTCGGATACACTTCTCCATGACTTTTGGGGAGTATTTGCTTTTCGTCGTGTGTCTCGATCCTTCATATTGATTTTCGATAAATGATTCTTCACATCACTTTGGATCTTTAGCAACAAAATATAGCCCTCATGCCTTGTTAGGGCCTTTTTGGACTCGCCAATCTTCGCATCCCGCTTCAATAAGTTATGCCTTGGCTATGAACTCTAATCCATACCGAGCAACTTTTAAACGATCTGGGGCTAGATGCTAAGTAACTTTTCAAATCGTACAACCTTATTTATTAGCAGATAAATTTATTAGCAAGCGATGGGAGAATAGGCTTATAATTAACTCACATAAATTCACGAAAGAATACCGGACTTATAATTGACTCTATCATCTCTCGTTCTCCACAGTTTAAAATCTCAAGTAATGAGACTCGTGAATGCTTGGCCTATTAAATCAAAGTTTTGGGTTTTCGAGTCGCCTATAGGATCTTGCAACTTCTTAGACTTTTTCAAGTTTAGAAATCGCGTTTTAAAGTTCCCTTGATAAACGACTCTCTAGAATCAATTATAGGAACTTGCGAAAAGTTCTTGTTCTTAACCCGTGAGAGTTAAGACTTTCGCGTTTTATAGCTCCCTATATAAAAGCCTAGCAAAACTTGACTTAAAAACGTTAAGGATACTAGCTAGAGTAAACTCGGGTTGAGTCAAAAGATTCACAACGCTTGAAAACTAAAACCACTTATTCAAAGATTTATTCTAGCAAAGGAAGAAAATAACTATACAAAGATAACAACTAATAGGCCAAAATAGATCAAAAATTTTTGAAAAATGTCGAAAAATTGATTTTCCGGTTAAACTGAGGACAAATACAAGGAAAAGACCACTTAACTTCGATAGAAGTCCCCCCTACACTTAAGATAAACATTGTCCTCAATGTTTAAGCATGTGGGAGTAAACTCCCCTACACTTAGGACATTGTGCACGTTGTTTAAATCTTGCTAAGGAAAAGACAACTAAAGAGATTCCTATTTTAATATTGAGAAAATATAAAATAGTGAATCAAAAAGAGTTTAGGATAGAACCGGGATAAAGTAGAACACGGAATCACGGGTCGTCAAGAATCATCAAGAGTGGATCATTGAAGCTCGAATCCCTGATTAAGAAGTGAGGAGAGGAAATAGCAATCCAAAGGGTCCCCCCCTACACTTATGATAAAGAAAGCGAAAAGATAGATGCATGGGTTGCCTCCCAAGAAGCGCTTGGTTTTTGGTAACCGAGTCGTGAGCCTGACTCGACCTTGATCATCAACGGAAGTAGCATGAAACATATCCACCAGGTTCAAAGACATGGTTTTCATCCATCAATAAGCAAGAGCTTAAGGCGAACAAGGCAAGCCAAAGAAGAGTAGGCAAGGTTCCCTGAAGCAGTGATGGAGCACAGTAGAAGCAAGGATGAAGTGGTGCAAGCATGTCTTCAATGGTTCCAAAGATTTTTCCTTTTATTTCATCAGGTGGATACTGAGATGGCTTAAAGACTTCAATACCGGGGTCGAACACCTTTTCCTTTAAGGGAAAATAGCACTCAGGCTCAGCCGAGTGTGAAGAAGATCCGCAAAGAAGCACAACCTCGTCCTCAGAAGTGGGACAAAGAGGTGTCAAATCATACGTGCAACGGATTTCGGTGTCGACCGGTTTCTTCTCCTTTGACAAAATGCTCTTCAAATCCAAAGTAGGATCAAGACGATAATCTTCAAAGTCCAAAGGAGGAGCATCACTCTCATGAGGGAAGTATGTGTTGAGAAATTCATAGAAATCTTCCTCAAATGAATAATCGTCCAAAGTAGGATCGAGTGATGGCGGAGGATCTTCATCATGTGAAGAATCGCTCGAAAGAGTATCGGCCTCATCAAAATCATCGAAAGTGGGCAGCTCGGGATACTCAGAAGTATAATCACAATCACCCGAATCTGAGCTAGAATCATCATCATCATAAGCATCAAAGACCGGTGACGAATCGTAAATGGGAGAAGCTTCGAAAGTAGGGAGAGAATCATCTACATCATTATGAAAAGGTGGATTATCGATGCAAGAGTCGAATAAAGGATTGTCGTAGACGGTAAAGTCATCGAGCACATTAATCATATTCGCTGATTCTCGGCCTCCAAAAGTTGTATTAGTAAGCTTCCCAATTTTGAAAACTTGTGCATCATCCCCGACTCTTAAGATTAACTCACCTTCGGCAACATCCACTAAAGCTCGTCCGGTTCTCAAGAATGGCCGACCAAGTATTAAAGGAATACGAGGGTCCATTTCATAATCAACTACGACAAAATCGACCGGGAAAGTAAATGCGCCAACTTTAATGAACACGTCTTCGGCTATACCAACGGGGTAAGCGAGAGTGCGATTTGCAAGTTCAAGAGTCATCTTTGTTGGAGTGAGGTCGGGCAATGATAGTGTTTTCCAAACACTCAAAGGAATCAAATTAATACTAGCCCCGAGATCAGCAAGGGCAGTAAATTCTTCAGTTTTGTTGAACACGCAAGGCAACACAAAACGACCGGGATCTCCAAGTTTTTCCGGAAGTTCTTTAAGAATAACTGCAGAGCAGTTTTCATTTAAGCGTGTGTTGGCGAGTTCAATCAGCTTCTCCTTCTTGTTAAGCAATTCCTTAAATGCTTTAACAAATTTGGGCATGTGGACAAGTGCTTCAAGATAGCTAATGTTGAAGTTCATTTGAGAAATCATCTTGATATAGCTAGTCACTTGAGCGTCCTCCTTGTTTAGCATTTTGTGCTTACCCAAACGAGAGGGATAAGGGATATTAGGTTTGGGTGGTGAAGGAGCAGGTGTAGTAGGTAAAGGTTGAGATGTTGAAGGATCATTAGTGGGAACTTCATCACGTCGAGGCGGAGACGGTAATGGTGCACTAATACTAGGTATAGGAGGAGTAGGGATACATGGTGGTGGAGGAGGTGTAGATGATGGGGGTGGGATTGGTGGTCCTACGATGGTAACTCCACTACGAGTAGTAATAGCACTCACATTGGCTCGCGAATTAGTGACGGTGTTTGAAGGTAGAGAATTCGAAGTAGAAGGTTGAGCAGGGGGTAAGAAACTAGCAAGCATATTCTTCAAATCATTGGTTTGATTGCTGAAGGAGGATTGAATGTTATCTCGAAGCTCGGATCTTATCTCATTTCCTTGCTTGGTGATATCTCCTTTCAGATTGATAATTTGGCTCTGCAAGTTCTTGATTTGCTCACCTTGGGTTCTCATGATGGCCTCAACATCGGGATTAATGGGTGGGGTTTGTTGGGTGGGTGGGTGATAAGGATTAGAAGCTCTTGGTGGGATTTGGTTGCTTCTAGTGTAGTTGTTGGTGGGGTTTTGGTTTTGAGGAGAAAAACCGAGTGAAAGGTAGTTGTTGGAACGGTAACTCAGCAGATTTCTATCCCCTTGTTGTCTAGCTTGGTAATTTTCCGGTGAATAATTACCGTAAGCAGCATACACATTTTCCGGATTTCCTTGTGTCGAAGGACAATCGGTGTATGAGTGAGGACCGCCGCATGTTTCACAAGGATTAGCAACCGCTTTAACTTGGTGTTGTTGTTGATTTGAAGCGAGAAGCGTAATACTTTTGCTCATTTCAGTCATCATGCGGGTGAGTTCGGTCATCTCAGGGTTTGCTGAGGTTGAGGAAACATTGACTCTCGGGTTGTTCCTAGAAGATGCAGAGGAATCCCAGTTCTTGTGGTGAGTAGTCATGTTCTCAATTAACTCTCTACACTCCTCGGGTCTCCTTTTCATGAATGTGCCACCGGTGGCAGCATTGATCGTATCACGATCTCGAAAAGTCAATCCGTTGTAGAAAGTATCGATCAAGGTGACCGGAAGCATGTTGTGGTTTGGACAACGGTCGATCAAGACATTATATCTCTCCCATGCATCAAAAAGAGATTCATCGGGATCTTGCATGAAACCGCTGATCTGATTGCGAAGGCTTGTGACCATGGATGGTGGAAAGTAGCGCGACAAAAAGCGTTGAGTCATGTCATCGCAAGTGTGAATAGAATTCTTCGGGAGACGATCAAACCATCTCTCGGCATGATGTAATAGAGTGTGTGGAAAGAGTTGTAGGCGAAGCTCATCCATAGTGGCACCAGCCAACTTCATGCTCTGGGTGATTGTAATGAACTTGTCGAGGTGTTTGTTGGCATCATCATCAGGCAATCCTCTAAATGGGTTTGTTTGCACTTGCTGAATCATGTGGTGCTTCAACGAAAACTCAGGAGCGTTGATTTGCATCGGCGCAATCGGTCCTCCTCGTCCAAACATGGATGGTTGACAAAGTTCCTCCATGGTCCGAAGATCGGGCTGTGGAAGAGCATTGTTGTTATTGTTGAGGTGCGGTGGTTGATTATTGTTGTGAACACCTACCATATCTAAATCTTCTTGAGGCTCGGGCTCTTGATAATTAGAAGATCTAGTACGCATACACCTGAAAATGCAAAAGAAAACAAAACCAAACACAAAGACAATATATATACACAAGAAAGATAAAATATTTTTGGATTTTTGAAATTTTTAATTTTTATGGTTTTTTATCAATTTTTAATTTTTATGATTTTTGAATTCTTTAGGCAAGAAAAATAACGTTCACAAGTGAACGGATCCCAAAAAGCAACGTGTCTCTCACAGAAAACTGTTGATCTTAACGAAAAAAGCCGGCAGCGGCGCCATTTAATACAAGGCTTTTGCCCGTATAAAAATTATATGTTCGTTGTGTGTTGGTCTAATCGAATTGATCTAGGTTCTCTATGTGACTCAGTTTTATTTTTGGTGGAAACAAATATTTTTGGTTGGTTTTAAATTTAAATGTACACGACTTAAAAGTAAATGTCGTTAAAGTAAAGGGCAAGTATTAAAAGAGCGTGAAATTAAATCTACGTCTAATTAAAAGAAGGTGCGATATTTAAAAAAAACGTGACGGAAAGTAAATTCAATTAAATGACTTAAAATAAAACGCGTGACGGAAATTAAAATTAGACAAGTATTAAAAACATAAACTAAAAATTTAACAAGACAACCTCCAATCGGAATATATTCCGATCAACCACAATCGGGATATAGACTTACCTTAGATCGGAAAGTGAATAACCAACCCCCTAATCGGAATGTAAGTTAGAGTACCCAATCGGAATGCTGTCACCCTGTCAGATCGGAATACCCACGTTACCTTGATCAGAAAGTTGTTTACTTACCTTGATCGGAATGATGGATAGGACCTTGGTCGAAATGACGTTAAGTACCCAATCGGAATATTTGTCACCCCCTATCGGAATAATGAAACCCTTTTCAGATTGGTACCGATCGGAATACAAAACCCTTTTCCGATTGTCACGATCGGAAAACGGGGAAAAGTTCACGAAATAAGCTACTCAAATAAGCTATTGTTCTAATAAGCACTAGACTAAATCCTAAGGTGGAACCGAGTGAAAATAAGCTAACAAACTGAAAGTTAACAACTTTTAAACACGAAAAAGATAAACTTTTAAGAAAAACAACTTTTTATATAAAAATAACTTTTGTAAAAACTATATAAACTTGAAAATAAACAAAATAAGCTAGGAAAACAAATGGTTTAAAACAATCAAAAGCATAAAAATCAAACCTTTAACAAGTTAAAGACGTGTAAATCAAAGAAATGTAGAAGAAGATTAACAAGATAAAGTCAAGGAGCAAGTAATTAAAGAAACACTTACTTGAAATTAAAAGTAATTAAAGGTGCAAAACATGTATTTAAATGTGCAAGTAATTAAAGGTGCATAAAATAAAGTGGAAGAATGGTTTGTCAAGCCACCAACAACATGAAAAGTAATTAGCTAATGACTATATATAGGGGATTAGGGAGGTGGTTAGAGGAAACTTCCTCCCCTCTTTCCTTTCTTCCTTAATTGCATGCTTAGGTCCCTCCTCTTCTTTAATCTTTTTGTTAATTGCGCCATTAGTCTTTAAGCCTTCAAATCTTCTTTAATCTTGGACTTTAACGACTTTTGGCTCGGGATTTCTTTGGACTCGTCTTTTAATTCTTCAATAAATAAGACTTGAGTTCTTCGGCTTTAAGTAAACTTCCGTCTTTAGACTTTTTCTTCGATAAATCTTCAGAATTGGTCTTGGACTTCCGTTCTTTTTGCACTCTTGACCTCTTGACTTCGTCTTTCATCTTTTTCTTCAATAAAAGTCCGTAAATGCCCGTGAATTCTCGTGTTTTCTCCACTTTTCACAATTTCGTCCTAAATCACAATAAAAACACAAACCACGCATAATTCCGACATAAAAGACATAAAATACACGTTTCGGTCCGGTTATTATTGTAATTAAGTGGTAGAAAAGATGTGTGTTTAGACACATATCAGTATCAGCGATTCTAGGTACAGATAATTATAGAAAATACATTGTTGAACTTATCCTTACTAGAAACAAACTAGAAACAATATACGCGTAGACTAAATCTTTCCATCAGTGCTTGTCTTCAATGTATCAACGCTTGACTTCTTCTTTTCAACGCTTGATCTGTCAGCGTTTGTTTTCTTCCTATCAACGCTTGTTTTACTCTTGTCAGCGCTCAAGTAGACTAGCTATATTTTATTCCCAACAATGGTACCACCACCCATCCGTATGGTATAGCGGAAAATGTCATTGTTAAAGTGGGCAAGTTTTTATACTTAGCCGATTTTGCAATCGTTGATTATGAGACCAATCCTCGTGTGCCTATAATTTTAGGAAGAACATTTTTGTGCACGGCTCATGTTAGATATTGTAAATCTTGCTTATGTTTTAGAGAGAGAAAGAGATAGAAACTTGGTGGATTTCACACACTTCTAGAGAGAGAAAATGAAAGAACTATGTTTATTATGAAATGAAACCGCACCCTCTCCATCAAAGGAGAGGGCTTTTATACCAAGTCCACAAAGTGGGCTTGGTTTACATTTTGGGTCGCTGACCCATACATCACAAGGCTCGGTTTGAGCTTTGTTTAATTAGTATAAGTAAACTAAACTACGAGCTTCCATTATATCTATTGTTGGAGTGACCGAACCTTTTTAATACATAAAACGTATTTCCAACAATCTCCTCCTAAGGGAGGTCACTCCAAACAAGGGTGTTACCCGAGTTACAATAATAAAATAAACCTAGCATACTACGCTTGTCTTGAGCTCACAGTCTTCGTCTTTCTTTTCTTTTTCTTTTCTGGTGAATAGGTTGATGTGATCTTTGATATCAATCTTGAGCATGGATCTTTTGCCTTTGATCTTGTGCATCACTTGTGATCTTTGTCTCTTCGTGACTTCATTTCCCACATACTTATACCTTTGTAATTCTTGAAAGCTTCAGAGTTTGATACATCGAAAGACTTAACTTTTAGACTTTCTTGAATTTGTTGAAGTAGAAAATATAAGCATGTGGGGACGACTTCTTCTCGGTCACCGCAACGCCATCGTCTTCAAATGCCGCAACATAAGTAGACACGAATGAATGGCTTTGAACATTTCATTCTAATTCGGTAGCATTTTACCTCCGGTCGGTGAAGACCGTTGGACGATATAAAATATCGTACTTGTGGCAGGTAGATTTAACTAAAAATCTCCTTGACAAGATTTCGTGGGTAAACCCGTTCTCTTTACTCGATCGTCCAAAGCTGACTATGAACGTAAAGAGTGAATCATTTGGATAAAATTATCCGCATGATTGAAGCCGTCAATTCCGATTCCTGGAACAAGTGAAATTCAATTAAGAATCGCACCATCGTTGCTTTCCAGTTGTCACGAGCTTGATTCATATAGAATCTTGCAAGTTACCTACCAAGTGCTGTTTGATGTTAACACTAGAAGGATTTCCACTCATCACTATGAACACTTAAGAGTGTCACTCTGAGTGTTCTGGCAAGATCACTGAGATATTGTGTAGAGGCCTGGAACGTGTTTAAATTCAATTAAGAATAAAACAGTTGCTGCTTTCCAGTTATCACAAGTTTGATTCATAAAGAATCGCACAAGTCACCTACCATGAGCTTTTTGATATTTGCTCAAGAAGGATTTCCATCTTCATTGTAAATACTTTCGTATTACTCGGATGTTCAGGTAAGATCATGAAGATTTTGCGTAGGACTCTTAATATCTTTCTTACTTTTCACAATGTGTGAAGAAGCAAGGAAATATGGAAGTGTGTCCTAATGAGATATTTGATGATCTCAAATGGCTCTAGACTTGATCGCGCATTTTGGATTTTAGTGATCGGAGGCTGGAGAGGAGTGCCACCTTTTCAATATCAATATATCCGGAGTGAATAAATTGATAGATAATGCGTTGTCCCCGTGTGAATAAAACAAATACCTTTTAAGAGATATCTGAGTTAGCTGGGAAGGGTTGTGCAATGCATCACTGGGTCCATGATGTCTATCTTCAATATCGAGCATCATTAAAATGATCTCAATAGCATATGTGTTGACCCGGTTTCTACCTAAGGTTGTAAGGAAGGATTCTTTCTTTACACCCTTTATCTTTACAATTCTTTTTCATTCTTCAACCCCTTCAATGCATACCAATACGTCATAACTAGCACCTTGTTGTGATTGTTCCAGTGCTAACTTAAGTACTTGGTCGGCATTCAGCTACATTCACAATCTTTCTCCATCAAGGACTACTATTTCTAGCTATGGAATGTCCTTGGGAAGATTCCTCCGATTTTGGAAGAATCATTGGACTTAACCTATCCTACCATCCTTATGTCACCACAATCTTCATCGTCGTGAAATAAACGGGTTGAGGGTAAGTATATGTCACCATGAAAATCCATTTTGGTACAGCAAATGCATTTTGCTCCCCCTTAACATATGCCACGATATTCAAAAACAATTCGCACATGTCGGAATGAGCCATCACTTTAAGTCAACCATTTGTGATAATTTCCCATATTAAATCACATTTTCTCCCCCATATTAAAAATATTAACCCAATCGATGTTTTTAATATCAATTGATTTAATAAAGTTTTAACAAAGGTTTTAGGAAGAAAAATGCAAGTCCTTTTAATCTTCATGAGACCAATTTGTGAGAGATGATACCGATTTGTAACATAATCACATATTCACCGTATTAGAATAAATTGACAAGGTTGGACCTGATTGATAAGAACATCATATGATAAGATCAAATGGTTCTTGTCGGCAAATGTTGGTCGCCTCGTCATGTCTGTAGTCATCTCTTGACACCACATGTACGATTGGTATTGTTGTCTTGACACCAATTTGTGAACTTGGCACATTCGGCATCACAGATTCTGAACGCTTGACAATTGCTCCCCCTCAATTATTGACCCGTGTTCTATAGAAAGAGCTGTAGTCGTTGTTTGAGTAGCCGCATCGTTGAGTATGTAGATACCAATTGTAGATAGCTATGGTTGTAGAGATGATAGCTTCATAAAAACAAGACTTCTCTTGTTTTAACAAATAAATGCACTTATGCGTACATAGATTTGTGTTAGACCAAGTTATAAAGTAAACTTGATCCCTTACAAGGTTTTAAAGTAAATCTTTCCCGAGAAAATTAATTCCCGTTGAGAGCCAAAGCTTTCATAAGAAATTCTTGACTTTAATATGAAAAACAGGTTGCAGTCTGAAATAACTACAAGCCATATAGACATGTTTTATGAAATATTTACAACTTTTGTACGGATTCTATTTATGGCGTCGTGTCAATATTAATCAACATTTTTAAGGCCGTAAATATTATCGTACCAAAAGACATGCCTTTGAAAAGTAAAGTAAAAATATTTTTGAATTTATATGAATTTTTTCAATTTTTATGGTTTTTATATGGTTTTATATTTTTGTATTTTGCTTTTGTGGATATAAATATAAACAATATATACATATGATCACCAAGGATACGGAGAATAGTTTACCACCACTATTCTTTCGCTTCATCTTCCAGTTCCTTAAGAGTCTCAGGCGAGAATGTTCTCAATCCTAGCTTGTCGGCCAAAAATTCAATTCGAGCGCGATCTAAAGCCTTCGTGAAAATATCCGCCAATTGATACTCAGACCAGACAAAGTAAAGCTCGATCACTCTATTTTCCACTTGCTCCATGATAAAGTGGTAGCGAATGTCAATATGCTTCGACCGGGAGAATTGAACATTGTTGCAGCATAAGGCAATTGTACTCTTGTTGTCGGTTAATTTCGATCTCATCTAAAGAATTTAAGCACAACAACCGGACATAGCTATGTATTCTGCCTGCGTACTGGAAATTGCAACGCTTTTCTGCGTTTTCGATGCCCAACTGATTAGTCGATCTCCTAGTAGTTGCAAAGTTTCACTTGTGCTACGCCTAGTATCTTGACAACCCGCGTAATCCGCATCAGTATATGCCATGAGTGCAATTGAATAGATCCGTAAAGTAGAATAATGATTGTCATCTGAAGTAGCCATTCCCGAATTTTAGAAAAAACGAAAAGATAGTTATAGGGCGGGCAACAATAGAAACGCTTCCTCCCGAAGAGTCTTTCGAGTACCAAAGTCCCCGATTAATGGTTCCTTTAAGATATCGAAAGATCCGTTTAACCGTAGCTAAGTGTAACTCAGTGGGCCGAGTTTGATACCGATCACACATACATATAGCAAACTAAAGATCAGGTCGACTAGCTGTGATATACAGAAGAGTACCGATCATTCCACGATAAAGTGTCGGATCAACAGCAATTCCATGTGGATCTGCATCTAGCTTAGTTCGTTCCACCATTGGAGTATCCACGGGGTCGCAAGATTCCATCTTAAATTTCTTAAGAGATTCAAGGGCATACTTGGATTGATTGATAAAGATGCCTCTGGGACTATGAGATATCTGAAGTCCTAAGAAGAATGATACCTTGCCCATCATTGACATCTTAAAATTGGAAGACATGAGTGTCCCACACTCATCGGATAAAATTTGGGTCGAGACTGCAAATATAATATCATCAACATATATTTGTACCATAATCATATCTTTACCTCGTTTCTGAATGAACAGCGTGGGATCCACCTTTCCTTTAGCGAAGCCTTGTGTAACGAGGAATTGTGACAATAGATCATACCATGCGCGTGGAGCTTGCTTCAACCCATAAAGAGCCTTCTTAAGCTTGTACACGTGGTTAGGATATTTAGAA
The DNA here is from genome assembly GCA_025667525.1 of Glebionis coronaria. NCBI lineage: Eukaryota > Viridiplantae > Streptophyta > Magnoliopsida > Asterales > Asteraceae > Glebionis > Glebionis coronaria. The sequence continues at coordinate 384,165,259 of CM046877.1, forward strand.
TTCACAAAACTATCCGGCTGTTGGACATAGATCTCTTCCTTAATTTCACCATTAAGAAATGTTGTCTTCACATCCATTTGATAGACGATCATATTCATGTGGGCTACATAAGCAAGGAATAGTCTAATAGCTTCCAAACGGGCAACAGGTGCAAAGGATTCCATAAAGTCGATGCCTAATAACTGCTTGTATCCACGAGCTACTAGTCAAGCTTTGTTCTTCAATATTCCGCCTAACTCGTCGAGTTTCACCTTGTTAACCCATTTTAAAGTGAGTAACTGCACTTCATCTGGGCATGGGACAAGTTCCCATACATCAAGACGTATAAATTCATTAAGTTCTTCTTGCATAGCTTCTATCCAACAGGATTGGGTAAAAGCTTCTTGCCATGTCTTAGGTTCAACTTTAGTGAGAAAAGCATCAAAATGACAAAACATTGCATTTTCTTTTAATTGACTTCGTATGGATACCGGACGATTAGGGTCACCAATAACAGAATCTATAGGATGACCATTTGTCCATTTGCTGTCATGTTCACGAATCCGTGGATTGGAGTAGACCGTAGTAGGAGCTTACTCTGAGGTGGACGACCCGGCTTGATTAGGGCGGGAATTGGTACACCAAAGAATGGAAGTTCACGCATTTGAGCGAATTCTAAATCGTGATCATCATCATCCTCTTCATCATCAATAGGCATGACATGGGTAGTTGTTACATGTGTTGGTTGAGAATTACTCGTTGAAGGTATATCTTGACCAATTATAGGTGCAGATGTGTCTGATTGTGCTTCGGTTGCTGGAGCGACAACTTCGGTTACCGGATCTATTACTTCAGCTTCTGGAGCAAAAATACTTGGAGGAGTAAAGAATTCATCAAAGAACGGTTGAAACAACGTATCCCATTCATTCCTAGTAGGTGGTGTAAATGATGATGAAGTGGGGTTGTTTGGGACAAGACCAGAGCTAATGTTACTGGGTCCCATTTCATGAAGTCCGGGTTCAGAGATGCTTTGCTTAGAAGCCATTGCTGTCAGCTCATCAAAATCAACATTCATAGTTTCGAGGATCTTGCGAGAATTACGATTGTAGATACGGTATGCTTTCTTTGCGGGTGCATAACCAATGAAAATACCAATATCAGCCTTTGGTTGAAGTTTTCCCAAATTATCACCATCATTATTTGGATAGCAAAGAGAACCAAATACATGAATATATGATAAATCCGGTACTTTACCATGTAGAAGCTCATACGGTGTTTTACCATGGTGTTTCCGAATTAGTGACCGGTTTTGGGTGTAAACTGCTGTAGATACTGCTTCTGCCCATAAAAATAATGGATCCTTTGTGTAAATTAACATCGTTCGAGATGCTTCCATAAGCGTGCGATTTTGCCTTTCAACGACACCGTTTTGTTGTGGAGTACGAGCAACGGATATTTCATGAGATATGCCAACTTCTTCATAATACTTACACAAGGTTTGATTCACAAATTCGGTTCCATTATCTGTACGAATGTGTCGGACAGTAGTGTTGAGACGCACCTGAATCATCTTTAGAAAGTCGATGATGACTTTAGGTACCTCAGCTTTTGTTGCAAGAAATTTCACCCATGTAAACCGAGAGTAAACCATGACGAGGATGTACTTTTTGCCACCAAGAATTTCAACACGCATTGGACCACAAAGATCCATATGCAACAAATAAAGTTTTTCTTGGTTGGTGTCTTCAGTCTTGGGTTTGTATGATTTCTTAGTGCTTTTCCCCATTGTACATGCGGAACATAAATGGTCCTTGTGAAATTAAAGTTTAGGAAGACCACGAACAAGTTCGTTTTTCGCCAAATGATTAATAGCGTCAAAGTTAAGATGAGATAACCATCGATGCCATAACCAAGACTTAGTCTTTTATGCTTTGGAGAAAAGACATACGGGAGAAGCGGCCATCATATCTTGTAGAGACAAAGTGTACAAATTATTCCCTCTAGTACCTTTCAATAAATCAACCCCTTCCAAATTACGAATGAAGCAGGTATGCTCACGAAAAGCGACTTTAAGATTTGAATCACAAAATTGTCCCACAAAAAATAAGTTGTGACCGGGTCCTTCTACATAATACACTCTTGAAATAATAATATTCCCAATATGATATTCACCGTAACCCATTAGCTTTGCAATATGATCATTTCCGAATCGAACCTTACCAAGAAACTTGCTGACGAAATTTCTAAGCTGAGAGCGATCTCCGGTCATATGCTTGAAGCAACCAGAGTCCAAATACCAGAGAATAATTTGGACAACCTGTTTTCATCAACAACAGTAGACAATGCTTTCTAAGAATTACATTTGAGTTATCCTTTGGTTTCCAGCATTTTCTAATGTGATTTTTACCAATAACAAGTTTTATTGTTCCAATTTTCTGAGGTTTTGGATTATTAGTGGGCACTACAGTGGGAGTAGACCTATTTAAAGGACACTTGGTTCCTACAGTAGTGTTGGTGTTCCTAGTTAAAGGACACACTTGTGTTTTGGTAGCCTTGGTACTCCTAGCTAAAGGGCACCCTTTCTTCGCTGTAGTGGGAGTGATCCTAGTTAAAGGGCATGCATTTCCTACTATAGTGAAAGTTCTACCAGTGAGACGCCACATCCAGCCAACTTGCGTTAACACTTTCCCAGTCGGTTTCTATTCTAAACCATTTTTACGGACATTCATCTCATTCACATGGTCAATAAGGCAAGAATCATGACGACTAGAAAGCATACATTCGTTACAATTCCAACATTTCAAATTAGAATTCACAATAGCCTTAGAACACTGCACAACCGCAGAGCCTTTAGGTTTAGCTACATGATTCTTTTTATTCAAAACAGAAATAACATTCCTAGGGTGGGCTTCTACTTTCTTCTTCACTTGACCACTAGATGAGGGCAAGAACCTATCATTCTTCATGTTTCTTGTAAGATTAGATCTTTGAGCCTTAGTAGTGGTGTTTACTCTTGTAGAAGGCAACACGGAAATATTAGAAGATGATTTTGATTTTGCCTTTTCTTTAGTGACCAATGTTTGAGATGGTTTATTCGTAGGGCCCTTGTTAAATGGAGTGACAGCGATGAGGTTCCATTTGATCGCACTAGAGGACAATGCTGAGACGGTGGTTGCGTTATCCATAACATTTTTACCTTTGAGCGCACGAAGTGTTTTCTTTAACTCAGCCAAAGCCAGATTTTTATCACAAATTTTTTCCCTCAAATCAGATATTTCCACCGACTTTTGATTCAATCATTCAATCAAAGATTGGTTCTGTGTAGTGGTATTAGCACATGCAGGCTTTACTGAATCAAAGAATCGTGTATTTTTCTGTTTTAAGTTATCAACTTTGGACAAAATCTTAGAAACTCGATTATCTAGATCAAGTTTAAAAATCTAAGCGGCATCAAGTACTTGCACACAGTTAAGCTCCTTTGATTTCTCTATGTTTATAGGCAATAATTTAGCAACCTTGTCACTTCTGACACTGTGGTGTTTTAATAGATTGATTTTCACATTCAAGCGAAATACAGTGTTTTGAATCTCATCAAAACGTTTTGAAAGCGAAGTATAAGAATCTTGAAGCTTTAAAAATTCAGCGTAAGATTTGTGACAAGTACTATCTACCACATTATCCACATATTCAACATTATGCACAATAGAATCATTATCAACACTATTATTCACACAGACGGAAACAATATCAAACGACGTCACTTGCTTCAGAAGTTGATCATTTTGGCGAGAAATTCGTTCTATTTCAATTAAACCATTTTCATAAGCATCATACATTTCATCGAAAACGCGTCTAACTTCTTCTATTTCCAAAAGCAATTCTTGATCAACATTGCGAAGGCAAGCTGTAATATTGTTTACAAATGGAACTATTTCGTCTCGAAATGCAGCTCTAGTGTGCTCAAAATTCCATTCACCTTATGTTATGGTCGAAGCCGTCGTACGTTCCACAATGACCTTGTCAAAATCGGCTAAGTGTTGGTGCACCGAATTTAAGCTAACGGACGCCTTACTTACCGGTGGAATTAACTTAGTTAAATCCATTTTGACAAGTGTAGGAGACGTACTAGGAAGGTTTTCCGTTGACAAACTTTGGGGCACAAAAGCTGATAATTGAGCTAATTCCTTTTGTAAATGAATACGGGTCTTTTTAGAAAATTGATCTTTATTATACTTATCATAATCAAGCTTATGGAATTTTGAAAGCATTTTAGATTGAGTTTCTTCCGCAAGTGACTGGGTCTCCTCAGTACTACGAACATAAGGTGCTTCTTTCGATTTGCCAATTAGGGTCACATCATAAAGACAAGGAATATATTCCTGAGGTTGTTTTGCATAACCGGGATTAGATGGTAAATCTTGAAGACGCTTAAGTTCGAGTTCTTTAAACGATTTAGTTAAAAGATGAACCTTTTCTGTTGAAGCATATTGTTTTAAAAGTTGTTGTTCTTTGAATTTAAGAAGTTTGGTAGCATTAATTTCCGATTCAGACTTTTTAGACTCGAGAGTTTCGAAATCCATTTTAAGTTTCTGAAAATCATTGACAACCGACTCTTTTTCTTTTAATTCATTGGAAAGATTAGCTTTTAATGATTCTATCTTTTAAGTGTTCAAACTTTTCAAAACGAAATTGGTCAAATTTAGAATAAGTTATTTTCTCTACTTGAGGGACCATTTCAAAAGTTTTGACCTTTTCTTTATGCAACGCAAGCTCAGCTGTTAGGGTGGTATTCGTATCTACGGATTGTCTGAGAGCCATATGCATTTGATCAATAATAAATTTAGGCACCATGACCAAATCATGTTGAGCATAAGATTGCATACCTATTGTAGCATTTGGTTGAGGTTCATTCAAATGTGTAGGATTGGATACCACATCATTTGAGTTACTAGTTCCCAAATGTTGTTCAAGGTTGTTATTTTCATGCTCAACTTGATGTGGGTTATCATTAACAAGATTAGTTGTGGTTGGTACCTCACTGACAACATCGGAACCATAGTGAGAAAGATTAGCAACGAGAGCAGCTTGGGCTGTGTGAATATCATCACACTCCGAATCATATGCATCAAGATCATCTGCTTGATATGCTGCATTAGAAGTAGAAACGACTGCAATGCCTTCATTATCTGCTGCCCCTGGGTCAGCAAGAAATGCTAACTCCTCTAAATCCAAAATCTTTCCCTTAGACTGAGCACCGACCAAATACATCTTCTCACGAAACCACGTAGCATCCTTTCTCCTTTTCGGCTGAGTGCATTGCCTAGCCATATGACCTTGTCCTCGACAATTTTAGCAAGTCACAACCTTTTGAGGACCAACAGTGCTTCCATTTCCACTTGCTTTAGAATTCACAGCTTGAGCGTTCACAGTCATTTTAGTGGGTCCATATGAATTTTGCCTTCCCTGAATGGATTGGACCGTCACTTGACCATCTTGAATAGTGGCTTTTTGGCGAGGATTTGAAGAAGCACGAAGCTGATTGTTTGTTGGTGGAAATCCTCTAGTAGCAACAAGTTTTGACAAGTAGGCAGTGAGATGGTTTAGAACATCAGTTGGCGTATCATTCGGAGTAAAGACCGGTGCTTCCATTGGTGGAAGTTCATTGGAGTAGAAGGCTTGTGCTTGTGGTGCTTCAAGTGGAAAATATCCTTGCTGAGGAGTATAGCCCATTGGAGGAGTGATAGCTTGTGATGGTGATGCCTGATGTGTTGGTTGTTGTGGATAAGGCTGTGGAAGAACACTTTGTTGAAATGCTTGTTGTGGCATCATTAGTGGTTGATAAGATGGTTGATGTGGTTGCTGATAGGTGTGGTGTGGTTGCTGCTGCAAGTATGATGGTTGTTGATAAGTGTAAGCCATGTTTTGTTGGGGGGTCATGTGTTGAGAAGCATACATGGCAAGTGGATCACGAACTTGTGGTGTTGACAACGATCCTCGATCACATGGCATTCGTGTTGTTGAAGAAAAGCTTGAAGTTGATCCACATTGGTGTTATGCAAGTCCTTATCCAATTTAACATCCGTCACGTACTTACGCCATTCGGATGGAAGGGTGTTCAAATACTTGGTGTTTAATTGAAACGTAGGAATTGCCATGCCATATATATTGAGCTCATTAAACAATAGAGTAAATCTCAAATAGTAATCATTGAGAGTCTCCCCGGGGACATAGGCAAACTTATCAAACGCATCATATAGCTTACACTCTCGTTCTTGTTTAGTTAACGAGGTGCCTTGCATTAGAACACGAATTATATCCCATAACTCTTTGGCAACTTTATGTTTACTGACGAGTTTGTAGACATCTGGAGGAAGGGCTTGAAGAATGATGTTTGTAGCGTATTTATCACACTTGTCTTGAATCTTATCATCTCCAGTTAGTTCACCCGTTGTGCGAGGACGAGTAACTGCACCTTCCGTCAAAGTACCATATACCAATGGTCCATTGAGTACCGATGCCCAAATGAGATGTCCGTTCTCTTTATTCAACATATAAAGTTCCATGCGGGAAGCCCAATACTCATACATAGTTTTCTCCAACATTGGTGGACGATTGTCTGTACCCGAGAGGATAGACTTATCCGTGAGAGATGTGTACTCCATTTTAATAGCAAAAGATTTACAACTTTGGATCGAACAATGAGAGAAAGTAAATGTGTTTGATTTCGTGTGTAGAAGTCGAGAAACAATGTTAAAATCCCCTAAGATATCTTCAGATAAACCAAAAATTCAAAGCAAACTCAAAAACTCACGAGTTCGAAATTTTTCTGGATGAAAAATGTAGGATTTTCGGAATAATTGGGAATTTCGGAATAAAGGATTATTTCGGATAAAGTTGAGTTTTTCGGAATAAAGGAGATATTCGGAAAATGGTTGGGTTTTCGGAATATGAAGTTTTTCGGAATAATGGTATTTTCGGAATAAATGAGAGATATTCAGAAAAATGTACCTTTTTCGGATAAAACCTTCTTCGGATAAAACCACTTCTTCGGATAAAACCTTCTTCGGATAAACCACTTTCTTCGGATAAACCTCAAATCTTCGGAATAAGCACACTTTTTCGGAATACTACTTCTTTGGATAAACACCAAATCTTCGGAATAAGCACACTTTTTCGGATAAAACCCACATTTTCGGAATCAACTTCTTCGGAATACAAAACCCTTTTCCGAAAATTAGTATTTCGGAATTCTTATCCATTTCGGAAAAATAGAAACCCTTTTCCGAAAATAAACTTCTTGGCCGACTTCTTCCCTTGTTTCTCGGATCACAAACCACGAACGAGTTTTGATGCTAAAATTGATCCAAATACCCAAAAATTTTGTGTTTTTAACCAAAAAAACAAAACCAAATCTTTACCACAACTATGTAAATGATTTGTATCAAGATTAAACCATAAAAACACAAAAAAAAATTGGATCAAAATAGACACAAAAATCAAGAACACAAACACATAAACAATACAATCATCCCATGGCTCTTGATACCATTTGTTAGATATTATAAATCTTGCTTATGTTTTAGAGAGAGAAAGAGATAGAAAATTGGTGGATTTCACACACTTTTAGAGAGAGAAAATGAAAGAACTATGTTTATTATGAAATGAAACCACACCCTCTCCATCAAAGGAGAGGGCTTTTATACCAAGTCCACAAAGTGAGCTTGGTTTACATTTTGGGCCGCCGACCCATACATCACATGGGCTCGGTTTGGTCTTTGTTTAATAAGTATAAGTAAACTAAACTACGAGCTTCCATTATATCTATTGTTGGAGTGACCGAACCTTTCTAATACGTAAAACGTATTTCTAACAGCTCATGTTCAAGTTGATATGAGGAAAGAGGAGATTAAATTGTTTTATGGGGATAAAAGTATTGTTTTCAAACCAGAAAAACTTCCAAAATTTGTTTCTAAGAAAGTGGAAAGTGTGAAACTTGTTAAAACTATTGAAAGTAACACAAACAAGCAATCTGTCATTTACAAGGGTGTTTGGCCAACTATGGAACCCTCATTTTGTGAAGAAGAAAAGTTGATTTCAAAGAAAGATGTTTGTTTCGTTGAAACGTGTTGTAATATTACTTCATCTCCACCTACTCTTGAGGATAAGATTTAAAAGGAAATTGATGATTAACTTAGTGCACCATTTGATCTTAGTGAGTTTAATAGTGAGAATTTTGATCCCGAGAGAGATATTGCTTTAACTGAACAATCTTTGAAAATGGATCCTTTGATTCCTAGCTTCACACTGAGTGAGGTTAGTGACTATTCGTTAGATAAGTTCGTCGATGAACTTGTTGATCCACTTCCACGGGGAAGTGAAGACGTTTTCGATCTCGAAATCGAGCGTGATCTTCATGTTTTACCTACAATTCTCGAGGAATTCTCCGATGAATTTCCTTCTAATGAGAATGATGATCTTGTATCCGAGTATGACACACTTGATACATTGTCGGATATTTCTTGTGATGAAAAGATTGATGACACTTTTGTGACTTACTCGAATCCACTCTTTGAAGCTTCAATGAACAATAATCCATTGTTTCAAGAGGATTTTGAGAGCATCATACTTCCTACATCTCACAACCTTTGTGATGATGAGATACTCTTTAAGGAGGTTGATGAGTTTATTTACATAGACATTCCTTCGGAATTTGAGGAAGAGTCCAATGACGGTAATGAAAATCCTTGGTTTGATCACCCGATTTATGATGATGGTAATGCTGACCCGGAGGGAGAAATTACCTTTACTCCAATTCTCTTTCCCACTAGCTTTGATCTTAATGTACAGGTTTTTCATGCGACTCATTTTGAGTACCATGACCCCTTTGTTCACATTCATAAGAATGACAAGGTCAACAAAGTCATGCAAGTTGATACCACTATGGTTGAGACTTTTATCCCACCATTACCATGTGCTTTATATGATTTTGGATTAGCATGGGGGGACGACACCGTGTTGTCTATTCCTTTCTCTCCCGAGGACGAGGTATTTGACCGCAGAATCATTGAATTAGGGAAATCTTGGCCTTTCATCGATGTAATAATTGAAAGACTTTTTGATCATCTTGGTGCGAGTTTATCTCGGGGAGCATGCTATATCCATATCATGATTTGTGACCACCATCTCTTTTTGGAGATTTATGTTGCAGTTTTTGTTAGCCCTATATTTTATATAGTCGAACAAGAATGTAATAGGTCATCTTAGTCGTTATTGGTCTTGTATAGTAATAGGTTAGTCGGGAAAAGCGGGCTTGGACTTTAAGCTAATATTGTCTTTGTTAGGGGCTATATGCCCAAGTGAATGCCAAGCCCGGCCCAAGATGAAGCCCACAAAGGCCTTAGAGCCGTGACATATATAACCCTCTTCCACATGTGGAAGAGGGTGTTGGTTCATTTCATAAAACACCTAGTTTTAGTGTAAACCTTCCACTTCTCTCTCTACTCTCTCTCTCTACTTTTCTACTATTTCTCTCTCTAAATCTTGTGTTATGGATTGAATGGGAACAACAATTGGTATCAAGAGCCTATAGTGGATAGGTTATTGAAGATTCGTGTGTTGTGTTCTTGATTTTTCATGCCTATCTTGCTCTAAAAGTCACGTACCAAAATCTTTTTGCTGTTTTTATGGTTCATTCTTGATAAAAATCATCTACTTACTATTGGTAGTGATTTTGTATTGTTATCTTGGTTAAAAACACAAAATTTTTGGGTGCTTGATTCATTTTTAGGCTAAAAATCACGAATTTGTTGTGTTCTAGTACTATCCGAGAAAAAGGGGTATTTTTTATTCCTTGGTACGATCTGTGTATTGCGATTGCATAAACCTGGGGTTTCTACTTGCGATCCTATATCACGATCACTCACTACGATCCAGAGTGCGATCACCCACTACGATCTGGAGTGCGATCACTCACTACGGTCAAGGAGTGCGATCATAGGCTACGATCACTCGTTGCGATCACTGACTACGATCCAACGTTAGGATCTGAGTACGATCTAGTGACTACGATCCACAAATACGATCAAAGACTGCGATCTAACAGTACGATCTAAGAGTACGATCAAGGACTACGATCTGAGTACGATCTAAGAGTACGATCACGGACTACGATCTGAGTATGATCTAAGAGTGCGATGGGTATTGCGTTGGACATCAAAATTTTGTTTGAGTACTTATTAGACTTAGCCACTATCTAGACTAGTCTCGGAACCTAGTTTACACGAAGATTAAAAAAAAAGAGTTAAAAATTTTAGGTCAAGTAAATTCAAATTTTTTCCCTACTAGTTTTTGGCTATTTCTAACTCAATTTCAAAATTTGGCAATTCAAAATTTTTCGGCTTACCGTTTTGTCAAACTGAGGAATTTATTGTCGGACTGAAGATTCTCGGAACTCTACGAAATTTCAACCACACCTCATCACAACAAATCCACTAAGATCTGCAATTCATTCACAAGTATTCACCATGTCTAACAACAACATCAACGTTGCAACTGCTAATCAAATTCGTTTGGAACAAGGTGGCAACGGTAATCCACCTGTGCCCACTGCCGGTTGTTACGTTCAATGGAGATCTCGTTTTCTCAGATTTCTCGATGAAAAAGAAAACCGAACTGCTCTTCGTCACTGCCTTGAGAATCCACCTCCAGATTTTGAATTCAGACCAATTACCACACAGGCAGAGGATGGTACTTCATCAACTATACGAGCTATGGAGGATTTTGACACATGTTCTGCTAAGAAAAAGAAACTCCTCCAAGCTGAAGCTGATGCTGTAAACTTCATACTCACTGGAATTGATAACGATATATGTTCCACAGTTGATGCATGTCCTAATGCTATGGAAATGTGGAATGCAATTCATCGATTGAAGCAAGGTGAGTCGATCAATGTTCAAGATCTCGAGACTAATCTACTTTGGGAGTTTGGAAAATTGACATCTGAAGATGGTGAATCCATTGACTCATATTACTCAAGATTCTACAAAATGATGAATGAGCTTGTCAGAAATCAGTGCACCATCTCCAATCATCATGCCAACGTTTAGTTTCTACTTCAACTCAAACCGGAATGGCAAAGGTTTGTGACCTTGGTTAAACAAAGGGAAGATATCAAGACCATCTCCTATCACAAACTTTATGATATCTTGAAACAACATCAGAATGAAGTGAATGAACTAAGGGCTGAAAAGGCAGAACGATCTGCGAATTCTATTGCTTTTGTGGCTGCTACTTCAACAAAATCCGTTCCCCGTCAACAACCACCTACTCATTCCTCAAATTCATCAAGCTCATCCACCAAACCTCTAGCTATTGCTAAACACAAAGCAAAAGCAATTGTCCCCACTCCACCTCCAAAGTATGACACCGAGTCAGATGGAGACAGTGATGATGAACAAACTTCAAGGGACAAGAAGATTGAGGAACTCATGTCTTTACTCACCACAACTTATAAGAAGATCTACAAACCTACCAACAACAACCTCAGATCATCATCCAATGCTAGATATAAGGAAGTTGATCATGCACTTAGGTATGATCGTGATGCTAGGTATGATAATCAGAGGTTGCTGAATCAAGTTGGGGCTAGAGATACTGTAGGTACTCCGGTTGTGCAGAAGACTGGGATTCAATGCTTCAACTGCAAGGGATTTGGGCACATGGCTAGGGAATGCAAGAAGCTAAAACGGGTTAAGGATTCGGGATATCACAAGGAAAAGATGCTGCTGTGTAAGAAAGAAGAAGCAGGAATTCCACTCACAGCAGATGAAGTTGACTGGCGTGATGACACTGATGATGAAGCCGATGATCAAGAGTTGGAGGCACATTATGTGTACATGGAAAAGATTCAAGAAGTGATCCTAGAGACTGATGATACTTCTGGACCCATCTATGATTCTGAGCCACTTGAAAAGGTACCATCACATGATAACTATAATGTGTTTGCTAATGAACGACGTCATCCTGAGCAACCCGAAAGCATCAATGACACATATGTAATGGACACAAAGGATAGCAATATCTCTACGGATTCACAGCATATGTGTAATGATGACAGAAAATCTGTTCAGGATACTGACTCGGATGAGGACCGTGATTTGCTTGCGTCTATTATTGATTCTTTAAAACATGAAATTGAGGAAAATAAAGAGGCTAATAAACGTTTGAAGCAAGCAACCACATCCTTAGTCGAGGAGATAGACAGGCTTAAAGAGTGTGATTATGTAAAAGAAGCTGATCGACGGGTTGCGATAGCTAATGGTTTGGTATATGAACGTAAGGTGCTAAATGAAAAATATTGTTCTGAAGTAACACACGAAATTCATATGTCAAAACAAAAGATATTGGACCTTGAAGAACAACTGCTGCTACATAAACTCCAAATTACTGAATTAGAGTCGGTTAACAAAGAACAAACTGAGCTTTATAAAACTCGTGAAGAAAAGGATATTGAAAAAATTCTTGCTTTGGAAAAGTGAGTCGACACGTTAAACAACATTGTTTACAAAACGGGTCAGTCTATTCAAACTATGAATATGCTCAATAGAAATATGAAAACGAGTTTTGTCAAGCCTGAATATCTCAAGAAAGTTCAAACTACCAAGCCTGCTCTTTATGATATCGGTTGTTATGTTGATAATCTTGCTCTTATGCTTTCCCCTGACTGCGACGAAATCATTCGTCAACAAGAAGAAAGTCGATCAAACTTAAGTGATTTAATAAACCTTTCTGATTCTGATAATTATATTAAGTTTGTTACTCAAAAAGAACTTTCCAAAGAACAAAAGATGTACAATAGTGTTCCACCACCAAGTGATGAACCCCAAAAGAAAGTTTCTTTAAAAAGGAGTTTCAAAAAGCAATCAATTTTGTTAGAAAAACAAATTTCGGATGAAAAACGTAAATGGGATGAGAAAAGCAAAAGTGTTCAGCAATTTGAGTTTATAAAACAAGGGGTTTTAAATTTGTACAAAGGTGTCGTCGACTATGAAAAGGTTTCTAGGGATACCATTTGGAATATTAAACCTAACCCACAAGTAGAATTCATCATTCAACAATGCATTGTTCCAACAATTGATGATCTTTCATAAAATGTGGAAATGTTTTATAATGCTCTCACTGAGGAAATGTTAACTGATTTAAGCTATGTCAAATCTCTTAAAGATGAAGTTGACTTTCTTCAAATTAAATTAAAGACACAAGAACACCAAATTTCTAACGAAATTAATCGACTTTCTAAGGAATACTTTTATGCTGACCATATGAATTCTATTCTTGGTGTGTATACCGATCTTGATCAATATTGTCATGTAGCATGTCTAGTGTCAGAATCGGATGAGAAATGTCGCAATCTTGAAGTAGAGCTTTCAAAACAAATTCAGTCATATAACAAACTTTCGAAAAGTGTTTCTCAACTTGAGAAACACTCCATTTCTCTTGAAGTTGCTTTACAAAAAGGTGAAAAATCTCATAATCATAAAAAGTGTCAAGAAATGTCAGCTTCTTCGTTTCGTCTACTAAATCAAAAAGATTTCGAAATAAATGATTTGAAAGCTCAGCTAAAAGAAAGGGACATAGCCATAAGTGAGTTACAGAAACTCATTGAGAAAATGAAAGGAAAGTCTGTTTTGGGTAAACCATCCGCCGTTCGTCAACCGAATGCGGTTAAATGCCCCAAATCATCTATTTTGGGACAATCCCCATAGACTTCGCCTAAGATAGGAAATGATAAGAGTAGCAATGTGATAGCACCTGGAATGTATAAGATGAACACTAAGCCCACTCAAACTGGAACATCGCGGGTACCTGAGAATATTAGGAAAACTAATCAACGTGTGTCTTCTTCTACAGGAGTAATCCCCACTACTAGCGTTAGCGGACCACAGCTTAAGAGCAATACAATGCAAGATAAGGTCATGCCTAACAATAGTCAAGGAAAGAAGTTGGAAGTAGAAGACCACCGTAGGAATTTTAAGTTTTCTAAGAATAAAACGTCTGTAACTGCATGTAATGACAGTTTAAATGCTAAGACCTCGAATGTTGAATTTGTTTGTGTTGAATGTGGAAAATGTGTTCGTACTTTCAATCATGATGCCTGTGCTCTTAATCATAATGGTGTGAATACTAGAACTAGGAAGCCTATTCGTGTGCCCACTAGTACTAGTGAACCCACAAGAACTTTGAACCAATCCACTGATCAACCACTTAAGAAACTAAGTGCGTTAGAATCCACTACTCTACGTAAACAAAGCAGGTTAAAAAAGATTTATGAGAACATGATTAGGAAATGTACACGGGGGTATTCAAAATTTACACCACCCGAATACAAATGGGTACCTAAGACAACCCCTATTCTAATTGGGTCTATGAATGTTAGCTTGCCTTTAGAATCTAGGTCCACTACTATTTTGGAACCCGTTTCTATCAAGGGCTCCCATTTGTCAAATGCTACATTGTCTTCAAATTCTTCTGCAGCTCGTCGAAATCATCCTATTCATAATGGACTCCGGGTGCACAAAGCACATGACGGGAAATCTCAAGCTTCTCATTAACTTCGTGGAGAAGTTTCTGGGTACGGTGCGGTTTGGAAATGATCAGTTTGCACCGATACTTGGATATGGCGATTTGGTTCAAGGAAATCTCACTATCAAACGGGTTTATTACGTCGAGGGACTGAATCTCAATTTATTCTCGGTTGGTCAATTTTGTGATGCGGATTTGGAAGTGGCTTTTCGGAAATCTACTTGCTATGTTAGAGACTACGATGGGAATGACCTTCTTACAGGTTCTCGTGGTTCTGATCTCTACACAGTAACTCTTCAAGACACATCTTCAACAAATCCAATTTGCTTAATGGCTAAAGCTTCTTCATCTCAAGCATGGTTATGGAATCAACGATTGTCACATCTCAACTTTGACACCATCAACTTGCTTTCGAAAAAGGATATTGTGACCGGTCTCCCAAAGTTAAAATTCGTCAAAGACCATCTTTGTTCTTCTTGTGAGTTAGGGAAAGCAAAACGGAAGTCTTTCAAATCAAAGACTACCCCAGGCTCAAAAGGACGATTGGAACTTCTACACATGGATTTATGTGGTCCCATGCGTGTAGAGAGTATTAAAGGGAAAAAGTATATTCTCGTGATTGTTGATGATTACTCTAGATACACATGGACTTTCTTCTTAAGGTCCAAAGATGAAACACCAGAGGTTCTCAAAAACTTTCTCAAGATAATACAACGCAATCTTCAAGCTCAAGTCTTAACCATAAGAACGGATAGGGGAACTGAATTTTTGAACAAGAACTTGCAATCTTACTTTCAAGAAGAAGGCATCGAACATCAAACGTCTATTGCTCGAAATCCTGAACAAAACGGCGTTGTCGAAAGACGGAACCGTACTTTGGTTGAGGCTGCTCGAACAATGCTTTCTGCTTCAAAATTACCGCTATTCTTCTGGGCTGAAGCAATTGCAACTGCCTGTTATACTCAGAATCGTTCTCTCGTCATCCCTAGACATGAAAAGACACCTTACCACATCATCAATAGCAGGAAACCTACTGTCAAATTCTTTCACGTATTTGGATCTTTATGCTACATCCTTAAAGACGGTGAGAATCTCGACAAGATGAAAGAAAAAGGTGATGCATGTATTTTTGTGGGGTATGCTACATTGTCGAAATAATATCAAGTCTATAACAAGAGAACAAAGATTATTGTCGAAACAATTCATGTGAACTTTGACGAATTGCCACACATGGTACTCGATCACAACAGCTCAAGTCCCACACCTCAATGTCTAGCGATGGCACCTACACAAAACAATGTACGTCCCGTGCAAGAATGTCAAGAAAGTACTCCTACAGCAGACTCGACGGATACGACACAAATGAATGAGTTGGTTGATTTATATGATCCAATGTTTGATGAATATTACTATGGAAACAAAGAGGTTGTGTCAAAGCCTTCCGCTGTTAATACTGCTGATGCACCCGAACAAAGTCAACAAGACACAACTGCATCTACTTCAGCAACCGTTGCTCAAGAGACAATTCCAGTGGATACTCAACAAACTCAAGAAACAGTCATACAACCAACATCACCAACCGTCAATGCTGAAGGAGGAAACAACAATCAAGCAGTCGATGCACAACCTGACAAAGAAGAATTTATCAATCCATTCGGTACACCGGTACACGAAGTCGGAGAGTCTTTGTCACACTCCCAAAATATCAGAGTATAATGGCAACAAGGGAGTGGTGACGTCATGATTATCATACACACACAGTTACAAAGAACGACCTCTAAATGAGACGTTCGGAAAATTGATCACTTGCATTTGATAAAATAAAGATTTTTAACATGGTGCGGAAGCATAAAAACTGGTCACAGATACAAAAACATAGTTTTCAAATAGTACAAATGATCTTTATTTTCAATAGAAATGACGGCAATGCATGAGACCTCACATAGCATCTTCATTCTTAATACCTGAGAAAAACATTGCTAAAGTGTCAACATAAAGTTGGTGAGTTCATAGGTTTAGTTAATTTGAAGTGTTTAATGAACCACAAGATTTTCCCAAACACGATGACAATATAACAAATACAAAGTCATCATAAAAGCATTTATTACAGTCTAAGCTCGTGACACCGAAGCGTTAACAACACCGGCAGTATAATCATATAAATGTAGCCCAACTGGACGCCTAAACCCACGACATCCTATCTTAGACTCAAATGAAACTGTGCCCGCTTGTCCCCTGTTGGACCAAGACGGACAGGGGCATCAACCCCGATAGATCTATCCATAACATTCGCGCTTACACAAAGTAATTAACGGTTCACGATTCACGGGCCAAAGCAACTGGGTTTTAAGTGGGACTCAGACTAGTATATAAATCAGTTAATGCACTTGTGTTCATATGTTAAATCAAGCAATGTCTCACCCCAAAAAGCAGTAAAAGTAGTTAAAAAGTGGGGCTATAAACTCACCTCAAATGATAGTCAAGCAAAAGTTATCAAACAGTAGGCACGGAAAAATGCTCGCAACAACGTCAACCCAAACCGCAGCCTAGCAATAATAATAACTAGCTAAGCTACAAGTAAAGCAATTAAATAATTATTCCTACATTACATTGTACTTGCATCAATTAATTAATAAATAAAAATATTTACTTTTTATTTCAAAAGTTAAACTATATAATAAAGTGTCAACTTTTATAAATAACTACGCACACAAAAATAATTAATTTAAAACGACACTAGGACAGACACTGTATAAAATTAGACGCGAAAAATAAATATATTTTTAGTTTGGGTCAATTGGTATTTGGTCTCTATCTATGTCCAATAATAGTCCAAGTCTCAGTCCAATATAGTCCAAATAATAATGCGGTCCTAATCCTAATTTTTGTCCAATAATTATATACCATTCCTCTTTGTCTTATTATTTTTAGAGTCAATTAATATGAAGGTCACAAAAATAAATAGATAAAGTGATCGTCCCTTTTGGGTCGTCTATAAATAAATTATGAGACCCTTGCCCGGGACCCACTTTAATTGGGCCTTTTAGTTCGGTTAGAGTCAATGGGACTCGGCATATACGACTTACACGAAGAATGCCTAATCCCACGCTCCACGCGCGAACCGTGACACCAATTTAGTCCGGGTCAAATTATATTAATATTTATTTAATGTTTATTAAGTTTTAATTTTTATGTTTAAATTAATTAAGGGGTCAAATTTTGATAAGTCTACTAATTAAGCAGGGTTTAATTTTTATTTAAATCTTTATACCTACACACTAATACTATGTCAATGCCATTTTATTTGTTCTCTTGCTCCCCCTGACACGCTGTTATAACAGTGGTACTATCAATATATATTTTATTGTTATTCTTTTGTTATCTTCTTCATTACTCGACGTACAGGGAAAAAAATAAAACGCAACACAATTGTTGACATATGACTAACCGTAACTTCTACCTTAAAATATGACTTCGTTAATCGACGGTTTTCAAAAATTCAAATTGCACGATAACCGTTACGACATCGACTATAAATCCCACCAAAAAATGACACGATTGGACGTGGTTTTGACTCGGTATACTCGTTTGAACAACATATTTACACAAAAACTTAAAACTCAATTTTTAGCTAATATGATTCGAAACCCTTTGTTTAAAGAACTTGTGTTACTCATAAGCAAAAAGTTTACATACGAAAAAAAATGTTTTGTTCACGTTTTCGACGTACCCATTTAAGACATTTTCGAATAAGGTTTTATGATTTCATGTAAAGAGCTTGTTTAGTAGTTGCAAGAAATGATTTTGTGCAAGTACAAGTAATGACATATAAAAGAAAATAACACAAAGATTTAGAGGCTTACAAAGCTTCACGAGAAGATAAACCGAAACACGAATCGAATGACAGAAACCCTAACTGAAAGCTTACTCGAAACCCTAATTCGCCTTAAACCCGAAAGATAAACCAGATGTGATACCAAAATGGTCCTAGCTCAAAACCACCTATCAACTCGACCCGCGTGAAAGCTTAGCTTCGCGTCCATTCATCATTTTATGCTTCAATATGATTTCTTATATTCGAAAGGGATGTGTTTTTGTATGTGTAAGTGATTTGTGTTTGAGTTTAGGTTTGAAGTAATAACTTGAAAAAAAATGGAAATGAGAAAGATGGAGCTTATGTGTGTTATGTTGCTTCGACAGAGAGAAGGAATGGAGGAAAAAGTGAGTTTGTGATGTGTGTTTTATGGGAGAATGAGGGGTATAGATGTTAGTTGATGTATAAAAGAATGGGAAGGGTTAGAGTAGCTTTAGGTTATGTAAGGATTTATTCCCTCTATTTTTGGTAAAATACAAATCACTAGTCCTTGCTTTTGGTTCTACTCAAATGTATAATACGTGAGGTTTGAGAGGCTAGCTCGGTAGGAGGAAAAGAAATAAAGGCCAAGTAGTTTTGAGAAGTATTGAAAGTAAGAAGATATTTTGCTCTTTATAGGTTTACTGATTGTTTATTAGATGATGTTAGTGGGGGATTTTGAATTATTTAGAATGGTGTGGTAGTAGTGATGTTGTATTAATGGTGGGGTAAAAAGGTAGTATAGTAGTGTACTAGGATAAATGTAGGTAAAAGTATAAGTATTATTGGGTATAATAAGGCTTGTAAAATTGTTAGTTTAACTCGTTAACATTTGGTGTTTATGCTCTATTGAGGAAGTGATGAATGACACGATTATTCCTAGTGACTCCAAATAATGCTAAGTACAAATAATAACACATAACAAATAAAAAAAATAACGATATTCCATAAATATGAGATAACTTCTCAATTTGTTAAATCCACAAGGTTCAAAGCTCAAATTAAATAAATACATGGGAAAAATAAAGATGAAAAATTGACGGATGTCACAGTATCCCCATGTTTTAGAGATTTTGTCATGAAATCAAGACGTTGTTGTAGTAGGGTGATTAGCGAAAAGATGAGGATACTTGCTCTTGAATTGGTCTTCACGTTCCCGCGTGTATTCTGGACCTCTACGTGCATTCCAACGGACTTTCACGATAGGTATACGACTTTGCTTGAGCTGTTTGACCTGACGGTCCATGATCTCCACCGGTTCTTCTACGAAGTTGAGTTTGTCGTCGAGTTGGATCTCTTCTAAAGGAATAACGAGTGTCTCGTCGGATAAGCATTTCTTCAGATTGCAAATGTGGAACACATTATGCACTCGGCTAAGTTCTTGAGGTAACTCCAAACGATAGGCCACGGGGCCAATTCTCTCTATGATCCTGAATGGTCCAATGTAACGAGGATTCAACTTTCCACGCTTTCCAAAGCGAATTACACCCTTCCAAGGTGAGACCTGCAACATGACTCTATTGCCAACCTCAAACTCAAGAGGTTTGCGTCTCATGTCATCATAACTCTTTTGTCGATCTCTTGCGGCTTGCATACGGCTCTTGATCTTAAAGATCTTCTCAGTAGTCTCATGTATGATCTCGGGTCCAGTGAGCTGAGCATCACCAACGTCCGCCCAACACACGGGTGAACGAAACTTTCTACCATACAATGCTTCGAACGGTGCTGCCTTAATGCTAGTGTGATAACTATTATTGTATGAGAACTCCACCAATGGCAGATGCCTATCCCATCCATTTCCAAAGTCGATCACACAAGATCTCAGCATATCTTCTAGGGTTTGTATGGTCCTTTCACTTTGACCGTCAGTTTGGGGATGATACGCAGTCCTCATATCCAACTGCGTTCCCAACGCTTTCTGCAGCGACTTCCAAAACTGTGAAGTAAATCGGCTATCTCGGTCAGAGATTATAGACACAGGCACACCATGCCTCGTGACTACTTCCTTCAAGTATGTTCTTGCTAACTTATCCATTCCATCTGTCTCCTTGATTGGTATGAAGTGAGCCGATTTGGTGAGTCGGTCGACGATAACCCAAATAGTGTTAAATCCAGCCGAGGTTTTAGGTAGCTTTGTAATGAAATCCATAGTGATTCTTTCCCACTTCCATTCTGGTAGTTCGAGTTGTACCAATAGTCCTGATGGTTTCATGTGTTCGGCCTTGACCTTGGCACAAGTCAAGCACTTGCCAACATATGTAACAATGTCCGCCTTCATGTTTGGCCACCAATACAACATCTTAAGGTCATGATACATGATAGGTGTGAAAACACCCATCCTTTTTACCACTTAATTGCAATAATAACCGAGCCAAAACGTGTATTTCATGTCATTTATGTCGGAATTATGCGTGGTTTGTGTTTTTGTTGTGATTTAGGACGAAAAGGTGAAAAGTGGAGAAAACACGGCATTCACGGGCTTTTATCGAAGAAAAAGACGAAAGATGAAGTCGAAAGATCAAGAGTGGAAAAAGAACTGAAGTCCAAGACCAATTCTGAAGATTTATCGAAGAAAAAGTCAAAGGACGGAAGTTTACTAAAAAGCCGAAGAACTCGAGTCTTATTTATAAAGAAAAATCAAGACGAGTTAAAGAAATCCCAAGACAAAGTCCAAGATTAACAAAAGATAAAGAAGAAAAGGACTTAAGTGTGCAATTAAGGCAAAGAGGAAAGAGGGAGGAAGCTTCCTAAGCTCCTCCCTAATCACCCCTATATATAGATGATCCTAGTTTCATTTTCATGTTGTTGGGTGGTTTGACAAACCACCACTTCCACCACTTTTATACTTGTTATTTCATTTCTTGCACTTTAATTTTCTTGTTATGCACCTTTAATCATTTAAATTCCAAGTAAGTTTTCATTTATTGTTCTTGAATCTTGAATCTTTACTTTTCTTGTTTAATCTCTCATCTTCCTTTCTTGATTCTAGTTTACTTTTGGCGCGAATTACATATGATCCGTGTTGTTCATTAATGTTTTCGTGCTTAAAAAGTTCATCTTTTTATGGTTTGATTTAAAAGTTGTTTATTTTAAGTTTGGAACGGTTGTTATTTGTGCTTATTAAGCCTTTTTCACGTTTGGTTCGTTTAAGTTTGGTGTTAGCTTATTCCTTTAGCTTATAGCCTAGCTTATTGTTTCGAATCCCACACAAATCAGAAAGGCTAAACCCCTTTCCGATCGAGTTATTCCGACCAGCTCCTCACCCTTTTTCCGATCACCCAATCGGAAAAGGGTTTGGTTATTCCGATTGGCTTGTTTTAGTGGATTCCGATTGTGATGGTTTCTTAACATTCCGATTGGGTTCTTTTTGAGTATTCCGATCATGTCCCTTCTAAAACATTCTGATCACTTCCCTTCTCACATTCTGCTTCATTTGTATTCATTCCGATTAGGGCCATATTCCGACGGTGGGAGTGTTTACATTCCGATCGACAAATCGGAATGTATTCCGATTGGACCTGTCTTTTAAACATTCCGATTGGCTGATTGTTTTGTTTTACTATTTTGTTTTAGTTTAAGTGTCAATGTTTCTCGTTTTATTTTTAGTCTATTTTAATTGCGTCTTGCATTTTTATTTAGTTGTCAATTTACTTTTCGTTAAGCTTTAATTTTATGTCATTTAAGTTCTCGTCATTTACTTTTAACGTTTTAAATTTTGCACCGTTTTACGTTTCAACTAGTTTTAGTTTTAAGTACTCGTCCTTTATTTTTAAGTCTTGCACATTTATTTTACCAAAACCAAAATCATTGTTTTCACCAAGAACAACTAATCTCACACAATTAACCCAGAGATCAATTCGAGAAGATACCGAGAAACGAACTTTCATCATAGCAAATCACTCGTGTCCAAAATTTTCAAAAATCCCCAAAACATTTAAAAAATCATAAAAGGCATTTCTTTTTCAAAGTTTTCCACCAAAAATATTCTTCTTGCTCATCTATTTTTCTTAATGGATTCTTATGTCTATTGCGTTGGGTGCGGGAGACGATTGTACGGGAACGACTCATGTCAATGGTGTACATGTGAGTGGTGTGGCAACGATATCAACAATACACAATTCATAAGCGGATTTTGCCCTTTGTGCAACTCGACTAATTCGTCCTTTTGGAACCCACCTACTCTTTCCCCGTGCATATATTGTGGAAGTGATTCTCATTGGCATGTTTCGTGCCCGGTTCGACACCCGTATGATTATGGGCAAGAACCGGGGTACAATTATGACAATGATAATAGCTATCCACAAGACGCATCCGATCTTTCTCCTTACCCATTTTGCAACAACTGTGGGGGTCCTCACGATACCTATTATTGTCAACCAATGAATTATTATGAGCAAAGTCCGTGTCCTCAGTTTTCTTCACCAATGGATTATTATGAACCAAACCCGGTTCCTAATTCTTCTCAACCGATGAACTACTATGAGCCACAACCATGCTATAATTCAGGTTTTCAACATTTTGAACCCCCACAACACCCCATCGATCATCAACCCTCCTTTGAACATTTGAGCCCCCACGAACAATGGGACACTCTTGTTAAGCAAGGTCAACAACTTCAAGACGCTTTCACCAAGATCATCGAGAAATGTCAAGAGGATCAACGACAGGAGCAAATATCGAATATCGAGACTTCTACTCCTCCTCCGGTGTATCCATACTATTACGATGATGATGACGATGAGCCTACTATTTCTTGGAATGATCTTACTGCTCAATGTCCTAGTGCTATTTTCATTCCTCCTCTCAATATCCCAAACGTGTCCAAGGATTGTGATACATTGAGTAAGCTTAGTAATGTTGCTCTTGATAAAGTGTTTGGTGATGAGGTTTGTGACATAGCGGCTGCTATGGAGCTTGAGGACGACGTTGCTCTTACGGAAGAGGTCGATCCAAATGATGACGATTTTTCTCCAAGCTATGAGAATTTCACTTTTGAAATTTCTCCATCTCCACCGGGAGATGCGGGTGATGACGATTTATTCTCTCCGATTTACGAGAAGTTCACCGATGAACATGATCTTGTGGATAAGGTGGAAGACGTGCTTCTTCGAGATAGATTACGGAAAGTGCACCTTCTTATTGCTCAAATCGAAGCGTTGACTTCTCCTCCTCTTTCCGAGTCTTTGCCTCCATCTATTCCTCCCGTTGAAGATAATGACCCATTGCTGGAAGAAATCGACATTCACTCCATGCCTCCAGGTATTGATGATAATGATCTGGAGGGGGACATTATTTATGATAATTTGTTGCAGGAAGATATTGTCCCAAGTCCCCCTACCTTTCATCCTCCCCTTTAGCCACTATCACGGAGGATGAGTGCTTTGACCCGGGAGGTGACATTGATTATGCTATGATTGATAACAATACGGCTTTGCCGCTTGCTCAGCCTCCATTGTCTTTGGGGGAGAACAATGTGCTTACTTTACCCACCCCACCTCCCGTGGATCTTGAATTCACATACTTCTCGTATGTTGAAAGGACCTTTCTCCCATTCAAGACTTATCCTCCCGCCTCTCCTTTGTTGATGTCCTCTGGGAACGAGGACAAGGTCTTTGATCCCGGTATCACATTCGAGGCTTCCCCATGGACCATTTAATTCGGGGACGAGTCAGGCTCGTGACTCGGTTAACAAAAACAAGCGCTTTTTGGGAGGCAACCCAGTTATCTATCTATCTTTATCATAAGTGTAGGGGGGAGCCCCGTGGTGTTTCTTGCTTTCTTTCTTATCATGTGCAGGGTTAGAGCTTCAAAGACACACTCTTGGTGACTTTTGACTAACCGTGATTCTATGTTCCCATCTTCCCGGTTCTATCCTAAACTCTTTTCGATTCACTATTTTATATTTCTCAATATTAAAATAGGAATCTCTTTAGTTGTCTTTTTCTTTGCGAAATTTAAACAACGTGCACAATGTCCTAAGTGTAGGGGAGTTTACTCCCACATGCTTAAACATTGAGGATAATGTTTATATTAAGTGTAGGGGGGACTTCTATCGAAGTTAAGTGGCCTTTTCCTTGTATTTGTCCTCATTTTAACCGGAAAATCAATTTTTCGACATTTTTCAAGATTTTTGATCTATTTTGGCCTATTAGTTTTTACTTTTGTATAGTTATTTTATTTCCTTATTAGAATAAATTTTAATAAAGTGGTTTTAAATTTTCAAACGTTGTGAATCTTTTGACTCAACCCGAGTTTACTTGTCTAAGTTTACTCTAGCTAGTATCCTTAACGTGTTTAAGTCATGTTTTGCTAGGCTTTTATATAGGGAGCTATAAAACGTGAAAGTCTTAACTCTCACGGGTTAAGAACAAGAACTTTTCGCAAGTTCCTATAATTGATCCTAGAGAGTCGTTTATCAAGGGAACTTTAAAATGCGATTTCTAAACTTGAAAAAGTCTAAGAATTTGCAAGATCCTATAGATGACTCGAAAACCCAAAGCTTTGATTTAATAGGCTAAGCATCCACGAGTCTCATTCTTTGAGATTTTAAATTGTGGAGAACGAGAGATGATAGAGTCAATTATAAGTTTGGTATTCTTTCGTGAATTTATGTGAGTTAATTATAAGCCTATTCTCCCATCGCTTGTTAATAAACTTATCTGCAATAAATAAGGTTGTACGATTTGAAAAGTTACTTAGCTTCTAGCCCAAGATCGTTTAAAAGTTGCTCGGTATGGATTAGAGTTCATAGACAAGGCATAACTTATTGAAGCGGGATGCGAAGATTGGCGAGTCCAAAAAGGTCCTAACAAGGCATGAGGGCTATGTTTTGTTGCTAAAGATCCTAAGTGATGTGAAGAATCATTTATCGAAAATCTATATGAAGGATCGAGACACACGACGAAAAGCAAAAACTCCCCAAAAGTCATGGAGAAGTGTATCCGAAAAGACCCTAGCAAGGTATGAGGATAAATAGATCCAAGTCATAAAAGGAGGCGGATTGTTGTATATCAAAGTCCAAAATAAAGATTGGAGAAAAATGAAGAAGTCATGGTCCAAATATGAATCTCTCAAAACTTCAAGTGAAGAAATTCCTATTATGAAGAGAAGACCATTATTTCATGAACGTCTCTCAAGATTCGAAGTATGAAGTCGCTGCCAAATATCGGTCCGAGAAAGGTCTCAAATCGCGAAGCGAGTTATGCCAAGATATGAACTTTATGAGGTCCCGAGAAGCAGTTGTAAAAGATTTTATCCTTTAGCTAACTATTGATTAAATCGTTCACTTTATTTTCGGACTAAATAACTATCGAAATAAGTCAAAAATGCATCCCCGTGATCATTCAAGACAACAATAAAATATAAGAGATACCCCTAGGAATAAGGGAGTCTAAGTGAGTAATTGGCCCACATGAGTCCGTGTTAGTTTGCTAACTTATAATAACAATGATCTCGTTTTTAAGCTTGGTTTGGATAAAGTGAAAACTTGAGGATGATGATCAATCACGACATTTCCAAAACCCAAGGTATGTTTTTAATTTCTTTACTTTGAATGTTTATAATTTTCTATCTCTTTAATAAAGGCCAACGTGGATTGATTATGATGAAAAGTGTAAACTTGCTTTGTAACTAATGCATTGCATGAGGACATTGCAATGGTTAAGTGTAGGGGATTTGATAGGTGTGAAAACACCCATCCTTTTTACCACTTAATTGCAGTAATAACCGAGCCAAAACGTGTATTTCATGTCATTTATGTCAGAATTATGCATGGTTTGTGTTTTTGTTGTGATTTATGAAGAAAAGGTGAAAAGTGGAGAAAACACGGCATTCACGGGCTTTTATCGAAGAAAAAGACGAAAGATGAAGTCGAAAGATCAAGAGTGGAAAAAGAATGGAAGTCCAAGACCAATTCTGAAGATTTATCGAAGAAAAAGTCAAAGGACGGAAGTTTACTAAAAAGCCGAAGAACTCGAGTCTAATTTATAAAGAAAAATCAAGACGAGTTAAAGAAATCCCAAGACAAAGTCCAAGATTAACAAAAGATAAAGAAGAAAAGGACTTAAGTGTGCAATTAAGGCAAAGAGGAAAGAGGAGGAAGCTTCCTAAGCTCCTCCCTAATCACCCCTATATATAGATGATCCTAGTTTCATTTTCATGTTGTTGGGTGATTTGACAAACCACCACTTCCACCGTTTTTATACTTGTTATTTCATTTCTTGCACTTTAATTTTCTTGTTATGCACCATTAATCATTTAAATTCCAAGTAAGTTTTCATTTATTGTTCTTGAATCTTTAATCTTTACTTTTCTTGTTTAATCTCTCATCTTCCTTTCTTGATTCTAGTTTACTTTTGGTGCGAATTACATATGATCCGTGTTGTTCATTAATGTTTTCGTGCTTAAAAAGTTCATCTTTTTATGGTTTGATTTAAAAGTTGTTTATTTTAAATTTGGAACGGTTGTTATTTGTGCTTATTAAGCCTTTTTCACGTTTGGTTCGTTTAAGTTTGGTGTTAGCTTATTCCTTTAGCTTATAGCCTAGCTTATTGTTTCGAATCCCACACAAATCGGAAAGGCTAAACCCCTTTCCGATCGAGTTATTCCGACCAGCTCCTCACCCTTTTTCCGATCACCCAATCGGAAAAGGGTTTGGTTATTCCGATTGGCTTGTTTTAGTGGATTCCGATTGTGATGGTTTCTTCACATTCCGATTAGAACATTTTGCTTAACATTCTGATTGGGTTCTTTTTGAGTATTCCGATCATGTCCCTTCTAAAACATTCCGATCACTTCCCTTCTCACATTCCGATCATGCTTCATTTGTATTCATTCCGATTAGGGCCATATTCCGACGGTGGGAGTGTTTACATTCCGATCGACAATTCGGAATGTATTCCTATTGGACATGTCTTTTAAACATTCTGATTGGATGATTGTTTTATTTTACTATTTTGTTTTAGTTTAAGTGTCAATGTTTCTCGTTTTATTTTTTGTCTATTTTAATTGCGTCTTGCATTTTTATTTTTCAATTTACTTTTCGTTAAGCTTTAATTTTATGTCATTTAAGTTCTCGTCATTTACTTTTAACGTTTTAAATTTTGCACCGTTTTACGTTTCAACTAGTTTTAGTTTTAAGTACTCGTCCTTTATTTTTAAGTCTTGCACATTTATTTTACCAAAACGAAAATCATTGTTTTCACCAAGAACAACTAATCTCACACAGTTAACCTAGAGATCAATTCGAGAAGATACCGAGAAACGAACTTTCATCAAAGCAAATCACTTGTATCAATACATCTTGTCAGATCCCGGATGTATGGAGTATTTTGACTTATGCGACTCATGCATAATCAAAGGTCGTAGGTCACCATGGCACGGTAACCAACTCCTATTATCAAGGCATAATGTTCCATCCGAGCGAGCTTCTAACTTCTTTATCATGCCTTCAACATCTTGAGTCTTGAGAATTTCCTCCTCGACTGCCTCCTTCTGAGCCTTGAGAATTAAGGATGAAAGATCTAAGCCAATGGTCATCACCAAGGCTTTCACTCTAAGAATCCTCTCCTTTCGACTCAAAGCGTCAGCTACGACATTTGCCTTGACCGGGTGATAACGGATCTCACAATCGTAATCACTGAGCAACTCTAGCCAACGTCGTTGTCTCATGTTGAGTTCTTTTTGATTCAAGATGTGTTGTAAACTTTTATTATCAGTGAATACAACACACTTTGTGCCATAAAGGTAGTGTCTCCATATATTTAGGGCAAACACCACTGCTCCTAGCTCTAGATCATGAGTTGTGTAGTTCTTCTCGTGCACTTTTAGTTGTCTTGATGCATAAGCAATGACCTTATTCCTTTGCATCAACACCGTACCTAACCCTTTTATGGATGCATCACAATATACCACAAAGTCTTCGTTACCTTCGGGTAGGGCTAGTATAGGTTCTTCACATAACATTTGCTTCAATGTTTGGAATGCCAAATCTTGATCTTCTTTCCACTCAAACTTCTTATCCTTTTGAGTTAACTCCGTCATTGGTTTAGCTATCCTGGAGAAACCCTCAATGAATCTCCTATAGTAACCAGCAAGACCTAAAAATTGGCGGATCTCCGTGGGTGTTGTAGGAGTCGTCCAATCTTTCACAACCTCGATCTTAGCAGGATCAACGTGAATACCACTACTATCGATTACATGCCCAAGGAATTGCACTGTGTTTATCCAAAACTCACATTTAGAAAACTTTGCATAAAACCTCTCCTTCCTCAGCAGCTCTAGTATGGTCTTCAAATGTTCCTTGTGTTCTTCTTCATTACGTGAGTAAATGAGAATATCATCAATGAATACGATCACAAACTTGTCCAAGTATGGCTTGAAAACTCGGTTCATGAGATCCATGAATACCGCGGGTGCGTTTGTCAAACCAAAAGGCATAACTTGGAACTCGTAGTGTCTGTATCGGGTTCTGAAAGCCGTCTTATGAACGTCTTCTTCTCTAACCCTTAGCTGATGATATCCCGACCTTAAATCAATCTTCGAGTATATGCTAGATCCTTGCAATTGGTCGAAAAGATCGTCAATTCTTGGCAATGGGTAACGGTTCTTTATCGTCAGCTTATTCAACTCTCGGTAATCAATACACATCCTAAAGGATCCATCTTTCTTTTTGACAAATAGGACCGGTGCTCCCCAATGTGAGGAACTCGGCCTAATGAAACCTTTGTCAGAAAGTTCCTTTAGTTGTTCAGCTAGCTCCTTCATCTCTGCTGGTGCTAAGCGGTATGGTGCTCTAGCAACGGGTGCAGCACCTGGTGTAAGCTCTATGTGAAACTCCACTTGTCGTGTTGGTGGTAATCCCGGTAAGTCTTCTGGAAATACGTCTGGAAAATCTCTAACGATCGGTACATCTTCAACCTTCTTCTCATGATCTTCTTCTTCCTCCTTTTGCGTTACTTGAACCAAGAACACTAGACATCCCTTCTCAATGTATCTTTGGGTTCTAATACATGAGATGACTTCCAGTCTTGATCTATTCTTCACTCCACTTCTTTCGCCTTGTATGATTAGTACATCGTTTCCATAAGGAACACGGACGCACTTCTCATGACATACAATTTCCGCGTGCTGCTTCGACATCCAATCCATTCCAATGATGACATCAAAACTTCCTAATTCTATGGGGAGTAAGTCGATACTGAACGAATGATCTTGTAACCTTTGACTACATCCTTTCAGAATAGCATCGGTGATCACTGACTTCCCATTGGCTAGTTCTACGTTATACTTAATATCTAACGCAGTAGGGGTAATATGTAGGCGTTCACTAAATGCAGATAACACAAAACTCCTATCCGCACCAGAATCAAATAGTACTGAAGCATAGTTGTTATTGACTAGGAACGTACCAGTCACAACATTGTTGTCTTGCACTGCAGCCTCAGCACTCAAATGATACACCTTGCTAGGTGCCGTGAATCCACTTGGAGCACTGGTTGTGGCTCGGTTATTTCCTCCCCGGTTCCCCTGGTTCTGCCTCTGGTTCCCTTGGTTGTGGTTTTGGTTGCCTCAAATTTGATTACCACGACCTTGGTTCCCACTGCTTGGACACTTATTCTTGTAATGTCCTTTCTCTCCACACCCAAAACAAGTAACATTCTCTCCTTGTCCACCTTTAGTTCCCGGTCCTCTTTGGTTAGCAGGACGGGGTGGTGCTCGACACTCCTTTGCCTTATGTCCAGCCTTCCCACAGTTGTAGCATGTAGGAGGACATGCTCCCTCGTGGTGTCGGCCACACTTTCCACAGAAAGGAAATCTTCCAACATAGTTTCCAGCATTACTTTTCCCAGCAGTAAACACTCTAGCCACCTCTTGACGCTTGTTTTGACTGTAGTTATTAGTGTTGTTGTTGTTATTGTTGTTTTAGTGATTACCAGACCACTTCCTCTTGTCTCCAGTATTCTCCCCCAACTCTTGCACCACTTGGTACATCAAACTCTGAGCCATATCGATTGCCTCATGCAAGTCATTTGGCTTTGATGAAGTCACATTCCCCTTGATGTTCAACGGTAAGCCCTCAATGTATCGCTCCAACAATCGGTCATCGTTGGGCACCATTTCGGGACACAACAAAATTAGCTCTTGAAAGCGCTGATTGTAAGCAGTAAGGGCGGTACCCTTGACTTTCAAGTTCCATAGCTCAACCTCCATTTGTTTGACCTCATTTTGTGGACAATACTTCCTAACAAACATAGCCTTGAACTCACTCCAAGGTGTAGCTTGTGCAACATCAATGGTCACTGCACGAGCATAAACATTCCACCAAGTCAAAGCACTATCCACCAATGTGCTTGACGCAAACTTCACCTTATCAGCCTCAGCAACATTGCTAATCCCAAATTGAGATTCCAACTTCTCAAACCATCTAGTCAAACCTACTGTACCTTCAGTACCACGGAAACTCACTTGTGTAACCGCACGGAATTCCTTGTAGGTGCAGGTCCGCGCATTGGCAACAGTGGCCCCTTGGTTTGTCTCCTCTTGCGTGCTCGCTGTACGGATCGCTTCAGCTGCCGCGAGTGCCTCAGCCACTCGTTCCGTGATCATTTGACTGAGCATGTCTGGTTCAATCCACCGGTAGCAGCTGGTGGATTCTGTGTCTCAGATCTTCTAACTGGTGCCATAATCTAAAAGGTAAACAAGACAATGAGTTTTGCCAGACATAACATTCATGGCACGCACAATACAATTATGAAATGCTCAACGGTATAATAAACAATATATGATGATTGCACAAATTTTGTAACCCAAATAAGATAATGTCATAATCTAACATGTAACACTCTCATTTTTCGTATCGGTACAGCGGAAGGGTCTTTCAGAGTGTTACGGGATAGCACAATAACTCCAATCATAGACAACACATAAAAATGGTTGTACAAGGTTTAACAAACATTCATTCGATAAAAAGTTTCAAAAGTGTACAACAGGTCCCAAATTATACAGGTCATTAAGTTTACAAAACACAGATCGAATGAACATTTTTAATATTAAGTGTGGGCCATCAGAGTCGATCTCCATCCGGATTATCTTCAAGCACCTGAGATAGAAAACATGCAAAAATCATATCAGCGAATGCCGAGTGAATTCATAGAGTTTAATGAAAACCGTTATATAAAACAATCATTTACAATCATTTAAAATCAGAACACAAGTATAATATCGGAAGTAAGTCCACATATTGCTAGTCAGGCAATATATAAATCAAGCATACATCTGAAACCGTCCATGAGACTGTAGTCTCTATATTACCATGATAGGTAATATATTCATCGTAATAGCGTCGTCATCGTTTATTATTTATGTCTTATAGCATACGTTGTATATTGTATAGGATTATTATTAGCCGCATGACATTGTTACCTTACTGTGAAAACAGCGGGCCGCGAACCCGACAAACAATTTGCCCATCTAAGTTAGCGTGTCGTCACAAAAATCACGCTATGGAATCTTCTCATACATAAATTCGCTTACCAATCAATGTGGTACGACGGGGATCAACCGTCAAGGCGCGAACTGGGGTGATCGTCCCCAAATAGTACTATCAAATGCATAAGCGTCTACCAAATCCCGGTAGTTCACAATTCATGCTAATGGGACTTTAAGTGACATAACCTAACTACTAATAATCCTTTTAGTCTCGAATACAGGGTCATAGCATCATTCGGGTCCATATCATTAAGCATACAATCGGGACTACTTGTGTTCCATTTTTATAAAAATCTAGCATGTTATCTCCCTCGCGGGTTTAGAAATCATTTTATAAAACATTTAAAAGAGTGCGAGGCTATGAACTCACGTTGTTAATGAAAGGCGGATTATCGGCTACGGGCGTGCTTCGGTCACGGAAACCTATATAAATAATAATCGGTCTTAGACTCGTTCCAATGACTTTTATCAAAATAACAATATACATATATATATATGATGATTTTGTACATATGATGATGATCAAGTGGGTTTATAAATCCTCATTTACTCATTTTAGCGTTTACGTTTTGGTAACGTCTTACTAGTTCACTAGTTTTATCGATTTTACCTATTTTAAGTTCATTAAGTCTTTTATAAGTTCTTTTACTTGTTTTTACCCATTTTATACCTATATGATCAGTATATATATCTTTCATGTTGGGCCCAAATGGGTTAATCCCAATAATTCTTTTTACAAGTTTTTATCTTATTAAGTCTAATTATTAGTCCAATAGGTTTAGTTAGCTCGTAAATGTCCGTAATTCTTATAGTTCGGGTTTTATCGGTTTTTACTTGTCTTAGTTACTTATACATCAGTATATAACTTTTATAAACTTTACATTAGACGGGTTTGGTCGTCTAAGTTTTATTTGGCGAAAAACGTTAATTTCACGGCGACAGCCGAAAAAGTCGTAAAAATCAAGTTTATAGTTTTTATTACTTATAAATATTATTTTTACCACCATTTATATAATTTACCCATTTAATTAACCTTTTATACATTTATATAAATAAGTTCTATAAGTTAGTGAGTTTATATTTTACATTTTATAAATTATAATGTGAGTGCTTATATAATAATAATAAACATTATTTCCAAAATCTGATTTTTAACTTCATATTCACCATTTTTATCATATCTAGAGTTCTACAATGACTTAGGAGCTCATTTTTGGATGACAACTTCTTCATAATATGTGCTACATATAACTTAGTTATAGCTACTGCCCATTTTGAGTTTAAGTTGCCTTAACAGTCCCTACAAAACTGCTTATTCAGATTATACCACCTAACTTGTTTTGATCATATCTCACTCATTATTTTGATTCCATTGCATGGCCAACTCTCACATGTGTATAACATCATCTACTTACTGTAAATGGATCAAACCATGCAATTTTATCAGTTCATCTTTTAGTTATCTACTGTTTTTATACAGCCAACTAATTAGTCAAGATTTTAGTTTCATTTCTTATGGTTATCATCATTTTTAAGCATGTTTATCAACACTTGCTCCCCACACAACATTTTTATCATCATATATACATCATATACATATACAAAATGAAAGAAAATACATTTGTTCTTTACAAAATAATAAGAGAAAAATGTAGAGGATGATCTTCTTTACCAATCCAAGTGGATTTCTTGTTTTAGGAAGGCAAGAACTTGATGAACACAACAAGTATCTCCAA
This sequence comes from Glebionis coronaria, assembly GCA_025667525.1. NCBI lineage: Eukaryota > Viridiplantae > Streptophyta > Magnoliopsida > Asterales > Asteraceae > Glebionis > Glebionis coronaria. The sequence goes on from CM046877.1 coordinate 384,198,895, forward strand.
GACCATCAAATATCAAGAACATAGGTTGGAAAATCAGCCCTAGGACACAAGCAAATCACCTCCAAAGTTGTTTATATGGCCACCAAATGATCAAGGCTTCAAGAAAACACCTTAATAGGACTAGTAAACATGTGGTTTGTGGCTAGAAAAGATCAATGATGGTGTTTGTTGCTTTATTTGGGACGGCAAGGAGGGAGAGACTGAGAGAGTTTTAGAGTGGATTGCATGGAAGGAAATGGTAGAAATGAAACCATTTGCTAGTTTTGTGTTAAAGTGGAAATGGTTAGCTTAAGGTGTAAGCACAAGCTTACACTTGTGTAAACTTGCTAACTTGATGCCACCTATGTGTGGTGGTGTCAATATTGCCGTCCCATATAAGCTAGTGGGGTGGGGCAAAGTGTTTTGTCCCATCTCACTAGTTTACGGGTATTTCTCGATTCTAGTTTTCTCGATTTGCGTGCCCTCGGGTCGTTTTACGAAAAACGTTTTTATAAATTATGAATCACCGTCACAAAACGAATCCAATAAAAATTGTCTCATCAAAAACGGAGTTCAAAAACGTAAATACGTAATCCTAAGGTTTCCGGTTTAGTCGTAAAAGACGCCAAATTATGCACGTAAGCCCAAATTTAAATCCGTAAATTGTGAGTTCGTCAACCAACACAAAAATAAGTTTCAAAATATTATACGAGAAAATATTTCACTACCTGAAAATGTTAGACTTGTCACATAACATCCATAGTAATGTTTTGAAATACATCACAATCCGACATACATAATAAGGAAAAATGGAAAATGCCAACTAGCTGAGATAAACCTCATAGCTTAGTGGTCGTACAACAATGAGTCATCAGTACATGGTAAATCTAACTAGTACCCTCACGACGCTGGTGAAGTGCTCTCTCAATCTCTGCCAGCCTCCTCTCAACCAAGTCCTCGCGAGCCTGGGCATCCCTAAGTCTGACCTCGGTATCATGGCAAGCGGCCCTAAACCTGCCCTCTAAGTCAGCAATAGGGTCCTCAACCGGTGCCTCTAGTCCACCGACCTCAACCTGCTGCTCCACTCCCCAACGTGTCATCAGGCTCTCGATCTCCTTGAGACGAGCATTCGGCATTGTGTCCATCTGGTCGAGAACAGTATGGAGCTGTCCTCGAAGACGGGTCACACAAACCGTCAATGTAGTCTCATCCTCAACTGGACTCTTCTTTGTCAATGCCTCCAGCTTATCCTGCATCTCCTCATACTCTTCACCCAAAGTCTCCACAGCATCCTCCAACCTATTCAAACGGGTCGTCACACATCCATCTGCTGCTCCAAGCATCACAACTGATGATGTAGCTCTCCTAGGAATAGGGGTCGCAGCTCTCGGTTTAGTAGAGATACCAACATCGGCAAGCATCTCCTGATACACAGCAGGTACAGTCTCTAGCGGTGGTGGTGGTGGTGGTAGTGACACCTCTGGGGCAGGACTGGCAGATGTGCGGGTTGCACGCCTGTTAGTAGCAGAGAAAGGTATGAGGGGTCGGTAAGGTGAAGGTGGTGGTCGGGCGGCTCTCCCTCGGAGACGTCGCCTAACATAGTAGAAAGGCAGAGTGCCGGGTGCTGGGGTAGAGATGTCTGCCCTTTCCCCTTCGTCTTCAGACGAAGACGAGGAGATGAGTGTGATGGAAGCCTCAAGAGTAGCAGCATATGTAGCAGGTGGGTCCTCAGTGTCTGTGACCTCCATGGGTTCACCTTCTCCATCGGTGAACTCCGTATCATCATCCTCAGAGTCTTCCATCGATTCACCCCTAGTGACCGATGCCTGCCCTGGTGACTGCACCACATCAGCGGCTAGGTCGTCCTCTCCTCCGCCTTCTAGGCTAAGCACATCATCCGCTGGTGCATCAGGGATATGGATCGGTGAATGGTAAACCTCCTCAGGCTCTCTCTCAGTCTCATCATCTGAAGTCATCCGGTACCACGGATATCCTGATGGTGATCCTCTAGGTAATCCCATCGATGAACTGAAAGTCGACTGTGAACTGCGGTGGTGGTATGCCCCTGAAGACGCTGAATCATCAAAAGAAGACATCGTTGTAACATAAACAGAATAGATGTGTGTAAATATCTCATATAATTAGTCCGTGAAAGGGACATCGACATAACATATAGCAATCATTGTTCAAACCACATGTATCCCATATAACATAACTCAGATTTTGTTGTTGCACATGTACCCCATGTAAATATATCTCGTAATTGTTAAATCACATGTATCGCATTTATCATATATTATATAACGTTGAATCACTCGACTCCAATATTAATTGTTCATTACATATATATATATCTCCATGTATATATATATATACTTAATACTTACAATCCGTATGATAATCAACTAAACACATAGCAGATATAGTCTAGAGTTACTAAATGCAACCTAGTTCTCTATAACCATGGCTCTAATACCAATCTGTCACACTCCCAAAATATCAGAGTATAATGGCAACAAGGGAGTGGTGACGTCATGATTATCATACACACAGTTACAAAGAACGACCTCTAAATGAGACGTTCGGAAAATTGATCACTTGCATTTGATAAAATAAAGAGTTTTAACATGGTGCGGAAGCATAAAAACTGGTCACAGATACAAAACCATAGTTTTCAAATAGTACAAATGATCTTTATTTTCAATAGAAATGACGACAGTGCATGAGACCTCACATAGCATCTTCATTCTTAATACCTGAGAAAAACATTGCTAAAGTGTCAACATAAAGTTGGTGAGTTCATAGGTTTAGTTAATTTGAAGTGTTTAATGAACCACAAGATTTTCCCAAACACGATGACAATATAACAAATACATAGTCATCATAAAAGCATTTATTACAGTCTAAGCTCGTGACACCGAAGCGTTAACAACACCGGCAGTATAATCATATAAATGTAGCCCAACTGGATGCCTAAACCCACGACATCCTATCTTAGACTCAAATGAAACTGTGCCCGCTTGTCCCCTGTTGGACCAAGACGGACAGGGGCGTCAACCCCGATAGATATATCCATAAAATTTGCGCTTACACAAAGTAATTAACGGTTCACGATTCACGGGCCAAAGCAACTGGGTTTTAAGTGGGACTCAGACTAGTATATAAATCAGTTAATGCACTTGTGTTCATACGTTAAATCAAGCAATGTCTCACCCCAAAAAGCAGTAAAAGCAGTTAAAAAGTAGGGCTATAAACTCACCTCAAATGATAGTCAAGCAAAAGTAATCAAACAGTAGGCACGGAAAAATGCTCGCAACAACGTCAACCAAAACCGCAGCCTAGCAATAATAATAACTAGCTAAGCTACAAGTAAAGCAATTAAATAATTATTCCTACATTACATTGTACTTGCATCAATTAATTAATAAATAAAAATATTTACTTTTTGTTTCAAAAGTTAAACTGTATAATAAAATGTCAACTTTTATAAATAACTACGCACACAAAAATAATTAATTTAAAACGACACTAGGACAGACACTGTATAAAATTAGACGCGAAAAATAAATATATTTTTAGTTTGGCTCAATTGGTATTTGGTCTCTATCTATGTCCAATAATAGTCCAAGTCTCAGTCCAATATAGTCCAAATAATAATGCGGTCCTAATCCTAATTTTTGTCTAATAATTATATACCATTCCTCTTTGTCTTATTATTTTTAGAGTCAATTAATATGAATGTCACAAAAATAAATAGATAAAGTGATCGTCCCTTTTGGGTCGTCTATAAATAAATAATGAGACCCTTGCTCGGGACCCACTTTAATTGGGCCTTTTAGTTCGGTTAGAGTCAATGGGACTCGGCATATACGACTTACACGAAGAATGCCTAATCCCACGCTCCACGCGCGAACCGTGACACCAATTTAGTCCGGGTCAAATTATATTAATATTTATTTAATGTTTATTAAATTTTAATTTTTAAGTTTAAATTAATTAAGGGGTCAAATTTTGATAAGTCTACTAATTAAGCGGGGTTTAATTTTTATTTAAATCTTTATACCTACACACTAATACTATGTCAATGCCATTTTATTTGTTCTCTTGCTCCCCCTGACACACTGTTATAACAGTGGTACTATCAATATATATTTTATTGTTATTCTTTTGTTATCTTCTTCATTACTCGACGTATAGGAAAAAAAATAAAACGCAACACAATTGTTGACATGACTAACCGTAACTTCTACCTTAAACTATGACTTCGTTAATCGACGGTTTTCAAAAATTCAAATTGCACGATAACCGTTACGACATCGACTATAAATCCCACCAAAAAAATGACACGATTGGACGTGGTTTTGACTCGGTATACTCGTTTGAACAACATATTTACACAAAAACTTAAAACTCAATTTTTAGCTAATATGATTCGAAACCCTTTGTTTAAAGAACTTGTGTTACTCATAAGCAAAAACTTTACATACGAAAAAAAATGTTTTGTTCACGTTTTCGACGTACCCATTTAAGACATTTTCGAATAAGGTTTTATGATTTCATGTAAAGAGCTTGTTTAGTAGTTGCAAGAAATTTTTTTGTGCAAGTACAAGTAATGACATATAAAAGAAAATAACACAAAGATTTAGAGGCTTACAAAGCTTCACGAGAGGATAAAACGAAACATGAATCGAATGACAGAAACCCTAACCGAAAGCTTACTCGAAACCCTAATTCGCCTTAAATCCGAAAGATAAACCAGATGTGATACCAAAATCGTCCTAGCTCACCACCTATCAACTCGACCCGCGTGAAAGCTTAGCTTCGCGTCCATTCATCATTTTATGCTTCAGTATGATTTCTTAGATTCGAAAGGGATGTGTTTTTGTATGTGTAAGTGATTTGTGTTTGAGTTTAGGTTTGAAGTAATAACTTGAAAAAAAATGGAAATGAGAAAGATGGAGCTTATGTGTGTTATGTTGCTTCGACACAGAGAAGGAATGGAGGAAAAAGTGAGTTTGTGATGTGTGTTTTATGGGAGAATGAGGGGTATAGATGTTAGTTGATGTATAAAAGAATGGGAAGGGTTAGAGTAGCTTTAGGCTATGTAAGGATTTATTCCCTCTATTTTTGGTAAAATACAAATCACTAGTCCTTGCTTTTGGTTCTACTCAAATGTATAATACGTGAGGTTTGAGAGGCTAGCTCGGTAGGAGGAAAAGAAATAAAGGCCAAGTAGTTTTGAGAAGTATTGAAAGTAAGAAGATATTTTGCTCTTTATAGGTTTACTGATTGTTTATTAGATGATGTTAGTGGGGGATTTTGAATTATTTAGAATGGTGTGGTAGTAGTGATGTTGTAGGAATGGTGGGGTAAAAAGGTAGTATAGTAGTGTACTAGGATAAATGTAGGTAAAAGTATAAGTATTATTGGGTATAATAAAGCTTGTAAAATTGTTAGTTTAACTCGTTAACATTTGGTGTTTATGCTCTATTGAGGAAGTGATGAATGACACGATTATTCCTAGTGACTCCAAATAATGCTAAGTACAAATAATAACACATAACAAATAAAAAAAATAACGATATTCCTTAAATATGAGATAACTTCTCAATTTGTTAAATCCACAAGGTTCAAAGCTCAAATTAAATAAATACATGGGAAAAATAAAGATGAAAAATTGACGGATGTCACAGTCTTCTACTCAACATGTTGATCCGTCCAACATGCATACATTCTACCAACCATATCCATCCACTCACCATTGGACACGTAATCATCCATTGGAGCAAGTCATTGGAAATCCTTCATAACCTTTAAGAACACGCAGACAACTCGAAACCGATGGCGATGTGTGTATGTATGCACTCACCGTGAGTTCAACTGTACCTACAAACATCAAACAAGCCATGACTGATCATGCGTGGATTGAATCAATGCAAGACGAAATTCATCAGAATGAACGCCTAAATGTCTGAGAACTTGTTGACCGACCCTATGGAATGTCAATTTTAGATTTCAAATGGATCTGGAAAAACAAACTGGATGAAGAACAAACCATCATCAAAAACAAATCTCGTCTTGTGGTTAAGGGATACCGTCAACAAGAAGGCATAGACTACGATGAATCATTCGCTCCAGTCGCTCGTTTGGAAGTAGTTAGGATATTCCTTGCTTATGTTGCACATAAGGGCTTCACGGTTTTTCATATGGATGTTAAAACTGCTTTTCTAAACGGTCATTTGAAGGAAGAAGTGTATGTGAATTAGCCGGAAGGATTCATCGATCCTCATCATCCTGACAAAGTCTATCGTCTCAAGAAGGCTGTATATGGACATAAACAAGCTCCAAGGGCATGGTACGAAGAACTTTCAAACTTCTTGGTGTCCAAAGGATTCTCCAAAGGTTCCATTGATCCTACTCTCTTTACTAATAAATATGGGGATGACATAATGCTGGTGAAAGTTTATGTTGATGACATTATTTTTGGTTCTACGAACCCAAAACTTTCAAAACGTTTTGAAAAATTAATGCACAGCAGATTTGAAATGTCAATGATGGGGGAGGTAAAATTCTTTTTAGGCCTCCAGATTCATCAATCCCCACGTGGTATCTTCATTAACCAAGCTAAGTATGCTCAAGAGATACTTAAAAAGCATGGTATGACCCCATGTGCTCGCGTTGGTACACCATTGTCGACCACATCCCTAGACGCTGACTTGTACTCGTATCCCGTAGACCAAACGCGATATCGCAGTATGATCGGGTCACTTATGTACCTTACAGCCAGCAGGCCTGATATTCATCATGCCACATGCTATTGTGCACGATATCAAGCCAGACCTACTCAAAAGCACCTCAAAGAGGTTAAACGGATCTTTCGGTACCTTAAGAATACCATTCACATGGGACTCTGGTATCCGAGGGAAACCGGTTTTCATCTAACAGCTTTTTCAGATTCTGATCACGCAGGTTGTCTTGATAGTCGAAAAAGCACTTCTGGTAGCATACAATTTCTAGGGGAAGACAAGCTTGTCAACTGGTCGTCAAAGAAGCAGGATTGCACTTCGCTCTCATCAACTGAAGCAGAGTATGTGGCTCTATCCGTGTGCTGTGCTTAAGTCCTCTGGATGAGAACTCAACTCACGGATTATGGCTTCCACTTTAATAAAATACCTATGTATTGTGACTCAAAGTCGGTCATAGCCATATCTTGCAATCCGGTTCAGCACTCCCGCACCAAGCACATCGATGTCAGATATAACTTCGTCAAGGAAAAAGTGGAACGCGGCATCGTGGAATTATACTTTGTCAGAACTGAGTACCAGCTGGCAGACTTGTTTACAACAGCTCTCTCGAAAGATAGGTTTGTGTATCTCGTTGGCTGTCTTGGTATGAAGTATATGACTCCAGAAGACTTGGAGGTTTTGGCAAATGAATCTGCTTGATATTCTCTCATAATGACTTCTAAGAACATCACAGCTTAGGACTCGGACCTCAAATAAGGAAAGTTTATCACGGACGATAACTTATCCTTCTCAACGAGAAATTAATATTTCTCGTTCATGAGCTTCCTATAAAAACATTCAAAGTTTTTAAGTTCATGAAAAACGATTTCTAAGTAAATGTCAGCTTAGGCCTCGAACTTCAACTTAAGGAAAGTTTATCACGGATGATAACTTATCCTTCACAACGGGAAATTTATTTTTCTCGGTCATGAGCTAGTCACAAAACAATCAAAGTTTTAAGCTCATGAAAAACGGACCCGAAAGTGAAGTGTACGTTTCAGTGCGCTTTCCCTAAGCAATAGAAGAGAAGTCTTCTATCCTGATTATTTTAAAACCGTTGAACACAATTTTTCAAGAATTTCTCAAAAAGGTTTTTCTAAATCTTTCAAAATTGTGTGTTCAACACTCCCTTCCTCATATGTGTTTTTTATATCTCTAAAATGTCATATGTTATTTTGATCAATTTTTGAGGGGAGCGTTTTAAAATCAAGCCTTTAATGTTGTTGGGTACATCTCTAAAATTGTCATATTTTATATTTCTAAAATTTTGTCTCAAGACACACATATATTGTTGAGGGGGAGCGACCCGACTGGAAATGTTCAATGATTCATGCGTGTACACATGTTTCTCTCCCATCGATTTTTTCAGAAAATGTAATATTTTAATCAATTGGTATCTCTAATATTATATTTTTATATTAGAGATAGGGGGAGAAAATGTGATTAAAATGTAATATATCGCAACATGTGATCCTAAAGACTCAAGTGCAACTCTTTCCTTCACATGCCAAACTATTTCGTTTATCGATGCATGTGTCTAGGGGGAGCTTTTTGAAAATATAAAAACTTTCAAAGTGTTACAAGTTTTGATTTTTATCATGAACTTTGAATTGTTTTCAATGGTTTTATGGTTACGATCTTTACCCAAAACAACCTACTATCCATGACGGAAAGATGGAGTCAAAAGGTGGTTTAGGATAGGAAACTAAGTCCTATGATCCAACCAGAACCGGAGGGATCTACCCAAGGACATTCCATAGCTAGAAATAGTTGTCCTCAGGAAAGATGGAGTGGAATGAAGCTGAATGCGAACCAATTACTTAAGTTAGCACTAGAACAATTACAACAAGGTGCTAATGATGACGTATTGGTAAGCATTGAAGGAGTTGAATATTCTGTGCAACTTAGGTAGAAACCGGGTTAACACATCTTTTGAAGACAAGTGTCATGGACCCAGTGATGCGATGCATAACCCTTCCCCAACCATTCGAGTTTCTCTCAAAAGAAACTTGTCTCATTGTCACGGAGATCAACACGTATCTATTGACTTTCTCACTCCGAGGCAGTTAGTATTGAAAAGGTGGCAGTCTGCTCCAGCCTCCGATTACCAAAATGCACTTATTGAGTCTAGAGCAAAACAAGATCAATTTATCATCTCATTAGGACATAATCGAGTCCTACGCATAATCCTTGTGATATTGCCAGAACATCTGAGTGATACGATTCACAATGAAGATGGAAATTCTTCTTGAGCCAACATCAAACAAGCTCATGGTAGGTAACTTGTGCGATTCTACACGAATCAAACTTGTGAGAACTGGAAAGCAACTAAGTTTGGATTCTTAATTGATTCAAACTTGATTCCAGGTTTCTTCGCAAAATCCATGTGATCTTGCAAGAACATTCAGAGTGACACTCATTAGTGTTCACAGTGACGAATGGAAATCCTTCCAGTGTCAACATCAAACAGCACTGCGGTAGGTAACTCGCAAGATTCTCTATGAATCAAGCTTGTGACAAACTGGAAAGCAACAATGGTGCGATTCTTTTAGAATCAAACTTGTTCCAGGAAATTTGAATTGACGACTCTAATCAGACGGATAATTTATCCTTATGATCCACTCTTTATGTTCGCAGTCTACTTTGAGACGGTCGAGTAAAGAGAACTGGCTACTACCGCCGGGAAACCCTGTCAAGGAGATTCTTAATCGAATCTACCCGATCACAGGTACGATATCTAATACCGTCTAAACGGTCTTCACCGACCGGAGGTAAAACGCTACCGAGTTAGGATGAAATGTTCAAAGCCATTTTATCCGTGTCTATATATGTTGCTGCATATCAAGAAAGTGGCGTAGCTGAGTAACCGATGTCGATTCAGAAGTCACAAGAGCACAAGATGGCAATAATCAAGATACCTAAGAATGTAAGAATGTAATAGGTCATCTTAGTCACAAGGAGTACAGATGAAGATCTCAAGCACTCAAAGTCAAATGACAATGGCTCAAGATAAAGATCACGAAAGCATGAAGGAACAAAGCTGTTACAAACAAGATCAAGACCAAGATACAATACCAAAGCAGGAAGATCTCCTCTACAAGAATGTATTTACTCAACCATCTTATGCTTTTTAAGCTTTTTAAGATGACCGATACATTGGGGGAGATTGTTAGCCCTATATTTTATATAGTCGAACAAGAATGTAATAGGTCATCTTAGTCGTTATTGGTCTTGTATAGTAATAGGTTAGTCGGGAAAAGCGGGCTTGGACTTTAAGATAATATTGTCTTTGTTAGGGGCTATATGCCCAAGTGAATGCCAAGCCCGACCCAAGATGAAGCCCACAAAGGCCTTAGAGCCGTGGCATATATAACCCTCTTCCACATGTGGAAGAGGGTGTTGGTTCATTTCATAAAACACCTAGTTTTAGTGTAAACCTTCCACTTATCTCTCTACTCTCTCTCTCTACTTTTCTACTATTTCTCTCTCTAAATCTTGTGTTATGGATTGAATGGGAACAACAGTTTTATCCTCTGGTTTGTCATCCGACAACGAGGATGTAATCTTTGACCCTGGCATCGTGGTTTATGTTGGATTTTTTTCCATTATGCCGGTTTTCACCATTTTCCCTAAGGACCAATGAATGCGGGGATCGAGTCGAGCTCATGACTCGGTTAACAAAAATGAGGTGCCTTGTGGGGGAGTCCCATACATTCTATCTTCTTTCTATTTTCTAACACTAATAAGGTGATAGTTGTAAAATCACACTCTTTAGGAAAAGAGGGTAAAATATAGGGCAAGTATACACGACGATTTAGGAAAACCGTGTGTGAATGACCCTAAAATGAAGTGAGTTCGTTCTCGAGGAGGCACGTGTGTTGTATAATGAATTGATTTAATGTTTGTGATTATATTGAGAAAAGAAGAAAATAGAAATGGGGTGAGAAGAGAAAGACGGTTACGAAGACGGATCGAGCTAAGACGAAAAAGCGTTCACGTAAAACCGTAAAAACTACAAAATTAAAAATTTTAAAACCTAAAAATTAATTAAAAGCTAAAAGTAGTCTAAAATAACATAAATAAGAATAAAAATCCAATAAAAATATTTTAAAACCTTTTATTAATTAAATATTCAAATTTAAATGCTAATTAAAGCCCTAAAATTAAATATAATTAATCAAAATGTCCAAAATATTAGTTTATTGAACAAATAACTTACTTATATTACCTAAACACTAAAAAGTATTTTTCCTAATTTTTTAAAAACTATTTTTCTATTTTTAAATCACTAAAAATTATTTTAAAATTAAAATAATTATAAAAATTAATAAAATAATGCTAAAAATAATTTACCAATTTTAAAAATCCTAAATTACTCTAATGAACAGTAGATAAATGAAAAAGTTTGAAAAATAATAGATTTACCACTAAAAGACAAAAGCAGTTTAATATTAAACCCTAATTAAACTAAATTAATTATAAAAAATAATTAAAAAATGAACAGTGAAAACTTTTTTAACTAAAAATCTTAAAATCTTTTTCTTAATCTATGAAAAATGTTTAAACTGAAAAATATTGATTTTTGGCACTAAATGCCAAAAACAGAAACTTAAAAAGTTAATTAAAATGCTATTTAATCTAATAAATACTAAATGAACAGTAAATAAAAATCTTTTTAAACTGAAAAATCAGAAATTGAATAAGAAAAATAATGAAACAAATTTGAAGTCCTAATTCCTAATTAAGATCACTAAAGACAAAAAAGTTGGAATTCTGATAGTGACACATGACAGACTTTGTCTTTTTGCTTAGCAGTGCTAACTTTTGCACAAGCAGGGGGAATGATGTTCCCACTGCTAGTGTATTTTTCAGGTCTGGTGACTGTTTAAGCTTAGGAAAGCTTTTGATTGGTTTTTGATTGGACAAATGGGCACTCCCACAACCAGTAGGGTTGTGGGAAGTCAGTTAAACAAGAAAAACTCAAGTCCTTTCATAAAAATCAAGCAAATCAAGCAAACAATGTTTCTGATTAAGGCAATGCAGGTCTGGTGATCAGTTATTGGTTTTAAATGCACAAAAGTGAATTTTGAAGCCTTAAATCTTGCACACAATCCAATGAGATGGCATATAAGCAATAACAAACCCTAGAAATCACATAACCCTAGCAGATGACTATGATTGGTGGTAAAATTTCAACAAAAATAGTCAAAACAAGGCAGGTTCTGATTTTATGCTATAATGCCAAACTTAAGCATACAAATGTGTTTAAACTCCTACCAAACTGAAAGTCAAATACCACTATCACCTACTAACAACCTATTGAGTATGTCTAACCAGTCTCAAGCCAAGATTAATGCTAATTAACCAAGCTTAAACCCTAATCCAAACACACCTTAAAAACTGAAAATCAATATTTCCAAACCAAAAGCTTTTAAATCACACCTAAATTGATTCTAGTCACTACTAACATGCATATTAGGCACAAATTAACATATTCAAACCAAATAATCAGTCACTTAGTCACTTTGCACAAAATTCATACCAAATAACAAAAATTTTTAAAAGTGAAAACAAGGACAAGATTTTTACCTAGAGGGACCTACATCCAGGTCCCTCAATGGCTGCTTAGCCACCTCCAAACAGGTCCGGACCTGTGCAGAACCTTGGACAACAAGCTTCCACTTGATTTCCTGCTAAGAAAATAAATAGAACACAATACCAACTTTCTGATTTTTCAAACCTTTCAAACCTTTTCAAAAACTTTTCTCAAATGTTTTTCTTTCAAAACACTTCAACCAAATAACTTACAATCCTGGAAAATCAAACCTTGAAACAAGATTTCACCAAAAGAAATTAATATTTCAGAAACTTGAAGATACTTTTGAAAACTCAAAATTACTTCAACAATTTTAATTTGGAACTCAGTATTCTAGCTTAAAAACATTTACCAACTTTTAATAAATCATAAAAGGAATTACATATAATCAAATACCAACTTTATATTGATTAAAAAGGGATTACAAAATTTTTGCTAGAAAAACTGGAACAAAGGATAGAGGTCACATGCGACCTCTATTTATACAAGTGAAAGGAAGGTCCTAGAATACTAAAACCCTAATCCAGTAAATCCCTAAAAAGCCCTTTGGAATCTTGTTGAAAATTCTTGGTCATAAGTCTTCACATGGTCTCTGAATGTTGACAGCCTTTGGTAAAGTAATCTTGAGCGTTCATTTTGTGTGGAGAACAAGTATTTGCATCATAAGCGTTCAATGGGTCAAATGTTTTTGGAGCCTTGTGAATTCTCGTGATAGTGTGAGCTGGAGAGGGGACAGAAAAGGAGGAGGTCACTTTCTGGGTTGTGGGATGTGTTGGGAGTGGGGTATGGAAGAATAACCCTAATCTTAATTAGGGTTTGATTGTGGGATAGGGGTAATTGAATCTGGGGGGTTTTAGGGTTTATGGGATGTTTAGGGAGTGATTAATCCATTTTGGGGAAGGAAACTTTTTAAAAAAGTGTTTAGTGGGAAATTTTGTTGACTATTTGACCGGTTTTAATAAACTGGTTATTGGGACGGGTTGTGGGTTTTGGATTGGGTTTGGGTTGGGTAAATGGGTAGGGTCGGGTTGTGTGGTGAGGTGTCAGGTTTGTATTGGTGGGAGAAGTTGGGATGTTTGATGCTTTCAGTCCCTCTACTCTCCTTCTTTGTTCATGTTGCAATAAACAACAACTAACTCCATTTCCCTTTATAAATAAGTTTGCCCATTTGTCATATTTGGCATAAAAACTTTTTAAACTTGTAGCAAGGACTTCAAATGCAATTTCTTCATACTTCAAGGGCTGAATTTGTACATCTTGATAATTTAGGGACCTCAATGCATTTTATGAGTTTTGCAAGGGTATAAATTGCCAAGTCTTCAAAAATGAGGGACCAATGTTGCCAATCTTCAATTCTTCAAGGTCATTTTTGGAAATTCCAGATTTGGGCCCGGTTCATTGTGCGGCTTTGTTTCCCGTGTTCGTTTTTTGATTGATTCTTGTGATCTTTTTGTCATTTCCTCAATATCCGTACCTAAAATACACAAGCAACAAACACAAGCATATATTTGGCATTTTTAATGATATTTAATGCCTTTTAAGCCCGATTTGGACGATGAGACTATGTATAAAAGCACTCTCATCACTCCCCCATACTAAACCATTGTCGTGCCCTCACGCAATGCTAAAATAAAGTATCGTAGCACCTCCAAAATTCATTTTTATTCACTTTATTAGAATGATAAACTAGCTACACTACTACTATTACTACTACTTGCGTTTTAGACATAATGTATGATTTTCATCGCAAAATGGGACGTTTAGGTTCATAGAATAAGAACACGTGAATGCTTCGTCAGAAATAAAATCATCGTCCTCGATTTTCACCCTAATTCCATGCCGAGCGTGCAACGAGATCATTGTCATTATAAGTTAGTAATGCTAACACTACTCATATGCCCTAATCACGTACTTATCCTCCCATTATTCCTAAGTTGTATCTCTTATATTTTATTTTGTCTTGAATATTTCACGAGGATACATTGTTTGACTTATGCGATAATAGAGATTTAGGTCTAAAAATAGAGTCCTAACGGTGTAACTAAGACCATCAAATCAATAACCCCTCCTAATAGACAACGATGTTCAAAAATTAAGTTGACAAGAAGAATCGATAAACACGGTTTTATAACGGTTTTGAACATGAGACTTATTACCAAGACTTTTATACGCCCCCTAACGGAAGGGCCTTATTATCTTTGGTTTACCTCCATCTTTTATTCAACTTCGCCATGAAGCTTTTATTATGACTTTGGTCTTGCCTTGCCTTTTATTATCCGCCTCATCGGTGGTTTTATTAGCCAAAGACGTATATCCTCACGCTAAAGCGAATTTTGGATCTTTAAAGCTTCAAAGATTAAGGCTTGATTCACTTTCAATTTGGGCATAGATTTTTCGGCCTTGTGAGCTTCAAATTTTTGCTTAATTTAGGTGAGCACTTGAAATCTTATTATTAGGTGAAGCTTTTGATTATTCGGGTTGCCAATACTTCAAAACCGTGACGCTGGCGATACCTTAATGTCTTCCCAATTTAATTACACGGAAGCTACTAGAAAAGACTAGAAACCCAACAATCCTAACTAAACCGCTAAGTCAATATTTATTAAGCAAAAAATATTTACAAGCGAAGGGAGAATAAGCAAACAACGAGAACACATGAGTTTTTGAAAGAATACGAGTACTCTACGTTTAGCATAGTAACTTATAATTAACTCTATCATTTCTCGTCCTCATTTAAGAGACTTAGCCTAATGTGTAGTTAAGGAATCAAAGCTAAGTGCTCAACACGCACGGTCGAGTCAAAAATTACTCTTATTCTCGCCATCGGAAAATCTACATTCGTGTCTTCAAACACTTATAAAACATAGAAAAATTTTAAAATTTGGCCATTTTTAGCCTTATTTTGCAACAAAACGATAAACAAAAAGATAAACTTTGGAAAGCGTGAAGGTTTAGCAAGGCAAGTATCTATTCACCCCCCATACTAAAGTTAAACATTGTCCTCAATGTTTCGAGTCTAGGGGTGCAAACACCCCCATACTAGAGACGTAGTCGAATGCCTAATCTAGCATGGAAAGGGTGTAACCAATAAATTAATAGCCGTTTATGAAGTGTGCTATAAACCTAAGGTTAGAACATCAAAAGGATATATCATTTGGATATTGAGAAATGTCTCCAACGCAAACGATCGAGTGCTCCCATAAACGAACACGAGAGGCTCCAATTGTGAAGATCAACCACAATGCACAAACAACCACGGAACAAAGGTTGGAAGGGCACAAATCCCCTCACATTAACTAATTAGAAAGCAATAATATGTACATGGATAAGCATGGGTCTCCTCCACGAGGCACCGTGTTTTTGATAACCGAGTCAAAAGCTCGACTCGAATCCCCATAAATGTGATCATTTAGGGATTATCATGGTATGGTCAATTTTTGGTAGGGCTTACATGATAAACAAGGCCCAAAAACAACCGGTATAAAGGACTAAGTCCTTTGATGGTTCAAAATACCGGGATCGAAGATGGCGTTCTCGTTTTCATTGGAAAAACAAATCAAGGCCACTTCATCGTGTGCCAACAGAAACCCAAAGGGTTTCAAGAAAATAGATGAGAAGAAATAGAAGGGTGGGACAATGGGTAAGTCATGAAAACATTGAGCTACTCGAGGTAGACTCGCACCAATCAAATGAAAAGATTTTCCATTTATTACATCGGTGGAAGCCCGAGATTTCCCTTTATAAGAATTCCGGGATCAAATATCTCGTCCTCGGTGGAGAAAGGGGAGGGAACATAAGGGGCTTCCCCCACACTAAGTCCACACAAAGCATCGTCAAAAGGAGAAGACGAGCTTGTAGTACTCAATACACGTGGTGATGACGGAGTTAGAATTGTAGAAAAATCTTTTAAATTCAATTTAAAATCTTTCCCTTTTTCATCTTTGAAACTCTCCTTATGAAAACCCGACTTAATTATGTCAAAAATATTTGGTGTTTCTAAAGCAATGTTAGTCACACTAAAAATTCTCACATTTGAAAATCGTTTTGGTAAAGGTGGTGGTAAGTTTTCAAAACGTTTGTCGACAAAGAAAACTCCCCCATCGGGATCAACATATTCATCATCCGAAGAATCATTCACAATTGGAATCGTAGTCTTAACACTCTTAACCTCCACCGGCGGAGGGGACGGAACTTCATTTTTCTCAACAACTCCTAAAACTCTTTTTGAAATTCTTTTGCAAATGTTTTTGATGGGATTGACATTGTACAAAGACGTGATAGAATACACATGAGAAAGTGTGGAGTTTTGGGTTGCATTAATGACGAGTTCTTCCTCATTGAAACGAAGAGTGATTTTCCTTGCATGCACATCGATAAGTGCTCTCGAGGTATCCAAAAATGATCGACCTAAAATTAGCAGAACTTTAGGATCGATTGGAATATCAACAACAATAAAGTCTACAGGATAGTAGAACTTTCCAACTTTCACGAAGACGTCCTCGGCTACTCCACAAGCTAGAATCGTAGAATGATCGGCCATTTCGATTGACATTCTTGAAGGAGTGAGATTTGGAAGATTGAGCGATTTGAAAATCTCAAGAGGCATCAAATTAATACTAGCACCAAGATCGGCCAAGGCGTAGCATTCTTCCATGTCTTGTATAGCACATGGGATTAAAACTTGCCGGGATCACCGACTTTTTGAGGTATGCGGCTTAGAAAAACCGATGAACAACTAGACGATTTTTGCAATTTCTATTTGTTATTCAACATACTTTTGAAGTTCGCGGCAAATCGAGGCATCATGACCAAGGCGTCGGCAAAACTTATATTAAAATGCAAGTCACGAAACATTTTCATAAAAAGTTCAAATTGATAATTATTTCGTTCTTGTGCCTTTTCCTTGTCTCGTCTTGAAGGGTAAGGTAAGGGTGGTGTGGGTTGGGGCATAGGCATAGGCAACGGCCTTGGAATCTCGGGTTCCATGATTGGTGTGGGTTCAACCGTAGGTGTAGTTTGAGCGGTACTTCGTGGGCTTGGAATTTGCTCCTTTTCGACCACCACCTCGGGTTCTTTCTCTTTTTCCTTCTCCATAGAAGTACTTGGACGAGAAATGGGTTCTTTGAAAGTTTTACCACTACGAGTAGTAATAACCTTCAATTCTCCTTTCGGGTTCACGATGGTATCACTAGGAAGACCACCCGAAGAAGAGGGCTTACACATGATAGCTTCAAACATTTTTCCCATTCGGTCTTCAAACTTAGATTGCCTAGCATCCGCTTTTAACAACTCTTGCTTAATCTCATGTTGACCTTGCTCCATTTTTTGTTGATTTTGTTGGAGTCTTTGAACATTTCCTTCCATTTTATTAGCATGAGTTAAGTTCATTAGCAAGTTCGTTTTTTAGCTCATTTTTCAACTCGGATCTTAAGCTAACCATTTCACGTTGCATATTGTCAAACTTAGCATCATTAGCCTTAGCATAATTCAAAAACTCTCCTTGAAGATTTTTGGTGTGATCATTTTGAAAACCTTGTGTGGTAGTTTGATAATCACGGTTTTGGTTTGAAATTTGCCCATTTCCACTTTGATAATTACCCTTGTTGTAGTTACGCTGATTGCCTTGATAATTACCACCTTGATTGTTGTTTCGATAGTTATTAGCATTTTGATTTGGTGGAGCTTGATTTTGGCGGGAACCTTGACCGTTTTGGTTATAAGTTCCCGTGGCTACATAAGCACTCGAAGTGTAACCATCCGCGGTAATGCACTCGGAAAGATCATGAGCTCCACCACACGACAAACAACTCTTAGAAACCGATTTAACCGAAGCGGAATTCGAAGCTTCTTGAGCTTTCCAATGGGACATAAGGTTAGCAAATCTATCAAAAAACCGATTTTCTTCATTTGCTTCATCATGTAAGGCATTGATACTACGAGACGATGATGAGCCCAATTTGGCAACACTCGGTGTGTTACGAGGGCTATAAACCTTAGACCTATTCTCAATTATGACCAAAGCTTCCTCGACCGTTTTACACAAAAAATTTACCACCCGCGGCGGCATTTAAATAATCTCTTTCATGATCGTTAAGTCCATTGTAAAATGTGTCAATTTGGTGCAAGTCGGAAAAACCGTGATGAGGACATTCATGTAACATTTCCTTAAACCTATTCCAAGCCGGTGAAAAACTTTCATTTGATTCTTGTGAAAATTTAGAAATCTCATTTTTCAAATGCGTAGTCTTAGAGGGCGGAAAAAATTGGTTCACAAATTTTGAAACGAGATCCTTCCACGTCAATATAGAATTGGGTGGCTCTTTCTCTAACCAAATTTTAACGGGACCCGCTAAGGAATACGGAAAAAGCATCATCTTAATCGAGTCATTCGAGACATCCTTAAATTTGCAAGTGGCGGTAAGACGATTGAATTGGCGGATATGGTTGTGGGGATTGTCCTTCTCATCACCACGGAATTTGTTGTTTTGGATCATCGACAACAAACCCGTTTTAACCTCAAAATTTTCCGCAAGGATAGCGGGAATCACAATAGCTTATCCATAACCCTCGGTGGGTGCTTGAAGTAACTACATCATAGTTCGATTCGCCATGGTTGGTGCTTCTCGTACAATGGGTTCGTCAATAGGAGACTCGTCACTAGAATGAGTTGGAGTGGGAGTTTTGTTCTTTCGTCTACGTGCACGTTTTGCTTGATTACGAGTTAGCATAAACATCACGTACAACGAGGAGACGAGCAAAGAAGATTCTTTTTGGTGTTTTGTATTTTTTCAATTTTTTTTGTGGTTTTTGATGGTATTAACTTTTTTGGAAATTGGTGAAATGTATTAAGTAGACACAAATCTACAAATCTCCTCCTTAATCAAATCTCTTGATTAAAGAAGCCTCAAGGAATGAAAACGATCACGTGAAGTGAACGCCTTCGATGACTTTAGAACGATGGTGGAACACCAAATCGTTCAAGAGGGTTTAATCAATAGAAACCAAGAAAATATATATGATATGTAATAATTCTTTGGGCGGCAAAACCCTCGATTCACTCTCAAAATCAAATACGCACAAGCAAGCGGAGGAAACGAGGCGGCGCGAAGCACTTAAGAGCTTTTTTCCTTTAGGTCGTGAAATGCAACCGCCTTATACCCACCTTATAGTTTGTATTTTTCAAAATCGAGCTTCACGAAAGTATTTATCTATTTTTGCCTTTTTCTTTGGTTTGAGATTCGAATACAATGATTGGGTAATGACCTCCCAAGTCAAGGTTGTGATTTCTCACGTATTTGGAGTACTTGTGAATTTATTGTTCTACGTATACAATATAGTAATAGTATTCACACAAAAACCGAAAAACGATAATACGTATTAGTAGAGTGCTACTAATACAAATACTAATTATGGTTAGTATAAAAAACAACAATGTTCAAATCAAAACACAACACGCCTCCCCGGCAGCGGCGCCAAAAATGATAGTTGTAAAATCACACTCTTTAGGAAAAGAGGGTAAAATATAGGGCAAGTATGCACGACGATTTAGGAAAACCGTGTGTGAATGACCCTAAAATGAAGTGAGTTCGTTCTCGAGGAGGCACGTGTGTTGTGTAATGAATTGATTTAATGTTTGTGATTATATTGAGAAAAGAAGAAAATAGAAATGGGGTGAGAAGAGAAAGACGGTTACGAAGACGGATCGAGCTAAGACGAAAAAGCGTTCACGTAAAACCGTAAAAACTACAAAATTAAAAAATTTAAAACCTAAAAATTAATTAAAAGCTAAAAGTAGTCTAAAATAACATAAATAAGAATAAAAATCCAATAAAAATATTTTAAAACCTTTTATTAATTAAATATTCAATTTTAAATGCTAATTAAAGCCCTAAAATTAAATATAATTAATCAAAATGTCCAAAATATTATTTTATTGAACAAATAACTTACTTATATTACCTAAAGACTAAAAAGTATTTTTCCTATTTTTTAAAGACTATTTTTCTATTTTTAAATCACTAAAAATTATTTTAAAACTAAAATAATTATAAAAATTAATAAAATAATGCTAAAAATAATTTACCAATTTTAAAAATCCTAAATTACTCTAATGAACAGTAGAAAAATGAAAAAGTTTGAAAAATAATAGATTTACCACTAAAAGACAAAAGCAGTTTAATATTAAACCCTAATTAAACTAAATTAATTATAAAAAATAATTAAAAAATGAACAGTGAAAACTTTTTTAACTAAAAATCTTAAAATCTTTTTCTTAATCTATGAAAAATGTTTAAACTGAAAAATATTGATATTTGGCACTAAATGCCAAAAACAGAAACTTAAAAAGTTAATTAAAATGCTATTTAATCTAATAAATACTAAATGAACAGTAAATAAAAATCTTTTTAAACTAAAAAATCAGAAATTAAAAAAGAAAAATAATGAAACAGATTTGAAGTCCTAATTCCTAATTAAGATCACTAAAGACAAAAAAGTTGGAATTCTGATAGTGACACATGACAGACTTTGTCTTTTTGCTTAGCAGTGCTAACTTTTCACAAGCAGGGGGAATGATGTTCCCACTGCTAGTGTATTTTTCAGTTCTGGTGACTGTTTAAGCTTAGGAAAGCTTTTGATTGGTTTTTGATTGGACAAATGGGCACTCCCACAACCAGTAGGGTTGTGGGAAGTCAGTTAAACAAGAAAAACTCAAGTCCTTTCACAAAAATCAAGCAAATCAAGCAAACAATGTTTCTGATTAAGGCAATGCAGGTCTGGTGATCAGTTACTGGTTTTAAATGCACAAAATGAATTTTGAAGCCTTAAATCTTGCACACAATCCAATGAGATGGCATATAAGCAATAACAAACCCTAGAAATCACATAACCCTAGCAGATGACCAAGATTGGTGGTAAATTTTCAACAAAAATAGTCAAAACAAGGCAGGTTCTGATTTTATGCTATAATGCCAAACTTAAGCATACAAATGTGTTTAAACTCCTACCAAACTGAAAGTCAAAACCACTATCACCTACTAACAACCTATTGAGTATGTCTAACCAGTCTCAAGCCAAGATTGATGCTAATTAACCAAGCTTAAACCCTAATCCAAACACACCTTAAAAAACTGAAAATCAATATTTCCAAACCAAAAGCTTTTAAATCACAACTAAAATTGATTCTAGTCACTACTAACATGCATATTAGGCACAAATTAACATATTCAAACCAAATAATCAGTCACTTAAACACTTTGCACAAAATTCATACCAAATCACAAAATTTTTTAAAAGTGAAAACAAGGACAAGATTTTACCTAGAGGGACCTACATCCAGGTCCCTCAATGGCTGCTTAGCCACCTCCAAACAGGTCCGGACCTGTGCAGAACCTTGGACAACAAGCTTCCACTTGATTTCCTGCTAAGAAAATAAATAGAACACAATACCAACTTTCTGATTTTTCAAACCTTTCAAACCTTTTCAAAAACTTTTCTCAAATGTTTTTCTTTCAAAACACTTCAACCAAATAACTTACAATCCTGGAAAATCAAACCTTTAAACAAGATTTCACCAAAAGAAATCAATATTTCAAAAACTTGAAGATACTTTTGAAAACTCAAAATTACTTCAACAATTTTAATTTGGAACTTAGTATTCTAGCTTAAAAACATTTACCAACTTTTAATAAATCATAAAAGGAATTACATATAATCAAATACCAACTTTATATTGATTAAAAAGGGATTACAAAATTTTTGCTAGAAAAACTGGAACAAAGGATAGAGGTCACATGCGACCTCTATTTATACAAGTGAAAGGAAGGTCCTAGAATACTAAAACCCTAATCCAGTAAATCCCTAAAAAGCCCTTTGGAATCTTGTTGAAAATTCTAGGTCATAAGTCTTCACATGGTCTCTGAATGTTGACAGCCTTTGGTGAAGTAATCTTGAGCGTTCATTTTGTGTGGAGAACAAGTATTTGCATCATAAGCGTTCAATGGGTCAAATGTTTTTGGAGCCTTGTAAATTCTCGTGATAGTGTGAGCTGGAGAGGGGACAGAAAAGGAGGAGGTCACTTTCTGGGTTGTGGGATGTGTTGGGAGTGGGGTATGGAAGAATAACCCTAATCTTAATTAGGGTTTAATTGTGGGATAGGGGTAACTGAATCTGGGGGTTTTAGGGTTTATGGGATGTTTAGGGAGTGATTAATCCATTTTGGGGAAGAAAAGTTTTTAAAAAAGTGTTTAGTGGGAAATTTTGTTGACTATTTGACCGGTTTTAATAAACTGGTTATTGGGACGGGTTGTGGGTTTTGGACTGGGTTTGGGTTGGGTAAATGGGTAGGGTCGGGTTGTGTGGTGAGGTGTCAGGTTTGTATTGGTGGGAGAAGTTGGGATGTTTGATGCTTTTAGTCCCTCTACTCTGCTTCTTTGTTCATTTTGTAATAAACAGCAACTAACTCCATTTCCCTTTATAAATAAGTTTGCCCATTTGTCATATTTGGCACAGAAACTTTTTAAACTTGTAGCAAGGACTTCAAATGCAATTTCTTCATACTTCAAGGGCTGAATTTGTACATCTTGATAATTTAGGGACCTCAATGCATTTTATGAGTTTTGCAAGGGTATAAATTGCCAAGTCTTCAAAAATGAGGGACCAATGTTGCCAATCTTCAATTCTTCAAGGTAATTTTTGGAAATTCCAGATTTGGGCCCGGTTCATTATGCGGCTTCGTTTCCCGTGTTCGTTTTTGATTGATTCTTGTGATCTTTTTGTCATTTCCTCAATATCCGTACCTAAAATACACAAGCAACAAACACAAGCATATATTTGGCATTTTTAATGATATTTAATGCATTTTAAGCCCGATATGGACGATGAGACTATGTATAAAAGCAGTCTCATCATAAGGCTTGATCTTTCAAGCTCGTGCTCATGTTTTGTTGTCTTGTGATTCTTAGGTATGACCCTAATCATTGAAGACTCTCGTGTTCGGTTTTTTCCGGTCCACTTGATCTTCCATACTTTGATTGCCAAAGCGGGCACACTCTCTACCCTTTGATTTTTATCGACTAACGTTTTATCTTGAAGCATAATTAATAAACGGCTTATAGATTTGCGTGCTCTTTCCATGTTAGGATTTTGCATTATACTCTTCGGGTTTTAGCAAGGGGGTGTTACTCTTGAGCTAAGAAACATTAAGGACAATGTTTGGTTTTAGCATGGGGAGTCAATCGATATAATTGCTTGCAGTTGCTTTTGTCGTGTCTAAACGTAATCGTTTTTCTCGTTTTTCATAAAAATTTTAAATTTTTTAATGTAATTTTGTGTTTTAATAAATAAAATAAGTGCTTTTGACACAAATGTAGGCTTTTCGTTGGTGAAAATAAAAATAGTTTTTTACTCGACTCGGTTTTTACCTTAGCTTTTTCCTTAACGTGTTTAAATCAAGTTTTGCTAGGCTTTTATATAGGGAACTTTAAAACGCGAAAGTCTTAACTCATACGGGTTTAAGAACGAGAACTTTTCGCAAGCTCCTATAATTGATCCTATAAAGTCATTTATCAAGGGAACTTTAAAACACAAATTCTAAAACTTGAAAAAGTCTAAGAAGATGCAAGATCCTATAGATGACTTGAAAACCTAAAATTTTGATTTAATAGGCTAAGTATCCACTGATTTCACATTTTTGAAATTTTACAATATGGAGAACAAGAGATGATATAGTTTAATCATAAGTTCTTAAAGTTAATTCTTCCTTGTATAAGTATTTTTGTGTTTGATTTAATCTCCTCGTATTTATTTTTCACGCTTGAATAATTAATTGCTTAATAAATGAAGTTTTTAGCGGTTTAGGCTTAATATCTTAACTCGTAACTCCTTCTTTTTCTTCCCTTGTAATTAAAGTGAGAACACATTAAGGGTGTCAGCGTCATGAACTTTTGATCGTGGGATTACAGAAATTTGGCTTACTATAAATATCATATTAATAAAGAAGAATAAATAAAAACATGTTCTCTAGGAGCCTTCGGGTGGGAGTCATGTAGCACTAACCTTGTCATTAGAGCCTTAGGGTGTATGGCATGGGGACGTGTTTAATAAAAATTACTTCATCATCATGAGCTATAAGGTGGGATGGTGAATGTCAATTCCCTTATTTTTGTCCAAGGAGCCTTCGGGTATGGATTATAAATAAGGAGCACAATTTACATCTTAAAGACCCACAAGGTGATATGATGTAATTGTTGCTAACTCCATTAATAATGTCATAATTGACTTTGGAGGTTTTATTGTTGCTTTAAGTAGACCTTGAAATTGTGTATTTTGAAGTTCGTTTCTCTCGATTCTTAACCAATTGAAAGTCCTAACGAAATCAGGTTTATGATCGTTTTTGGTTGATAGGGTTATTTGGATTATCTATGTCTATTTGAGCAATCAAGTAAAAATGTGAAAAATATTAACTACGTATCCGTAAAACAATTAGCACTTACCAAGTTTTTATTCAAATAAGGACAAAATTGTAAATCTCTGGAATTAATGTGCTAAAAATGTAAATGATTGAAATTATAATGCTCGAAATGTAAAAATCACAAACTATAAGGACCAAATATGCAAATTGTAACAAACTACTAACCAAAATATAACTAATTGTAAAACAACTAACTGAAAATGACTAGTGACCAAAAGTTATGGACTAATACCAAGCAAACCCTAAATTTATGAAAGATTAACTAGAAATTCAAACAGTTACAAAGTAAAGGGACCAAAGTGAAATTAAGTGGGAATTTATATCAAAAACGGTCTAGTTGGACAAATAAGCTCGTTTAAGCTCTAGAATCAACCAAATAAGCTCAAACAATTTTTAAACAGCTTAAAATCCAAATTCACTTAGGCTACTACAAGGAATAAGCTTGAAATTCAGTAAAACTCGAATAAGCCAACTTGGATAAGCCAACAATAAGCTATCTAATAAGCTAGACTTACACAAACAGAATGTTAAGCTGAATCTTGTTAATCAGTTCATAGAGAGTCTGGAATGTCTTCTTTTAAGAAAAATGATCAAGTAATGAATCTGAAATTTGAAAATAAGCTGAAACTAGCTTATTGACTAATTTTGACCAAAATGTTGAAAAAGCTAAAAACCTCCAGATCTACTCAAGAACACTTTCTAAACAAGATTATGAAAGAAAATGGCAAGTTTTATGAAGTGGAATTGCTAGTTCAAGAAATCAGTTAGCACCTTGTTTACAGAAACTTGCAGTTGATCAACAGCTTATTAAAAAGCTAATTTCTCACTTGATTCTTTAAACTGTATGGTTTCCTAATAAGTACTCAAACTTTGGATGTTGTATAACACATAGAAACTGGTTTGAAGGAATTTCATCAAGAATTGAACAAATGGCATGTATTTGAAAATGACTACTTTTTTATGAACTATTTAAGCAAAAACTGACCCAAACCTTTTTACGACCAATTGCCTGTTTGACTTTATTTTAGACTTTAAAACTACTCAACTTTGTTTACAATGACTAAATGAATGTGGAGGAACAAGGTTTAACTAGTTAACAACTCTTAAGCTACAATTTGACAGCTAATCCAAACACTAGTTACTGAACTTTGAACAAATTTTGTGAAGGAAAATGAGCAATTGCTAAAGCTGATTCAAAACTGATAACTAGCCAAACTCATTAACCAAAATGAAACACAATTGAACCAATAATATGTAGTAAAACAGACTAAGACTCAAAATGTAATAACTAGCTATAAAATTGATGAAATGAAATCAGTAACAAGCAATAAGCAGGAAAACAAGTATCAAACTAACTAGAAGCTATCTAAACATCAAAATCAATCCAAGAACAAACTAACACACTTGATCAGATCAACAAGTAGAATTAAGCTAGAATTGAGCATGCATATTGCTGTTTAGAGGAATTAAACTCAGAAACTATGAAACCTTTTAGCAAAAGCCTCCACTGATGGAGTAGGTAGGCGCTGAGCCTCCTAGATAGTGTTAAACCACCACCTTAACACTATTAACCACTAATCAACATCTACTTTCATCATCATCACCATTTCTACTCAAATCTGCTTCAAAATCAACAACAACAGGTACTGGATAATCAGAAACAGGAATGAACAGCTACTAGTCTTCAACAAGAGCTCCTTATGACCAAGTATGATCACAAGAAACTCATATCAACACAAGATCAACAACAATGCAGGTATTGAATAGGAGATTGAAGGAAAAGGAGGGAAATTTATTATTTGAATGTGAAAGTTTGTTACAAAATCTGGTAAGAAGTTACAACTACTATAACTAACTCAAGAGTTTGTCAGACTCTTGAGGTCGTTACACTAACAACTAACTAGCTAGGATTAAGAGAGAAAAAGGAATTGTGTGAAATTTTCACACTTAGGCTACATGTTACAAATGAGAGGGCTATTCCCTATTTATAGACAAAAAGTGAGAAGTAGTTGGAGCTGATGTCGTGTCCCAACCAATCAATTGCTGCCAAGTGTCCTGAATTTGTCAATTGGAACTAGCCGTTAATAACTTGAAATTGGGATTTTCTTCTTGGTTGATTTTCAGGTTAATTGAGCACGTGGGTTGAATTCGTCCTTCAAAAATAAGCACTTTTCATGATTAAAGTTTTTTTGGATATGTAGTAGAACTCCAATTCGTTTCTGGTTAGCATTGAGGAAGAATGTTTTTTTTTGGAAAGGCAACATTTTATAACCAAACAAGAGCAAATACAAAAAAAGGCATTCGACCCTCTCTAACAAGACAATTAAAGAGGCAAGGACCCACGGAGCCAAACGCCAAACAAGAGATGACTAACTAAGCGAAATATATAACTACATTTAAGAGCCAAACAATTAGACAAGCAACCACACTAACAGAAAAAATCCTAATATCAACGCTTGCATATTTACACTTCCCGACTCACAAAGCATCAACATGAGCACACTACCAGCACTATGTTTGAGGATTGCCAGCAAATGAGCCACATCACCAAAGGAAGAAGGTGACACGTGGATTTATTTGATTGGGTGAAATGTGATCACACGGATCATTATCCTTTTTGGATATATTGATTATTGCATGGCAAGTTGTGATTGGGTGAGAATTGAGTAAGTGGGATGGACTGTAGTTGGCGGCGCATTTAATTCCTTTGGTGATGTGGCTCATTTGCTGGCAATCCGTGTCATTGCAATGCTACTCTCCCATTGGATATTGACCATATCACACGGATTAAGACCATTTTTGATGAATTTTTGGCAAGTTTAGTCCTTATACTTAAGCAGAATATCCAAATAAGCTAGGGACTTCATTTTAATGGCATTTTAGGTCCTTCCACTTGCATTCTTGTATAATTTGACCCTTTGACTTGGTTAACTGAAGAGTTGACCATGTTTGACTTTTATCTTGACTTTGACAAATTTACACTTTGAGTCTTTCAACTTTGGAGTGTTGTCAAGATAGGTCCCTTATCTTCAAAATCTTGTCATCTTTGATCCTTCTTTGTCTTTTTCATCCAAATAAGCTTGATTTCTTCTTGTTTGCTTGAAAATGTATCCTTTTTATCTATTTATACACAAACTTAAAACATACCACATAATTCCGCTTTATAGCACAAAAGTTAGGTATTTTCCTTATGTTTTAGGGTGATTTGTTGATTAATTGATATGAGTTTTTGCTCATATCAAATCCCCTACACTTGAACATTGCCATGACCTCATGCAATGCTATATTTTAAAGCACAAATTTACATTCTTCTTATAATTAACCTACCTTGGCCAAAATGGAATGCTATTACACTATGTTGCATGATTTTGATTTTGAACAATGCAATGCAAAAGAAACAATTCTATTTATATCTTTTTGGATTTTTCTTGAAATGGCTTTGATGGAAAAACTCATAAAGAAGTCAATGACTTAAATTAGGGCTTTGGTACCATGGACACTTATCACCCTCAAGTTTCACTTTCCCCATACCAAGCTTAAAAATGAGATCATTGCATTTACAAGTAAAAAGTGCATCAACTTATTCATGACAATTAAATGTGGAACCGATTATTATTTGAGCAAATTTGTTATTATTTGAAGCATGAAATATAAGAAATGTAAAATCCAAAAATAAGGAAGCACGGTTTTAATCCTAAGTAATCTTCTCATCCATTACTTGAAAAACCGCTCACAATTAATATAAGTCCGTTTCAAGAGTAATAAGTCATTCGCCTTATAATTAAAATCCTCATGTCATGCATTAATAAGTAGCTACACACTCGCTAAGGAAAGAAAAATAAAACTCACGCAATAATTTACATCCTCCGCCTTTTTGAGACTTTGGATCTTCAACCCCGCAACCCGTCAAGGTAATATTGGATTGGAGCAACTATTAAATCCCCGCAACCCGTCAAGGTAATATTGGAATCTAATAGTTACTATAATTAACACTTCACTGCCCCTCTTGGGAGTCTTGTATAATTATTATTTTTTCTTTTTTTTTTCTTTTTTTTCTAGCCATGCATTTTTTTTGTAAGCCGTTCTTATTTTTCTTTATTCCTCACAAAGAAATTTGAAAAGAATAAAAGGAAAAACACCCGCTAAGTATTAAGCATGACATAAGTCTAGTACACATAAAACGTTCTAACTTAGAATCTTAAGACGTACTTATACCAACAATGAATGATTAGACAAAAATGCATAAGAGACTACAAACCAATTAAAACCGTTCTTGATTATTTATTAACATATATACATGCGAAGAAAATAGAGGTAAAGAAGAGAAGGGTTTAGCCACAAGTAATTATCATGAAGTTTATCTAGCCCTTTTATACTTGCTTCAACTCTATCATTTCTCATTCTCCACAAATTTAAAATCTCAATTAATGAGATTGGTGGATGCTTAGCCTAATAGACCAACGAAGGACTACATGGTTAAGGATACTAGCTAGAGAATGCTTGGATAAGCAAACTCGGGTTGAGTCAAAATATCTATGGCGGGCCTAATATGTCAAAGAAGTCTAAATTTGTTAACCCATGTTCTTATTATATTTTTTTTCCTTTCTTATAAATTTTTGATGAAAAATAAAAGAAGAATATATACAATGCAAATATGATATGCAAATGAAAAATGATTGATACAAAAATTATGAATGCATATTTTTTGTGGCAAAAGTAGATCAAAAATTTGAAAAATGTTTGAAAAATTAATTTCCGTGTTATCATGAAGGTCAATGACAAGGTCTAGGTAATGTAACTTCGATAGAAGACCCCCTACACTTAAGCTAAACATTGTCCTTAATGTTTAAGAGCATGGAAGTTTAAAACTTCCCTTACACTTATGAAAATGAATAGACTTTGCTTAACCCAAGTTAAGGAAAGATCAACTATAGTGAATTCATTTTTAAAGCACAATGTGTCTATGAAAAATCACAATAGTAACAAAGTGAACCGGATACAAGGGCCTCCTCCATAAGCTCCAAAGCACGTGATGAGTGAGCAAACCTACAAACAACATGAAGACAAAAGAAGGTCTCCTAATACAAGGTTTTTTTTGCCGAGTATAAAATAATTTCGTTGTTCCAAATCTTTTCGAATTGATTACCGTTAATTAGTGCGCTCAATTGTCTTTTGGTGAACAAGAGGATGGTTTGGTTTGATTATCTATTTTTAAACTAAGAGTAAATAATTGTCGTTGAGTGAAGTAGAAGCGTTCACAAAATTAAACTAAAAGTTATTTAGAAAAACACTTAAAATATAAAACTTTGTAAATGATTTAAAACTTAACAAACTTAATTAATCGGAATGTAACAAGTCCTTTCTATCGGAATGCACCAAAAGTAGAACTATCGGAATGTTATTAAAACAAGTCATCAGAATAATATAAGTGAAAACCCATCGGAATGTTCATGTTAGTAACCATCGGAATATCAAAAACAATGTTGTCGCAATGATGACAGTCGGAATGTCCCAGATCGGAATACTAGCAATACTTCTGTCGCAATATGATTCTATCGGAATGTCAGATCGTAATACAAGCAGCGGAATGTTGTAAACTAATACTGGGCAGAGTTTTGACTTAAAAAGGACCTTAAGTCCCGTCGGAATATGCGATCACAATGAGCGATCACAATCCCGATCGGAATAAGGGGGTAAAAACCAAATTATCGCAAAGTAGAACCCTTAAGGGTTATTGCGATGTAACCAAGCTTCTCGTCGGAATGCTGAAACCCCCAATATTGCGATGAAAACAAAATTAATCCGAAATTGATGGTAAGCTGAAAACTCAATAAGCACATACAATAAGCTACTTTAACCGAACCTTAAACAACTCAATAAGCATATATTTGGCAACTTTCAAAACTCAAAATAAGCAAACTTAATAAATCGAATCTTTTAAAAACACTAGACTTTTTTTAAAATATCTGAAAATGCAATAAGTTATAAATATGAAATAAGCCAATAAGCACAAAGAGCTTATAGCCTATACGTATATGAGCTTATGTAGGAACAAGAAAGATTAACCTTTTAACCACGAAATCATCAAATCAAACGTGTGAAGTGTAATATTTGGATCAAAAAGTTAAAGTAAATCAAGAAAGGTAGAAAGAGATGAAAGATTAAAAGCTTAAACTTGAACTTTTGATTAATGAAACTCTAATACAAAGATTAAACAAAGATTAATTTGAAAGAAAAGATGAAGTTTTAGTGAGAGAAAGTTAAACACTTTCTCTCTCTAAAATGAAAACTAAAACAAAGAAAATTAAAACTAGCTAATGACTAACACCCTCCTAATGTGTCATTAGGAGGGTATATATAGGGAGTGGGGAATGCATGTATGCTTTCTTCTTTCTTTTTCTTCTCGACTCGATCTAAATTCTTTGTCTTTCTCGATGTCGTCTCGGGATTTGAACTCGTCTTTTAATTTTCTTCTATAATTAGACTTGAGTTCTTCGACTTCATTAAACTTCCGTCTTTAGACTTTTTCTTCGATAAATCTTCAGAATAGGCCTTGCACTTCCGTTCTTTTTGCACTCTTGATCTTTTGAGTTCGTCTTTTCTCGTTTTCTTCGATAAAAGCCCGTGAAAGCCTGTGTTTTCTTCCTTTTCTGTCTTTTGGTCCTAAAACACAATAAAAACAGAAACCACGCATAATTCCGACTTTTACGACATAAAATACCCGTTTTGGTCTTGTTATTATTGGAAATAAGTGGAAAAATGATAAGTGTTTTCACACTTATTAAATCCCCTACACTTAACCATTGCAATGCCCTCATGCAATGCATTAATTTTAAAGCACAGTTTACATTTTCCATCATAAATAACCCACCTTGCCCTTTATTAAATACTAAACATTAAGAAAAATAAAAATGTAGAAATATATACAAAACAAGTAAAGAAATCAAAAACTTACTTTGGGGTTTTGTCTGCCATGAACGTTTATCATCCTCAAGTTTCACGTTCCCCATACCAAGCTTAAAAACGAGATCATTGTTATTATAAGTTAGCAAACTAACACGAATTCATGTGGGCCAATTATTTACTTAGACTCCCTTATTCCTAGGTGTATCTCTTATATTTTAATTTTGTCTTGAATGATCACGAGGATGCATTGTTTGACTTATTCGATAGTTATTTAGGCCGAAAATAAAGTGGATGATTTGATCAATAGTTAGCTAAAGGACAAAATCTTTTAAAACTGCTTCTCGGGACCTCTTAAAGTTCATATCTTGGCATAACTTGCTTCACGATTTGAGACCTTTCTCGGACCGATATTTGGCAACGACTTCATACTTCAAATCTTTGAGAAACGTTCTTGAAATTATGGTCTTCTCTTCATAATAGGAATTTCTTCACTTGAACTTTTTGAGAGATTCTTCATATTTAGACCACGACTTCTTCAATTTTCTCCAATCTTTATTTTGGACTTTGATATACAACGATCCGCCTCCTTTTAGGACTTGGATCTATTTATCCTCATACCTTGTTAGGGCCTTTTTGGATAGACTTCTCCATGATCTTTAGGGGAGTATTTGCTTTTCTTCGTGTGTCTCGATCCTTCATATTGATTTTCGATAAATGATTCTTCACATCACTTTGGATCTTTAGCAACAAAATGTAGCCCTCATGCC
This sequence comes from Glebionis coronaria, assembly GCA_025667525.1. Lineage (NCBI taxonomy): Eukaryota > Viridiplantae > Streptophyta > Magnoliopsida > Asterales > Asteraceae > Glebionis > Glebionis coronaria. The sequence continues at coordinate 384,231,397 of CM046877.1, forward strand.
TTGTTAGGGCCTTTTCGGACTCGCTAATCTTCGCATCCAGCTTCAATAAGTTATGCCTTGGCTATGAACTCTAATTAATACCGAGCAACTTTTAAACGATCCTGTGCTAGAAGCTAAGTAACTTTTCAAATCGTACAACCTTATTTATTGCAGATAATTTTATTAACAAGCGATGGGAGAATAGGCTTATAATTAACTCACATAAATTCACGAAAGAATATCAAACTTATAATTGACTCTATCATCTCTCGTCCTCCACAGTTTAAAATCTCAAGGAATGAGACTCGTGGATGCTTAGCCAATTAAATCAAAGTTTTGGGTTTTAGAGTCATCTATAGGATCTTGCAAACTCTTAGACTTTTTCAAGTTTAGAATTCGCATTTTAAATTTTCCTTGATAAATGACTCTCTAGGATCAATTATAGGAACTTGCGAAAAGTTCTTGATCTTAACCCGTAAGAGTTAAGACTTTCGCGTTTTAAAGTTCCCAATATAAAAGCCTAGCAAAACTTGACTTAAACACATTAAGGATACTAGCTAGAGTAAACTTAGATAAGTAAACGTGGGTTGAGTCAAAGTATTCATGACTTTGAAAAATTTAAAACCACTTTATTAAACTTTATTTAAGCAAGGAAAGTAAATAACGATAACAAAGGAAAATACTACTATACTACTAGGCCAAAGTAGATTAAAAATTTTGAAAAATGTCGAAAAATCACATTTTCTGGTTACAATTAGGGCAAATTCATGGAAAAGACTACTTACTTCGATAGAAGTCCCCCCTACACTTGATATAAACATTGTCCTCAACGTTTAAGCATGTGGGAGTAAACTCCCCTACACTTATGACATTGTGCACTTTGTATAAATCTTTCTAAGGAAAGGACAACTATTGTGATTTCAATGTGAACATATAAGACATGAAATATTGAATCACAAGAGTTTAGGATAGAACCGGGAAGATGGGAACACGGGATCACGGTTCGTCAAATGTCATCAAAAGTACTCTTGGAAGCTTGAAAACCTGCACAAAATAAGAAACAAGACAACAAACACATACGGGGCTCCCCGTACACTTATTATGAAAACGATAAAGGATAGAGCATGGGTTGCCTCCCGAGAAGCGCTTGTTTTTGTTAACCGAGTCACGAGCCGGACTCGTCCCAAAACTAGTTCATGGGAAACGTAGTGAGGGATGGAATCATCTCATGAGAGATGTCCTCACCAAAGTACAACTTCACGCGCTGGCCATTCACCTTGAAATTGGGCCCATTTGGCTGAGAAAGCTTAATGGTGCCATATGGAAAGACTTAGGCGACGGTGAATGGTCCAGACCAGCGGCTCTTCAACTTGCCCGAGAAGATCTTCAACCGAGAGTTAAAAAGTAAGACTTGATCACCAACGTGGAACTCTCGGTTCTTAATTCTAGCATCGTGGATGATCTTGGTCTTCTCCTTGTAGATCAATGAGTTCTCGTAAGCTTCATTCCTCAGTTCATTAAGTTCGTTGAGTTGAATCTTGCGAAGATTACCGGCTTTGTTGATGTCGAAGTTAGCCCACTTCAATGCCCAGTATGCCTTATGTTCCAGCTCAATAGGGAGGTGGCATGCTTTCCCGTACACAAGACAATAAGGTGTGCAACCAATCGGGGTCTTATATGCGGTACGGAAAGCCCACAAAGCATCGTCTAACATATCGGCCCACGCGGCACGATGCTCTCCCACAGTACGCTCCAAAATTCGCTTCAATCCACGGTTGGAAATCTCAGCTTGCCCATTGGTTTGGGGATGATAAGCGGTGGAAAGATGGTGATTGACACCATACTTAGCCATGACTCTTGCGAATTGATCATTGTAAAAATGAGTCCCGCGGTCACTGATGATAGCACGAGGAACATCGAATCGAGCAAATAATTGCTTCAAAAAGTTCACAACCACCCTCGCATAGTTCGTAGGAAGAGCTTATAGGTGTAGTAAATACGTGTTTAGGAAAACAACGTATAAATGCGGTAAGTATTAATCGACACGATTTAGGAAAACCGTGAAGACGAATAAATTCCAAGTTCGTTCTCGAAGGAGGTGTGTGTTATGTGTGCCAATTATGTAAAATAACAATGTTTGGATTAGTGACGTTTTTGGTTTTTAGAGAGAAAAATAAAAGACGAGCTACGACTACGATTAAACTACGACGTTGACGTAAAACGCGAACGTAAATACGTAAAACGCGACAAAATTAAAAATTAAACCTAAAAATTAATTAAAAGATTAATCTAAGTCTTAAATAATATAAATAAGAATAAAAATCCAACAAATATATTTTAAAACCTTTTATTAATTAAATATTCAATTTTTAATGCTAATTAAAGCCCAAAAATTAAATATAATTAACAAAATGCCCAAAATATTAATTTATTGAACTAATAAGTCACTTATATTATTTAAAGACTAAAAACTATTTTTCTTAAATTTTAAAAACTATTTTTCTATTTTTAAATGACTTAAAACTATTTTTAGATTAAAATAATCCTAAAAATTAATAAAATAATGATAAAATTAATCTAACAATTTTAAAAATCCTAAATTATCCTATTGAACAGTAGAAAATTGAAAAAGTTTGAAAAAGGTAAAAATTAGCACTAAAAGACAAAACTATTTATTAATTAAACCCTAATTATACTAAATTAATTATAAAAAAATAATTAAAAAGATGAACAGTAACTAATTTTTAAACTAAAAATCTTAAGTTAATATTCTAAACCTAGGAAAAATTTTAAATCTGAAAAATAACAATTTTCTACACTAAATGCCAAAAACAGTTTAATTAAAAAGTAATTAAAAATGCTATTAATTCTAAAAATTACCAAATGAACAGTGACAAAAAAATTAAACTATACTAGAAAATCAGAAATTTAAAAAGAAAAATAATGCAAAAAGAATCAAACCCTAATTCTTAAAAAAGTTCACAAAAGACAAAATTTTAAGAATATGAAAGTGACATGTGATCACTTTCTGTCTTGTAGTGTAGCAGTGGCTACAACAAGCCTATCAGTGGGAAAGGAGTTCCCACTGATAGTGCAAAAAACAGGTCTGAGCCTTTTGAGGCTTGTAACTTCCTTGTTACTTGGAATTAATTGGCAACAAAGGCACCCCTACACTCAGTGGAGTGTAGGGAGTCAATATAAAGCAAAAAAAAAAAACACAAGTCCAATGCAAGAAAAACACACAAATAGGCAGAAATCAGTTGCTGATACTCTAGGGGGGCTGTGGGAGGCAGATTCTGATCTAATGTGCTCAAAAACGATTTTCAACAGCCTATATCTTGCATACAAGTCAAACAAATGATACACAATCAAATCCTAACTCTATATGAACCTATATTCTAACAACTTGCAAAGATTGATGGTCTAAATTAGGCTAAAACAAGGAAATAATTACCCTATGCTGAAGTTTACCTATGTGACCAATATTTTAAGCATGCAATTGCTGATTTAAACCTACCAAACATCAAACCAAACAACCTATTACCTATAACTATCCTAATGGAGTGTGTTCAAGCCGTTTATAAGCCAAAAACTTGTCAAATTCCCAGCTTAATGAGCAGACCCAAACACCCCTTTAAAATCAGTAAGTGACTATTATCAAAACAAATGATCAACAAACCTATCTAAACTGATCCTAACCTGATTAAACAAGTATGCAATCAATAATTAAGTATTAACAAACAACAAGCAAAGCATGTGAACAGCTTAATCACAAAAACATGTGAATCACTCAACCAAGCAAAAAAATTCATAAAAAGGGTTCAAGCCACACCTTGGGGCTGAGGCCTTCTTTGAATGGATCAATTGGCTTAGAAGAGCTATGAGATGGTGCAAGAACCCTGCTGGGGGACTACAACAGTCCCAGGGTGCAAATATGTCTTCTAAAAAGGAAGCAATGGAATAAAATGATATGGAGTTGATGATGGTTCTTGGTACCTGCACATACACCACCAAACAAGAAAACACACTACAAGCTTAATAAGCTAAGCTCATAAGCTAGCTTATGAGTTGGCTTATTAAAGCAGTAAGCTAAAAAGAAAACGGGACCAAAGGTTTTGGAAACCTTTTGGATGAAAATCAATCTTATCAAGTTTATGAAGACGTTTTTAATTTAAACAAACTCAAATTCAGAAAGATTTAAATGTTCAAATCCACTTTCACTTCATTGAAAATTTGAATTTTCTGAATAATTAAAATCCTTTTGAAAATCTTTAAAACTACCAACCTTTGTAAATCTCTTAAACTAATTGCAATTTAAATAAAAATTATACTAAGGAACAGAAAGAAAAAGGAACTCAGTATTGTATTTAAATTTTTTTTCATTTTCATTAATTTAAAAAACAAATACAAAGACTGGAACAAGCATAAATGGTCACAAGCCGACCATTTATATAGTGAATGAATGAAGGTTCTAGAATTAAAATAAAAATACAGAAATGCAAAACCCTAGCAGCTATAGATTTCCCAAAGTGCCCTTGCTTGAATTCTTCAAGAACCTTGGTCAAATGCCCCATGTGATTGCTGATGAAGTCCAGCTGTTGCTTTTTGATCTCAGCCTTTGAAATAGTCCTTGGGGAGCAAGATTTTGCTTTGAGCCGTTGATGGAGTCAAGATATGCCATTTTTGCCTTCTTTGGTTAGACAGGGGAACACGGGGGGCCCTCATGTGGTCACGGGTGTGAATGGGGATAAGTGGGTTTTGTTTGTGGGTGGGTTTATTAGCAGTCTGGAATGAATGGGGTGAAACCCCTTTGTTTTGGTGATGATAGAGATTAGGGTTTATGATAGGGATTAGGGAGAATTTAGGGAGAGATGGTGAACAGTGGTTGTTTAGCGCCATTTAATCCCGTTTTAAAAACTTATTAAACCGGGTTAATATTCATTAAACATGGGCTGGTTATGGGTTAAGTATGGTGGGTTTGGGTAGGGTAATGGGTAGGGTCGGGTTGTATGGTGAGGTGTCAATATTGCATTGGTTGTGTGGGTTTGGCTGTTTGACAGTTTTGGCCCCCCATGTTTCATACTCCTTTCATTTTACATTAAACAGCAATAATCTCAATTCCCTTTGTAATATCTTTGGGAAACTTGCATTTTGTTAGAAATACGTTTTACGTATAATAGAAGTATCGGTCACTCCACAATAATATTTATGTTGTAATAGCTCGTAGTTAGATAATAGTTGTTAGTTGCTTATTAATTTAAGTAAGAACCGGTCCATGGGCTTGTCATGGACCGGCCCAAGTCCACTTATGACTTGGAACTATAAATACCCCTTTCCACTAAGGAAAGGGGTTGGTTGTTGTCATTTCTTTGTTTCCACTTAATAAAATTCACATAGTTTCTCTCACTTTCTCTCTCTAACTTTCTCTCTCTAGAAATCAACAAACCCCTTCATAGATTCATTGATTATCAATATTCTACATTTGGTATCAAGAGCTATGGGGTGATTTAAGGTGGTGATTTGTGTGGTTTTTTAGTTTTTGATTGTATTAGTGTTCTTTAAGAAAAATCATCTTGATTCTTGGTGTTTTTGGTGTTTTTGTGATTGGGATTAGTGGATAAGTATTAGTTGTTACTTATTTTAGTCGAAAGCACAAAACTTTTTGGGTTATTTGGTCAAAATCTGGGCTTAATCTTAACTTTTACTGTTCGACTGTTCATCGGAGGGGGTTTCTGTTTGTTCAGCAAAACTTCCGGATCAAGAAGTTCCGGATCAAGGAGTTCCGGATCAAGAAGTTCCGGATCAAGGAGTTCCGGATCAAGGAGTTCCGAGTCAAGAAGTTCCGAATCAAGAAACTTCCGAACCAAGAAGTTCCGGATCAAGAAACTTCCGAGTCAAGAAGTTCCGGATCAAGCAAAACTTCCGAACCAAGAACTTCCGAGTCAAGAAGTTCCGGATCAAACCAAAGTTCCGAACCAAGAACTTCCGAGTCAAGAAGTTCCGGATCAAGCCAAAGTTCCGGATCAAGAACTTCCGAACCAAGAAGTTCCGGATCAACCCAAAAGTTCCGAATCAAGGTAATCTTCCGAATCAACAAAAAAGTTCCGAATCAAGGTAATCTTCCGAATCAAACTTCCGAATCAACAAAAAGTTCCGAATCAAGGGTTATTTTGCTTGTTTTTTCGACGATTTTTTAGAGGATTTAATCTTGGTTTCTTACAACAAAAACACAACACAATTCACAAGCTTTACTTCACTGCTCGATCAACCGATAATCTCTGTTTCTTTGAAGAAAAACAAAATGAATCCAAATTCAGTAATGCCTCAGATGACATCTCTTACGGATATATCAATCATAACGGGAACTGATAGCCGTCCACCGATGCTTATTAAAGAGGTGTTTGAGGCATGGCAAGGTCGAATGATGCAATATCTAAAGGGGAAACCGACATACGGAAGGCTTATGGTCAAATCGATTTTGAATGGTCCACTCGACTATGGTACCATTACGGTTGATAACGTGACTAGACCACGAGAATTTGAAGAACTTACTCCAGCTCAACAACTTGTTGCAGATGCAGATGAAAAAGCTCTTCAAACAATTCTCCAAGCTCTTCCCCATGACATCTATAGGATGGTGAGTCAGTATACGGTGGCAAAGGATCTATGGGAACGTCTTAAGGTGTTGCTACAAGGCACGTCTCTCACCAAACAAGAAAGGGAGTGTCAGCTGTATGATTTGTTTGATAGATTCACCTACAACCCAGGGGAAACACTTCACGATTATTACTTCAGATTCACTACACTCATGAATGATCTGAATGTATACAATCTTGTGATCGCACCATTCCAGGTTAACACCAAATTCTTGAATACTCTACCTCAAGCTGAATGGGGTGAGTACATTACTGATGTCAAGTTAACCAGGGATCTGCATAAGTGCAATTTGGATCAAATATATGCCTTCCTTCAGCAGCATGAGAAGCATGTGATTATGCACCGTTCTCCTCGCGGTATGTATCCAGATTCCTTAGCTTTGATGGCGAATCAACCAAGCTTGTCTCACAATAACACACCTTATATCTTGGGACATCAAACTTATCATCAATCACCTTACATGACACCAGCCTTTCCCCAATACTCGATTCTACCACAACCACCCACCTCACATCAGCAACAATATCGGTTCAATGCACCTTCACCACAGTATGCTTCACAACTTCATCCAGCAAATGTTGCACCTTATGCTCAGCCATCATATTCTTCTTATCAAGAGAATGCAACATATCCAACAAGCTACCCTGATCAAATGAGTATTCCTTCTACTGATTATGCAGCTCATCCAGATCAAGCACTATATTGTGATGATGAGGAAGTCCCCGTTCCTGTATTCCAACAAGGAGCTGACCCAGTTGAAGTGCTAACTACTATGTCTGCTTATCTCACAAGAACTTTAAGCAAACGAGGATTCAGAGGATCAGCTCCTACCAACAATCAGTTGAGGAATTCATCCAATTCTCGCCAACAAGCTACAATTGAGAATGGCAGGGTAATGGTTCAGCCAATTCAACCATATCAGGGGAGAACTTCCACTTCAACCAATGTTCGCACCGTCAATCCTGCTCCTGCTCCAATGGTCAACAACCCTCCACGGGCTAATACAGGCAAGTTGAGAATGATCACATGCTACAATTGCAAGGAAGAGGGTCATATGTCCAGGGATTGTAAGAAACCCAAGAGGAGAAGGGATGGACAGTGGTTTGCAGAAAAGATCTATCTGGTAAATGCTCAGGCGCAAGGAAGGGAACTTGATGAAGAGGAGCTTGCATTTCTTGCTGACCCAGGGATTGCTGAACAAGACAATGTCACTACGCAGAATGCAGCTTACCAAGCCGATGATCTTGATGCGTATGATTCCGACTGTGATGACTTTCAAACTGCAAAGGCTGCTTTCATGGCAACTTTTTCCAGCTTAGGGCCAGATAAGAAATCTAAGGTACTTATTAATAACACCGATAATGCCACTAATGCTAGTATTCAACCACATCAAGTTGGGCAAGAGAGTGCTGATTCGAATGAATCTTCGGTGGTGAGTCTTTCAAATGAGGAGACAAACAATGATAGCAATATCAATGTGAGTTCCCAGACTTTGAGTGAATCACAACCGGGACCCAGTTCGCATACGCCTACTCCTGTTCAACAAGATTTGGTCATGGTTCCTGCTACATTACTTAGCCAAATGAATGCTGCACTCTTAGAAACCTTAGCTAAGAATAAGAATTTGTCTGATGAGCTTGCCTTAAGCAATGAGAAAGTACAAACTTTAGAATTAGTACCTTCGTCTAGTGTTCTCACAAATCTCGAATATGATCACTTTAGAAACAAACAAATGGGTCACTTGCAAGAAATCGAAAACTTAAGAGCAAATCTGTCTAATGAACTTAGAGAAAAGGAGTTAGTGGTCACTAATTTTCAAAAACTTCAAACTGATTTTGAATTACTCGAATCTAAGAAGACTGAAATGGAGATTAATGCTACTAATAAGATTAGAAGTCTAGACTACTTGCTGTTAAGACAATACGCTGCTTCACAACTAGTTCACTTATTTGATGCCTCGTTTAAAGAGTTTAACTTATCACGTCTAAAAGGCCTTCCCCCTAATCCACGATATGCAAAACAAGCTTTAAGACATAGTCCTAGACTCTATAATGCAACTCAATTAGGATTGGCTTTAGACCCGATTGTTTTTCCCAATGATCGAACAAATAAGGTTCTAGTTGATGAGGATCGGTCATACAATTCAGCAAAATATCCCGATTGTGATTATTTTAAGATGAATAAGGAGCTTGCAAAAACTGATTTTAGAGTTCGCTTCCATATGGATAAGGATCTCATCACAGCACCAACCTACATGATAGAGGAAGAAAGCCCTAGTACATTTCCTACACTTGTCAACATGGAAGGTCCTAAGGAAATTCCAAAGAATCTTCCACCTGTTAGCACTGTATGGTTAAACTTGCAAGAGATTAACCGATACTTTACTAACTTTGACAAGGTCATTTTGGAATGTACGACTTCAAATGGCTTAAACGCCGGAGAATGGGCTTTCGAACACATGAACGAGGTGTTTAAAACTGAGATCAATCCGTTTGTCGAAAGTCTAAAAAGAAGTTTTGCATCTCTTAAGGAAAATCTTCAGTTTGAAATTGGTGAAGTTCAAAAAGTGTTTTATGAAATGGACACCGCTTACGAACTGCAACTAATTGAAAAGGAAAAGATTTTAACCGAATATGACCAATTCTTGTCAGAAGTAATCTCGTGTGATGTGCTTACTATTGTCAATGTTAATTATTCGAATGAGCTTACATCTGCTATGATTAATTGTAATGCTGTGAATATTTGTGAGGATATTTGTGATGATGTTTGTGATATTTCTGTAAATGTTGCTGAAACTGTAAATGAGGTAGATAATCATTCTTGTCACGAATCTAACGCTGAGTTTTTAAAGCTACAAGATTCTTATAATTTACTTTCTCAACGCTTTAATCAACTAGAACAACATTGTATATCTTTAGAATTAAAACAACAAGCTCAAAATGAAAATCTTCTGATATCAAATGTTTGTGAAAACGGTGTTGAGAATAGTGACAAGATGATTGCAATTGTTAAGACATTAGAGGAAGAAATCATGAGATTGAAGAGAGAGATATCATCAAAGGAAACATTAAGAATGGAACTAGAGGCCGCAGAGTCTAAAAACCAGGTCTTAGAAATTAGACTATCAACTGTTCTAGGGGAGATGGATCGGACAAGGCAGGGACTATCCGCTCTTTATGGTTCACTAGAAGATCGATTCGCTTTTAATGCGACACAGCAACAATATTATGTTGAACAACTGAACCAAAAGTGCGAAGAAATCTCTGACTTGAACATCCTGCTCATAGACAAAAATATGGTTTTGGCTGAGTTAAAGGAGACACTTCTTCTCACCCGACAAGAAGTTGTTGATAACTTAGCTACCGACTCTGCACCGTCCACTAGTGCTCCAACAACCAAATCAGTAGTGCTTTATAAGAATCCGCTTCATAAGAGGAACCAGCTTACCTATGATGATTATATGAGGAATGCCATTAAGCATGTCGATCTTCTTAGGGATATTTTAGATGATCTTTATGCCTTAGATCCCTTAAGTAGCGACTATTATTCGGCTCATGAATATGTTAAGCAAGTTCAATATTGCTTGGCTTATTTGCAATACATAGGTACACCAGGTTCTGCACTACTTAACAATAGGCCCATTGCTGTCACTCCATTTAATAAGACTCCAGGAGCGAAACCGCCATTGGCACAATCAAGTAAGACACCTTTAAAATCTGCTGCTAATGTTCCCAATTTGCCTTCTACAGGATTAAAAGAGACTACTAAGGCTAAAGGATCGCCACTCAAGAAAGCTAAGATCAAGCCCTCCACTAGTAGTGCCACAAAGAAGAAAGTAGAAGTCCACAATAGGAATGCTAGTTCAGTTTTAAATAAAACGAATCATGTTAAGACTAAAAGCTCTGCGCCTGTGCAGCAGCCTAAACCATTCGTGAATTCTGATTTAAATTGTTGGAATTGTAATGAATGTATGTTTTCCCAGCATCATGATTTGTGTCTGATTGATCACGTTAATGAAATGAATGCTATTAACAATGGTCTTGAATGGAAGCCAACGGGTAGAACTCGTGCCCAAGTTGGCTGGCAATGGCGTCCCACTGGTAGGACCTTTACACTAGATGGTAAAATGTGCCCTTTAACTAGGAATGCATCCATTGAGGTTAGGTCTGAGCGTCCTTTAGCTAGGAACACTCGCACTCAAGTATGGAAACAGCGCCCTTTAATTAGGTCAGCCCCCACTATAGTGCCTATCAGTGAAGAAATACCTCAGGATTTGAGCCAATTAGAATCTACACCACCAATTAAGAAGAAAAAGGCTAGGAAATCTAAGAAACCTAGAGTTAGCAAATCTAAGATTATTAAATCTGTACCTGCTAATAACAAGGAACACTCAGATTCCGATACCTCTACATTGTCTTTGTGTGGTGATATTTTCAGGTGGTCCAAATCATCCTGTGGTATTTGGACTCCGGTTGTTCAAAACATATGACCGGAAATCGCTCGATGCTCCGAAATTTCGTCAGCAAGTTTCTTGGTACGGTTAAATTTGGGAATGATCATATAGCAAAGATTATGGGGTATGGTGAATATCAGATTGGAAACGTGACGATTTCTAGGGTATACTATGTTGAAGGTCTTGGTCATAACTTATTCTCAGTAGGACAGTTTTGTGATTCCAACCTTGAGGTTGCTTTTCGACAACACACTTGTTTCATCCGCAACTTGGAAGGAAAAGATTTGTTGAAGGGATCTCGTGGTGCAAATCTTTACACTTTGTCCTTACAAGACATGATGGCCGCTTCTCCAGTATGTCTTCTCTCTAAAGCTTCTAAGACCAAGTCATGGTTATGGCATCGCAGATTATCTCATCTTAATTTTGATGCTATTAATCATCTGGCTAAAAACGAGTTAGTTCGTGGTCTTCCCAAGCTTAAATTTCACAAGGATCATTTATGTTCCGCGTGTTCAAGGGGGAAAAGCACCAACAAATCTTACAAACCCAAAGCTGAAGACACTAATCAAGAAAAACTTCATCTTTTGCATATGGATCTTTGTGGGCCGATGAGGACTGAAAGTGTGAGCGGTAAGAAATTCATTCTGGTAATTGTGGATGATTTCTCAAGGTTTACATGGGTTAGATTTCTACGTACAAAGGATGAAGCTCCGAAGGCTATCATTACCTTTCTGAAATTCATTCAAGTACGTTTGAATACCACTGTCCGCCGTATTCGTACAGACAATGGTACAGAGTTCGTCAACCAGACTCTTCGTGATTATTATGAGGGAGTTGGTATATCACATGAAACATCCGCTGCACGCACTCCACAACAAAACGGTGTCGTTGAAAGACGGAATCGTACACTTATGGAAGCTGCTAGGACCATGCTTATTTATGCGAACGCTCCATTGTTCTTGTGGGCAGAGGCTATTTCTACTGCATGTTTTACCCAAAACCGTTCTATCATTCGGAAACGCCATGGCAAAACACCTTATGAGCTTCTACATGACCGCAAACCCGATGTTTCATTTTTCCATGTGTTTGGTGCTCTGTGTTATCCAAACATCAATAGTGAGAACTTGGGTAAGCTTCAACCAAAAGCCGATATAGGTATTTTCATTGGTTACTCACCGTCCAAAAGAGCATACCGAATCTATAACCGTCGTCTTGGCAAGATTGTAGAAACTATGGACGCTGATTTCGACGAGCTGACAGCGATGGCTTCTGAGCAACACAGCTCTGAACCCGCGCTTCATGAGATGGGACCCGGTGCTATAAGTTCCGGATTAGTTCCCAACAATCCTACTTCTACATCATTTTTACCACCATCAAGGCCCGAGTGGGATAAATTGTTTCAACCGTTGTTTGATGAATTCTTCGATCCCCCGACTGATGAAGTTCCAACACCTGTAGTAATTGCTCCAATACCTGAAGTGGTTGCTCAAGTTAATGAACCTTTATCTAATGCATCTACAATTCACATTGAACCGGATGCACCTTCACCAAGTGATTCTCAAACTACACCTGAATCATCACCCCTACTTGTGCCTAATGATGTGGAAGAGGATTCTACTGATCACGACTTGGAATATGCTCACTTGCAAGAGCTTCCTTTCTTTGGTGTAGCGATCCCTGAAAACCCTTCAGCCGCGTCTACCTCAGAAGAAGCTCCATCTATTGTTCACTCCAGACCACCTAGGATTGAAAACCATAGCACTAAATGGACAAAAGATCATCCAATTAGGAATGTTATTGGAGATCTAGATCGACCAGTCTCTACACGCCATCAATTACAAGAGAGTGCACTTTATTGTTACTTTGATGCATTTCTCTCTGAAGTTGAACCCAAAAATTGGCAGCAGGCTATGACCCAATCATCTTGGATTGAAGCTGTGCAGGAGGAACTCAATGAATTCAAACGACTAGAAGTATGGGAATTGGTTCCTCGCCCTGACAAGGTTAACATCCTTACTTTGTTATGGGTCTATAAGGTGAAACTTGATGAGATGGGTGCGGTATTGAAGAATAAAGCAAGATTGGTCGCTAGAGGATATAAACAAGCCTTGGGTATAGACTTTGAGGAATCTTTTGCTCCTGTGGCTAGATTGGAGGCGATTAGACTATTCCTTGCGTTTGCTGCTCATATGAACATGATCGTCTATCAAATGGATGTAAAGACGGCATTTTTGAACGGTGAACTAAGGGAAGAGGTTTATGTTAGTCAACCGGATGGGTTCGTGAGTACGGAGTCTCCTAATCATGTGTACAAGCTTAAGAAGGCTCTCTATGGGTTGAAACAAGCTCCACGCGCATGGTATGATCTCCTGTCAACATATCTCATGTCGGAAGGCTTCTCCAAAGGCAAAGTGGACCCCACTCTATTCACTCTCAAGGACGGCAACGACATGCTTCTGGTACAAATTTATGTTGATGATATAATTTTTGCTGCCACTAACATAGAATTGTCTAAACAATTTGAGAAGATAATGTCCACACGCTTTCAGATGTCGATGATGGGAAAAATTTCATTTTTCTTAGGATTACAGATTTCTCAGAATCCCAGAGGCATCTTTATTAATCAATCCAAATATGCTCTAGAATCTCTTAAGAAATATAACTTTGAGAATTGTGACCCCGTAGACACTCCAATGGTGGAGAAATCCAAGTTAGATGAAGATAGGGATGGGATTATTGTTGATCCGAAACTTTATCGTGGAATGATTGGCACCCTTCTCTATCTGACTGCTAGCAGGCCTGATTTGCAATTTGCTGTATGCATGTGTGCCCGGTATCAGGCTCGGCCTACCGAAAAGCACCTACATGTTGTGAAAAGGATCTTTCGGTATCTAAAAGGAACACTTCATCGTGGTCTATGGTATCCGAAGGATTCCTCTATTGCTTTAATATCATACGCAGATGCCGATCATGCTGGATGTCAAGACACGAGGCGTAGCACGTCTGGATCTGTGCAACTCCTTGGAGATAGATTGATCAGTTGGTCTTCAAAAAGGCAGAAAAGCGCTGCAATATCAAGCACGGAGGCTGAATACATCACCATGTCCGGTTGTTGTGCTCAAGTCCTTTGGATGAGATCACAATTAACTGACTACGGTCTTGGATTTAACAAAATCCCGATGTATTGTGACAACAAGAGCGCCATTGCCCTTTGCTGCAACTATGTTCAATACTCCCGGGCCAAGCACATAGACATTCGCTACCATTTCATTAAGGAGCAGGTGGAGAACGGAGTGATCGAGCTGTATTTTGTCACTACTGAGTACCAGCTGGCGGATATGTTCACCAAAGCCTTAGATCGAGGACGAATCGAGTTTTTGATCGACAAGCTTGGTATGAAATCATTCACTCCAGCGACTCTCAAAGAGTTGGCAGAAGAATCAGCTGAATAGTCGTGGTAAACTATTCAGAGTATCCTTTGGTTGTGATCATGTATATTATCGTAAATATATAAACCACAAAAGAAAATACAAAAATATAAAACCAACAAAAACCATAAAAAATATAAAACCAAGAAAAACCATAAAAAATATAAAACCAAGAAAAACCAAAAATATTTTTCGTTTTAAATCGGGCATGTCTTTTAGTACGGTAATATTTACGGCCTTAGAAATGTCGATCAATATTGACACGGTGCCATAAATAGAGTCCGTATAAAAGTTGTACATTTTTAAAACATGCCCATTATGGCTTGTAGTTATTTCAGACTGCAACCCGGTTTTCATATTAAAGTCACGTATTTCCTTAGAAAACGTTGGCTCAGAACGGGAATTAATTTTCTCGGGCATGATTTACAAGCCAAATCATGCAAAGGGATCAAGTTTACTTTATAACTTGGTCTGACACGAATTTGTGTACGTCTGTTAAAATAAGAGAAATCTTATTAAAACCACGAATCAAAATTTTTCAAGAGAAATTGGAAATGCTTTCATCACTATTTGATTCTTTAAACAATGACTACAGCTCTTTAAATAGAAAACGGGTCATCGTTTAAGGGGGAGAAAATAGTAAAATCATCTTCGTCATTAAAATTGATTTTCAAAAGTGATTGTGAAAATTAAGGGCTACATGGTAATTGAGTGGTTTTGCTTTAGAATACGATTTGTGTTCGTTCTAAGTGATAGGCATGGCTTTTAGATTTTGGGGATATGCAAATAGGATGCGTTTGCTAAGATTGTGTGTAAGTTAAACAAGGATTAAGTGAATTAAAAAAAGTTAGAAACACAAGGGATAGGGAGTGAAATTGGAGGGACTAAAGGTAGCATTTAATGAAACTAGGCAAAAATTGACCTAAGTCAAAAAACAAAACCCCCGCCCCTCCCTATTCATGTTTACTGTTTATTCACTCCTTTGCCGCCATTGTTGAAAACATCACATACACACAAATCTTTCAAACATCTCGTATAATCATTCCATCCTGTTCATTCGTTTAATAAGGTAATAACATTGAATCTTTGACTTATTAATTCGTCTAAATCATCATCTATTTCCCCTTAATTGATTCAGATATTTAACAAGTATCAGATTTAGGGTTCTTGATTAAATTAGGCTAAATTGATTAGGGAATTAAGGTGGGTTTTGCTCGGAATAGGTTCTATGATGTTTAAATTGCCTTAGTTTGCCTTAGAAACTCACAAACGCGCTAGAATAAACATCTGAGATTCGTTTGTAAAAGTTCCGGATGAACATGGCTTAGAACTTCCGAATGAAGGATTTCTTCTGAAAAAACTTCCGAATGAGGAAGTTCCGAATGAAGGAAGTTCCGAATGAAGAACTTCCGAATGAAGGAAGTTCCGAATGAAGAACTTCCGAATGAAGGAAGTTCCGAATGAAGAACTTCCGAATGAAGGAAGTTCCGAATGAAGAACTTCCGGATGAAGGAAGTTCCGAATGAAGAACTTCCGAATGAAGGAAGTTCCGAATGAAGAACTTCCGGATGAAGGAAGTTCCGAATGAAGAACTTCCGAATGAAGGAAGTTCCGAATGAAGAACTTCCGGATGAAGGAAGTTCCGAATGAAAGAACTTCCGGATGAAGGAAGTTCCGAATGAAGAACTTCCGGATGAAGGAAGTTCCGAATGAAGAACTTCCGGATGAAGGAAGTTCCGAATGAAGAACTTCCGGATGAAGAAGTTCCGAATAAGGAGAAGTTCCGAATGAGGAAAAGTTCCGAATGAAGATGTTCCGAATGAGGAAAAGTTCCGGATGAAGAGTTTGATTATACTTGTTTGCATGCTATATATGTACTTGTTGATTTATGAAATGTGTTATGCTTAGAAGTAAGAATGATATATATCTATATGCTTTTGTGCATCAACCTTTCATGTCTTATCTTAAGCAGATACAATGACTAATCCAACGGTACAAGCAATCCAAGAATCTAGAGAAGCCGATGTTGCTAAAGCCCGAACCCTTAAGTTTATACCCAACAACTACCGGTTGAAGCAAGTCTCTAAATCCACTCACCATGGTTTTAAGGTCGCCATAGCCATTCTTGATAACTCTCATTTCAAGAACGCCCTTAGGAGTACAGCCTCGGTGCCTTATGAGTATATGTTTGAATTTTGGGCAACCAAGGAAATCACTTCGAACAAGATCACCTTCACCATCGACAACAAGCAGCAGACACTCACCGTTTCAGACTTCCGTAAGATTCTTCGTTTACGGGATACACCCAAGGGCATGTCTTTCTCAAGGGATCCTACTAAAGATGAACTCGCAGAGTTATTTGACGCACTTGGATGTCCGGAAATACGAGTTGCATCTGAGTTTACTACTGCTAAGGTAGGACAACCCTGGAGAGCTTTGATGGGTATTCTCAGTAAATGCCTTACACCAAAAACGAGTGGCCATGATGCTTTGCGCAGTCCGATAATGAACCTCTTCTATGGCATGTACAAAGCTGCGAATTCAGATTATGCTTTGTTGATATGGGAAGAATTCACCTTTCAACTCTTCTACAACAAGAAGCTGAAGACAAACTTCTTTCCTTATCCTCGGTTTATTAAGCTTATCATAAATTATTTTATGAAGCTTGATGCTACTATTGATAGGCGTGCAGGAGGTCGCTATCACACTGAAGAGCTTTGATGGGTACTCTCAGTAAATGCCTTACACCAAAAACGAGAAGCTGATGATACTGTAGATCTGAGGCATGAAGGACCGTCTATTGGTGTGATTCCGGGTCCTGTTCCTGATTACCTTCTATCTGATAAAATCAAAGGTTCTGCAGATTACAAGCTACTACAATTAGAAATCCAGAGGCTGAAAGCAAACCTTCAAACTGGAGAAGACTCATCCACAACGGTTAAGAGTAAAGGTAAACGCAAACAACCAGCTGCGTTACCTGAACCCGAACCCAAGAAGAAGAAGACAGAGGGTAAGAAGGGAAAGGGTAAGGATTTGATGCGTCTACGTGATGAAGAAGATATTGTTGATCCTACTCTTGATAAATCCGAGCAACAAATGATGAAGATTGCTATTAAAAGGAGTAGGAAAGATACAGGCGGTAGTGGTTCAGGTGCGAGGGTAGATATCGAGGATGAGTACGAGGAACCGCATGATGTTGATGAGTTTGGGTCACCTGAACACTATTCCACTTCGAAGGAGCCATCAATCCCTATTTCAGCAAGTGTGGAAAAGGAACCTGTTGCTCCTACGATCATGGTGTCAACTCAACCCTTAACAACTCAACCTCCACCCATACAACCTTTACCAACACGACCGGCTTCAACACCATTTCTTCCACCACCCATAATCCCCATCCCTAGTACAGCAGTAACAACCGAGCCCCTCCGGTCAACCCAAAGCAGCTCTGCAACATCTGCAATGGCTGCATTAGTGATGGCTGAGATGTTTGATACTAACAAACGCGAAATGGATGAACTTCGCCAAGAGTTGCAAAGACGAGCTCAGAGGGAAGAAGAATCAAGGAAAGCTCAAGAAGAGTTGATTGCCAAGTTCGCTGCAGACATGGAAGCTACACGTAAAGCTCATGCAGAGGAACTTGCTCAGGTTAAGCAGGCTGAGGCTGATAAGCATGCTGCACGTATTACCAGACTTCAAGCGATGAGGGATAAATATAAGGAACAAAAAGAAGCACTTGAAGCATCTGTGAAAGAAAGAGTGCAAGAATCCGTTGAATCCCTAATGCCTAAACTTCGCGATGAGTTGAAGACACTTGCTGCTGACAACTTGATGGTCAAATCATCCAACCCTTCAGAAGCCGCCTACAAGATTGCTTATGACCTGACGGATTTCGAATTGAAGAAGATCCTTAAGGCTCGTATGGTGGAACTTGGGTCGTATGATAAGTCGAGGATTCAACGGGCTCTATATAAATCCCTGAATGATGCTATCAGGGAGGATGATAGCTTATTCAAGACGTTTGGAAGTGTGGTACCATATCACATCTTACCTGAGGAAGAAAGGGAAGAAAGTGAAGAAGAGGGTACGGGTGAAGAAGAGGAAGAAGAAGAAGAAGAAGGAGAAAAGGATAAAGACGATGACGAGGGTGGTGATGATGATGAGGATGATGAGGATGATGACGAGGACGAGGATGATGATGATGGCGATGATGGTGGTGATGAGAATCAGGAGAGTGTTAGGGATAGTAACGGGGATGACAATCAGGATGATGATGGGGGTGAACAGCCGAAAGAGGGAGACAAGGTTACCAGCTCCAAGAAAACTGCTGCTAAGACTGGAACCAAGTCCACAAAAGATGCAGCACAGAAGGACAAATCGACATCCTCGGAATCAAGACGTACTAAGTGGCGCCACGATGTGAATGCCACTACAGCGTCTTCGGCTCCCGGTATCTCTATCGCTGTATCTTTACCTATTACCACTAACCCCATTAGTTCTGTTGTTGTTCCTCCTGTGATTGCAGAATCAGTGACGGAACCCGAAGCTGCACAACACTCCCTAGTTCACGACACTGCCGAAATGCCTGAAACTGAACCAGTAGATGTTCGCACTTCCACTCCTCTACAACAAGCACAACAATCTACAGTTCCTGAACCAAGCATTCGTGCCTGGGAAGACACGTTGGAGATAGACGAGTCTGCACCACCACAAGCTTGGATCACGGCAGCAGCACTATATGATCCGATCACAGATGCTGACAAAGATGTGCTGTATCTCCGTATCCGAAGTCCGATTGACTTATGTGCATTTCTTGCTCATGAGTATAAGACTTCGGTTACTCCATCCTTGGTGAAGAAAGCACTGAAAGATAAGAGACTGCGTGCCAAAACCCGATTACCCCGAATGGAGCTCGAGTACTATGCCGATGAGATCCTGAAGGCTTTGAAAACCGTTCAACGGCCAGGACTTCATGAATCAGAAAGAGCTCCACCTCCAATGGATCCTGCTCAAGATAATCAGATTACTCTTGACTTCTTCGTCACCAATGATCTTGAGTATCTTATGAAGGGGTCATCAAAGTACGCAACATCCCTGACTTTGCTGAAAGCTGCCAACTGGGGGACAATACCCTTCATCGAGGAAAAGGTAAATCGACTCTGGGTCCCAAAAATGAATCGTAATTATGATATGTATGCTGTCATATGTGCATCTCATTGGGACGAACGAGTCCGAAGGGCGTACAGGGGTTGCTGCTTGGTCAATTCTGGAAGCAATGTTAGATCCGACATCCGCATCTCCAGCATCTTAGGAATGAAAACTGAAGCCAAGAACGGCTACTATCATGTGACGGAGATTCGCTTGAAAAGGGAGGATGACAGGGAATACAAAATCAAGCAAGGAGATTTGTCCATCATTCGCCTTGAGGATATCGAAGATATGCTGCTTCTAATGACCCGAGATCAACTCACACACATTCCTCGTGAAGACCTGATTGCTTTGAATACAGCACTTCGTATGTTCACACGAAGCGTTGTCATCAAGTCACGAGTTGAAGACCTTCAGTTGGGAGTCGAAAGCTATCAGAGGAAGCTCAACTTAACCCGTCCGATGAATCAAGTGCAACCTCAACATGTAGAAAGATGTCCCTATACCGGCATTTCTGTCCCGAATTCCGGCATTTTCTACTTGAACAGTCGAGGTTTGATGAAGTTTATGAGGGTGGGTGAGCTTCACAAATATAGTGATGGAACTCTTCTACAAGTCAGAGGAAAGTTGGAGCATCTGAACTCGGGTGGGACTTTGCCAGAGATGACGGAGGATTGGCATCCGGGTTACCGGCAGATGGCAAAGTACGTGATCAAAAAGATCGATCAAAAGCTCCGTGAACGTAGATTGATGAGGAGCTTGGAAAGATTCGTGGGTGGAAGACCGTATTTAGTGCACCACAAGCTACTGCAACGATCCATCTGATGGGTCGTACATCTCAGGTCACTTTATATTGGTTTTCAATTGTGAATATGTAAATTTTTGAATAATGTGCTTGAATGGCTTGGTGTAGTGTTAAGGTATGATAATTTTTCAAGAATTTCTCACGAGATTCTAAATCTTTCAAAATATGTCATACCAAGGCACTACAACTATCCCTTATTAACTTAAGGGGGAGCAATAACTTGTTCTATGGCCAAAACATCGATTTCATTTTTACCCAAAGACCGGTTAATCCATTCAATATCCCAAATATTAATGGTTAACATTTTGGATAAAGGGAGAAAATGGGATTAAGGAGACGTAAGTGATACTTGGCTAAAAGATGAAAAAGACTTAAAGATTATCCAACTTAATATGTGTAAAGCACGTGTTAAGGGGGAGCGTTTTTGATGAACAAAACACCTAAGGTACAAAACTTTTGATTTCTATATCACAAGTACTTTAGGTGATTTTCAATGATTTTTCATGGTGGCAATTCCTTCCCAAAACACGCTTAATTCACGACGGATGTGGTGACAAAAGGGTGGTAGGAATAGGTTTAGTCCAATGATTCATCAGAGCCAATGGAATCTTCCCAAGGACAATTCCCTAGATAGAATTAGAAGTCCTAGGATAGATGGAGAAAGAATGTGAATGTAGCTGAATGCCGACCAAGTACTTAAGCTAGCACTGGAACAATCACAACAAGGTGCTAGTGATGACGTATTGGTAAGCATTGAAGGGGTTGAAGAATGAAAAAGAAATGTAAAGATAAAGGGTGTAAAGAAAGAAGCCCTCCTTACAACTTTAGGCAGAAACCGGGTCAATACATATGCTATTGAGGTCATTTTTGTTAATGATTCTCGGTATTGAAGAAAGACATCATGGACCCAGTGATGCAATGCACAACCCTTCCCCAGCTAACTCAAATATCTCTCAAAAGGTATTTGTTTTAATCACACGGAGATCAACACGTTATCTATTGGTTTATTCACTCCGAATAAACTGGTATTGAAAAGGTGGCACTCCTCTCCAGCCATCGCTCACTAAATCAAAACGCACAATCGAGTCTAGAGCCAAGAGATCATCAAAAGTCTCATTAGGACACTTTCCATTTATTCCTTGCTTTCTCACACACTGTGAAAAGTAAGAGATTTTCATGAGTCCTACGCAATATTCTTGTAATGTTGCCAGAACATCCGAGTAATACGTAAGTATTACAATGAAGATGGAAATCCTGCTTGAGCCAACATCAAACAAGCTCATGGTAGGTTACACGTGCGGTTCTTTTAGAACCAATCTTGTGAAAAACTGGAAGGTAACAGTGGTTTAATTCTTAATTGAACTTAAACTCGTTCCAGGCCTCTTCGCATTATCATATGATCTTGCCAGAACACTCAGAGTGACTCTTTATTGACCACAGTGACGAGTGGAAATCCTTCTAGTGTCAACATCAAACAGCACTTGGTAGGTAACGTGCAAGATTCTTTATGAATCGAGCTCGTGACAACTGGAAAGCAACGATGGTGAAAATCTTAATTGAAATTCACTTGTTCCAGGTTTCATGAATTGACGGCTTTTAATCACAAGGATAATTTATCCAAGTGATTCACTCTTTATGTTCGCAGTCAGCTTTGGACGGTCGAATAAAGAGAACGGGTTTACCCGCGAAATCCTGTCAGGAAGTTACTTAATTGAAACTATCCGTCACGGGTACGATATCTAATATCGTCCAACGGTCTTCACCGACCGGAGGTAAAATGCTACCGAATTAGAATAAAATGTTCAAAGCCATTTTATTCATGTCGTTGCTGTGTACCTGCTAAAGACGGTGGCGTTGCTGAGTACCTGTTGAAGATGGTGGCGTTGCTGTGTACCAGTGAAGACGGTGGTGTTGCGGTGTACCTGTAAAAGTCGTTCCCACATGCTTATGTCTTTTGCAACAAAAATTCAAGAAAGTACAAGATGAAGTCTTCCGCTGTATCAAACTCTGAAGCTTTCAAGAATCCAACAAAAAGACGTAAGTGTGTGGAACATGAAGTCACGAGGAGGCAAAGTTCACAAGAAAGGCAAAGATCGCACGTGAAAGGCCAAAGAACAATGCTCTCAAGTCAAAGCCAAAAAGATCAAATCAACATATTCACAACAAAAGAAAGAAAAGAAGAAAAGACTACGAGCTAAAGAACGAAGACTTAGTATAGTATGCTAGGTTTAGAACTTTGTAAACGTGGAGTGACCTCCCTTTGGGGGAGATTGTTAGAAATACGTTTTACGTATAATAGAAGTATCGGTCACTCCACAATAATATTTATGTTGTAATAGCTCGTAGTTAGATAATAGTTGTTAGTTGCTTATTAATTTAAGTAAGAACCGGTCCATGGGCTTGTCATGGACCGGCCCAAGTCCACTTATGACTTGGAACTATAAATACCCCTTTCCACTAAGGAAAGGGGTTGGTTGTTGTCATTTCTTTGTTTCCACTTAATAAAATTCACATAGTTTCTCTCACTTTCTCTCTCTAACTTTCTCTCTCTAGAAATCAACAAACCCCTTCATAGATTCATTGATTATCAATATTCTACACATTTTCAGTCCTTGTGTTATGGTAAAACCATGAATAAGGACTAAAATGGCAATTCTTGTGATTTCCAAGGGCTTATCATGTAAAGTCTTCAAACTTCAAGGATGTAACTTGTACAAATGAATAATGGAGGGTCATTTGTGACAAGTCTTCAATAGTTGAGGGACCAAACTTGCCAATCTTCAATTCTTCAAGGACTTCAAAGGAAAATCATGATTCGGGTCCGGTTCTTTGTGCGGCTTCGTTTCCCGTGTTCGTTATTGCTTGATTCCTTTGATCTTTTGGTGAATTCACGATATCCATACCTAAAATACACAATGAACAAACATAGGCACATATATGGGTATTTTGACGATATTTTAAGCGTTTTAAGCCCGATTTGGACGATGAGACTATGTATAAATACAGTCTCATCACTCCCCCATACTAAACCATTACCGTGTCCCCACGCAATGCTAGAATTAAGTATCATAGCACTTCCAAAATTCATTTTATGACGACTTTTATTGAAGACATAAACTTAAATAAACTACTACACGCGTTTTAGACATAATGTATTGTTTTCATCATGATTAAGTGACTTTTAGGATCATAGAACAAGAACACGTGAATGCTTCGTTAGAAATAATTTCGTCGTCCTCGATTTTCACCCAATTCCATGCTAAGCGTGTAACGAGATCATTGTTATTATAAGTTAGCAACACGAACACATCTCATGAGTGTTAATTACGAACCTAAACTCCCTTATTCCTAATTGGTATCTCTTATATTTTATTATGTCTTAATGATCACGAGGATACATCATTGACTTATGCGTGAATAGAGATTAAGTCTAAAAATAGAAACTTAACGGTGTAACCAAAATCATCAAATCAATAATTCATCCCAATAGACAACGATGTCAAAAAATTAAGTCAACAAGAAGGATCGATAAACACGGTTTTATAACGGTTTTGAACATGAGACTTATTACCAAGACTTTTATACGCCCCCTAACGGAAGGGCCTTATTATCTTTGGTTTACCTCCATCTTTTATTCAACTTCGCCATGAAGCTTTTATTATGACTTCGGTCTTGCCTTGCCTTTTATTATCCGCCTCATCGGTGGTTTTATTAGCCAAAGACGTATATCCTCACGCTAAAGCGAATTTTGGATCTTTAAAGCTTCGAAGATTAAGGCTTGATTCACTTTCAATTTGGGCATAGATTTTTCGGCCTTGTGAGCTTCAAATTTTTGCTTAATTTAGGTGAGCACTTGAAATCTTATTATTAGGTGAAGCTTTCGATGTCGGGTGCCAATACTTCAAAACCGTGACGCTGGCGATACCTTAATGTTTTCCCAATTTAATTACATGGAAGCTACCAAAACAAATTAGAAACCCAACAATAGTGACTAAACCGCCAAATCAATATTTATTAACAATTATTTATGCAAAAGCGTTGGGAGAATAAGCTAATAATTACTACACATAAGATCGTGACGATTAAGAGACTTATAAATAACTCTATCATTTCTCGTCCTCATTTAAGAGACTTAGCCTAAAAAAGTTAAGGAATCGAGCTAAGTGCTCAACACGCACGGTCGAGTCAAAAATTACTCTCATTCTCAGAATCGGAAAACCTACATCCGTGTCTTAAACACTTATGAAAAACTAGAAAATTTTTAAAATTTGGCCATTTTTAGCCTTATTTTGCATAAAACGATAACAAAAAGATGAATATTGGATTGCGTGTTGACGTAAGCAAGGTGAAGTATCTACTCACCCCCCATACTAAAACTAAACATTGTCCTCAATGTTTCGAGTCTAGGGGTGTAAACACCCCCATACTAGAGACGAAGTCGAATGCTTAATCTCGAGCATGGAAAGGGTAAAACGAATAACCTATAAGCCGTTTATGAATTATGCTAATAAGATAAACGTTAGAACATAAAAGGATATCATCGGATATCGGAATCTACAAAGGCAACGATCGAAGCTCGAGTGATCCGTAAAACGAACACGAGAGGCTTCAATGATGACGATGAACCTAATGAATCTCAATCACAAACAACCATGAAACAAAGGTAGGAAGAGCACAAGTCCCCTCATTACGTTAACTAAGAAAGCAATAATATGTACAAGGATAAGCATGAGAATCCCCCACGAGGCACCTTGTTTTTGATAACCGAGTCAAAAGCTCGACTCGGATCCCCATAAATGTGATCATTTAGGGATAATCTTGGTTTGGTCATTTTTGGTGGGGCTTACATGATAAACAAGGCCCAAAAGTACATGGAGTACTTTAAAAACCCGATATACGTATACCGGGGTCAAAGATAGCGTCTTCGTTTTCGGATGAAAGACGAAACAACGCCACTCCAACTAGAACCCCAAAGAGGTAGAAGAAAAATGATAAGAAGTAGAAAGGTGGGGCAATGGCCAATGGGTAAGGCAAACTTATGAGCTACTCGAGGTAGACTCACACCAAGCAAACAAAAAGATTTTCCATTTATTGCATCGGTGGAAGACCGAGATTTCCCTTTACAAGCAATTCCGGGATCGTAAATCTCGTCCTCGGTGGAGAAATGCAAGGGAACATTTGGGGCTTCCCCCACACTAGATCCACACACACCATCGTCAAAAGGAGTAGACGAGGTGGTAGCACTCATAACACGATGTGATGACGGAGTTAAACATGTAGAAAAATCATTTAAAACATTTTTAAAATCCTTTGCTTTTTCATCGTTCAAAAACTCCTTATGAAAACCCGATTGAATAATGTTGAAAATATTTGGCGTGTCAAATTCAAAATTAGTCGCGCTAAAAATCCTCACATTTAAGTCATTGGCGGGAGGGGGTGGCGGATTATATAAGTTCTCAAAACGTTTGTCAATAAAGAACACCGCCCCCTCGGGGTCTACATACTCGTCATCCTCATGAACGTCGATCTGATCGATTTCCTCATCAAAGATAGGCTTGTCAAACCAAGGTTTGTCATTCCCCTCCTTGAGTATCTTAGAAACTCTCTCGAAAAGATCACGATCAAGCACGAAACCATCATTCTTTTGTGGGGATCGTTGATAAGTTAGATCCTCACGAATGTGGTAAACGTCATTCTCAAATGAGGAGTGTTGATTAGGTAACTCCTCGAGAATGGGATTTTTGGTGGTCACATGAGTTGGCTCGTCATCGAAAATAAGACGTTCCAACTCATTAAGTTCATCCTCGATCTTGGAAAGGTCGACCTCACTCGTAGGTGGAAGTGAAGGCATAAGAGCTAGCTCTCGTTCAATGATTTCCTCAATCTCGGGATCAAACTCATAATCATCGTACTTCACATGTTTCTTCTTAGGAGAATCAAAAATAGCATGTGGATGTCGAAGTACGTGATCAAGCTCGGCAAAATCGCCATCGTCATCGTCAAAGAAAGAGTCGATGTGAGCACTCACAACCATGGACTTACAAGCACTAGGGCTATGCTTAGGTGACTTTTCTAAGACGAGAGGATCGATGTCGATAAACCCTTTAGCCTCAACGGGTGTTGGGCTAGGCAAAGGAGGCACTTCGATGGAGTTAGAAGTTGAAGCCTCAAAGACGTGGTCCTTCGAAGGTGGTGAAGACGAATCCATTTTGGTCATTGTCGTGATGGCATTAACGTCACCCTTCGGAATTGGTGTTTCACTTGTTTCGCTAAAAACATCCCAAAGTGAGTTTTCATCCATAAATTTACACATACCCTTTTGAATTAGGTACACGTATTCTTTATCATTAAAATCATCATCTTTAAAACCGTTTTTCTTAATTCTTTCAAAACATGCATCAAGCTTCATTCTTTCCGCTAAAGTAAACATTTTGAAATCATTAGAATTTGAATCATTAGGTTTTGAAACCTCGGTTTTTTCATTCTCATAAAATCCTTGGGATTTTCTAGCGAAAAAGTCTATTTTCTCATCCCCATATCTCATAGTAAGTCTCCCCTCGTGAACGTCGGTTACGGTTCTAGCCGTCGATAAGAATGGTCGGCCTAAAATAATGGGGCATTTAGGGTCACACTCGTAATCGGATATAACGAAATCCGCGGGAAAAACAAACTTTCCAATCCTAACATAGACATCCTCGGCTATTCCAATTGGTATTAAAGGTGTACAATTTGCAAGCTCGATTGTCATGTTCGTGGGGGTAAGCGAAGGCAATCTCATCAATTTCCAAAGAGAATGAGGCATGAGATTGATGCTAGCACCTAAATCGGCAAGGGCTAAACATCCCTCAATCTCGGAAAAATCACAAGGTAGTAGAAATTGGCCCGGATCCTTTTCCTTTCTCGGCATACGCCTTTTGGGTTTTTTAAGAAGGATCGAAGCACAAGTTTCTTCAAGGGTTACTTTGGTAAGGTCGACAAAGCTCTCTTTTTGAACCGTGGATGGAATTTGAGGTACACGAGGGTGTGCACTCTTTTCCTTGGTCGCCACGTTCATCCCCTCGACTTTAGAACAAGAAGACGTCTTAGAAGTCGAGGGTTGAGAGGGATAAACAACACGGAATCCTTCAAGGTTAGGGGTAATCACACGACCTTTCTCACGAGACGAGGCGGCTTTGCATTGTTCTTTCGGATTAGCAACGGTGTCACTAGGTAATGAACTCGATGAGGAACCCGAAGCTTTATTCATAATGGCCGAAAACATCTTTTTAATATCAATTTGCCCTTGCTCAATCTTCGTGTTTTGCAATTTCAATGTATTTGTAAAGTCGTTTTTCAAAGTACCAATTTCTCCCTCTAATCGTCTCATATTAGCCTCATTCGTTTTCATGTAGTTTTGAAAATCGTTTGACGAACTATTTTGATTTGAATTAAAGTTCCCTTGGTTTTGATTACTTCTTTGAAAATTGTTTTGATTCCCACTTGAAAAATTATTTCCTTGATTGTTATCTCGATTTTGCCAAGTTATATTACGACCTTGATTATAACCTCCTTGATTTTGATTCGAAAAATTTCCTTGTTGATTATTTCCATGAAAATTGTTACGGTTTTGAAAATTGTTGCCTTGGTTATAATTGCCTTGTTGTGATGGACCCGCGTTATTTTGATTTGAAAAATTGTTGTTTAACGCACTCACATTTGACGTTTGGCCATCCGTAGCCGCACACTCGTAATAATTATGAGGTCCACCACAAAACGTACACGAAACCTCAACCGCTTTCACCGTAGCGGGAGCGTCTTTCTTTTGCATCTCAATGAGATAAGACGTGAACACATTCGTTAACTTATCGACTTTTGCATCAACTCTCTCAATGTCGCGATTAGAACTACTAACATTGGCGACATTGGCAACACTCGGTGCATTGCGGAGTTGGTAAACTTTGGATCGGTTCTCGATAATTATCAAAGCTTCTCTCGGAGTTTTGCACAAAAAGTTGCCACCGGCGGCGGAATTCAACGAGTCTTGTTCGTGAAAATTAAGACCGTTGTAAAACGTATCGATTTGGTGCAACTCGGAAAAACCATGGTGAGGACATTGCCTAAGCAATTCCTTAAAACGATCCCACGCGTCTCTAAAAGATTCATTCGGTTTTTGCTCAAATTTTGTAATCTCGTTTTTGAAAAACGTTGTCTTAGACGGTGGGAAGAAATAATTAACGAACTTGGAAACAAGATCCTTCCACGTAGTTATCGAATTAGGTGGCTCTTTCTCGTACCAATCCTTGGCGGCACCATCGAGCGAGTATGGAAAAAGCATAAGCTTGACGACATCGGTGTCGACGTTCTTAAACTTGCTCGTGGCTAAAAGACGATCAAAATTCCGAATATGGTCGTGAGGATTATCGGCTTCACGACCTCGAAACTTCGTAGCTTGGATCAACGAAAGCATTCCGCTCTTGATCTCAAAATTCTCCGCCTCGATAGCGGGAATTACGATCGCGTCTCCATAACCCTCGGTGGGCGCTTGGAGCAATTCCATCATAGAACGATTGTCGGCCATCTCCTCTACGGTTTCTTCAACAACGATATTAGGAACGTCGGTTTCTAATTCTCGTCTACGTCGTCGATTCCTTCGATTACGATTGCGTCGATTCGAAGCTTCACTAGAATTGGAATAATCCTTCGATCGAGTGCGCATGCACTAAGCGTAGAATGGGTGGTAGCAAAGAAGATTTTTTTTTGCGGCTTTTTGATTTTTCAATTTTTTTGGTTTTTGATTGGTTTTTTAATTTTTTTGGATTTTTGAATGTATTACGTAGACACAAATCTACAAATCTCCCCTCGAATCGACTTTCTCGATTAAAGGAGCCTCAAAGAATGAAAACGAACACGTGGAGTGAACATTCTCGATGACTTTAGAACGTTGGTGGAACACCAAAACGTTCAAGAGGGTTTAATCTTGAAAACAAGCAAATATAATATACGTAGATAATACTTGGGCGGCAAACCCTCGATTAGCCCTCTTTCTCAAAACACGCACAAGCAAGCAGAGGAAACGAGGCGGCGCGAAGCACTTAAGAGCGTTTTTCCTTTAGGTCGTGAAATACAACCGCCTTATACCCACCTTATAGTTTGTGTTAATTGAAATTAAGCCTCACGAAAGTATTTATCTATTTTGCCTTTAAACTTTTGCTTTAGATTCGAATACAATGATCGAGTGATGAAATCCCGAATCAAGGTTGTGATTTCTCACGTATTTGGAGTACTTGTATTTTTATTGTTCTTACGTAGTACAATATAGTAATAATATATTCACAATAAAAACGAAAACCAATATATCTACAATATAGTAAAGATTGATTTGTGTTTAATTTAGGAAAATTAAACACGATTTATTTGGATACTATAATATAATAAGAAAAAATAACAAAAATGAGTATGTACGTTATATACGCTTTCCAAAAAATGAAAAGACAAAACGCACTACTCACACAAACACGATACTAATAATAATGGCACACTAAACACCTCCCCGGCAGCGGCGCCAAAATGATAGGTGTAGTAAATACGTGTTTAGGAAAACAACGTATAAATGCGGTAAGTATTAATCGACACGATTTAGGAAAACCGTGAAGACGAATAAATTCCAAGTTCGTTCTCGAAGGAGGTGTGTGTTATGTGTGCCAATTATGTAAAATAACAATGTTTGGATTAGTGACGTTTTTGGTTTTTAGAGAGAAAAATAAAAGACGAGCTACGACTACGATTAAACTACGACGTTGACGTAAAACGCGAACGTAAATACGTAAAACGCGACAAAATTAAAAATTAAACCTAAAAATTAATTAAAAGATTAATCTAAGTCTTAAATAATATAAATAAGAATAAAAATCCAACAAATATATTTTAAAACCTTTTATTAATTAAATATTCAATTTTTAATGCTAATTAAAGCCCAAAAATTAAATATAATTAACAAAATGCCCAAAATATTAATTTATTGAACTAATAAGTCACTTATATTATTTAAAGACTAAAAACTATTTTTCTTAAATTTTAAAAACTATTTTTCTATTTTTAAATGACTTAAAACTATTTTTAGATTAAAATAATCCTAAAAATTAATAAAATAATGACAAAATTAATCTAACAATTTTAAAAATCCTAAATTATCCTATTGAACAGTAGAAAATTGAAAAAGTTTGAAAAAGGTAAAAATTAGCACTAAAAGACAAAACTATTTATTAATTAAACCCTAATTATACTAAATTAATTATAAAAAAATAATTAAAAAGATGAACAGTAACTAATTTTTAAACTAAAAATCTTAAGTTAATATTCTAAACCTGGGAAAAATTTTAAATCTGAAAAATAACAATTTTCTACACTAAATGCCAAAAACAGTTTAATTAAAAAGTAATTAAAAATGCTATTAATTCTAAAAATTACCAAATGAACAGTGACAAAAAAATTAAACTATACTAGAAAATCAGAAATTTAAAAAGAAAAATAATGCAAAAAGAATCAAACCCTAATTCTTAAAAAAGTTCACAAAAGACAAAATTTTAAGAATATGAAAGTGACATGTGATCACTTTCTGTCTTGTAGTGTAGCAGTGGCTACAACAAGCCTATCAGTGGGAAAGGAGTTCCCACTGATAGTGCAAAAAACAGGTCTGAGCCTTTTGAGGCTTGTAACTTCCTTGTTACTTGGAATTAATTGGCAACAAAGGCACCCCTACACTCAGTGGAGTGTAGGGAGTCAATATAAAGCAAAAAAAAAAAAAAACACAAGTCCAATGCAAGAAAAACACACAAATAGGTAGAAATCAGTTGCTGATACTCTAGGGGGGCTGTGGGAGGCAGATTCTGATCTAATGTGCTCAAAAACGATTTTCAACAGCCTATATCTTGCATACAAGTCAAACAAATGATACACAATCAAATCCTAACTCTATATGAACCTATATTCTAACAACTTGCAAAGATTGATGGTCTAAATTAGGCTAAAACAAGCAAATAATTACCCTATGCTGAAGTTTACCTATGTGACCAATATTTTAAGCATGCAATTGCTGATTTAAACCTACCAAACTTCAAACCAAACAACCTATTACCTATAACTATCCTAATGGAGTGTGTTCAAGCCGTTTTTAAGCCAAAAACTTGTCAAATTCCCAGCTTAATGAGCAGACCCAAACACCCCTTTAAAATCAGTAAGTGACTATTATCAAAACAAATGATCAACAAACCTATCTAAACTGATCCTAACCTGATTAAACAAGTATGCAATCAATAATTAAGCATTAACAAACAACAAGCAAAGCATGTGAACAGCTTAATCACAAAAACATGTGAATCACTCAACCAAGCAAAAAAAATCATAAAAAGGGTTCAAGCCACACCTTGGGGCTGAGGCCTTCTTTGAATGGATCAATTGGCTTAGAAGAGCTATGAGATGGTGCAAGAACCCTGCTGGGGGACTACAACAGTCCCAGGGTGCAAATATGTCTTCTAAAAAGGAAGCAATGGAATAAAATGATATGGAGTTGATGATGGTTCTTGGTACCTGCACATACACCACCAAACAAGAAAACACACTACAAGCTTAATAAGCTAAGCTCATAAGCTAGCTTATGAGTTGGCTTATTAAAGCAGTAAGCTAAAAAGAAAACGGGACCAAAGGTTTTGGAAACCTTTTGGATGAAAATCAATCTTATCAAGTTTATGAAGACGTTTTTAATTTAAACAAACTCAAATTCAGAAAGATTTAAATGTTCAAATCCACTTTCACTTCATTGAAAATTTGAATTTTCTGAATAATTAAAATCCTTTTGAAAATCTTTAAAACTACCAACCTTTGTAAATCTCTTAAACTAATTGCAATTTAAATAAAAATTATACTAATGAACAGAAAGAAAAAGGAACTCAGTATTGTATTTAAATTTTGTTTCATTTTCATTAATTTAAAAAACAAATACAAAGACTGGAACAAGCATAAATGGTCACAAGCCGACCATTTATATAGTGAATGAATGAAGGTTCTAGAATTAAAATAAAAATACAGAAATGCAAAACCCTAGCAGCTATAGATTTCCCAAAGTGCCCTTGCTTGAATTCTTCAAGAACCTTGGTCAAATGCCCCATGTGATTGCTGATGAAGTCCAGCTGTTGCTTTTTGATCTCAGCCTTTGAAATAGTCCTTGGGGAGCAAGATTTTGCTTTGAGCCGTTGATGGAGTCAAGATATGCCATTTTTGCCTTCTTTGGTTAGACAGGGGAACACGGGGGGCCCTCATGTGGTCACGGGTGTGAATGGGGATAAGTGGGTTTTGTTTGTGGGTGGGTTTATTAGCAGTCTGGAATGAATGGGGTGAAACCCCTTTGTTTTGGTGATGATAGAGATTAGGGTTTATGATAGGGATTAGGGAGAATTTAGGGAGAGATGGTGAACAGTGGTTGTTTAGCGCCATTTAATCCCGTTTTAAAAACTTATTAAACCGGGTTAATATTCATTAAACATGGGCTGATTATGGGTTAAGTATGGTGGGTTTGGGTAGGGTAATGGGTAGGGTCGGGTTGTATGGTGAGGTGTCAATATTGCATTGGTTGTGTGGGTTTGGCTGTTTGACAGTTTTGGCCCCCCATGTTTCATACTCCTTTCATTTTACATTAAACAGCAATAATCTCAATTCCCTTTGTAATATCTTTGGGAAACTTGCATTTTCAGTCCTTGTGTTATGGTAAAACCATGAATAAGGACTAAAATGGCAATTCTTGTGATTTCCAAGGGCTTATCATGTAAAGTCTTCAAACTTCAAGGATGTAACTTGTACAAATGAATAATGGAGGGTCATTTGTGACAAGTCTTCAATAGTTGAGGGACCAAACTTGCCAATCTTCAATTCTTCAAGGACT
Organism: Glebionis coronaria; assembly: GCA_025667525.1. Lineage (NCBI taxonomy): Eukaryota > Viridiplantae > Streptophyta > Magnoliopsida > Asterales > Asteraceae > Glebionis > Glebionis coronaria. Next base: position 384,264,777 of record CM046877.1, read on the forward strand.
TCAAAGGAAAATCATGATTCGGGTCCGGTTCTTTGTGCGGCTTCGTTTCCCGTGTTCGTTATTGCTTGATTCCTTTGATCTTTTGGTGAATTCATGATATCCATACCTAAAATACACAATGAACAAACATAGGCACATATATGGGTATTTTGACGATATTTTAAGCGTTTTAAGCCCGATTTGGACGATGAGACTATGTATAAATACAGTCTCATCAAGAGCCTTAGCTTCAAACCATTTGGATACGTAGTCAACGGCTACGAGGATGTACTTGTTCCATTTAGATGATGGAAATGGCCCCATAAAGTCGATACCCCATACATCAAAGATTTCACATTCTTGTATGAAATTTTGAGGCATCTCATCTTTATGTGTGATCTTACCTTGTCGTTGGCAAGCATCACAATGCTTAACCATTTCTTAAGCGTCACGATAAATGGTGGGCCAATAGAATCCAGAGTCAAACACTTTCTTTGCGGTGTAGTTGGGACCAAAGTGACCACCGGTGGGTCCTTTATGCCAAGCATCAAGGATTTGTAAAGCTGTCGGCCCATCAAAACATCGACGAATGACAAGATCCGCACATTGTTTGAAGAGGTAAGGGTCATCCCAAAAGTAAGTCTTAATATCTTTAAAGAACTTCTTCTTTTGTTGGGATGTTAACCCTTCGATGAGAATACTGCCTGCTAAGTAGTTTGCAATGTCCGCAAATCACAGGGTGTCATCAAGATTGGAGTGAATAGACATTAAGGCCTCAAGGGGAAAAGAGTCATTGATCTCTTGATTCGGATGATCCCCTTGATAAGGATCCTCAAGTCTACTTAGATGATCTGCGGCTAGGTTTTCGGCTCCCTTCTTGTCACAAATTTTAATGTTAAATTCTTGAAGGAGTAAAACCCAACGAAGAAGTCTTGGTTTAAATTCTTGCTTAGTTAACAAGTACTTCAACGCGGAATGATCGGTGTACACAATGGTGGTGGAACGAACAAGATAGTGACGAAACTTCTCAAAGGCATACACTACAGCTAAAAGCTCTTTTTCGGTAGTGGTATAATGCAATTGAGCCCCTGTCATTGTCTTGCTAGCGTAATGGATTGGTTGGAAGTGTTTGTTCACTCTTTGGCCCAAAACCGCTCCAATAGCAAAGTCGCTAGCATCACACATCAATTCGAAAGGTAGCTCCCAATTAGGGGTAACCAAGATTGGTGCCTTAGTAAGCTTATCCTTAAGAAGAGTGAAGGATTCAAGACACTCTTTGGAAAAGATGAAAGGAGTATCTTTTTCCAAGAGGTGGGTCATCCGGCGAGCGATTTTAGAGAAATCTTGAATGAATCGACGATAGAAGCCCGCATGACCCAGAAAACTTCTCACACCCTTCACGGTTGAAGGTGGAGGTAATTTGGCTATGACATCCACTTTAGCACGGTCCACTTCAAGGCCGTCTTTAGAGATTTTATGTCCAAGCACAATGCCTTCTTTTACCAAGAAATGGCATTTTTCCCAATTCAGAACAAGGCGAGTGTCTTTACCCGCTTAAGCATGCGTTCCAAATTAGCAAGGCAAGAATAGAAGGAATCGCCATAGACCGAGAAATCATCCATGAAGACTTCCATAGTTTCTTCAACCATGTCATGGAAGATAGCCATCATACACCTTTGGAATGTCCCAGGAGCATTGCATAAACCGAAAGGCATTCTTTTGTAAGCAAATATTCCATAAGGACAAGTGAATGTGGTTTTCTCTTGGTCTTGGGGATCGATTGGGTATTTTAAAATAACCTGAGAAACTGTCTAAAAAGCAGTAATAGTCATTACCCGCCAGACGTTCAAGCATTTGTTCCATGAAAGGAAGGGGAAAATGATCCTTTCTCGTAGCATCATTGAGTTTGCGATAGTCTATACAAACTCTCCACCCTGTAACGAGACGAGTAGGAATCAACTCGTTGTTTTCGTTGGGAACAGCGGTGATTCCGCCTTTCTTAGGCACACAGTGGACTGGACTAACCCATGGTGAATCTGAGATAGGATAGATCATGCCCGCATCAAGAAGTTTGATAACCTCTTTTTTGATAACGTCATGGATCTTGGGATTCACCCTTCTTTGGCTTTGAATAGCGGGTTTAAAGTCGTCCTCCATGAGAATTTTATGTGTGCAAAAGTGAGGATCAATTCCACGAATATCGGATATCTTCCAAGCAATCGCTTTCTTATGATTCTTCAACACGGCGATAAGTCGGGATTTTTCTTCCTCTTTCAAGTCCTTTGCTATGATGACGGGTGACTTCTTGTTGTCTTCAAGGAAAACATACTCGAGATGAGACGGCAGATCCTTAAGCTCTAAATCCGGAGGATTTTCGATGGAGGACGTTTTCACATTCGGATCATTGATAGAGATTTCCTTAGGAGATGGTGGAGAAATATGGTCCTCATTGAGAAGTTTCTCAATGGTACGAATGTCTTCATCCCAATTGGAGGGAGAATCGTCATACTGCAAATCCACATCTCCCAAAGTTGCTTCAAATTCTTTCAAGATGAAATCACTTTCTCCAAATGGAGTTAGTGATGGAGCAATAAAGGCAACGGTCTCAACAATGGGAAGAGAAGAAGAACCACTTTTACAAGCGTCTTTGAAATGTTCTTCACAAGCCTCATCAAGAACGTCAATGAAATTAACATTCTCATTTTCAGAAGGCTGCTTAGAAAGTTTACCCATGTTGAAGACGATTTTATCGTCACCAACTCTCATGATTAATTCGCAAGCGGCTACATCAATGAGAGTGCGACCGGTCCTCAGGAATGGACGTCCAACGATTAATGGAACACGGGGATCCATTTCGTAGTCAACGACAACAAAATCCGCCGGAAAGGTGAATTTGTCGACGCCGACGAAGACGTCTTCGGCTATTCCCACTGGATAAGCAACCGTACGGTTAGCTAATTCCAAAGTCATTCGTGTGGGGACTAGCTCGGGTAGAGATAATTGTTTCCAAACGCTTAAAGGCATTAAGTTGATACTAGCACCTAGATCGGCTAGGGCCATACAATTCTCTACCCCAGGGAAGTTGCAAGGAATGAGAAAACGACTGGGATCTCCTAACTTAACTGGAAGTTTTCTCAAAAGAACGGCAGAACAATTCTCATTTAATTGGGTATTGGCGATGTCGAGCAATTTTTCTTTATCACTTAAAATATCCTTAAACATCTTAGCATATTTGGGCATGTGAGCGAGAGCCTCAGCAAAGGAGATATTGAAATTCAGTTGTTTAAACATTTTGATAAAGTTAGAAACTTGAATATCCTCCTTGTTCTTCAACTTCTCTATTCTCAACCTTGAGGGATAAGGTATATTGGGTTGAGATGAAGGCTTTGGAATGGAATTCTCACGCACATCCTTAGGTGGTGGAGGGTTGGAAGTAGAAGGTGGAGGGACCGGTTTTGGAACCGAAGGTGTGGTATAAACTTGAGGTATCGGTGGGACATAAGGTGCAGACGAAGGCATAACGGGTGGTATATCACAAGTAGAAGGAATCTCGGGTCCTTGGGTAGTTGGTGAAGAAGAAGGTTCAACAAGGATCTTACCGCTCCTAGTAGTGATGGCATTAACGTTGGCCCTAGGATTGGTCACGGTGTTAGAAGGGAGAGTACCTTGGGTTGGGCCTTGGGGATTAATGGCTTGAAACATTAGCATAAATTTCTTATCACTCGATTCTTGCATAGCAGTCATGATTTTCTCATGTTCACTCAACTTATCAGTCAATTTTTGAAGAGCCAAGTCCACTGAAGGGGAATTCGTGTTTTGCCCTTGATTATGAAAACCTTGGTTTGGATATTGTTGTTGATAAGCATTGTTATTATTAAAACCTTGGTTAAAGTTGTTAATTTGAAACCCTTGGTTTTTCCCATTAAAAGCCCCTTGATTTTGACTATTAAAATTTCCTTGATTTGAGTTATAATTCCTTTGATTATTAGAAGAATTCCCTTGGTAGTTACTTCTTTGGCCTTGGTTCCTTGGTGGGTATTGTGTGTTGTTTAATTGAGGTGGTGGTGGTCTATTATGGGATTGAAAACCGGGTGGTGAAAGAAAGTTATTCGAACGATAACTAAGCAAATTGCGGTCACCTTGAGGACGTACTTGATAGCCTCCCATAGAAAAGTTACCGTTGGGGGCATACACATTTTCCGGATTGTCTTGAGTATAAGGACAATTGGTGTATGAATGAGAATCCCCGAAAATCTCACAAGACGTGGCTACAACTTTAGCTTGTGGAAATTGGTTAGTGGCTAAAAATTCAATCTTTTTGCTCATTTTGACTATTGCGCGAGACATTTAGGTAATATCAGGGTTTGAAGAAGTAGAAGAAACATTGACTCTCTGATTTGATCTTGAGGATGCGGATGAATCCCAATTTTTGTGGTGAGTGGTCATGTTCTCAATCAGCTCTCTACACTCCTCAGGTCGTCTCTTCATGAATGTAGCACCGGCGACAGCATTAATCGTATCACGATCACGAAAAGTTAGACCATTATAGAAAGTATCAATCAAAGTAACGGGGAGCATGTTATGGTTCAAACAACGGTCGATCAAGACATTATAGCGTTCTCAAGCATCGAAAAGTGACTCATCAGGTTCTTGTGTGAATCCACTGATTTGGTTGCGAAGACTAGTGACCATGGATGGTGGAAAGTAGCGCGACAAAAATTTTTGAGTCATGTCATCCCATGTTTGTATTGAGTTTTTGGGGAGACGATCAAACCATTTTTTGGCATGATGGGATAAAGTGTGTGGAAAGAGGTAAAGGCGAAGAAAATCCATGGAAGCACCGGGTAGTTTCATGCTTTGAGTGACGGTAATGAACTTGTCTAGATGTTTGTTGGCATCATCATCCGGTAATCCGCTAAACGGGCAAGCGTTTTGAACTTGCTGGATCATGTGATGCTTCATCGAAAATTCAGGAGCTGTGATTTGCATCGGCGCAATCGGTCCTCCGCGTCCGTTCATGGTGGGTTGACATAGTTCCTCCATTGTTCGTAAATCAGGTAGGGGAACATTGTTGTTGTTTTTATTGTTATTCAAATTGGGTAGAGGTGGGTTGTTATTGTTGTTATGCACACCAGCCATATCTAAATCTTCACGAGTCTCGGGCTCAGAATAATTTGAAGATCTAGTACACATACACCTGCAGAAGAAAAAGATGCCAAAGAAACAGAGAATATATATATATATATATATATATATATATATATATATATATATATATATATATATATATATATATATCTTTTTGGTGCAAAACCTTTGGAAAAGAAATGCTTTTTATGATTTTTTTAATGTTTTTGTATTTTTGAAATTTTTTATAATTTTTATGGATTTTTGAAAATTTGTAGCAAGGAAAATAACGTTCCTAAAAGAACGGATCCCCAAAATCCAATGCGTCTCTTACTAAAAACCGTTAATCTTAACAAAAAGAGCCGGCAGCGGCGCCATTTAATACAAGGTTTTTTTGCCGAGTATAAAATAATTTCGTTGTTCCAAATCTTTTCGAATTGATTACCGTTAATTAGTGCGACTCAATTGTCTTTTGGTGAACAAGAGGATGGTTTGGTTTGATTATCTATTTTTAAACTAAGAGTAAATAATTGTCGTTGAGTGAAGTAGAAGCGTTCACAAAATTAAACTAAAAGTTATTTAGAAAAACACATAAAATATTAAACTTTGTAAATGATTTAAAACTTAACAAACTTAATTAATCGGAATGTAACAAGTCCTTTCTATCGGAATGCACCAAAAGTAGAACTATAGGAATGTTATTAAAACAAGTCATCGGAATAATATAAGTGAAAACCCATCGGAATGTTCATGTTAGTAACCATCGGAATATCAAAAACAATGCTGTCGCAATGATGACAGTCGGAATGTCCCAGATCGGAATACTAGCAATACTTATGTCGCAATATGATTCTATCGGAATGTCAGATCGTAATACAAGCATCGGAATGTTGTAAACTAAAACTGGGCAGAGTTTTGACTTAAAAAAGGACCTTAAGTCCCGTCGGAATATGCGATCGCAATGAGCGATCGCAATCCCGATCGGAATAAGGGGTAAAAACCAAATTATCGCAAAGTAGAACCCTTAAGGGTTATTGCGATGTAACCAAGCTTCTCGTCGGAATGCTGAAACCCCCAATATTGCGATGAAAACAAACTTAATCCGAAATTGGTGGTAAGCTGAAAACTCAATACGCACATACAATAAGCTACTTTAACCGAACCTTAAACAACTCAATAAGCATAAATTTGGCAACTTTCAAAACTCAAAATAAGCAAACTTAATAAATCGAATCTTTTAAAAACACTAGACTTTTTTTAAAATATCCGAAAATGCAATAAGCTATAAATATGAAATAAGCCAATAAGCACAAAGAGCTTATAGCCTATACGTATATGAGCTTATGTAGGAACAAGAAAGATTAACCTTTTAACCACGAAATCATCAAATCAAATGTGTGAAGTGTAATATTCGGATCAAAAAGTTAAAGTAAATCAAGAAAGGTAGAAAGAGATGAAAGATTAAAAGCTTAAACTTGAACTTTTGATTAATGAAACTCTAATACGAAGATTAAACAAAGCTTCATTTGAAAGAAACGATGAAGTTTTAGTGAGAGAAAGTTAAACACTTTCTCTCTCTAAAATGAAAACTAAAACAAAGAAAATTAAAACTAGCTAATGACTAACACCCTCCTAATGTGTCATTAGGAGGGTATATATAGGGAGTGGGGAATGTATGTATTCTTTCTTCTTTCTTTTTCTTCTCGACTCGATCTAAATTCTTTGTCTTTCTCGATGTCGTCTCGGGATTTGAACTCGTCTTTTAATTTTCTTCTATAGTTAGACTTGAGTTCTTCGACTTCATTAAACTACCGTCTTTAGACTTTTTCTTCGATAAATCTTCAGAATAGGCCTTGGACTTCCGTTCTTTTTGCACTATTGATCTTTTGACTTCGTCTTTTGTCGTTTTCTTTGATAAAAGCCCGTGAAAGCCTGTGTTTTCTTCCTTTTCCGTCTTTTGGTCCTAAAACACAATAAAAACACAAACCACTCATAATTCCGACTTTTATGACATAAAATACCCGTTTTGGTCTTGTTATTAATGGAAATAAGTGGAAAAAGGATAAGTGTTTTCACACTTATTATCTCCCCTACACTTCTCATCAACTTGCTATCCTTATTTCTAACCTACAACACTCTAGATCTAAAAAACTTCTAAACCTAGTTATTCAAGCTTGATTTAAGGAGTCTCTAGCTCGACTCATCCCACACTTAAAAGTGTCTCAAACCTATCATGGAGAGTAAAAATTTTGCCGTTTTTAAGAAAAATCTCCATGATGAGGTAAAACAAGTTTTTAATGATCAAAACTCCATAAATATCCCCCTGGATCAAATACATAATTACCATCCCACTTATAACACAATTCAACAACTAACTTCCTAAGCAATGGTGAAAAAGGTGAGGTGTTGTTGTTCAGAATGGTTTCCCATATGTTCTTCACAAGGTGATAAGGTGATACTCTCCAATCTTTTACAAGTTTTCCATTTATTGCATCAGGCAGATATTAAGATGAGTTAGCAAGCTCTATGCCAGGATCAAAAATCCGTTCCTTGATGGGAAAACAACAAGTGTTGGTTGCCTTAGAAGACTCTCCCTTGTAGGTCACATGGTGAGAGAAAGGTTGTAGAGGCATGGGTAACAACAAGCTCTTAGAAGAAACCATGATAGCTTGTTTTCCTTTATCACATGGAAGGGTTGAGGTGGACAAAGAAGAAGGTAAATGATCTTCATGCAATAGAGATTCTAGATAGAGTATGTCCCCCTCTTGATCAAGATATCCAAGAGTGTACTCAAAAGATATATCCACCTCTAAAAACTCATCACTCTCATCCATGATAGAATCCTCCTCATAACCATAAACATCACAGATTGGTCTATCAAAGAGTGGTGATTCCTCAAAACCCAAGGAAGTATGATCATCAACAAATGGAGAGTCACAAGTAGAAATCTCATCATCACTATAGTCATCATATGTTGGTGAATCACAAAGAAGAGATTCTTGATCACTAGAGTCCTCATGAATATCTTCATCATTGTGGAAAAGTGGGTTGTCATATGAAGTTTCAAATAGAGGATTGGAATAGATCACAAAATCACCAAAGTTAATCTCTTGAGGTTCATGAAAATCCAAGGATGAAGTAATGGAAGCAATGGTCTCAACATGAGGTAAATCATAATCTCTACTTGAGCAAGCTTCATAAAAGTATTCATCACAAACTTCATCAAGGATATCTTCTTGATGTTCTTCCTCATTCACAACATCAATATGCTTCACCGCTTCGTGCTCATTAGACTTCTTAGACAACTTTCCCATGTTAAACACAACTCTCTCATCTCCTACCCTCATTGTAAGTTCACCTTCCGCCACATCTATTAGAGTTCGACTCGTTCTAAAAAATGGCCTACCAACAATCAAAGGAACTCTCGGATCCATATCATAATCAACCACCACAAAATCCGCGGGAAAAGTAAATCTATCAACCCCAACAAAAACATCCTCCGCAATTCCCACCGGATAAGCTATGGTACGGTTGGCCAACTCAAGAGTCATCTTAGTAGGAGTGAGCTCGGGAAGTGAAAGTCTCTTCCAAACCGATAATGGCATGAGATTTATGCTTGCTCCTAAATCCGCTAAGGCCATGCAATTTTCCACCCCCGGGAAATTTCAAGGAATCAAAAACCTCCCCAGATCTCCTAGCTTAGTAGGAAACTTCTTAAGCAAAACCGCGGAGCAATTTTCATTCAAGGAAGCATTAGGCAAATCCACCAATCTCTCCTTGTTAGAAAGTAAGTCCTTGATCATCTTAGCAAACTTAGGCATATTGGCTAAAGCTTCCGCAAAGGAGATATATATGTTAAGTTGCTTGAACATCCTCAAAAAGTTTAAGACTTGGATATCATCCTTGTTCTTAAGCTTGTCCTTTCTTAATCTTGATGGATAAGGGAGACTTGGTTTTGGTTGTGGTTGAATGGTTGATGAAGGATTTTCCTTGTTGGTTTCATCATTAGTAGGTGTGGAAGTGGGAGAAATGGGAGAACTTGAGGATGGTGAACTAGATGTAGAAGGCTTATCACAAGAAGGAATCAAAGTAGGATTCACCAAATTAGGTTTGGGTGATGAAGGATCATGAGTTTTCTTTCCACTTCTTGTTGTGATAGCATTGACATTTTCCCTTGGGTTTGTTTGTGTGTTAGATGGTAAAGCTCCTTGTTGTCTTTGATTAAATTCTATCAAAAGCCTCTTAGTTTGTTACTCCATTGAAAGTTTCATTTGCTCATTCATTTTTTTTTCACTTTCACGAATTCTCCTCTCAACATACTCATGAGTTTCTTGTAGCCCATATCCTTGATTTTGAATTTGAGGGTATCCTTGATTTGGGAAAGGTGTAAGTGGTGGATTAAATCCTTGATTTGGTGGATAAAAGGTATTTCCTTGATTTTGAAAATTGTTAGGTGCCTTGTAGTTGTTCCCTTGGTATTTTGGTCTTGGACCTTGATTCCTTTGTAACAATTGAGGGGGATTTTGTTGAATTTTGGGTTGGTGGTTGGGGTGGAAATCTCGGTGGAGTAAGGTAATTTTGAGACTTGTAAGAAAGTTTGTTCGCATTGATATTTGGCTTGAAATGTTCACGATGTTATTCTTAGTAAGCATAACACTCCCCTTGATAACCTTGCACATTATCTCATTGTTGATATGAATGGAGACCTCCACAAGTCTCACATGAAAGAGTAATAGCATGCACATCATTTGTGGAATTATCCAATGAAAGGCCCTAAATGGCTTGGATCAATTCTTGACTTGACTTAAGATGCATCTCATGATCCCTATTTATTCTTTGAATTATCTCTTGGTGACTCTTGAGGAATTGGTTATCACAAGGTGTTTGAGAATTGTTTTGGATAACATGAACCCTTTCTTCAAATTGAGTGTTTGTTTATACCATTGCATTGGTCTCAATAATATCCCAAGCTTCTTGAATGGATTTAAGAAGAATATTTCCTCTCGCGGAAGCATTGAGTGAGTCTTGGTGATGAGGTTTAAGGCCATTGTAGAAAGTATTAATTTGGTGAACTTCCTCCAATCCATGGTTAGGGCATCTCCTCAATAACTCTCTATACTCCTCCCAAGCATCACTAAATGTTTGACTAGGTTTTTGTTGAAAGCCTATAATTAAGTTCCTCAAAGCCGTGGTCTTAGATGGGGGAAAGAACTTGTTCAAAAACTTCTTAGTGAAACCATCCCATGTGGTAATGCTCTCGGGTGGTTCTGTATCTAACCAATGCTTAGCCGGACCCTCTAGTGAAAATTGCACCAATATCAACTTAATGGCATCATGGGGAACTCCATTGTACTTAATGGTGTTGCAAAGAGCAAGAAATTTCTTAAGATGATCATGTGGATTATCATTCTTGTTCCCATAAAATGGTGTATTCGAAACCAAGTTAATCATGGATGTTTTTAGCTCAAATGTGTTTGCGGGAATATCGGGTATCTTGATAGCATCGGCATATCCTTGCACATTGGATTGAAAGTGCTCCATCAAAGGTCGAGTATCAACTCCGACCATGGCTTCTTGTTGTGTATGGATCAAAGCACGATTCTCGGGATTGACTTGATGGACGGTGGTGTTCCTACTCTTTCTCTTTTTCTTCCTTTTCGGAGGAAGGGGTTTTACACCAATCGGTATTTGTGCACACCCGCGAGTGAGCATGCAACTCAATACGAGGAATGAGGGAGAAGCTCTCGTGTGACTTTGAAGAGAAAATGATTATCCTCTTCAAGTTTCAATATGAAATATCCACAAGAAAGTATAATATACGTATGTACTACTTGGGTGCAAGACCCCCAATGAAGCCTTCCTTCTTAGAATACTCACTAGTGAACGGGGGGTTAGGTGGCGCGAAGCACTTAAGTACCTGTTGACCCTTAGATGGCATTTTATAGCACATCGCCTTTCTATTCACTTTGTAGTTTGTATTCTTCGAAATATTGCTTATTGGAAGTATTTATCTATTCTTACTTTATTGAATTTGATCGATACGTGTGTCAAGGACCGGAACGCCCCTCAACACGGTGTATTGCCTTGGCAATACTTATGGAGAATATGTGTATTGGTTGTTCTTATACGTGTACGTATTTACATATAATAATATATAGAAAATATTTTTGTATATATGGGTTTTTTTTAAGGAAATACTATATGTACATAAAAAAGCGAGGGAATCCAATAATATATATTTTTGGTTGTAATCTCTTAGGAAAAAAATATATATTATTGGTTGATAGGGTTATTTGGATTATCTATGTCTATTTGAGCAATCAAGTAAAAATGTGAAAAATATTAACTACGTATTCGTAAAACAATTAGCACTTACCAAGTTTTTATTCAAATAAGGAAAAAAATTGTAAATCTATGGAATTAATGTGCTAAAAATGTAAATGATTGAAACTATAATGCTTGAAATGTAAAAATCAGAAACTATAAGGACCAAATATGCGAATTGTAACAAACTACTAACCAAAATGTAACTAATTGTAAAACAACTAAATGAAAATGACAAGTGACCAAAAGTTATGGACTAATACCAAGCAAACCCTAAATTTATGAAAGATTAGCTAGAAATTCAAACAGTTACAAAGTAAAGGGACCAAAGTGCAATTAAGTGGGAACTTATATCAAAAACGGGCTAGTTGGACAAATAAGCTCGTTGAAGCTCTAGAATCAACCAAATAAGCTCAAACAAGTTTTAAACAGCTTAAAATCCAAATTCACTTGGGCTACTACAAGGAATAAGCTTGAAATTCAGTAAAACTCAAATAAGCCAACTTGGATAAGCCAACAATAAGCTATATAATAAGCTAGACTTGCACAAACAGAATGTTAAGTTGAATCTTATTAATCAGTCCATAGAGAGTCTGGAATGTCTTCTTTAAAGAAAGATGATCAAGTAATGAATCTGAAATTTGAAAATAAGCTGAAACTAGCTTATTGACTAATTTTGACCAAAATGTTAAAAAAAGCTAAAAACCTCCAGATCTACTCAAGAACACTTTCTAAACAAGATTATGAAAGAAAATGGCAAGGTTTATGAAGTGGAATTGCTAGTTCAAGAAATCAGTTACCACCTTGTTTAAAGAAACTTGCAGTTGATCAACAGCTTATTAAAAAGCTAATTTCTCACTTGATTCTTTAAACTGTATGGTTTCCTAATAAGCACTCAAACTTTGGATGTTGTATGACATATAGAAACTGGTTTGAAGGAATTTCATCAAGAATTGAACAAATGGCATGTATTTGAAAATGACTACTTTTTTATGAACTATTTAAGCAAAGACTGGCCCAAACCTTTTTACGACCAATTGCATGTTTGACTTTCTTTTAGACTTTATCAACTTTGTTTACAATGACTAAATGAATATGAATGAACATGGTTTAACTAGTTAACAACTCTTAAGCTACAATTTGACAGCTAATCCAAACACTAGTTACTAAACTTTGAACAAATTTTGTGAAGGAAAATGAGCAATTGGTTAAGCTGATTCAAAACTGATAACTAGCCAAACTCATTAACCAAAATGAAACACAATTGAACCAATAATATATAGTAAAACAGACTAAGACTCAAAATGTAATAACTAGCTATAAAATTGATGAAATGAAATCAGTAAAAAGCAATAAGCAGGCAAACAAGTATCAAACTAACTAGAAGCTATCTAAACATCAAAATCAATCCAAGAACAAACTAACACACTTGATCAGATCAACAAGTAGAATTAAGCTAGAATTGAGCATGCATACTGCTGTTTGAAGGAATTAAACTCAGAAACTATGAAACCTTTTAGCAAAAGCCTCCACTGATGGAGTAGGTAGGCGCTGAGCCTCATAGATAGTGTTAAACCACCACCTTAACACTATTAACCACTAATCAACATATACTTTCATCATCATCACCATTTCTACTCAAATATGCTTCAAAATCAACAAGAACATCTACTGGATAATCAGAAACAGGAATGAACAACTACTAGTCTTCAACAAGAGCTCCTTATGACCAAGTATGATCACAAGCAACTCATATCAACACAAGATCAACAACAATGTAGGTATTGAATAGGAGATTGAAGGAAAAGGAGGGAAATTTATTATTTGAATGTGAAAGTTTGTTACAAAATCTGGTAAGAAGTTACAACTACTATAACTAACTCAAGAGTTTGTCAGACTCTTGAGGTCGTTACACTAACAACTAACTAGCTAGGATTAAGAGAGAAAAAGGAAGTGTGTGAAATTTTCACACTTAGGCTACATGTTACAAATGAGAGGGCTATTCCCTATTTATAGACAAAAAGTGAGAACTAGTTGGAGCTGATGACGTGTCCCAACCAATCAGTTGCTGCCAAGTGTCCTGAATTTGTCAATTGGAACTAGTCGTTAAGAACTTGAAATTGGGCTTTTATTCTTGGTTGATTTTCAGGTTAATTGAGCACGTGGGTTGAATTCGTCCTTCAAAAATAAGCACTTTTCATGTTTAAAGTTTTTCTTGATATGCAGTAGAACTCCAATTCGTTTCTGGGTAGCGTTGAGGAAGAAGGTGACACGTGGATTTATTTGATTGGGTGAAATGTGATCACACGGATCATTATCCTTTTTGGATATATTGATTATTGTATGGCAAGTTGTGATTGGGTGAGAATTGAGTAAGTGGGATGGATTGTAGCTGGCGGCGCATTTAATTCCTTTGGTGATGTGGCTCATTTGCTGGCAATCCGTGTCATTGCAATGCTACTCTCCCATTGGATATTGACCATATCACACAGATTAAGACCATTTTTGATGAATTTTTGGCAAGTTTAGTCCTTATACTTAGGCAGAATATCCAAATAAGCTAGGGACTTCATTTTAATGGCATTTTAGGTCCTTCCACTTGCATTCTTGTATAATTTGACCCTTTGACTTGGTTGACTAATGATTTGACCATGTTTGACTTTTATCTTGACTTTGACAAATTTACACTTTGAGTCCTTCAACTTTAGAGTGTTGTTAAGATAGGTCCCTTATCTTCAAAATCTTGTCATCTTTGATCCTTCTTTGTCTTTTTCATCCAAATAAGCTTGATTTCTTCTTGTTTTCTTGAAAATGTATCATTCTTACCTATTTATACACAAACACAAAACATACCACATAATTTAGCTTTATAGCACAAAAGTTAGGTATTTTCCTTATGTTTTAGGGTGATTTGTTGATTAATTGATATGAGTTTTTGCTCATATCAGACCTATTAGCCAAATTTCGGATCCAGAGATTTTTCCCTCAAATCGTGTTAAGTTATCCTTGATGTGGGCTTTCTTTAGTGACAACGGTTTTTGAAGTCGAGGTTAGGTTTTGAGTGTTGAGTTTACACCGTTTTTGCCTTCATTTTTGGATTAATAAATATCAAATAAGTCAAATGAGCCTTTGGGTGAATGACATTTAAAATCTAGAGATACAATTAGGAATAAAAGGAGACTGAGTTTAACACAAATTAGTTGTATGAGTGGTCTTAATTTTGGGGCTTATGATTGACAATGATCTTGTTTTTAAACTTGGCATGGAAAAGTGAAAAGTCGAGAACGATGAATCTATTTGAGTTTTATGATCTTTAAAGTAATTTTTAAAATAATGAAAGCTTTACATTCTTTTCAAAATAAAGTGTCAAAAGTTGAATAAAAGTGTAGTTAGTAGTTTTATTTCATAATTGCGTGAGGACACGACAATTGTTTAGCAAGGGAGAGTTTGATATGAGTGATTTTACTCATGTCATTTGTATCTATAATCAAACAATAAATGCATATAATCAATGAAAAAGGCCTTGTATATGTTTGTTTCTTGTTTAATGTGTTTAGGTACCGAAGTTCACGGAAACCAACAAAATCGACACGGGTTTTGAAGAAAAGATCAAGGAAGCCAAATCAAGTCCGATTTTAGTGGATTTTAATTATTAAATATTATTTAGGCTTGTGGGTCCCATATTTAGACTAATGGGCTAAAAAGCCCATTAGTAAAACAAGTTATCCATTTTAAACCCAAAATCCCATACAAAGCCCATTATACCTTAATCTTGGGACAGATTGAAGTGTTTGGGCTGAAAGCCCATAGTCTTAAATAAAAGCTATGAAACGTGAAGTTTATTTTGGGCTTCAAATACCCATTAGGTTAACAAACGAGTAATATTATTTATGTTAGCCTCAAAATATTGAGTCAAACAAGAATTAGGCTATTTCTAGCTCGATTTTAAAATTTGGTCTACCGTTTTGTCGGACTAAGGAATTTATTGTCGGACTGAGAAAAAATCGCAATTTTCGGAATTTTAACAACAAAACAATCACAACACAACTACTTAAGATCCATATTCAATTCATCATTTAAGAGAATATTGAGATGGATTCTAGTGCAGAATATCGTGTGACGAACAACAACATCATGGTGGCGGGTAACAAAGAGAGACGACCACCAATGCTTGTGGCCGGTCGATATGCTCAATGGAAATCACGTTTTATTCTCTATCTTGATACAAGACCTAATGGTGATGCATTGAGGCAATGTATTAACAATGGACCATATGTTTTCTTCGATATCACTGTTCCTCATACACCAGCCACAAACACTATTCCAGAAATACCCGCAACCACAAGAAAAGAAACGTTATTTGATCTTACACCAGAGAAGCGTGCTTGGTATGATGCAGAAAAAGAAGCGATCTATATGATTCTAAGTGGAATTGGAGATGATATTTATTCCACGATGGATGCATGTCCTACGGCACAAGAAATGTGGATGGCTATGGAACGCTTGCAACAAGTAGAATCACTCAACAAGCAAGATGTTAAAACAAACTTGTTTTGGAACTTTGGTAAGTTTACTGCATTGGATGGAGAATCAATTGAGTCTTATTATTCAAGATTCTACAAGATGATGAACGATATGACAAGAAACAACTTGGAGGTTTCCACCATGCAAGTCAATGTGCAATTTCTTTAGCAACTTTAACCAGATTGGACACGTTTTGTTACTTTGGTGAAACAACAGAAGCAGTTAGACAAGGTAAACTATCACACTCTATTTGATATCTTGAAACAATTTTAGCATGAGGAAAATGAAGTTCGAGCTGAACGAGTTGCAAAGACATCTAATCCACTTGCTCTAGTATCAACCACTCAAGATCATCGATCTCGTACTCTAAAGTCATACTCCATTCAATCATCCTCACCACGATATTCCACATAATCCAAGTCTTCATCCTCCACAAGATCACGTGGCAAAGAACCAAGAGCACCATCACCACCATCTGAGTCATCATCTGAAGAGGATAGTGATGAAGATCAAGCTCATATGAATCAGGAAATGAAACAACAAATTTCTTTCATTATGAAGACCTACCAGAAAATCTTCAAACCTACCAACAACAATCTTCGAACATCATCCAACACAAAGAACCAATATGTTGAGAATCCTTCAAGGTATGACACACGTCGACGTGGTGAAAGTCCTTCTAGGTATGATCTACATAATCCAACACATGTTGAGGGTTCTGCAATGTATGATCGACAAACTACCAAGTATGATACTCAGAGGATTGCTGCTGCTACTGGGAATAGGGAAACTGTTGGAACGCAAGTGGTTCAAAAAAGTGGGATTCAGTGTTATAATTTCCAAGGTTATGGGCATATGGCAAAGGAATGCAGAAAGCCGAAACGGGTTAGGGACTCTAGCTATCATAAAGAGAAGATGTTGTTATGCAAGAAGACGGAAGCAGGGGTCAAATTGTCGGCTGAGGAAGGAGCAATGCTTGATGATACTGATGATGAAGCCTCCGACCAAGAATTAGAAGCACATTACTCGTACATGGCAAAGGTTGACGAAGTTCTCAACGTCATTGAAGATGACAATGGCCCTATCTTTGACAGTGAGCCACTCGATAAGGTACACACCACTGATGAATATAATGTGTTTTGTGATATTCATGAGCATAGTGAGCTACCCAATGCCATTAATGACACATGTATGACGGAAAAGGTTGATAGCAATACCACACCTGATTCGTCAGACATGTGCAATAATGAGTTTCAGGATGATCAACATGCAAATGAGTATGATGATGAGGAGCGTGTCGCGCTTGCTAATTTAATTGCTAGATTACAAAAGATGTCAATGAAACTAGAAAAAGTCAAAAGCAATTAAAGAAGGCAAACGCATCGCTCACTCAAAATTTTGAGGAATGCAAAGTCGCACTAATTACATCTAGTGAGACCATTGAACGCTATAAAGATGAGCTTCTTCAAAAAACCAAAGAGCTTGAGGGGTACAAGGGTAGTGCGTTAAAAAGTCAAAAGGACCATCTTGAAAAGAAATACAACGAAACTCTTGAGTTATTAACCAAAGAGAAATGTCAATTTAATGTTTTATTAATGGATGAACGTCAAAAACCGTACCTTGCTACCACCAAAGTTAACGAACTTGAACAACGGCTTTCGATGGATAACACCGAGTCTGCTAAAATTCCTGATGTTAAGAAACAAGAGGTTGAAATGTTAAAACAAGATTTCAAAAGTCGACATGAAAAAGACACTGAAAAAGTAACGGAACTAGAAAAACAAGTCGAATTTTTGAAGAAAGTTGTTTATAAAATGCATGACTATATTCAAACTGTAAGAATGATAGCACCTCCGTATATGTTTAAGGGTCAAGCTAGCTTTGCAAGTCCTGATTATCTTGCCCAAGCTAAAGCTGTGAACCCGCGCCTTTATATGGATGAGTCCGAATGGACTGATCCTGAATATCCTCTTGGTTATGATGAGACATCCCTTTGGGAAGAGGAGAGTAGATCACCGGTCAATAAAGAGTTTGTGAAACCATACAATTATGCTTATGAGAATAGTCTATATGGTCTTTTCACTACACAAAACAAAAGTCTCGTGAGGAATTGTTTTTAGAATGAAAACAAAGAAGAATTCAATGGAAGAAAACTTTTGCTATTAAGAAAACAAACGTTTCTAAGTTCATCAACTACTTGCCTCTTGATGCTTCTAAAAGCAAGAGTACGCAGACATTTGGGTTTCTACAACATTACATTGATAATATTAAATCCATTGTTGACAATGAATGGAAACAACGAGAAAATGACGAGTGGAAAAAACCGATTCCTCAAGATATAACTGTGGTTATCAAACAAATCTTAATACCGAACACGACCACATTAAAAGAAAATATTCTTGAGTTTTAAAGATTAATTCGGTCTGAAATGTTTGATGATTTAAATTATGTTGAGTCTATTGAGAAAGAAATTGAGGGTCTTCAAATGGACAAGTCCGTTTTTTTAGATGAATATGATTTACTCCTAGAAGAATGTCTCTCCAAAGATATTTTGTGTGTTACTCTTCAATCTTGTGCTAATATCGATGAATATTCTGATGTTGCATGCAAATATCTTGATAAAATCAAAGAATGTGAGCGTCTTGAACTTGAGCTTTCGAAACGTAAATAAAATGTTGATAAAAAGGCTTTTGAGTTACTTCAACACAAAACTAATTTCCTTCAAAAACATTGTCATTCTCTTGAACTTGCTTTGCAAAAAGACGTTGGTAGTTTTCCACATGATAATAACTTGCAGGAAAAACTTTCCAAAACGTTTCGAGAAATGATGAAAAGAGTTTGGAAATTAAAGGGTTGAAAGCTCAGTTACAAGACAGGGAAATAGCAATAGCAGAGTTGAAGAAACTCGTTGCTAAGATGGGTGTGAAAATTGTGAAACCTAGTGTTAAGAAACTTGTTGTAAGACAACCCAATGCGCAAAAAGTGACTAGATCCTCTGTCTTGGGAAAACCATCTGTTTTCTCTAATTCTGCATTTGCAAAACCTGCGTTTGCCCCCAAGACGGATGGGAAGGATAGGTTACCACACAACAATCCCAAAACACATATTTGATCACAAAGCATTAAGAACACAAATGTGGTTAAACCAGGGATGTATAGATTGGCCACTAAACCTACACACAACAAAGAAAGTCAATCACCTCAGACTTCTAGAAACACTAATAGACGTGTGTCTTTTACCACAGGAGTAATCCCACTTGATAGTGTTAGCCGGCCTTAGCTTAAGAGCACTCGCATGAATGAAAAGGTTGGCAAAACAAAATTCAAGGGAATATGAAGACAGTAGAAGACCACCCTAGGATTTTTAATGTTTCTAAGAATAAAACATATGTAATCGCGTGTAATGACGATTTGAATGTTTCGACTTTGAATGCTTTGAATGTTAAGTTTGTTTGTGTGAAATGTGGAAAGTGTGCTAATGCTAATCATGCTATGTGTGTTTCGAATAAGGTCAAAGGCGTAGATACTAGAACTAAGAAGCAAACTTCGATGCCTATTAGTGCTAGAAAACCCAAACGCAAAGTGAACCATTCTGGTGCAACCCCCCAGAGAAAAGTATTGCATCAGACTCTACCACTAAGACCACTAGAAGCAGAATTAGGGAATTATATGAGTCTGCTAGCAAGTCATGGAAATGGTGGTTTGCTAATCAATGTCCTCCAAGATATAAATGGATGCCTAAAGTTAGGACAGAAAATGTGACAACGAGTGTTAGTATGCCTTTAAATGTTGCTAAGGACACTAATGATTCTGAAATCACACCTAATGTGGTATCCAATTTAGCAAATGCTCCATCGTGTTCTAACTCTTCTGCAGGTGATACAAATAATTCTCTTCATACTGGACTCCGATGCACGAAGCACATGACGGGGAATCTCAAGCTTCTAATTAACTTCGTGGAGAAGTTCTTGGGTACGGTCCGATTCAGAAATGATCAATTTACACCGATCCTAGGATATGGAGATTTGGTTTAGGGGAATATCACGATAAAAAGGGTATACTACGTCGAAGGGCTCAATCACAATCTTTTCTCGGTTGGTCAATTCTGTGATGCAGATTTGGAAGTTGCTTTCAGAAAGAAGACATGTTTTGTTCGTGATTATGATGGGAATGATTTACTCACCGGTTCACGGAGTACTGATCTTTACACAATTTCACTACAAGACACAACTTAATCAACTCCAATTTGCTTCATGGCTAAAGCTTCAATGACTCAGACATGGTTATGGCATCAACGTTTATCTCATCTCAATTTTGATACCATCAACTTGCTATCCAAGAAAGATATTTTGAGAGGCCTGTTGATGGTTGAGTTTTTACACACCTTTAGGAAAAGGAGGTAATTAGGGTAAGTACGACGATTTAGGAAAATCGTGCAGAAATGACCCAAAGTGGGGATCGTTCTCAAGGAGGCTTGGTGTGTGTGTAATTAGATGATTAGTGATGTGATTATATGATTATGATGAGAAAAGAAAACAGAAATGGGATAAGAAGAGAATGACGGTTACGATGACCGATTAAACTAAGACGAAAGAGTCGTACACGTAAAACCGTAAAAAACACCAAAATTAAAAATTTATCCTAAAAATTCCTAAAAATCACTAAAAATCCTCTAAAATATTCTAAGGGATTACAAAAAATCAAAACTTGCTAAAACCTTTTAATTAATTAATTACTAAATTTTTAATGCTAATTAAAGTCCTAAAAATCAAAATTAACTAATAAAAAGTCCAAATCAAGATCTTAAAGTTTGTAAACTTTAAAATAACCTAATTAAGCTAAAAAGTATTTTTCTAAATTTTAAAACCACTAAAAACTATTTTTAAACAATTAAAATTTTTTAAAAACTATAACAACTTCAACTAATTCTAGAAAATAACTGAACGATCCTAAAAATATTTGGAAAGTTGTAAAATTCCTAATTAAGTGTCTAGAGTCTAGGAAAAATATAAAAACTTAGAAAATCAGACTTTTAATTTTTAATAATAAAATAATATTAAAATATTAATAAAATCCAAAAATCCTAAAAATTTCTAAAAAGTTGCAAACTAGCTTAATTTAACCTAAATAACACAGAAATGAAGTTGAAATTATCAAAATACCCTTATTGGGCCTAGAAAATGGGCTAAAGTCCAAACAGTCCCTTAATGGGCTTAGAATTGGCCCAATAAGAAAACGTGGCCCAAATTAGCCCAAAAACCACTACTTGACTCATTTGATTCTGAACAACTTTTTCCAAAGGTCCAAGAGCTGAAAATGTGATATAAGCTAGCTTATTACCAACAACTTATTCTTAATGGGCTTTTTGGCCCATTAAGCCATAAGTTGATGCCATAAGCTGAAATTAAACACACAAGCTTCTCTTGAACTAATTAAGACTTCTTTAAAAAGAAATTTGAAATAAGCCAATGGAATAAGCCTGAAAATGCAAAAAGCAATCTACAGAAAACGATAAAAATAGTCGTTTTTGAGTTCTAGGCTATCCCAAGAGCTGATTCAAATTTCAAAAGCTTTTAAATGACTTAACTAAGCTTAATCAACAAAAAAATTTAAAATAAGTTGACTCAATAAGCTGTAAAAAGCAAATAAGCAGTTATGAAAAAGTCAAATAAGTTGGTTTTCTAGCAAAAAGTCAAAGTCAAAGTCTAATAAGCTCCAGTTCAATCAAATGGGTCAAATAATGAAGATCTATCACCAAAAATAAATTGTTGCAGGTCTGGATAAGCCAAAATGGCTTATTGATAAGCTGAATGAAAAATTGCACTAGCAGGGTCTAGTTTTGGGTGTTGAGCAGTGGGAACTTTTCCCACTGCTTGACTTCTTGACTTTTTTGTCTTTAGTGACTTTTTTGGAGATTCAGGTTACACAAAGGAACCCAATTGATCAGTGGATCAAGAGGAGTCAATAACAATCAAAAAATCATAATCAACAACAGCCAATTAGTACTGTTTAATCAATCAATCACCAGATCTGACACAGACATGAACACTTAAGCAGTTATGAACTTATAAGCTGTTTTAGCAATATTCAGCCAACCAAATTACACCAAAAGCATACACAAGCTATTATAAACTCAAATGAACAAGTTCAAACAGTTTTCATGCAATGGCTCAAAGCCTAAATCAAGATTCAAGTAGATGAAGGTTACTGATGAACACTAACACAAGCAGTTTTCACTTTTGCTGATGGACTTGACCAACAAGCCAGATTCAATCACTCAGATCTATCACATATGTTATATAAATGATTTTTTAAACAACTTTTAACCCTAAGCATGCAAAAATTCTAGATTTTACCAAAATCTTAGGTCAAAAATAGTTAAAATCACTTAGATATAGCACAATGTATGATTCAAGGTTTCAAACCCAAAACTTGCAACAAACAACTCTCAACTAAGTGTATATCAGATACAAAGCATAAACACAAACTTCTATCCACAAAATAGCAACTTATGATTCAAGACAGGTAATCCCAAAAACTCTTTTAACTCTTCAAATAAAGATTTTCAAAGCACAAATGCATTCCAAGGTTACACAAGCCCAAATCAACACAATAACAGATAAGATAAACAGATTCAAGCAAGATTAAGCCACAAAATTCACAAGAACACAAGCAACACTCAAATATCACAAATATCCAATATTTTATCAGATTTTGAGATTAAGGGTGTGTACCTGATGGATGTACATCCACACCCACGAATTTTGAGCTTATGTACTAGCAAGAACAAGTACAAGCTTCCACAACAAAGCCTGCTAAGATTCAACAAGGTTAGAAGCAAAATAGTAAAATCAAAAAAGTGAAAAGCCTTGATTAATGCAACTCTTGTACTCCACACTTGATTATCCCCAAGTTATAAGCTTCACCACACCTTGATAACACAATATCAGGATGCTATGATCAGCCCTATAGCCCAAGAATTCCAAGATAGACCAAGAACTTAGCAAAATATCAAGCTTGAAGGAAAAATGTGCGAACTTTTTCACACTCCTTAAAAACAGGTTTTGAGATTCAAGATTATCAAACTAAGAAAAATAAGAAGTAAACAACAATGGCACTTGAGCTTTCTTCACAATTTCAAACACATTTCATTAATACTGAAAATGGATTTACAGAAAAGTGAACCAAGGAAAATTCAAGAGCAAGCTAAAATGTAATGAACTAAGGCCTTTATATAGGCTACAAGTGAACTACTGATGCTAAGAAAAACGTAAGACCCTAGTTGTAGAAGTCCCAAAATGCCCTTGTAGGGTTTTGAACTCATGAGGATCATGTGACTGAATTTGGCTTGTAGCATGAGTTGGCAATGTGAAAACTTGATCAAAGGGTGAAAAATAAGCTTAGGATGTAAGCTGGATCCTTGGACGTTGGATGATTGTCCTCTTCTTTTCTTCTTGTCCAAAGTTGAAAAACAGGAGAATCTTGTGAGCTGGGTGGTGATGTGGCAGACTTTTTGAAAGTTGGGATGTGATTAAGGTCACCTTAATCATAAATCTGGACAATCTTAGGGGCTAATTACAACAGGATTAAGAAAACCCAATTTTGTGAAGAACACCAAGAACATGGTGTTTAATCTGTTTTGGTTTTTAAATATGTGTTAGGCGCGTGTTGTAACTAACAAATAATTAATTAGTTAATCTGGTGAGTGGATGGGTGAGGTGGAGGAATGGGTGAAGCTGATTGGAGGGTTTTGGTGAGTGGGACAGGTGTCACAAGGAGAGTGGTCTAGGTATCTTCCTTTGTCTGCCAGATTTAGCCCCTATTCTTTCCACTTCCTTTCATTTTGTAAATAATCAGCCATAAATACGAATCCTTTGTATTTCAAGTTTTCTTTTTCACACTTTTGCCCCAAATACTTTTCCAAAGTATTTCCAGGGGTATTTCTTGCCAATTCTTGATTCTTGAAGGACTAATTTGGCATTTTCTTGATTGATAATGGTCTTGACTTGTTTGATTGACCTTTTGGAGGACTGAAATTGCCAAGTCATGATTAATGAGGGACCATTTTTGCCATTTGTTCAAAGTTAAAGGTCCTTTTTGTAATTTTGATATTTTCAAAGGACCAAACTTGTAATTCTTGTAACTTGGAGTCCTTCTTGGTATGTTTGACTTTGATGAGGATAAATATTGACATTTTAGTTTTGTTGAGGGACTAAAATTGCCAATTCTTCAAAGTGGATGGCCCTTTTTGCAATATTGACAAACTTTGGGGACCATTCTTGTAATTATGAAGATACAAGGGTATAAAGTGTCAATTCTTCCATATTGGAGGACCCTTCTTCATAAATCTTCAAATCTTCAAGGGTTTTCTTTGGAAAATTCTTCATTAGGGCTTGGTTCAATGTGCGGCTTCGTTTCCCGTGTTTGTTTTTGCATGATTCTTGTGATCTTTTGTCATTTTCTCAATATCCGTACCTAAAATACACAAGCAACAAGCAAAAGCATATATTTGGGTATTTTCATGATATTTAATGCATTTTAAGCCCTTTTTGGACGATGAGACTATGTATAAAAGCAGTCTCATCACTCCCCCATACTAAACCATTGCCGTGCCCTCACGCAATGCTAGAATAAAGTATCTTAGCACCTCCAAAATTCATTTTTATGTACTTTTATTCAAAGGTAAACTAGCTACATTACTACTATTGCTACTACTACTTGCGTTTTAGACATAATGTATGATTTTCATCGCAAAATGGGACGTTTAGGTTCATAGAACAAGAACACGTGAATGCTTCGTTAGAAATAATTTCGTCGTCCTTGATTTTCACCTGAATTCCATGCCAAGCGTGCAACGAGATCATTGTCATTATAAGTTAGTAATGCTAACACTACTCATATGCCCTAATCACGTACTTATCCTCCCATTATCCTAAGTTGTATCTCTTATATTTTATTTTGTCTTGAATTTTTCACGAGGATACATTGTTTGACTTATGCGATAATAAAGATTTAGGTCTAAAAACAGAGTCCTAACGGTGTAACCAAGACCATCAAATCAGTAACCCCACCTAATAGACAACGATGTCAAAAAATTAAGTCAACAAGAAGGATCGATAAACACGGTTTTATAATGGTTTTGAACATGAGACTTATTACCAAGACTTTTATACGCCCCCTAACGGAAGGGCCTTATTATCTTTGGTTTACCTTCATCTTTTATTCAACTTCGCCATGAAACTTTTATTATGACTTCGGTCTTGCCTTGCCTTTTATTATCCACCTCATCGGTAGTTTTATTAGCCAAAGACGTATATCCTCACGCTAAGGCGAATTTTGGATCTTTAAAGCTTCAAAGATTAAGGCTTGATTCACTTTCAATTTTGCATAGATTTTTCGGCCTTGTGGGGCTTCAAATTGTTTGCTTGATTGAGGTGAGCACTTGAAATCTTATTATTGGGTGAAGCTTTTGATTATTCGTGTGCCAATACTTCAAAACCGTGACGCTGGTGATACCTTAATGTCTTCCCAATTTAATTACACGGAAGCTACTAGAAAAGACTAGAAACCCAACTGTGACAATCCGTCAATTTATGGTTGATATATTATTCTCGAATATTATTTAAAAACATTATTTTAATGTTACAATATGAACTCACTTATTTTTGGGAAGAAATTTGGATTTACGTCTTGAAGTAGCATCAACTACGTTTAAACCAGAGGATTCTACGTTACGTGCTTACGTTTACATACACCGTCTTTGGTGACAGTCCGACATTTCAGAAAATAAATTTATCCGTGAATATTATTTTGGAGTTTTAAATTTGTGTTGTTTCATAAACTCACAAATTTACGAGAAGAGATTAGGACTTACGATTTTATTTTAACGTCCTTTACGACTAAACCGGAAACCTTAGGATTACGTATTTACGTTTTCGAACTCCGTTTTTGATGAGACAATTTTTATTGGATTCGTTTTGTGCCGTTGATTCATAATTTATAAAAACGTTTTTCATAAAACGACCCGAGGGCACGCAAATTGAGGAAACTAGAATCGAGGAGTACCCGTAAATAAATGGGGATGAGACAAGTGGGACACTTGTCCCACCCCACTCCAAAACCGGCCTAAACTTAGCCACTTCACCAACTTGGTGTCAAGTGTAAGCTAACTTCACCACTTGTCACTTTAAGCTTACATTGTAAGCTAACAATATACCAAAAACCACTAGCTAGCTCATTCTTACCATTTACAACATGCAAAACCATCTCAATTTCCTCTCTACTCTTTCATGGTGCCGTCCCATTTCTCCACAAAACACCACCATTCTTACAAAATTAAACCATAAACATATGTTATAATTAACATATGTTAATCTCCATTCAAAAAGATGAAGATTGGTGCAAGTTATAACATCCAAGGAGGAGTTTTCATGGAGTAGTAGGGCTGATTTTCCACAAGTTATTCATGAAGATTGGTGATCTTGAAGATGGTCATGGTTATCCACAAGTTTCTCCATCCAAATCCATGTCCAAATCATAACCTACATCAACATGGTGGTATAAAGATTGTCCTCCTCATCCTCTTGTTATTTTTGGTTATGTAATCATGTATTTTATTTCCTTTTGTATATGTTTATGATGATTATATGATGATAAAAATATTGTGTGGGGATTTGGTGTTGATAATCATGGATAAAAAGATGAATAACTATAAGTAAAAATGGGTAAATCTTGTTTAAATGATAGGCTGTATAAAAACAGTAAAGAACCATATGGTAAACTGATAAAATGATGAAGTAGAATGGATTTACAGTAAGCTATGGGTCTTGTACACATGTGAGAGTTGGCCATGCAATGGAATCATTGTAATGAGTGAGATATGATCAAAACAAGTTTAAGGTACAAATCTGAGTTCACTGTTTTGGACGATTTTTAGAAAATACTTAGAGGATGATTCAACAGTAGATATAGAAGAGTTAAATGTAGCACATATCATGTAGTTTATGTGATAAAAATTTGAGCTTCTATCTCCATATAGAACTCAAGATATGGCAGTTTTGGTGAAAGTGAAGATAAAAATCAGATTTTGGAAATTAAAGTATATTACTATTATATAAGCACTCAAAATTTAATAGTATAAAATGTAAAATAAAAACCCACTAACTTATGGATTTTATTTATATAAGTATGTAAAAGGTTAAATAAGTGTACATTTTATAAAAATGGTAACTTGTTAAGTTTTATAAGTTATAAAATTATAAACATCATTTTTACGACTTTTTCGGCTATTACCGTAAAAATTAACGTTTTTGCTAAATAAAACTTAGACGGTTGGACCCGTCTAATGTAAACTTTATAAAACTTATATACTGATATATAAACATGTATAACAAGTAAAAACCGATAGAACCGAACTATAGGACATACGGACGTTAACGGACTAAATTAACGTTATTGGACTAATAATACAACAAAAATGGACTAAAACACTTATAAACATATTATTGGGCTTAACCCATTTGGGCCCAACATGGAAAGTATATATACTGATAATATAAGTATAAAATGGATTAAAACAAGTTAAAGAACTTATAATAAGTTTATTGGACTTAAAATACGTAAATAGGTAAAACTAGTAAACTAGTATAAAAGTTATCGACATATAACACTAAAATGAGTAAACGAGAATATGTAAACCCACTTGATCATCATATATAAATAATCATCATATGTATACATAATTGTTATTTTATAAAGTCATTGGACATGAGTCTAAGACGAGTATTATTTGTCTAGGTTTCCGTGATTGAAGCACGTACCGTACATCCAAATCGCCGATAATCGCCTTCCCACATCAACGTGAGTTCATAGCCTCGCACTCTTTTAAATGTTTTTATAAATATTTTATAAACCCGCGAGGGAGATAACATGTTAGTTTTTATTAAATAGGACACCATTTATCCCGATTGTTTGTTTATTGATTTTGGACCCGAATGATTGAATGACCCGATTGTATGACCCGATAAATGATTAAAGAACCCGATAGATGAAATTAAATGGATTATTAAAGTTAGGTTATGTCACTAAAAGTCCCATTAGCATGAATTGTGAACTACCGGGATTTGGTAGACGCTTATGCATTTAATAGTACTATTTGGGGACGATCACCCCAGTTCGCGCCTTGACGATTGATCTCCGTCGTGCCACATTGATTGGTAAGCGAATTTATGTATGAGAAGATTTCCATAGTGTGACCTTTGTGACGACACGCTACTTTAGATGGGCAAAATTGGTATCGGCTTAGCTACCCGTTGTTGGTTTAGTAAGGTAACAATGTCATGCGGCTTATAATAATCCAAAACTAACGAAATACTAATAGACGCTCCAAATTACGATGTATTGCCTGACTAGCAATACAGGGTCATACTATTGATACTATGTTCGTGTTTTGGTTTTTCATAACCATATTCATATAACGGTTTTTATTTTCATACAACGTTATAAGACGTATTGTATGATGTTTTTACGACATTGGCTCGTATAATGATTTCTTTGAGGCAAATGCCTATATTATGATTTTCGATAAGAATTTGTATAAAATGATTTTGGCTATTTTACGGCCTATTACAATGATTTGTACGAATTGATTTTTGGTACTAATTTTATACCAAAGTTATATTGATGGAATTTATTAAACTCTATGAATTCACTCGGCGTTATCGCTGACCTTTTCTTTTAACATGTTTTATCTCATGTACTTGAAGGTAATTCTCGGGAAGACAACAAGAATTCATGGCCCGCACCTAAATACTTATTTCCATTCAAATGCTTTGTAAAACCTGTATTAAACACAATGACTTGGGACCTATGTAACTTTGATATTTATAAATGGAAATGCTTTATTATTAAACGACGCGATTTTTATGCGTTGTCTATGATGTGAGTAATGTGCTATCCCGTAACACCAACGAGTCTTCCGCTGTATTGAGTTGTATAAATTTGGGGGTGTTACAGTTTGGTATCAGAGCTCTCGTTATAGAGAACGAAAGATTTTTAAAACTAAGGTTTTGAATAAAACATTTCAAAATCTTTTAACTATAAACATTTTTCTAAAAATGTCTAAAAATCTTTTGACTATAACGGTGCCGAAGAATTCCCGAGTTACCGACAAGGCCAAGACTGAGAAGTGTTATTTTAATATATATATATAACTTGGATTATATATATATATATATATGATGTAATTTTATTACATGATTGTTTGATGATTATTTTGATTTTTATACGAGGTATTTATACGACGTAGATTGTCACAAGAAACCCTAACTCCCCTAGTAAATTAATCGAAGCTATTCTCGTAGGAATTCTAGCTATCCTAGATCTAAACCAAGTTGTGGATATTTATGATCTCAACAAATGGTTGATATTCGTAGAAATGTAGATATTAGTTGATTACGATATTGAAAAAGGATTGGCGAGATTAAATCTGATATCGATGTCATGACGATCTTTTCTTATAGAGTGGAGTTTTACAAAACGTTGCCACTTAGAAAGATGTCATCTGACTCGTTGTCATCCAATTCTTAAATTGAAATCGAAAGGGTGAATGTTGCACTTGAGGCTGTCATTGGAACCATTACCAAAAAGCCTCATGCCACTAATACCTTTCCGAGAAGTCTAGTTGAATGATCAAGTCATTTCATACTAGTGACCCATTTGATAATTGTGCTGTAAGAGCTATAGGATTGGAAATTAAGTGTTGTTCATATCGAGCTTTTATTGCCTATTAAGGCCTAAGAATAAGATTGAAAGTATTGGAATATGAGATAGGATATTGAATTGAGTATAAAATTGGTTGAAACTTGAATAAAGTAAAATTTAACCCGTATGGAATATGAGATTGTTAATAGAAGTCGTTAAGTTTTGTGATTGAATTATAAGGTTTTAATTGATTGTAGGTTCGTGTTAAGGGTTGTTCCTAGGCCATTGTCCACTAATGAGGATGCCTAGTGTCCAATAAATAAATTGAAGAAATCTTCTTCTAAATTGGGACCGATGGATCTTTCGGGGACATGTGGAACACCTAATGACTCTTGTAGGTTAGTATTCATTGTGGTATCTTTTAAAAATCCCTAACTTAACTGAGATATCAGTTGGTAGGATGAGTTCTGAGAATTGTATGACATAGTGACACGTAATGTGTTACGGTACAATTTTGACTTGTTTATGATTAATGAAAAAGACTACCTTTGATTGCTAAATCCTACATGTATCAATGTTATCTATCTTTTCTTGCTTCATCCTAATGTTCGCATTTGTGATGCAACCATTGAACAAGTACTCATATTGATTGAGTTACGTTGTAGATTATTCTTTTGAGTGCCATCGAGGTCATGAACCTCATGATTATTTGGCTAAGCTCATTTCCTATCATATCGTAGTTAGTTCTTGATGAACAAGCTTTCATCACTCTTTTGCAGATCACTCATTGTTTTTATAAAGTTAAAACGGTATCCTTTGAGAAAAATTGAATTTTCATCACTATAAGGATTGTTCAAAGTAAGATTTATAAGTGATTGTTATCGAAATGAGGTTGTTTATAAAGTACTTTGGAAAACCTTATTGTTTTCATAACAAAGAAAATCTTTGTAAATTTATTCTTGATTCTTATTTAAGAATTAAGCATGAAAATGTTTTTATTATAAACATGATGATAAAATTTTGACGAACTGAGTATTGCATCGTTAATCTTGAAATTGTATATAGTTGCGCGCCTACATACAATTTGGAATGGACTATGCAAGGCTGATTAGTAGTCACCATAAAATTGATTAATAAACACTGCATTTCCTTTGAAGATTGTGAAAGATTAAAATTTTAAGAGATCTGCAAGAAGTGAAAAATAGGGACATGGTGTTAGGGACACCTACACATGTGCCTATAGCATCTATTCTTCTGAGTCGAATTTACTCATCTGTGGAAATTGTCTTATTTGACAATTGACAATTCTTTCTTGTCCAATTATCCCGTGGTGAGATTCTTAGGAAAAGTATCAGATTATCGAGTGTTGATACCCGACTGGATGTATCGACGTTCCTATCATTTCTTTTGATTTGATTTCATTTGAATGACCTGGGTAACGATCCGAGGAGCTTTCAAATGCGTACTCAAATTATGAAAACATGGAATATATTCATATTCGTTAAATGTTTTCGTCTGTATCTGATTTGAAATTCTCTCGCATAGATTATGCGTTGACCTTACTCTTTTAATGGTAGTTTTGTCTCTATATATCCTTGAATTGGTGAAGGATTATGAGTTATTATTTGTCTTTTGAGAAGTTCACATCTTATCTACGGCAATGAAACTGAAAAGTTGATAATGCCGGTAGAATGGATTGATTGATTATGACATGACGACATTGTCTGAATTGATGGGAACTCGAGTAGAATTACCTAAATGATAAGATGTTGATTATCAAAAATGATCTAAATAATTCTTGGTGGATGACGATATCCTGTATTTAGACTTAAAATTATACCGTGAATGGTTGTGAACTAGTTATAGATATTGTAATCTAGAAGGACCTTGTATGAATTTGTTAAAAGATGTTTCTATTATCTGAAACTTTAGGAGGTATTTGCTGATTAATTATCTAGACTTTCGCCATTAAGGCAGATTGAATTTGGTATTGATTATATTTCCGGTGTTGCACCTATGGCTTGTGCACTGTACGTCAGCACCATCTAAATTAAAGGAATTACCGTACAACTGAGAGAGTTGTCGGAGAAAGATTTTATTATACCAAGCGTATCATCATGAAGAGCTATGGTGATATCATTCCTTATATTTATAGATTACTGTGACTGAGTAAATTGACAATCGAAAACGATATCCATAACTCGAAATGGAAGATTTGTTTGATCATTTACAAGGTTTTAACGTATGTTTTAAAGATTTGATCATCAACATGGTTATCATCAACTTCGCATCTACGAAAAGGATTATCTATTCCAATCACTACATCCGGTACTTGTAATGAACGTTATGAGTTTCACGTGATGTCGTTTGGATTGACCGATGCACATGTAGCATTCATAAATTTGGTGAATCACGTGTGTAGGCTGTAATTTGATGAATTCATGCTTGTGATCATTAAGGACTAAATGTTTGTTTATAAGAATAAGAATGAGTTAATAATTATTTATAGACTGCCCTGAATTGGCCGAACAATGAAAACATGTACCTTGAATAATTAACATGAGATTAAAGACTTAATTCTTTACATGATTTAACCGTGTGATTAACAGATAATGGAAGCTATATTGACTTTTCCAAGATTAGAACCATTAACGCTTAGGGATTAAAAACTTAATCCTTTACATAAAATGACCGTTGGATTAATAATGGTAAGATGTATGCATATAGACTCTTCAAAAATTAAGAGCCCTTTTAAGACTTTGGGTTTTTACTAAAAAGAAAGTGCGAATATATTTTGACGAATGTTTTAAAAAAGGATTTTAAAGGGATTATTCCCTTATACACAAACCATTTAACTAAACCTCTGTTTAGGGGTAAATGTTTGTGTATACCTCAAGATAACTTAAGAGGAATTGAGGAAACCATTTAAATCATGACTTAAAAATTTGAAACGACACTTTTTGCTTTTCAACTAAGAAAATTTTGACCAAAGTATAAACCAAAGATTTTTCGAACAATTACGGATCTTATTAAATATTTTGGATAAATCAACGAAAATCTTGTTAATTAAATTCAAATTTATTTTGAACATTTTATATAATTGGTCGAACTAAGAAATTTAAAATCTTTATGTTTACATTTCATAAAAAAATTGAAAATTTATTATTTAATTAGTTGTAATAATTATCGACGCTTTAAACGTCGGATTGAGTAAAACGGATAAAAATGATAGTAAAGACGAAACAAAAACATAGAAGATATGAAGAAAGAATTTTGAATAAATACAGTTATGATATTTATTTCATCAGGAGAAAGTGAACGTAATTACTGACGCATAATATAGAAAGAATATCTGAGTGAATTGTGGACATGATAATTATATCATCATGAGAAGTGAATATAGATACCGATGCTTTATGTAGAAAAGATAAAGAAACAATTAGGACATGTTCCTTAATAATGAAGGTGCAAAATAAATTGCCAAACGATATAAAATATGAACGATGTTTGTAAAAAAAGGATAATATAGATAATAAAAGTGGTTCGCGGCTAATGTGAACCATTAGAATAGAGAAGCCGATAGCGTTAAATATTTTAAAGGCCACTTGTGGTTGCCTAAATATGGAGATTGGGAGATATAGTTATGTTGGAATTTATAAGTATAAGTATTCTATTTTTGTCATTTATGACTAGAAGTATCTTTGTTTGAAAAAGTTGTACTGATGGCAATTATGAAGGCAGACATCGCCTCATACATTAGTAAACGTCTAGCTATTGCAAAGGTCATCATCTGAATTTGATTCGATTTGGGTCATCGTCGACAGACTGACCAAATCTGCTAATATCATTCCCGTTAATGATAAATGCAAAAGAGTTATGTAAACATAGTGTGCCTGTATCGAACATCTATATCAAGATCCTCGCTTCGCATCGAATTTCTAGAGATTTGCTCAGAAATCATTGAGAACGAACCTTGATGAGAGTACTGTATACCCCCCCAAATCGAAGGGACGAGGTAAAGTAACGATACAAAGTAATATAAGTGTTGTTTTATGTTTGAATGATTGACCTTTGGTAATAGACCGTATAATCGTTTTCCTTTGGAGAGATTACCATTGATAATCATCGTATTAGGATTGAAATCGAATCTTGTTAGAATCTATATTAGAGCATCTGTAAGCAGGAGTTGAGATAAAGACACCCGACATACACCCACTGTGAGTTGGACATGTCTTTTAGGTTTAAGGTTTCCTATGATGGCAAACCTAACCTTACAAAATACCCGACCCGCGAGATCTGAAATGATTATTGAAAATAGGATTTGATTATTGACTGCCGGTAGTGGGCAAGAGGTTATATGAATGTGAAATGTAGATCTTGAAGTGCCAAATGGGTAGCGAAGTTATGCCACAATTTTTAAACTTGAAAAAAAAAATTCATGATCTGACAAATCATGGAATATAAGTCTCCGTTGTATGGGACCATTGAGATGATGTAAAAGTTGGGATTGAAAGGCATATAAGCTGGATCTACCCTAGGACTTCAAGATCTGCGTGAATTATGTTTCGTAAATCGAACTTGATGGAATATCTATCAAGTGAAAATCTGATTATTCTTAGTAAAGCTTAGATCGGCGAAAAGTTGCATTCATCAGAAACCCGTGAACATCATGGATAGAGAAAGTAAGTCAACATTAAGCCTGATCTTATTCCCGTAGTTATGTTTGCTGAAACTCGCGTATTGTAATGAATTGCACTTTTGAGAAAAGACCGAGTGTGGAGGAAATACCCACATGGCTTTAACTCTATAAGAAGCGAGTAGTAAGGTAAGATGATCTTTGAGGACAAAGATCCTGTTTAGGGGTAAATGCTGTGACAATCCGTCAATTTATGGTTGATATTTTATTCTCGAATATTATTTAAAAACATTATTTTAATGTTACAATATGAACTCACTTATTTTTGGGAAGAAATTTGGATTTACGTCTTGAAGTAGCATCAACTACGTTTAAACCGGAGGATTCTACGTTACGTGCTTACGTTTACATACACCGTCTTTGGTGACAGTCCGACATTTCAGAAAATAAATTTATCCGTGAATATTATTTTGGAGTTTTAAATTTGTGTTGTTTCATAAACTCACAAATTTACGAGAAGAGATTAGGACTTACGATTTTATTTTAACGTCCTTTACGACTAAACCGGAAACCTTAGGATTACGTATTTACGTTTTCGAACTCCGTTTTTGATGAGACAATTTTTATTGGATTCGTTTTGTACCGTTGATTCATAATTTATAAAAACGTTTTTCGTAAAACGGCCCGAGGGCACGCAAATCGAGGAAACTAGAATCGAGGAGTACCCGTAAATAAATGGGGATGAGACAACTGGGACACTTGTCCCACCCCACTCCAAAACCGGCCTAAACTTAGCCACTTCACCAACTTGGTGTCAAGTGTAAGCTAACTTCACCACTTGTCACTTTAAGCTTACTTTGTAAGCTAACAATTTACCAAAAACCACTAGCTAGCTCATTCTTACCATTTACAACATGCAAAACCATCTCAATTTCCTCTATACTCTCTCATGGTGCCGTCCCATTTCTCCACAAAACACCACCATTCATACAAACTTTAACCATAAACATATGTTATAATTAACATATGTTAATCTCCATTCAAAAAGATGAAGATTGGTGCAAGTTATAACATCCAAGGAGGAGTTTTCATGGAGTAGTAGGGCTGATTTTCCACAAGTTATTCATGAAGATTGGTGATCTTGAAGATGGTCATGGTTATCCACAAGTTTCTCCATCCAAATCCATGTCCAAATCATAACCTACATCAACATGGTGGTATAAAGATTGTCCTCCTCATCATCTTGTTATTTTTGGTTATGTAATCATGTATTTTATTTCCTTTTTTATATGTTTATGATGATTATATGATGATAAAAATATTGTGTGGGGATTTGGTGTTGATAATCATGGATAAAAAGATGAAAAACTATAAGTAAAAATGGGTAAATCTTGTTTAAATGATAGGCTGTATAAAAACAGTAAAGAACCATATGGTAAACTGATAAAATAATGAAGTAGAATGGATTTGCAGTAAGCTATGGGTCTTGTACACATGTGAGAGTTGGCCATGCAATGGAATCATTGTAATGAGTGAGATATGATCAAAACAAGTTTAAGGTACAAATCTGAGTTCACTGTTTTGGACGATTTTTAGAAAATACTTGAGGATGATTCAACAGTAGCTATAGAAGAGTGAAATGTAGCACATATCATGTAGTTTATGTGATAAAAATTTGAGCTTCTATCTCCATATAGAACTCAAGATATGGCAGTTTTGGTGAAAGTGAAGATAAAAATAAGATTTTGGAAATTAAAGTATATTACTATTATATAAGCACTCAAAATTTAATAGTATAAAATGTAAAATAAAAACCCACTAACTTATGGATTTTATTTATATAAGTATGTAAAAGGTTAAATAAGTGTACATTTTATAAAAATGGTAACTTGTTAAGTTTTATAAGTTATAAAATTATAAACATGATTTTTACGACTTTTTCGGCTATTACCGTAAAAATTAACGTTTTTGCTAAATAAAACTTAGACGGTTGGACCCGTCTAATGTAAACTTTATAAAACTTATATACTGATATATAAACATGTATAACAAGTAAAAACCGATAGAACCGAACTATAGGACATACGGACGTTAACGGACTAAATTAACGTTATTGGACTAATAATACAACAAAAATGGACTAAAACACTTATAAACATATTATTAGGCTTAACCCATTTGGGTCCAACAGGGAAAGTATATATACTGATAATATAAGTATAAAATGGATTAAAACAAGTTAAAGAACTTATAATAAGATTATTGGACTTAAAATACGTAAATAGGTAAAACTAGTAAATTAGTATAAAAGTTATCGACATATAACACTAAAATGAGTAAACGAGAATATGTAAACCCACTTGATCATCATATATAAATAATCATCATATGTATACATAATTGTTATTTTATAAAGTCATTGGACATGAGTCTAAGACGAGTATTATTTGTCTAGGTTTCCGTGATTGAAGCACGTACCGTACATCCAAATCGCCGATAATCGCCTTCCCACGTCAACGTGAGTTCATAGCCTCGCACTCTTTTAAATGTTTTTATAAATATTTTATAAACCCGCGAGGGAGATAACATGTTAGTTTTTATTAAATAGGACACCATTTGTCCCGATTGTTTGTTTATTGATTTTGGACCCGAATGATTGAATGACCCGATTGTATGACCCGATAAATGATTAAAGGACCCGATAGATGAAATTAAATGGATTATTAAAGTTAGGTTATGTCACTAAAAGTCCCATTAGCATGAATTGTGAACTACCGGGATTTGGTAGACGCTTATGCATTTAATAGTACTATTTGGGGACGATCACCCCAGTTCGCGCCTTGATGGTTGATCTCCGTCGTGCCACATTGATTGGTAAGCGAATTTATGTATGAGAAGATTTCCATAGCGTGACCTTTGTGACGACACGCTACTTTAGATGGGCAAAATTGGTATCGGGTTAGCTACCCGTTGTTGGTTTAGTAAGGTAACAATGTCATGCGGCTTATAATAATCCAAAACTAACGAAATACTAATAGACGCTCCGAATTACGATGTATTGCCTGACTAGCAATACAGGGTCATATTATTGATACTATGTTCGTGTTTTGGTTTTTCATAACCATATTCATATAACGGTTTTTATTTTCATACAACTTTACAAGACGTATTGTATGATGTTTTTACGACATTGGCTCGTATAATGATTTCTTTGAGGCAAATGCCTATATTATGATTTTCGATAAGAATTTGTATAAAATGATTTTGGCTATTTTACGGCCTATTACAATGATTTGTACGAATTGATTTTTGGTACTAATTTTATACCAAAGTTATATTGATGGAATTTATTAAACTCTATGAATTCACTCGGCGTTATCGCTGACCTTTTCTTTTAACATGTTTTATCTCAGGTACTTGAAGGTAATTCTCGGGAAGACAACAAGAATTCATGGCCCGCACCTAAATACTTATTTCCATTCAAATGCTTTGTAAAACCTGTATTAAACACAATGACTTGGGACCTATGTAACTTTGATATTTATGAATGGAAATGCTTTATTATTAAACGACGCGATTTTTATGCGTTGTCTATGATGTGAGTAATGTGCTATCCCGTAACACCAACGGGTCTTCCGCTGAATTGAGTTGTATAAATTTGGGGGTGTTACACCAACAATCAAGAGTAAACCTCTAAGTCAATATTTATTAAGCAAAAAATATTTACAAGCGAAGGGAGAATAAGCAAACAACGAGAACACATGAGTTTTTGAAAGAATACGAGTACTCTACGTTTAGCATAGTAACTTATAATTAACCCTATCATTTCTCGTCCTCATTTAGAGACTTAGCCTAATGTGAAGTTAAGGAATCAAAGCTAAGTGCTCAACACGCACGGTCCAGTCTAAAATTACTCTTATTCTCGCCATCGGAAAATCTACATTCGTGTCTTCAAACACTTATAAAACATGAGAAAAAATTTAAAATTTGGCCATTTCTTAGCCTTATTTTGCAACAAAACGATAAACAAAAAGATAAACTTTGGAAAGCGTGAAGGTTTGGCAAGGCAAGTATCTATTCACCCCCCCCCCATACTAAAGTTAAACACTGTCCTCAATGTTTCGAGTCTAGAGGTGCAAACACCCCCATACTAGAGACGTAGTCGAATGCCTAATCTATCATGGAAAGGGTGCAACCGTTAAATTTAAAGCCGTTTATGAAGTGTGCTATAAACCTAAGGTTAGAACATCAAAGGATATATCATGGATATTGAGAAAGTCTTCAAAGCAAACGATCGAGTGCTCCCATAAAACGAACACGAGAGGCTCCAATCGTGAAGATAATGATCATCTAAAATCCACAATTCACAAACAACCACGGAACAAAGGTCGGAAGGGCATAAATCCCCACATTTTACTACATTAGAAAGCGATAATATATACATAGGATAAGCATGGGACTCCCCCACGCGGCACCTCGTTTTTGATTACCGAGTCATGAGCTCGACTCGATCCCCTCAATACTAATTATCATTGGGGAAGGTGATTTGGTCGAGGTAGTTCAAGGATGGAACTTCCCCGCCAAAGTAGTGCTTCAACCTATGTTCATTCACCTTGAAATTGGGGCCATCATTTTGAGCTAGCTCGATGGTCCCATATGGAAAAACTTGAGTCACGGTGAATGGACCGGACCAACGGGATTTCAACTTATCAGAAAAGATTTTCAATCGAGAGTAAAAAAGCAAAACTTGATCCCCAATGTTTAAAACCCAGTTTTTTAATTTTTGAATCATGCAACTTTTTAGTCTTTTCTTTATAAATCAATGGATTTTCATAAGCAATATCCCTTAATTCATCCAATTCATTTAATTGCATTTTCCGGTGTTTTCCCGCGGTCTCCATGTCATCATTACAATGCTTTAGGGCCCAATAAGCCTTGTGTTCCAATTCGATTGGCAAGTGACAATTTTTCCCATACACAAGCTTATAAGGAGTGCACCCAATAGGCGTCTTATGAGCGGTCCTAAAAGCCCATAAAGCATCGTCCAACTTATCCGACCAAGATTGTCGGTTTTCCCCAACGGATCTCTCCAAGATCCTTTTCAACGCTCGGTTTGAAACCTCGACTTGCCCACTCGTTTGTGGATGATAAGCCGTAGAAAGCCGATGTGTAACCCCATATTTCCTTAGGACCCTCTCGAATTGGTCGTTACAAAAATGGGTTCCACAATCGCTTATGATCGCACTAGGGGTTCCAAACCGAGAAAACAAGCTTTTCAAAAACTTGACTACCACACGAGCATCATTGGTGGGCAAAGCCTTAGCTTCCACCCACTTAGATAGGTAGTCAACCGCGACAAGGATGTACTTATTACCACGATATGATGGGAACGGCCCCATAAAGTCTATGCCCCAAACATCAAAGATCTCACACACTTGGATGATGTTTTGTGGCATTTCATCTTTTTGTGAGGCTTTTCCTTGTCGTTGGCATGAGTCACAAGACTTCACAAGCTCTTGTGCATCTCGGTAAATAGTAGGCCAAAAGAAGCCGCATCAAACACCTTCTTAGCCGTGAGATTAGCACCATGGTGACCATTCGTGGGTCCCTCATGACAAGCTCTAAGGATATTAGAAGCTTCGGTACCAAAGACACAACGTCGAATAATTTGATCCGCACAAGTTCGAAACAAGTAAGGGTCGTTCCAAAAGTAGAACTTGACGTCACGAAAGAATTTACGTTTTTCTTAAGTCGTCATACCCTTGATGATGAAGTTGCCCGCATGGTAATTTGCGATGTCCGCAAACCATTGGGTGGAAGAATCAAGCTTAGAATTCACTACACCAAGTGTCTCGAGCGGAAATGTTTCGGTGATTTCCTTGGGCTCGTAAACACTTTGGTGAGGATCTTCTAAACGAGAAAGATGATCGGCCGCTAGATTCTCGGCTCCTTTTTTGTCAACGATTTTGTGATCAAATTATTGAAGGAGGAGAATCCAACGAAGTAATCTCGGCTTTGCATCTTGTTTAGCCATAAGATACTTGATAGCCGAATGATCCGTATACACTATGCATTTTGTCAAGACGAGATAAGGTCAGAATTTCTCAAATGCATACACCACGGCAAGGAAATCCTTCTCCGTTGTAGTCTATTTTAGTTGAGCCTCGGTCATCGTCTTGCTAGCATAGTGAATAGGCAAGAAGTGCTTTTCATGACGTTGCCCCAATACGGCCCCAATAGCGTAGTCACTAGCATCACACATGAGCTCAAAGGGGAGGTTCCAATTGGGAGCAACAAGAATGGGAGCTTCGGTAAGTTTCCTCTTAAGGATTTCAAAGGCTCGTACACAATATTCGTCAAAGACAAAACGTGCCTCTTTTTCAAGAAGATGTGTAATAGGTCGAGAGATCTTTGAAAAATCCTTGATGAATCGACCATAAAAGCCCGCGTGGCCTAGGAAACTCCTAACTCCCTTAACGGTTTTGGGATGAGGTAATTTGGCGATGACGTCTACCTTAGCTTGATCTACCTCAATCCCCGCTTTCGAGACCTTGTGCCCTAAGACGATTCCACTTTTAACCATAAAATGACATTTTTCCCAATTAAGCTCAAGGTTGGTTTCCTCACAACGCTTCAACACTCTCTCAAGATTCGACAAACACGAAGTGAACGAACAACCAAACACGGAAAAGTCATCCATGAAGACTTCCATCGTCTTCTCGATCATATCATGAAAAATAGCCATCATACACCTTTGAAAGGTTCCCGGTGCATTGCAAAGTCTGAATGGCATTCTACGATAGGCAAACGTTCCATATGGACACGTAAACGTAGTTTTTTCTTGATCACGAGGATCGATGGGAATTTGGAAGTAACCGGAAAAACCATCTAAAAAGCAATAGAAATCGTTTCCCGCAAGACGCTCCAACATTTGGTCCATGAAGGGCAAGGGAAAATGGTCTTTACGAGTGGCTTCATTCAACTTACGATAGTCAATGCACACTCTCCATCTGGTAACGAGTCTAGTGAGAATTAACTCGTTGGCATCGTTTGGCACAACGGTCATTCCTCCCTTCTTAGGGACACAATGAATAGGACTCACCCAAGGGCTATCGGAAATAGGGTAAATCATTCCCGCGTCAAGGAGTTTAAGGACTTCCTTTTTGATGACGTCGTGAATTTTGGGGTTCACCCTTCTTTGACATTGGATTGCGGGCTTGTAATCCTCCTCCATTAAGATTTTGTGGGTACAAAATTTGGGATCGATTCCCTTAATGTCGGATAACTTCCACGCAATTGCCCCTTTGTGATCCTTTAGAACATCGACAAGTGCGGTTTTTTCATCATCCGAAAGTTCCTTCGCAATAATAACCGGCAACTTGTCGCCCTCCTCCAAAAAGACATATTCGAGATGAGGAGGTAAATCTTTCAACTTGAGGATAGGTGGTTCCTCAATTGAAGATTTGGGCTCGATACTCATAACCTCCTCGGGTGAAGGAAATGGGAAATCGTCAAGGAAATCCTTGATAATCGAGAAGTCCTCATCGTTGTGGAGGTCTTCGTTACAAGTACGTGGAACATTGATTTCTTCCAACGTAAAACCACCACCTTCAAATGGAGTGAAGGTTGGTGTCGATTTATCAAGGATGGGATCTAACATAGTGGGATTGCCACTATTTTCATCATCACCAAAACCTAGAACTTCTTGTGAAAATTCCTCGCAAACCACGTCAATCATATCAACGAGGTTTATGGTTGCAACGGAATAAACATGAGAAATTTGAGAGTTTTGAGTTGCGTTTATAACAAGTTCCTCGTCATTGAAACGTAAGGTGATCTTTCTAGCATGAACATCGATCAAAGACATAGACGTATCTAAAAACGAACGACCTAAAATGAGAGGAACTTGAGGATCCGTGGGAATATCGACGACGATAAAGTCTACCAGATAATAGAACTTTCCCACTTTCACAAAAACGTCTTCCGCCAATCCACATGCGGGAATCGTGGAATGGTCGGCCAACTCGATAGACATTAATAAAGGAGTAAGATTAGGAAGATTGAGCGACTTGAAGATTGCAAGTGGCATCAAGTTAATGCTAGCAGCAAGATCGGCCAAGAAATAGCATTCTTCCATATCTTGGATTGCACAAGGGATCAAAAATTTACCGGGATCACCGACTTTTTAAGGTATGCGATTAAGATAAACCGATGAACAACTAGACAATTGATGCTATTTCTCCTTGTTGTTCAACATACTCTTAAAGTTAGCGGAAAATCGAGGCATCATGACCAAAGCATCGGCGAAACTCACATAAAAGTGCAAATCACGAAACATTTTCATAAAAAGCTCAAATTGATAATTGTCGCGCTATTGACGTTTCTCCTTTCTAAGTCTCGATGGATAGGGCAAAGGTGGTGTGGGTTGAGGCATAGGCATAGCCTTTGGAATCTCGGGTTCCAATGTTGGTAATGGGTCAACCGTAGGTGTGGCATGAGCGGTACTTCGTGGGATTGGGACATGCTCCTTTTCGACCACCACCTCGGGTTCTTCCTCAATTGCTTCCTCCGTAGGAGCAATTGGTTGAGGAGTCGGTTCCTTAAGTGTCTTACCACTACGTGTGGTAATCACTTTCATCTCACCCTTAGGGTTTGATACGGTGTTGCTAGGAAGACTACTCGAACACGGTTAACACATAATTACCTAAAAAAATAGATGAAATTTTATCTTTAAACATTGATTGCCTCTTCTCGGCTTTAATCATCTCTTGCTAAATTTCATGTTGCCCTTGTTCCATTTTTTGTTGGTTTTGTTGTAACCTAGTTACATTTCCTTCCATCTTGTTTGTATGGATTTTAAGCTCATTTGCTAACTCATTTTTCAACTCTTTCTTCAAGTCGTTCTTAAACTCGGATCTTAGGCTAATGATTTCTCTTTGAATGTTGTCAAACCTAGCATCCTTCCCATTAGCGTATTCAACGAATTCATTTGGAAGATCTTTCAAATTTTGCAAACTTTTGTTGTTGTTTTGAAAATCATTTTGATTTTTGTTTGAAACTTGATTATTAGCACCTTGATTCCCATAGTTTCCCTTGTTGTAATTGTTTTTGAAACCAACTTGATTGTTGCGATAGTTGTTGTTAGCATTTTGATTTGAACCAAAACCCGGTGGAGTCAATTGATTAGAGCGGGTAACTTGACCGTTTTGGTTGTAAGTTCACGTGGCCGCATAGGCACTCGAAGTGTTACCACCGTTGGTAATGCACTCGGAGAAATCATGACCTCCACCACAATACATGCATGAAACCTCAACCGCTTTAGCCGTAGCGGGAGCACTTGGTTCTCCAACTTTGAACTCAATCAAAAGACCTTTAAGCTTATCAAAGATTTTGTTTTCCAAGTTCGCCTCAATTTGTCAAGCATCGATGGTAGTAGACAAAGAAGGTGAAGCCGAAGACGAAGCCTTACGAACACTAGACATGCGACGAGGACTATACACCTTAGATCTATTCTCAATGATTAACATGCTTCCTCGACCGTTTTACACAAAACATTACCACCCGCGGCGGCATTAAGATAATCCCTTTCATGATCATTAAGTCCATTGTAAAACGTGTCAATTTGATGCAAGTCGGAAAAACAGTGATGAGGACACTCATGTAACATTTCCTTAAACCTATTCCAAGCTGTTGAAAAACTTTCATTAAATTCTTGTGAAAATTTTGAAATCTCGTTTTTCAAATGTGTAGTCTTAGAGGGCGGAAAAAATTGGTTCACAAACTTAGACACGAGATCCTTCCACGTCAACATAGAATTGGGTGGCTCTTTCTCTAACCAAATTTTAGCGGGCCCCGCTAAGGAATACGGAAAAAGCATCATCTTAATCGAGTCATTAGCAACATCCTTAAACTTGCAAGTGGCGGTAAGACGATTGACTTGGCGGCTATGGTTGTGTGGATTGTCCTTCTCATCACCACGGAATTTGTTGTTTTGGATCATCGACAACAAACCCGTTTTCACTTCAAAATTCTCCGCAAGGATAGCGGGAATCACAATAGCCTCTCCATAACCCTCGGTGGTTGCTTGAAGTAACTCCATCATAGTATGATTCGCCATGGTTGGTTCTTTCTCTACAATGGGTTCGACAATGGGAGATTCTTCACTAGAAGATGTTTGGTTTCCTTCCTTTTGACGACGTTTACGTGCACGTCTTGCTTTGGAGCGAGTTTGCATAAACGTCACGTACAACGAGGGGATGAGCAAAGAAGATTCTTTTTGGTGTTTTGTATTTTTCCAATTTTTTGTGGTTTTTGATTGTTTTTACTTTTTTTGGATTTTTGTGATTGTATTAGGTAGACCAAAATCTACAAATCTCCTCCTTAATCAAATCTCTTGATTAAAGAAGCCTCAAGGAATGAAAACGATCACGTGAAGTGAACGCCTTCGATGACTTTAGAACGTTGGTGGAACACCAAAACGTTCAAGAGGTTTTAATCAATGAAACCAAGAAAGTATATATGATACTTAATAATACTTTCGGCGGCAAAACCCTCGATTAGCTCTCAAAATCA
Organism: Glebionis coronaria; assembly: GCA_025667525.1. NCBI lineage: Eukaryota > Viridiplantae > Streptophyta > Magnoliopsida > Asterales > Asteraceae > Glebionis > Glebionis coronaria. Next base: position 384,309,639 of record CM046877.1, read on the forward strand.
AATACTCACAAGCAAGAAGGGAAACGAGGCGGCGCAAAGCACTTAAGAGCCTTTTTCCTTAGGATATATTTTATAATATCCGCCTTATACCCACCTTATAGTTTGTATTTTCCAAAATTGAGCTTCACGAAAGTATTTATCTATTTTTGCCTTTCTTTCTTGTTTGAGATTCGAATACAATGATTGGGTAATGACCTCCCAAGTCAAGGTTGTGATTTCTCACTTTTGGAGTACTTGTGAATTTATTGTTCTACGTATACAATATAGTAATAGTATTCACACAAAAAACGAAAAATCGATAATACGTATTAGTAGAGTGCTACTAATACAAATACTATTTATGGTTAGTATATAAAAACAAAAATTTCCAAATCAAAACACAACACGCCTCCCCGGCAGCGGCGCTAAAATGATGGTTGAGTTTTTACACACCTTTAGGAAAAGGAGGTAATTAGGGTAAGTACGACGATTTAGGAAAATTGTGCACAAATGACCCAAAGTGGGGATCGTTCTCAAGGAGGCTTGGTGTGTGTGTAATGAGATGATTAGTGATGTGATTATATGATTATGACGAGAAAAGAAAATAGAAATGGGATAAGAAGAGAATGACGATTACGATGACGGATTAAACTAAGACGAAAGAGTCGTACACGTAAAACCGTAAAAAGCACCAAAATTAAAAATTTATCCTAAAAATTCCTAAAAATCACTAAAAATCCACTAAAATATTCTAAGGGATTATAAAAAATCAAAACCTGCTAAAACCTTTTAATTAATTAATTATTAATTTTTTAATGCTAATTAAAGCCCTAAAAATCAAAATTAACTAATAAAAAGTCCAAATCAAGATCTTAAAGTTTGTAAACCTTTAAAATAACCTAATTAAGCTAAAAAGTATTTTTCTAAATTTTAAAACCACTAAAAACTATATTTAAACAATTAAAAACTATTAAAAACTATAAAAACTTAAAATAATTCTAGAAAATAACTGAAAGATCCTAAAAATATTTGGAAAGTTGTAAAATTTCTAATTAAGTGTCTAGAGTCTAGGAAAAATATAAAAACTTAGAAAATCAGACTTTTAATTTTTAATATTAAAATAATATTAAAATAATATTAAAATAATATTAAAATATTAATAAAATCCAAAAATCCTAAAAAATTCTAAAAAGTTGCAAACTAGCTTAATTTAACCTAAATAACACAGAAATGAAGTTGAAATTACCTAAATACCCTTATTGGCCTAGAAAATGGGCTAAAGTCCAAACAGTCCCTTAATGGGCTTAGAATTGGCCCAATAAGAAAAAGTGGCCCAAATTAGCCCAAAAACCACTACTTGACTCAAAATTTGATTCTGAACAACTTTTTCCAAAGGCCCAAGAGCTGAAAATATGATATAAGCTAGCTTATTACCAACAGCTTATTTTTAATGGTCTTTTTGGCCCATTAAGCCATAAGTTGATGCCATAAGCTGAAATTAAACACACAAGCTTCTCTTGACCTAATTAAGACTTTTTTAAAACGAAATTTGAAATAAGCCAAAGGAATAAGCCTGAAAATGCAAAAAGCAATCTACAGAAGACGACAAAATAGTCGTTTTTTAGTTCTAGGCTATCCCAAGAGCTGATTCAAATTGCAAAAGCTTTTAAATGACTTAACTAAGCTTAATCAACAAAACGTTTTCAAATAAGTTGACTCAATAAGCTGGAAAAAGCAAATAAGCACTTACGAAAAAGTCAAATAAGTTGGTTTTCTAGCAAAAAGTCAAAGTCAAAGTCTAATAAGCTCTAGTTCAATAAAATGGGTCAAATAATGAAGATCTATCACAAAAAATAAGTTGTTGTAGGTCTGGATAAGCCAAAATGGCTATTTGATAAGCTGAATGAAAAATTGCACTAGCAGGGGCTAGTTTTGGGTGTTGAGCAGTGGGAACTTTTCCTACTGCTTGACTTCTTGACTTTTTAGTCTTTAGTTACTTTTTTGGAGATTCAGGTTACACAAAGGCACCCAATTGATCACTGGATCAAGAGGAGTCAATAACAATAAAAAAAAACTCAATCAACAACAGCCAATTAGTACAGTTTAATCAATCAATCACCAGATCTGACACAGACATGAACACTTAAGCAGTTATGAACTTATAAGCTGTTTTAGCAATATTCAGCCAACCAAATTGCACCAAAAGCATACACAAGCTATTATAAACTCAAATGAACAAGTTCAAACAGTTTTCATGCAATGGCTCGAAGCCTAAATCAAGATTAAGCAGATGAAGGTTACTGATGAACACTAACACAAGCAGTTTTCACTTTTGCTGATGCACTTCACCAACAAGCCAGATTCAATCACTCAGATCTATCACATATGTTATATAAATTATGTTTTAACAACTTTTAACCCTAAGTATGCATAAATTCTAGATTTTACCAAAATCTTAGGTCAAAAACAGTTAAAATCACTTAGATATAGCACAATGTATGATTCAAGGTTTCAAACCCAAAAACTTGCAGCAAACAACTCTCAACCAAGTGTATATCAGATACAAAGCATAAACACAAACTTCTATCCACAAAATAGCAACTTATGATTCAAGACAGGTAATCCCATAAACCCTTTTAACTCTTCAAATCAAGATTTTTAAAGCACAAATGCATTCCAAGGTTACACAAGCCCAAATCAACACAATAACAGATAAGATAAACAGATTCAAGCAAGATTAAGCCACAAAATTCACAAGAACACAAGCAACACTCAAATATCACAAATATCCAATATTTTATCAGATTTTGAGATTAAGAGTGTGTACCTGATGGATGTACATCCACACCCAAAAATTTTGAGCTTATGTACTAGCAAGAACAAGTACAAGCTTCCACAACAAAGCCTGCTAAGATTCAACAAGGTTAGAAGCAAAATAGTAAAATCAGAAAAATGAAAAGCCTTGATTAATGCAACTCTTGTACTTCACACTTGATTATCCCCAAGTTATAAGCTTCACCACACCTTGATAACACAATATCAGGATGCTATGATCAGCCCTATAGCCCAAGAAATCCAAGTTAGACCAAGAACTTAGCAAAATATCAAGCTTGAAGGAAAAATGTGCAAACTTTTGCACACTCCTTAAAAACAGGTTTTGAGATTCAAGATTATCAAACTAAGAACAATAAGAAGAAGTAAACAACAATGGCACTTGAGCTTTCTTCACAATTTCAAACACATTTCATTAATACTGAAAATGGATTTACAGAAAAGTGAACCAAGGAAAATTTAAGAGCAAGCTAAAATGTAATGAACTAAGGCCTTTATATAGGCTACAAGTGAACTACTGATGCTAAGAAAAACGTAAAACCCTAGTTGTAGAAGTCCCAAAATGCCCTTGTAGGGTTTTGAACTCTTGAGGATCATGTGACTGAATTTGGCTTGTAGCATGAGTTGGCAATGTGAAAACTTGATCAAAGGGTGAAAAATAAGCTTAGGATGTATGTTGGATCCTTGGACGTTGGATGAATGTCCTCTTCTTGTCTTCTTGTCCAAAGGTGAAAAACAGGAGAATCTTGTGAGTTGGGTGGTGATGTGGCAGACTTTTTGAAAGTTGGGATGTGATTAAGGTCACCTTAATCATAAATCTAGACAATCTTAGGGGCTAATTACAACAGGATTAAGAAAACCCAATTTTGTGAAGAACACCAAGAACATGGTGTTTAATCTGTTTTGGTTTTTAAATATGTGTTAGGCACGTGTTTTAACTAACTAAATAATTAATTAGTTAATCTGGTGAGTGGATGGGTGAGGTTGAGGAATGGGTGAAGCTGATTGGAGGGTTTTGGTGAGTGGGACAGGTGTCACAAGGAGAGTGGTCTAGGTATCTTCCTTTGTCTGCCAGATTTAGCCCCTATTCTTTCCACTTCCTGTCATTTTGTAAATAATCAACCATAAATACGAATCCTTTGTATTTCAAGTTTTGTTTTTCACACTTTTGCCCCAAATACTTTTCCAAAGTATTTTCAGGGATATTTCTTCCCAATTCTTGATTCTTGAAGGACTGATTTGGCATTTTCTTGATTGATAATGGTCTTGACTTGTTTGATTGACCTTTTGGAGGACTGAAATTTCCAAGTCATGATTAATGAGGGACCAATTTTGCAATTTCTTCAAAGTCAAGGGTCCTTTTTGTAATTTTGATATTTTCAAAGGACCAAACTTGTAATTCTTGTAACTTGGAGTCCTTCTTGGTATGTTTGACTTTGAGGAGGATAAATATTGACATTTTAGTTTTGTTGAGGGACTAAAATTGCCAAATCTTCAAAGTGGAGGGCCCTTTTTGCAATATTGACAAACTTTGGGGACCATTCTTTTATTTATGAAGATACAAGGGTATAAAGTGTCAATTCTTCCATATTGGAGGACCCTTCTTCATAAATCTTCAAATCTTCAAGGGTTTTCTTTGGAAAATTCTTCATTAGGGCTTGGTTCAATGTGCGGCTTCGTTTCCCGTGTTCGTTTTTGCATGATTCTTGTGATCTTTTGTCATTTTCTCAATATCCGTACCTAAAATACACAAGCAACAAACACAAGCATATATTTGGGTATTTTCATGATATTTAATGCATTTTAAGCCCTTTTTGGACGATGAGACTATGTATAAAAGCAGTCTCATCACCTTCCAAGTTTGAAATTCATCAAGGATCATCTTTGTTCTTCTTGTGAGCTTTGCAAAGCTAAACAGAGTAGTTTCTAGACAAAGACTACACCAAGCTCAAAAGGACGGTTAGATCTTCTTTATATCTATTTGTGTGGACCCATGCGTGTTTAAAGCATCAATGGGAAGAAATACGTTATGGTAATTGTCGATGACTACTCAAGGTACAAATGGACTCACTTCTTGAGGTCCAAGGATGAAACACCTGAGGTTCTCATTAACTTCCTTAAGTTGATACAACGTGGTCTTCAAGCTCAAGTAAAAGCGGTACGTACTGACAGAGGCGCAGAATTCTTGAATTCAACTTTGAAGAATTATTTTGAAGCCGAAGGGATTGAACATGAAACATCTATTGCTCGAACACACGAACAAAACGGTGTTGTTGAAAGATGAAACCGTACTTTAGTTGAGGCTGCTTGTCACACCCCACCATGGCGGAATATGCGATGCGACGCATGGATATCATCACAACAATAGCGTGTCCATAGAGAGAACTATATGAATTAGAAATGTCATAAAAGGTGACACAAATGTCATGACAATATCTCATCAATGCAGGAGTCTAGGTAAGTAGGTAACAGTCCTACCTCTTACCTAAGACAAACAAATAACACAAACAAATCAACATATAGGTTCATAGTATCACTTATTGAAACAAACAGAAAAATAAACTAAGAAGGAACAGGGATCTCCTTCTAAATTCATTCCTACGCGACTCCAATCCTAGCCACATATGTTCTCACGCTTAACCACTTTATCACCTGAAAGAGACACTAAAACACGTCAACATAATGTTGGTGAGAGTCATAGGTTTAGACTCCAGCCGAAAATAGATTATAATAAGCTGTGAACAACCATAAACCACTAAACAGATGGACAATGTGCTACAAGTATGCATTAACAACTAACATTCAAGATCAATCATTTCAAACCAAATCCAAGGCTCCCAGCCTTACCAAACACCATGGTACCATAGGCGCCCATACACCTATGTACCAATCCCAAGGCCCCGCTTTGTCATTATCCATTGGTCCCATAGATGCTCACACATCTATGTACCACCCCAAGGCCCCGCCTTGTTAACATCCCCTTGGTACCAAGTCAAACCACAATAACAATCAAGAATCACATAGTAGTAAATCACATAAGTGTACACACAAGTCCATTATCAATCATAAAACATTCACATCATAAGTTATAAAACCAAACAGTGTCTCTTCCATCCCATTTGGAAGTCAAAATCATTAAAAGATATGGGACTATGAAACTCACCTGATTGAGCTTCTCCAAAAATCCGTGCACTAGCAAAAAGCTAACAAACAAAAGCACACAATCAAAACATGAACCAACACTAAGATGGCTCATAAACCTATGATGGACATCTAACCTTCTCCCATATATATACTTAATTTATATGCTCTAAGCATCTCATTACACCCCTCTATAAAGCCTTTAACTTAGTTTACTTCATAACCCGTCCCGTTAACATTTTACCCAAAACAGTCCCGGTTTTTAGGTCTCCAAACTATAAGCCAAACGCCAACCTAAATATACCCATGATCTCTGTAAAGGAAACCCTATGCCCTTACATCTGTTAGCTAACTCCTCCCTTTTTCCCCAACCTTAAAGCTACTGTTAAGGCCCCGATATATATATATATATATATATATATATATATATATATATATATATATATGTATATATATATATATATATATATATATATATATATATATATATATATATATATATATATATATATATATATATATATATATATATATATATATATATATATATATATATATATATATATATATATATATATATATATATATATATATATATATATGTATATATATATATATATATATATATATATATATATATATATATATATATATATATATATATATATATATATATATATATATATATATATATATATATATATATATATATATATATATATATATATATATATATATATATATATATATATATATATATATATATATATATATATATATATATATATATATATATATATATATATATATATATATATATATATATATATATATATATATATATATATATATATATATATATATATATATATATATATATATATATATATATATATATATATATATATTATATATATATATATATATATATATATATATATATATATATATATATATATATATATATATATATATATATATATATATATATATATATATATATATATGTATATATATATATATATATATATATATATATATATATATATATATATATATACATATATATATATATATATATATATATATATATATATATACATATATATATATATATATATATATATATATATATATATATATATATATATATATATATATATATATATATATATATATATATATATATATGTGTATATATATATATATATATATATATATATATATACATATATATATATATATATATATATATATATATATATATACTTTTGTCTATCCAGATTTTACTGATTTTAAACATAAATAAAATTTGTTATCATTAGGGGGTCTTACCCTAACCCATTTGCTTAGCCACCCTTCAAGTCTCTTATTTAATATATAAACCAACTCCCATGCTCATTAGAGGGTTCAAATGTAAATCTAAGTACCTCAATCACCTTAAAACATTAAATTAAACCCGACTGATTTTAAAACTGTTTTGACCTCCGACTGTTGTAACCTGTTTTTGACCCACCTCCCGACCTCCAATTTTGTTCTCGTTTCTTGCATTTGAAAGCCACTTCAATTACCTATTCAGGGATTCTTGGATCGCAAAATAAGAGTTTGTATAACTCTAGATATGATCAAAACAAGTGACTCAAAAATCTGCCCAGCTTTTAAAAAACGAATTTAAACATGATTAAACCCTAATTAATTACCCATAAATCCACTAATTACAAGCCCTAATTTACCTAATCATTATAATATCATTAATATACAGATTTTAATTCAAACCCTAACCTAAATCCATCATATAATGATGTACACATGATTAAAACAAATTAAATGAAAAGGGTTTACATGTTTTACCTTAAATTTGTGAAAACCCAAATTTTGATGAAGAACCCTAAAAATACTTGAATGTGCCGTGAGTTTATTATTGATCTCCAGGGTATGATGTTTTTTTATGTGTTTGATAAATAAAAAAATCTTATATAGATAACTAAACAAGTCCTAGCCCAATACAACTTACCATAATTAATTTTCTTTTCCTTTTTTTTCCTTGCGTTTAACCACCGCCTATTTTTTTTTCTTTTTATTACTTATTATTATGTTATTAATAATACCTTAATTTACCTTAATTTATTTCATCTCCTAAAGCCTCCGAAACCTTAAAACCGTAAAACTAGCCAATTTTACGTGTATACCGTAAAAAAACGTAAAATATACAGTTTTAAAAGAACTCTTGAATTTTGAAATAAACTTTTAAACTAAATCCTAAATGACTTAAAACCATCCCGAAAAATACTCCCATGTCTAAACACCTTACCCGAGACCTCTAAATGCTAAACCCCAAATCGTAAAAAAAAATACGATTTACTATAATACTTATACGTATACGTAAAACACCAAAATAACACCATTTCATTTCATAGTCACTAATTTGTGAGCTCATGAACATGAAATAACTGTTCCTCGATTTACTTATGAGTACTTTATACCCATAAACGATATCCACATCAACCTCGTTCACGTAAAATAACATGTAAACACGCAAATCACATAGTCACATATAAATTAACCCTAAAATAAGACCAAGTGACGAACCTCAAAACCACGGTTGTCACATCACTCCCTCCTAATAGAAATCTCGTCCCGAGATTTACTCCTTAGGATCGTCATTATCAATTAGCTGAGGATACTTGCTCCTCATAAATCCTTCCCGTTCCCACGTGAACTCTAGTCCATGTTTCAAATTCCATCTACCCATAACTACGTTATATTACCCTTTTTATCCAACGTCCTAGCTTCACGACCCAAAATCTCTATCGGCTCTTCGATAAAACGAAGACTCGTATCCATACTAATATCATCTAACGGTACTTGCAAGTCAGTTCTTGCTAAGCATTTCCTCAAGTTTGATACATGAAATATGTCATGCACAGTACTCAATTCCTCAGGTAATATCAACCTATACGCCACTAGCCCAATCCTTTCAAGGATTTCAAATGAACCCACAAATCTAGGCGCTAACTTCCCTTTTCTTTCCAAACCGCATCACCCCTTTCCATGGTGAAACCTTTAGCATAACTTTATCTCAAATCTCAACAGCTTACGCCTCTTGCCCGCATAGCTCTCTTGTCGGTTCTTTGCTATTTTCAACCTCTACTTAGTCACTGCCACCACCTCCATAGTTTTCCGATCCACCTCCAGTCCAATACGTTGGTCGCTTCTAACTTCATCCCACTGTAACGGTGATCCACCTCATCTCCTATGAATTAACTCCAGCAGTTTCTACTACAATTCCTATCACCATACCTAACGGCTTCTATCCTCTACGGATTTTCCATCATTCGGAAGTTCTCCCAACATTAAACACATCCAATGGTATATGCAGGATTGCATAACCAAAAGCTTCCCATAATATTCACAAGAAACATGTCATAACCACCACCTCATCCTTGCTTTCCCATGCTCGGCACCAAGTAACTAACCATCATTCATACTAACATGTGTTACACCTTTTCTCTAGGTGGACGTTCCATTGTTCGTGACTACTAACCTCTTGCTCTAACGGTTTCTCTTCAATATCACCCCACTATCTTCACAACCTCTTGCTCCCTCGAATCATTCTTCCTCCATACTACATTTCGCTTGTCTCTCCACAATCTTAATTTCCATACCATCTTATATCCCATCTTTAGCCTATAATTTAGGTGTTTCCTCCTTTATTCCTTACATCCTCATCAATGGGGAATATGCCCCTATCACCGGTGACTCTCTCTTTGTAGGAGAATTCTTCCTAATATAATGCGTTCTCCAACTATCTCCAAATCTAACGCCAATGCTCTAGGCGTCTTTCTCAATTACCCCTATAGTATGCTCATACCAAACATTAGTCTATCAACGGTATACTACGCTTGCTTCCCATCGTTTCTTCCTTTGCCATAATCCTTCATAAGGCATTCCATACATATTAGGCTAACTTTTACGCAAAACCTGGCGGTGCAGTTTCATCAATATCCAATGTGTCCGCCCAGTCCCGTGTGCTTGACTCGGGAACAGTAGATTGTGGTTCTTGTTGTAGAGGAGTAGAAACATGAACATCTGCTGGTTCTGATTCAGGCATCTCGGCGGTGTCATGAACAGGCGGGTGTTGTGCAGCTTCAGGTTCAGTTACTGATTCTGCAATCACAGGAGCAACAAAAGAACTAACAGGATTAGTGGTAACAGGTATAGAAACAGCAATAGATGTACCGGGAATCGATGATGCCGTAGTAGCATTCACATCATGGTGCCACTTGGATCGTCTTGATTCCGTTGAGGTGGATTTTTCCTTCTGCGCAGCATCTTTTTGAGACTTGGTACCAGACTTAGATGGTTTCTTTGTGCTGGCAACCTTGTCCCCCGTTTCAGGCTGTTTACCATCATCATCCTCATCGTCATCCTCGTTGCTTCCCTTAGCACTCTCCTCATTTCCATCACCACCATCATCACCATCATCACCATCATCATCCTCATCATCATCACCATCATCGTCACCATCATCATCTTCTTCTTCTGCTTCTTCTTCTTCTTCTTCTCCGTCACCCTCTTCTTGTTCACTATCATCCTTTTCCTCCTCAGGCAGAATGTGGTAAGGTACCACACTTCCAAACATTTTAAATAACCGATCATCCTACATGATAGCATCATTTAGTGACTTGTAGAGTGTCCGCTGAACTTTGGACTTATCAAAAGATCCAACTTCCCTCATACGAGCTTTGAGGATCTTCTTTAATTCAAAATCCGTTAAATCATAGGCGATTTTGTAGGCGGATTCAGAAGGATTGGATGACTTAATCATCAAGTTATCAGTCGCGAGTGTCTTCAACTCATCACGCAGTTTTGGCATAAGAGACTCAACGGATTCTTTCACTCTCTCTTCAATAGAAGCTTCAAGTGTTTCTTTCTGCTCCTTGTATTTATCCTCCATAGCTTGAAGTCTCGTGATTCGTGCTGCACACTTATCAGCTTCAGCCTGCTTGACCTGAGCTAGTTCTTCTGCATGAGCTTTACGTGTCAACTCCATCTCTGCAGCGAACTTAGCTAGCATCTATTCTTGGGCTTTCTTGGATGCTTCTTCACTTTGAACTCGTCTAAGTAGCTCTTGGCGAAGATTATCCATCTCTTTTCTTTGATTATCCGTGTGTTTATCCAACAGTTCTGCCATTACAAATGCAGCCATTGAAGATGATGCAGAGCTACTCTGGGTTGGTTGAAGAGGCTCGGTTGTGACTACAGTACTGAGGATGGAAGTTATTGGAGGTGGAAGGAATGGTGTTGGAATCGGTCGGGTTGGTAAGGGCTGTATTGGTAGAGGTTAAGTTACTAAAGGCTGAGTAGGTACCATGATTGTAGGAGCACCGGACTCCTTTTCAACACTTCCTGAAACAGGGATGGATGTCTCCTTCGAAGTAGAATACCGTTCAGGTGATCCAAACTCATAAACATCATCTGGCTCCTCGTACTCTTCTTCAATATTGATCTGTGCACCCGAACCACTACCGCCCGTGTCTCTCCTACTCTTTTCAATAGCTATCTTCATTAACTTTCTCTCAGCCTTGTCAAGAGTAGGATCATCAACATCTTCTTCGTCGTGAAGAACGAACTCATCAGCCGTGCTCTTTCCCTTCTTAGCCTCAGTCTTCTTCTTCTTGGTTTCGGGTTCAGATAAATCAGCTGGTTGCTTACGTTTACCTTTAATCTTGACCGTAGTAGACGAGTCTTCTCCTGTCTGACGGCTTGCTTTTAGCTTCTTGATTTCTAGTAGCAGTAGTTTGTAATCAGCAGAAGCTTTAATTTTATCCATCAGAAGATAATCGGGAATAGGACCAGGAATAACAGCACCAGATGGCCCTTCATGCCTTAGATCCACAATATGATCACCCTCTTCAGTGTGATGACGACTTGCTGCACGCTTATCAATAGAGACATCATTCTTCATAAAATAATTAATTATAAGCTTGATAAACCGAGGGTAAGGAAAGAAATTAGTCTTCAGCTTCTTGTTTTGGAAGAGTTGAAAGTTAAATTCTTCCCATAACAAGGATGCATAATCTGCATTTGAGCCTTTGTACATTCCATAGAATATATCCATGAGTGGACCACGCACAACATCATGCCTAGATATTTTAGGTGTAAGACATCTACTGAGAATACCCAAGATTGCTCTCCAAGGTTGACCTACTTTAGCGGTGGTAAAATCGGACACAACTCGTAGGTCAGGACATCCAAGAGCATGGAACATCTCCATGAATTCGTCTTTAGTAGGATCCCTGGAAAATGACATACCTTTGGGTGTATCCCGAATTCCAAATATTTTGCGGAAGTCTGAGACGGTGAGTGTCTGTTCTTTGTTGTCGAGAGAGAAGGTGATCTTGTTTGAAGTACTTTCCTTGGTGGCCCAGAATTCATACATGTAATCATATGGCACCGAAGTAGTACTCCTTAACGCATTCTTGAAGTGAGAGTGATCAAGGATTGCTATGGCGACTTTAAATCCATGGTGAGTGGATTTTGAAACTTGCTTCAGCCGGTAATTGTTTGGTATGAACTTGAGGGTTCGCGCTTCGGCAATTGCGGCTGCTCTAGAATCTTGGAGTGCTTGTACTGTTGGATTAGTCATCGTATCTGCTTAAGATAAGACATAAAAGGTTGATGCACAAAAAATATATAGATATATATCATTATGACTTCTAAGCATAACACATTCAACAAGTAATTATAGCAAGCAAACAACTATCAATCCAACAACTCTTCATTCGGAACTCTTCATTCGGAACTCCTTCATTCGGAACTCTTCATTCGGAACTCCTTCATTCGGAACTCTTCACTCGGAAGTTCATCCGGAACTTCTTCATTCGGAAGTTCATCCAAAACTTCTTCATTCGGAAGTTCATCCGGAACTACTTCATTCGGAAGTTCATCCGGAACTTTTTCATTCGGAAGTTCATCCGGAACTTATTCATTCGGAAGTTCATCCGGAACTTCTTCATTCGGAAGTTCATCCGGAACTTCTTCATTCGGAAGTTCATACGGAACTTCTTCATTCGGAAGTTCGTTAGAAACTTCTTCATTCAGAAGTTCATTCGGAACTTCTTCATTCGGGAGTTCATCCGGAACTTCTTCATTCGGAAGTTCATTCGGAACTTATTCATTCGGAAGTTCATTCGGAACTTCTTCATTCGGAAGTTCATTCGGAACTTCTTCATTCGGAAGTTCATCCGGAACTTCTTCATTCGGAAGTTCATCCAGAACTTCTTCATTCGGAAGTTCATTCGGAACTTCTTCATTCGGAAGTTGATTCGGAACTTCTTCATTCGGAAGTTCACTCGGAACTTCTTCATTCGGAAGTTCATCCGGAACTTCTTCATTCGGAAGTTCAAAAGCTTTGTTCATCCGGAAGTACTAAACGCACCCTATTGATGATTATTCTAAGCGCGATTGTGAGTTTTAAGGCATGCTAAGGCAACAAAACATCTTTCTAAGGATATTCCGAGTAAAACCCACCTAAAACCCTAATCAATTAATCTCGAATTTAGGCAAACGAACCCTAATGTGATAATCTTGATTACCCGAATCAATTAACTTGATTAAATGATGAATTAGGCGAATTATAAATTAAAGATTCGATGTTTGTACCTTTTAGATCGAATGAAACAGATTGAGTTGATTAGAACGCGAGTTTTGTGAGAGCTTGTGTGGGTGTTAATGGCGGAAATAAACACAGTGAAGAAGATAGAAAAAAAGAGCACGGGGGGATTTGGTTTGACTTAGGTCAATTTGACAACTTTCCTACTTAGTCATTTTTAAGTCCCTATACTTTTCTATTCTTTTCCTTTTTGGTTTATAACTCCTTATTAGGCTAACATCTGTTAAGGTACTTAACAATTGTTAGTCTATCTCATTGTAATAATTATTATAGCCCACATACAACTTAAGCATCGCATCCTATTAGCAAATCTCTGAGATTTAAAGCAAGTGCTAACTCATTGAGCGAGCACAAGTCGTATTCTAAAGCAAGACCACTCATTAACCATTTAGCCAATTAATTTTCCTCAAACACTTTTGAAAATCGTTTTGATGACGAAGATGATTTAACATTTTCTCCCCCTTAAACGATGACCCGTTTTCTATTTAAAGAGCTGTAGTCATTGTTTAAAGAGTCAAATATTGATGAAAACTTTTCCAATTAATTATCTTGAAAAGATTGATTCGTGGTGGCGATAAGATTTCTCTTATTTTGACAAATTAATGCACTGAGACGTACACTAACTCGTGTTAGACCAAGTTGTAAAGTAAACTTGATCCCTTTGCATGATTTGGCTTGTAAATCATGCCCGAGAAAATTAATTCCCGTTGTGAGCCAACGTTTTCCAAGGAAATATGTGACTTTAATGCGAAAACCGGGTTGCAGTCTGAAATAACTACAAGCCATATTGGGCATGTTTTAAAAATGTACAACTTTTATACGGACTCTATTTATGGCGCCGTGTCAATATTGATCGACATTTCTAAAGCCGTAAATATTACCGTACTAAAAGACATGCCCGATTTAAAAAACGAAAAATATTTTTGGTTTTTCTTGATTTTATAATTTTTTATGGTTTTTGTAGGTTTTATATCTTTTATGATTTTTCTTGGTTTTATATGTTTGTATTTTTCTTTTTGTGGTTTATATATTTACGATAATATACATGATCACGAACAAAGGATACGCCTGAATAGTTTACCACCACTATTCAGCTGATTCTTCTGCCAATTCTTTGAGAGTCGCTGGAGAGAATGATTTCATGCCAAGCTTGCCGATCAAAAACTCGATTCGTCCTTGATCTAAGGCTTTGGTGAACATATCTGCCAGCTGATACTCAGTAGTGACAAAATACAGCTCGATCACTCCGTTCTCCACCTGCTCTTTAATGAAATGGTAGCGAATGTCTATGTGCTTGGCCCGAGAGTGTTGAACGTAGTTGCAGCAAAGGGCAATGGCGCTCTTGTTGTCACAATACATCGGGATTTTGTTGAATCCCAAACCGTAGTCAGTTAGTTGTGATCTCATCCAAAGGACTTGAGCACGACAACCGGACATGGCGATGTATTCAGCCTCCGTGCTAGAAATTGCAGCGCTTTTCTGCCTTTTTGAAGACCAACTAATCAATCTGTCTCCAAGGAGTTGCACAGACCCTGAAGTGCTACGCCTCGTGTCTTGACACCCAGCATGATCGGCATCTGCGTATGATATTAAAGCAATGGAGGAATCTTTCGGATACCATAGACCACGATGAAGTGTTCCTTTGAGATACCGAAAGATCCTTTTAACAACATGTAGGTGCTTTTCGGTAGGCCGAGCCTGATACCGGGCACACATGCATACGGCAAATTGCAAATCAGGCCTGCTAGCAGTCAGATAGAGAAGGGTGCCGATCATCCCACGGTAAAGTTTTGGATCGACAATAGTCCCATTCCTATCTTCACTAACTTGGATTTCTCCACCATTGGAGTGTCCACGGGGTCACAATTTTCAAAGTTATATTTCTTTAAAGATTCTAGAGCATATTTGGATTGATTAATAAAGATGCCTCTGGGATTCTGAGAAATTTGTAATCCTAAGAAAAATGAAAATTTTCCCATCATTGACATCTGAAAGCGTGTGGATATTATCTTCTCAAAGCGTTTAGACAATTCAATGTTAGAGGCAACAAATATTATATCATCAACATAAATTTGTACAAGAATCATGTCGTTGTCCTCCTTGAGAGTGAATAGAGTGGGGTCCACCTTGCCTTTGGAGAAGCGTTCCGAGATGAGATATGTTGAAAGGAGATCATACCACGCGCGTGGAGCTTGTTTCAACCCATAGAGAGCCTTCTTAAGCTTGTACACATGATTAGGAAACTCCGTGCTAACGAACCCATCCGGCTGACTAACATAGACTTCTTCCCTTTGTTCACCATTCAAAAATGCCGTCTTCACATCCATTTGATAGACGATCATATTCATATGAGCAGCATACGCAAGGAATAGTCTAATAGCCTCCAATCTTGCAACAGGAGCAAAAGATTCTTCAAAGTCGATACCCAAGGCTTGTTTGTATCCTCTAGCAACCAATCTAGCCTTATTCTTCAAGACTTCACCCATCTCATCGAGTTTAACCTTATAAACCCACAACAAAGTAAGGATGTTAACCTTGTCAGGGAGAGGAACTAATTCCCATACTTCAAGTCTTTGGAATTCATTTAGTTCCTCCTGCATGGCTTCAATCCAAGATGATTGAGTCATAGCCTGTTGCCAATTTTTAGGTTCAACTTCGGAGAGAAATGCATCAAAATAGCAATAGAGTGCACTTTCTTGTAATTGATGGCGTGTAGAGACTGGTCGATCGAGACTTCCAATGACATTCCTAATTGGGTGATCTTTTGTCCATTTGGTGCTATGTTTTTCAATCCGTGAGGGTCTGGAGTGAACAATAGAAGGAGCTTCTTCTGAGGTAGACGCGGCTGAAGGGTTTTCAGGTATCGGTACACCAAAGAAAGGAAGCTCTTGTTGTTGATCCCTATAATCGTTGGGCTCAATGGTTATGAACCATATATCTAGGTTTATCATCGTTCATATGATAACATAGCGGAAAAGAACAATGATCATGACAAGGTGTTTAGGCACAAAGAACACGAATTAAAACAAATAGGGATGTTCATTATATTAATAACAAACATCCACTAGACGTGTATACATTGAATCCCACGTCTAGTGCGACACACACTTTAGGTTTACATTGTGAATGAATTATATATATATAAAACCTACGTCCTATGTTTTCTTTATATACTAGAAAACATAGCTTACAAAGAAAGCTAAAGTAATAAAAAGACTCCAACGGCTTGTTCTTTTGCAACTTGTACTTTTTAGCCCTTGTCTTCTTATTTTGTTGTGTTTTGACTTATCAACTTAATAATTCGACCCAACAATCTTCCCCTAGTTGATGATGTCAAAACACTCCTATTAAGCATGAATCCTTTGTATGTAGTACATGATCTCCAAGAAGCTTCCCCTTAAGTATAGCACATATTCTTCCCCTTTTTGACACATCAATAGGGAATATGTGAAAGTATGCAATCTTGAAGATTCTCCAAAAGTAGCTCTATGTAATGATCCTGAAGAAAAATAAATAAGGTATTCTTGATGTTGAAGTAAAACAACCCAAACCTATGTTCCATGTCTTGTTTATCCATGTGATGAAGAACTTATAGAGGAGGATATAAGTAGACCTCGATCCCTTGTCAATATTCTCATCCTTTGTGAGACACTGAGCACGATAATGTAACTCCTTCAAGTGTTATGACAAGTCTTCATCACCAACTATGTAAGCACGAACAAGTTACCTTTAAAGTCAGTGGCTGGAAGTGCATGACTTTAAGATATGATAGAACACAAACTCGCGAAAATCTTCTTCAATCATCAAACTTCCCATAAGAATTCTTCCCCTTAAGCTAACACTTCTTCATGACGAATTTTAATGGAATAACATGTTCATACCATATGTAAAAGTACTTGATGGATAACTCTTTCACAAGGCTATCCCGATTACATAGTTTAAAATATCCATCAAATTCTCATAAAAAGTTGCTAACTCGCTTTAAAATCATTAATCCTTTTAAAAATATCCGAGCCATAAATATCAACTTGATATTCTATATTAAAACGGAGATTCCATGTACCTTTGTGTGTATTTTCCTCCTTTTTGTGTGCTTAAAACGTACCGGTTTTCTCAAACAGCAGCAAACGTTGTGTTGTCCAATATCTCTTCTGTCCAATATCTTGGTCAGATGTATTGTCCGATATCTGACAATACGTATCAGCGTTGAAGCTCATATATCGGACGACACTGTCAACCTATCAGTGTTGACTTATTCTGTCAGCGTCGAAACTCTTCCTGTCAGCGCCCAAATAACAAACGTCAGCGCCAACCTAAAATCCTGTCAGCGTTCATTCTTTTCAGCGTCAAAACCATACTCTGTCAGCGTCTACGCTTAAACTTGTCAGCGTTTAATCTCTTAGAGCAATAAACCACATCCAAAACCTATTTAAACCGTGAATGGATTTGATCATGTGTTTGCAAGTCCATCGTATCTAACCTTGCACCATGTGAATGTCAACGTGAATATCCAATCAGAAGCCTCCCATCGTGTGAACACAAAGAATTTCCACCAATGAGAACGTGAAGGACCATATTAATGCAAGATATAACATCATTCTCTTCGTGTGAATACAATGTAATCAACCAATAAGAATCTTTGTATCGTGTGAACATAAACCATGTATAGCTTTTTCTTGGTCCACACATCCTTGCATCACGTCACCACCAGCATGGTTTTGTCTTCCTATCCGTAGTTTAAAAAGCAACGGAGTAAAAAACACATCACAACTTGGATTATTAACAGCTTATGAAGTGTTGTCGATTGTCTCTTAACCATGTGAACTTTACACAGCGATCAAACATACAACACAGCAACAACTTCACACAAATCTAGGGTTTAATATTTTGTGCATCGAAACCCTAATTAGGGTTTGTAGATTAACCATAGATACTGAATTAACAGCCACCAATCTCACAAAATCCTGCTTTTTATGTAGATCTAGGGTTTGAAGAAACCCTAGTTCATGATTTCATGTGAAAGCAGAAAACTGAAAATCTTCCATCAGCCAACTTCGACGCTTAATAACTTTTGCCTGGGGATAAAACTCGACAATCCCTCCGGTGGATGTTTAGATCTATGTATGTAGAACACACATCTAAAATTTCGTGACGATCCAACGGTTCAATCAAAAGTTATGACCTTCTGAATACTGCTGCGCACACAAAAACGTCCAGAAAAATTCAATACGAATTTTTCTTCTTCACCATACACGAACACCTCGTCGGACCTAGATATCAAGAGCCTTAGGCTCTGATACCAATTGTTGATCCCTATAATCGTTGGGCTCAATGGTTATGAACCATATATCTAGGTTTATCATCGTTCATATGATAACATAGCGGAAAAGAACAATGATCATGACAAGGTGTTTAGGCACAAAGAACACGAATTAAAACAAATAGGGATGTTCATTATATTAATAACAAACATCCACTAGACGTGTATACATTGAATCCCACGTCTAGTGCGACACACACTTTAGGTTTACATTGTGAATGAATTATATATATATAAAACCTACGTCCTATGTTTTCTTTATATACTAGAAAACATAGCTTACAAAGAAAGCTAAAGTAATAAAAAGACTCCAACGGCTTGTTCTTTTGCAACTTGTACTTTTTAGCCCTTGTCTTCTTATTTTGTTGTGTTTTGACTTATCAACTTAATAATTCGACCCAACACTTGTAGGTGAGCATATTCCAAATCGTGATCAATAGAATCCTCTTCAACATCATTAGGCACAAGTAAGGGTGACGATTCAGGTGTAGTTTGAGAATCACTTGGTAAAGGTGCATCCAGTTCAATGTTAATTGAAGATGCATTAGATAAAGCTTCATTTGCTTGAGCAACAACTTCAGGGATTGGAGCTATCACTACTGGTGCTGGAACTTCATCATTTGGGGGATCAAAGAATTCATCAAACAACGGTTGAAACAGTTTATCCCACTCGGGCCTTGTAGGTGGTAAAAATGATGTAGAAGTAGGATTATTGGGAACTAATCCGGAACTAATAGCACCGGTTCCCATCTCATGAAGCGCGGGTTCAGAGCTGCGTTGCTCAGAAGCCATCGCTGTCAGCTCATCGAAATCTGCGTCCATAGTTTCTACTATCTTACCAAGACAACGGTTGTAAATTCGGTATGCTTTCTTGGAGGGTGAGTAACCAATGAAAATACCTATATCGGCTTTCGGTTGAAGTTTGCCCAAGTTCTCACTATTAATGTTTGGATAACAAAGAGCACCAAACACATGAAAGAATGAAACATCGGGTTTACGATCATGTAGAAGCTCGTAAGGTGTTTTTCCATGGCGTTTCCGAATGATAGAGCGGTTTTGGGTGAAACATGCAGTAGATATAGCTTCTGCCCACAAGAACAATTGAGCGTTCGCATAAATCAGCATAGTCCTAGCAGCTTCCATAAGCGTACGATTTCGTCTTTCAACGACACCGTTTTGTTGTGGAGTACGTGCAGCGGATGTTTCATGTGAGATACCAACTTCTTCATAGTAATCACGAAGAGTCTGGTTGACGAACTCTGTTCCATTATCTGTACGAATGCGGCGGACAGTAGTATTTAAACGTACCTGAATGAATTTCAGAAAAGTGATGATAGCCTTCGGTGCTTCATCCTTTGTACGTAAAAATCTTACCCATGTAAACCTGGAGAAATCATCCACAATAACAAGAATGAATTTCTTACCGCTCACACTTTTAGTTCTCATTGGCCCACAAAGATCCATATGCAAAAGATGAAGTTTTTCTTGATTGGTGTCTTCAGCTTTGGGCTTGTATGATTTCTTGGTACTTTTCCCCCTTGAACACGCGGAACATAAATGGTCCTTGTGAAATTTGAGCTTTTGAAGACCACGAACTAATTCGTTTTTAGCCAGATGATTAATAGCATCAAAGTTGAGATGAGATAATCTGCGATGCCATAACCACGACTTGGTCTTAGATGCTTTAGAGAGAAGACATACTGGAGAGGCGGCCATCATGTCTTGTAACGACAAAGTATAAAGATTTGCACCACGAGATCCCTTCAACAAGTCTTTTCCTTCCAAGTTGCGGATGAAACAAGTATGTTGTCGAAAAGCAACCTCTAGGTTGGAATCACAAAACTGTCCTACTAAAAATAAATTATGACCAAGACCTTCTACATAGTATACCCTTGAAATCGTAACGTTTCCAATCTGATATTCACCATACCCCATTATCTTTGCAATATGATCATTACCGAATTTAACCGTTCCAAGAAACTTGCTGACGAAATTTCGGAGCATCGAGCGATCTCTGGTCATATGCTTTGAACAACCGGAGTCCAAATACCAGAGGATGATTTGGACCACCTGAAAATATCACCAGACGAGGACAATGTATAGGTTTCGGAATCTGAATGTTCCTTGTTATTAGCAGGTATAGATTTAATAATCTTAGATTTGCTAACTTTAGGTTTCTTAGATTTCCTAGCCTTCTTCCTAGTTGGTGGTGTAGATTCTAGTTGGCTTAAATCCTGAGGTATTTCTTCACTGATAGGCACTATAGTGGGGGCTGACCTAATTAAAGGGCGCGGTTTCCATACTGTAGTGCTAGTGTTCCTAACTAAAGGACGCTGAGACCTAACCTCAATGGATGCATTCCTAGTTAAAGGGCACATTTTTCCATCTAATGTAAAGGTCCTACCAGTGGGACGCCATTGCCATCCAACTTGGGTACGAGTTCGCCCAGTTGGCTTCCATTCAAGATCATTCCTAATAGCATTCATTTCATTCACATGATCAATAAGACACAAATCATGACGTTGGGAAAACATGCATTCATTACAATTCCAACATTTCAAATTAGAATTCACAAATGGTTTAGGCTTCAGCACAGGCGCAGAGCTTTTAGTCTTAACATGATTCTTTTTATTTAAAACTGAACTGATATTCCTAGTGTGAGCTTCTACTTTCTTCTTGATGGTACTACTAGTGGAGGGCTTGATATTATCTTTCTTGAGTGGCGATCCTTTAGCCTTAGTAGACTCTTTTAATCCTGTAGAAGGCAAAGTGGGAACATTAGCAACAGATTTTAAAGGTGCCTTACTTGATGGTGCCAATGACGGTTTTGCTCCTGGGGTCTTATTGAATGGAGTTACAGCAATGGGTCGATTAGTGAGTAGTGCAGAACCCGGTTTACCTATGTATTGCAAATATGCTAAGCAATATTGAACTCGCTTAATATATTCATGAGCTGAATAAAAGTAACTGCTTGAGGGATCTAAGGCATATAAATCATCTAAAATATCCCTAACAAGATCTACATGCTTAATTGCATTCCTCATATAATCATCGTAGGTAACCGGGTTTTTCTTATGGAGCGGGTTCTTATAAAGCACTATTGACTTGGTTGTTGGAGCACTAGAGGACGGTTCAGAGTTGGTTGCTAAGTTATTAACAGCTTCTTGTCGGGTGAGAAGAAGTGTCTCCTTTAACTCGGCCAAAACCATGTTTTTGTCAATGAGCTGGATATTTAAGTCAGAGATTTCCTCACATTTTTGGTTCAATTGTTCAACATAAGATTGTTGCTGTGCCGCATTAAAAGCGAAGCGTTCTTCTAGTGAACCATAAAGTTTGGACAATCCCTGTCTTGCATGATCCATCTCCCCTAGAATAGACGAAAGTCTAATTTCTAAGTCCTGTTTTTTAGACTCTGCAGCCTCTAGTTCCAATTTTAGTGTTTCATTTGATGACACATCTCTCTTTAATCTCATAATCTCTTCCTCTAACGCCTTAACTATTGCAATCATCTTGTCACTCGTCTCAACACCGTTTTCACAACCATTTGTTATCAAAAGATCCTCATTTTTAGTTTGTTGTTTTAATTCTAAAGATATACAATGTTGTTCAAGTTGATTAAAGCGTTTTGAAAGTAAATTGTAAGAATCTTGTAGCTTTAAAAATTCAGCGTTAGATTCGTGACAAGAATGATTATCTACCTCATTTACAGTATCAGCAACATTTACAGAGAGATCACACACGTCATCACATATATTCACATCATCACATTTAATCATAAGGATGTAAGCTCATTCGAATAATTAACATTCATAGTAGTAAGCACATCACACGAAATTACTTGGGACAAGAATCGGTCATATTCAGATAAAATCTTTTCCTTTTCAATTAATTGTAGTTCGTAAGCGGTGTCCATTTCATAAAACACTTTTTGAACTTCTGCAATTTCAAACTCAAGATTTTCCTTAAGAGATGCAAAACTTCCTTTTAGACTTTCGACAAACGGATTGATCTCATTCTTAAACACCTCGTTCATGTGTTCGAAAGCCCATTCTCCGGTGTTTAGGCCATTTGAAGTCGTACATTCCAAAATGACCTTGTCAATAGCAAAGTATTGATTAATCTCTTGCAAGTTTAACCATACAGTGCTAACAGGTGGAAGATCCTTTGGAATTTCCTTAGGTCCTTCCATTTTGACAAGTGTAGGAAGTGTACTAGGGTTTTCTTCATTTAACATGTAGGTTGGTGTTGTGATGAGATCTTTATCCATATGGAAGCGAATTCTAAAATCCATTTTTGCAAGCTCCTGATTCATTTTAAAATAATCACACTCGGGATATTTTGCAAAGTTGTATGACCGATTCTCATCAACTAGATCCTTATTTGTGCGATCATCGAAAATAACAATCGGGTCTAAGACCAATCCTAATTGGGTTGCATTATAAAGTCTTGGACTATGGATAAAAGCTTGTTTTGCATACCGTGGGTTAGGGGGAAGGCCTTTTTGACGTGATAAGTTAAATTCTATAAACGAAGCATCAAATAAGTGCACTAGTTGAGAGGCAGCGTATTGTCTTAAAAGCAAATAATCTAAACTTCTAATCTTATTAGCCGCATTAATTTCCATTTCATTCTTTTTAGACTCGAGTAACTCAAAATCCGTTTGAAGTTTGTGAAAATTAGTGACCACTAACTCTTTTTCTTTAAGTTCGTTAGAAAGATCCGCTCTTAAGGTTTCAATTTCTTGCAAATGACTCATTTGTTTGTTTCGAAAATGATCATATTCGGGATTTGTTAGAACAGTGGACGAAGGAACTAATTCCAAAGTTTGAACCTTTTCGTTGCTCAAAGCAAGCTCAGCAGACAAATTCTTATTCTTAGCTAGGGTTTCTAAGAGTGCAGTATTCATTTGGCTAAGTAATGTAGCAGGAACCATGACCAAATCTTGTTGAGCAGGAATATGCGTATACGAAATGGCTCCCGGTTGTGAATCACTCAAAGTCTGGGGACTCACATTGATATTGCTATCATTGATTGTCTCCTCATTTGAAAGATTCACCACCGAAGACTCATTCGGATCAGCACCTTCTTGCCCAACTTGATGTGGTTAAATACTAGTATCAGTGGTATTATCAGTGGTATTAGTAAGTACCTCAGATATTTTTTCTGGCCCTAAGCTGGAGATAGTTGCCATAAGAGCTGCCTGTGCAGATCGAAGTTCATCACAGTCTGAATCGTAAGCATCAAGATCATCTGCTTGGTATGATGCATTCTGTGTGGTGACAACGTCTTGTTCAGCATTCCCTGGATCAGCAAGAAATGCAAGCTCCTCTTCATCAAGTTCCCTTCCCTGTGCCTAAGCGTTCACCAGATAAATCTTCTCTGCAAACCATTGACCATCCCTTCTCCTCTTGGGTTTTTTGCAATCCCTGGACATGTGACCTTCTTCCTTACAGTTGTAGCATGTAATCATTCTCAACTTGCCTGTGGAATTAGCCCGTGGAGGAGTGTTGACCATTGGAGCAGGATTGACCGTGCGTGCATTGGTGGTTGATGTAGTAGGTCTCCCCTGATAAGGTTGAATAGGTTGAACCATTACCCTGCCATTCTCAATAGTAGCTTGTTGGCGAGAATTGGATGAATTCCTCAGCTGATTGTTAGTAGGAGCTGGTCCTCTAAATCCTCGTTTGCTTAATGTCCTTGTGAGATAAGCAGACATAGTGGCTAACACTTCAACTGGGTCAGTTCCTTGTTTGAATTCAGGAATGGGGACTTCATCATTATCACAATACATTGCTTGGTCTTGTTGAGCTGCATAAGCACTAGA
This sequence comes from Glebionis coronaria, assembly GCA_025667525.1. NCBI lineage: Eukaryota > Viridiplantae > Streptophyta > Magnoliopsida > Asterales > Asteraceae > Glebionis > Glebionis coronaria. Next base: position 384,334,410 of record CM046877.1, read on the forward strand.
AGGAATACTCATGTGGTCAGAGTAGCTTGATGGATATGCTGCATTCTCTTGATAAGAAGAATATGAAGACTGAGCATAAGGTGCAATGCTTGCTGGTGAATATGGGTGAGGTTGTGAAGCATATTGTGATGCTTGTGGTTCTCTCTGAGATGAAGGTGCATTAAACCGATATTGTTGCTGATGTGAGGTGGGTGGTTGCGGTAGAATCGAATATTGGGGGAAGCTTGGAGTCAGGTACGGTGATGGATGATAGGCTTGGTGTCCCATGATATAAGGAGTGTTGTTGTATGACAAGCTTGGTTGATTCGCCATCAAAGCTAAAGAATAAAGGTACATACCTCGAGGCGAACGGTGCATGATCACATGTTTCTCATGCTGCTGAAGAAAAGCATAGAGTTGATCCAAATTGCACTTATGCAAATCCTTGGTTAACTTAACATCGGTAATATACTCACCCCATTCAGCTTGAGGTAAAGTATTCAAAGTCTTGGTGTTAACCTGGAATGGAGCAATCACGAGATTGTATACATTCAGATCATTCATGAGAGTAGTGAATCTGAAGTAGTAGTCGTGAAACGTTTCCCCTGGGCTGTACGTGAATCTATCAAACAGATCATATAACTGACATTCCCTTTCCTGTTTGGTAAGAGACGTACCTTGTAGCAACACCTTTAGACGTTCCCATAAATCCTTTGCAACCGTATATTGACTGACCATTCGATAGATGTCATGTGGAAGAGCTTGGAGAATGGTTTGAAGAGCCTTTTCGTCTGCATCGGCAACAAGTTGTTGAGCTGGTGTAAGTTCTTCAAACTCCCGTGGTCGAGTCACATTGTTAACCACGATGGTACCATAATCAAGTGGACCATTTAGAATTGACTTGACCATAAGCCTCCCATATGTCGGTTTTCCCTTAATGTATGACATCATACGGCCTTGCCATGCTTCAAAGACTTCTTTAATGAGCATTGGAGGGCGATTATCCGTTCCCGTAATGACGGAAATATCCGTAAGTGGTGTCATTTGAGGCATTAATGAATTCGGATTCATTTTGATCACTTCAAAGAGACAAAGATTATCGGTTGATCGAGCAGTGAAGTAAAGTTTGTGAGTTGTGTTGAGTTTTTGTTGTAAGAAACCAAGATTAAATCCTCTAAAAAATCGTCGAAAAAACAATTAAAAAATCCCTTGGTTCGGAACTATTTGTTGGTTCGGAAGTGTTGATTCGGAAGATTTTGGCTCGGAACTCCTTGATCCGGAACTTTCCTTGATCCGGAACTTTTAGTTCGGAAGAACTGAGTCGGAACTTTCCTTGATCCGGAACTTTCCTTTGATCTGGAACTTTCCCTTGATCCGGAACTTTCCTTTGATCCGGAACTTTCCTTTGATCCGGAACTTTCCTTTGATCCGGAACTTTCCTTTGATCCGGAACTTTCCCTTGATCCGGAACTTTCCTTTGATCCGGAACTTTCCCTTGATCCGGAACATTCCCTTGATCCGGAACTTTCCTTTGATCCGGAACTTTCCCTTGATCCGGAACTTTCCCTTGATCCGGAACTTTCCTTTGATCCGGAACTTTTTGATCCGGAACTTTTGTTGATCCGGAACTTTTTGATCCGGAACTTTTTGGTTCGGAACTTTACTGGGAAACAGAAACTTGTTCGAGTAACAGTCGACTATAAATATGAAGAATAAACCCAGATTTTTACCAAGTTACCCAAAAAGTTTTGTGATTTCTACTAAAATAAGTAAAAACTAATACTTATCTCTAATCCCAATCACAAAATCACCAAAAACTCCAAGAATCAAGATGGATCTTCTTAAAGAACACTAATACAATCAAAAACTAAATAACAACACAAATCATTACCTTAAATCACCCCATAGCTCTTGATACCAAATGTAGAATATTGATAATCTTGTTAATCTATGAAGTGGGTTGGAGATTTATAGAGAGAGAAACTAGTGAGAGAAAGTGAGAGAGAAACTATGTGTTTTTCATTAAAATGATAAAATAGAATGATCAACAACCAACCCCTTTCCATGGTGGAAAGGGGTATTTATATCCAAGCCACTATTGGGCTTGGGCCGAACCATGACAAGCCCATGGGTTGGTTTCTTACTTAACTTAATAAGCACACATTAACTACGAGCTATTACAACATTAATAATATTGTGGAGTGACCGATACTTCTAATATACGTTAAAACGTATTTCTAAATGGTGCTTATCCTTTCCTTGAGGCCGAAGCATCAGTGACAGCCCATTAGGGTTTCACTGCCTATAAAAGGAACCCCCAAGGGTTCCACAAAAGTAATTACGTTCTATACTCTCAACTCACTCAATTCTCATAAGCCCTAAACCGATACTTACTCTCACGCCAGAGTCTAATCGTGGAAAACATTCCCACGGTAAGTCTAACGCTTGTTGTTTAGTGTGCAGGATCCCAACCATACAGTTCACTTGGTGCAGGAGCCGGAGCCCATCCAACCCGAATTAAGCCTAATTCGGGTCTAGCAAGGATCACCCAACCTTTGCATCAACAACCGTGACGCCACCTTCTCGAGACAAAACCTAGACACGTACTTAATGGCTTTGACATTCGTCCTAAATCGGTAGCGTTTTACCTCCAGTCGGTGAATGCCGTTATACGATATTAAATATCGTACCTGTGATTAGGTAGATTCAATTAAGAATCTCCTTGACAAGGTTTCGCGGCTGTACTAGCCTTTCTCTTTACTCGACCGTCTCAAAGCAAGACTGCGAACATAAAGAGTGAATCAATTGGATAAATATCCGCTTGATTAAAGTCGTCAATTCAAATTCCTGGAACAAGTTTAACTCATTAAGAATCTTACCATTGTTGCTTTCCATTTGACACAAGTTTGATTCATAAGAATCTCACAAGTTACCTACCGTAGCGCTGTTTGATGTTGACGCTAGAAGGATTTCCATTCGTCACTGTGAATATTAATGAATATCACTCTGAATGTTCTGGCAAGACCATAAAGATATTGCGTAGAAACCTGAAACGAGTTTGAATCAATTCAGAATAAAACCACTGTTGCTTTTCAGTTTTACATATGTTCAATTCATAAAGAATCTTACGCATGACCTACCACAGTGCTGTTTGATGTTAACACTGGAAGGATTTCCACTCATCATTGTGAATACTAAGTAGTATCACTCTGAGTGTTCTAACAATATCACAAGGATATAGCGTAGGACTCTCTTGATCTTCATCCGTGTGTCCTAACGAGTTTTGATTGATCTCTTGGCTCTAGACTCGATTTGTGCACTTTTAATGGTCGGAGGCTGGAGCAGATGCCACCTTTTCAATATCAACTATCTCGGAGTGAGAAAGTCAATAGGATTCATGTTGATCTCCGTGACAATAAAACAAACTTCTTTTGAGAGAAGCCTGAGTAGCTAGGAAAGGGTTGTGCTTCACATCACTGGGTCCATGATGAGTTGTCTTCATGATGTATTGACCCGGTTTCTGCCTAAGTTGTATAGAGGGCTTCTTTGTTTACACCCTTTATCCTTACATTTCTTTTTCATTCTTCAACCCCTTCAATGCTTACCAAGACATCATTAATAGCACATTGTTGTGATTGTTCCAGTGCTATCATCAGTACTTAGTAGGCATTCAGCTTCGTTCACATTCTACTCCATCTTTCCTAAGGACTTCTAATAATCTATTGGATTGTCCTTGGGAAGATCCCTCCGGTTCTGGTTGGATCATAGGACTTAAACCTAACCACCCTTTTGACACCAATAACGTCGTGAATTGAATATGTTGTGGGTTTTTGATCGTAACCATGAGTGCTTGAGTCTTTAGATCACATTTTAATCACATTTTCTCCCCTATCTCTAATATATAAAATCTTTTGATATTAGAGATACCAAATTTGATTAAAATATATTTTGAATAATAGTCTTGAAAATCTTCGGGAGAAAGATGTGTCAAACTTAGCATGAATTTTGGAAAACTCCCCCTCAAAAATTGATCCAATTGAATTGTCATTGTGAGGATGTGATCCACATTTCTCTTTTTGAGGATGGGAGTTGTTGAACACATAAATTTTGAAAGATTTTGAATAATCATTAAAGAATTCTTGAAAAACTTGTGTTCAACGCTTGTTGAAAAATCCTATTTCTTTTTGTCGAAGAGGTTTTTCTAAAGCATAAACTTGAGTTCATAGACTTTGAATGTCTTGACGAATCCACTCAAGTGTAAGAAGATTTCTCTTCTTTTGCTGAGGTTAAGGGCACTAAATCGTACACTCCCCCGTGAATATCGATTCGGGTTGCAATCTGAAAGTGATTACAAGCCATTGTGTTGAGCTCAAAACGTGGAATGTTTTGTGACAAGCTCAACCCAAGATAGATTGCTCTACCCGTTGTTGGAAATATTGTCCAAAAGAGATAATTTCCTTTGTAAAAGATAGAAATGACATGTTTTGAAAAATATTTACAACTTTCATTCGAGCTTTATGTACACACCCGTGTCGTTATTGAGCGACATTTCTAGGCACGTCCATATTATCGATACTGAAAGACATGTCGAGAAGAATATTTTTGGATTTTCAAAGATTTTTTTAATTTTGTATTTTTCTTTTTCATTAATATTTATAGATAGATGTTTGATAGATGAATCAAGCATGCTTCTTTGCCAGAATCTCTAGTTCTGCTGGAGTCAAACATCTCATACCAATTTGCCTAACAAGATACGCAAACCTCTCTTTCGAAAGAGCTTTTGTAAACAAGTCAGCTAATTGGTAATCAGTTCCAACAAAGTATAATTCAACAATACCCTTTTCAACTTGTTCCTTAATGAAGTGATATCTAACATCAATGTGCTTCGTGCGGGAATGATGTACCGGATTGCAGGAGATGGCTATGGTCGACTTTGAGTCACAGTACATAGGTACTTTATCAAAATGGAAGCCATAATCCGTGAGTTGTGTTCTCATCCAAATCACTTGAGCACAACACGCAGATAGAGACACATACTCCGCTTTGGCTGATGAAAGTGACGTGCAATCCTGCTTCTTGGAAGACCATCCCACAAGCTTGTCTTGACCTAGAAATTTTGCACCACCAGAAGTACTTTTACGTGTATCAAGACACCCTGCATGATCAGAATCTAAATAGGCCGTTAGAAAGAAACCAGTTTCCCTCGGATACCAGAGTCCCATGTGAATGGTATTCTTAAGGTACCGAAAGATCCGTTTAACCTCCTTGAGGTGCTTTTCAGTGGGTCGTGCTTGATATCGTGCACAATAGCATGTAGCATGATGTATATCAGGTCTGCTTGCTGTCAAGTACACGAGGGACCCGATCATGGAACGATATCTCATTTGATCTATGGGTAATCCCTCCAAATCAGCATCTACGAATGTGGTTGATAATGGTGTCCCAACGGGGTCACATGATGTCATACCATGCTTTCTAATTATCTCTTGACAATACTTAGCTTGGTTAATAAAGATACCACTTGGGGATTGGTGAACTTGAATTCCTAGAAAGAATTTTAGTTCGCCCATCATAGACATTTCAAATCTGTTGTGCGTAACTTTTTCAAACCATTTTGAAAGTTTTGGGTTTGTAGACCCGAAAATAATGTCATCAACATAAATCTGCACAAGCAAGATGTCATCCCATATTTATAAGTGAACAAAGTTAAATCAATGGAACCTTTTGAGAAACCTTTGGAGACCAGAAATTTCGAGAGCTCGTCGTACCACGCCTTGGAGCTTGCTTGAGTCCATAAAGTGCTTTGTGGAGACGATACACCTTGTCAGGATAATGAGGATAGACGAATCCTTCCGGCTGCGTGACATAAACTTCTTCCTTTAAAGGAACGTTAAGAAACACCGTCTTTACGTCCATTTGATAAACGATGAATCCCTTATGTGCAACATAAGCAAGGAAAATCCTGACCGCTTCCATTCGAGCTACTAGTGCAAATGATTCTTCAAAATCAATACCCTCTTTCTGTACATACCCTTTACCCACTAGCCTAGATTAATTCTTGATGATCGTGTTCTCTCCATCCATCTTGTTTTTCCAGATCCATCGAAGATTTAATGGTATTACATCGTATGGTCTGTCAACAAGTTCCCAGACTTTAAGTCTTTCAAATTGTTGAAGTTCATCCGTCATCGATTCAATCCAAGCATGATCAGCCATGGCTTTTTTGATGTTTTTCGGTTCAGCTGAACTCACGGCGAGTGAGAACATATAAACATCGCCATCGGTTGCTAGTTGTCGTCTTGTACGAACAGGCTGTGAAGGGTTTCGAATTACATGAACCAAAGGATGATCTCGTGTCCAATGATGTGTTGAAGGATGTCGTTGATAGAACGTATGCATATTTGATGGATCAACATGGCGAGTAGAAGACTCTCCAGTTTCGTGTACCGGTGTACCGAATGGATTGATAAATTCATCTTCGTCAGATAATGCATCGTCTGCTTGATTTGTGTTCTTTGGAGCAATGATAGTAGTTGTGGATGTTGTAGGAGCGATTGTTGATGTGATATTCTAAGGAGGTAAATCTGCAGCAACCCGTGTTGAAGTAGATGAAGTTGTATCCGGTTGTTGATGATGATCGGTATCATCATTCGTATCATGAGTGACAGCAGAAGACTTCGATACAACTTGTTTCTCCCTCGTAAAATATTCATCATACATTGGTCCATATAACATTTCCAACTCTTCAATTGTCGTGTCGACTGTCATATCAGCTCTAGGAACATTTTCTGGAACCAGCTTCGAACTTGACAGTTCATTGCTGTGGTCTTGAGTTCCGAGTTCCGTGCTGTTGTGAACAGAAGTCGTTTGTCATTGTGGATCGGTACTTAAACTGTTTTTTTCAAGTGCCATTTCTTGTAATTCATCAAATCGAATGTGAATAGTCTCGACAATCAATTTTGTTCTCTTGTTGTATACTCTATACCCCTTAGACTGAGTTGCATATCCCACAAGAATACATGCATCACCTTTCTCTTTCATCTTATCCAAATTTTCACCATCTCGAATAATGTAACAAGTACATCCAAAAACATGAAGGTGTTTGAGTGAAGGTTTTCGATCATGAATTATGTGATATGGTGTCTTTTCGTGTCTTGGGATAATTAAGGAGCGGTTTTGTGTGTAGCATGCGGTTGACACGGCTTCGGCCCAAAAGTATAGTGGAAGTTTTGAAGCGGATAATAATGTTCGAGCAGCTTCAACCAAAGTACGGTTTCGTCTTTCAACAACGCCGTTTTGTTCGGGTGTTCGAGCAATAGATGTTTCATGTTCAATCCCTTCGGCTTCAAAATACTTTCTCAGATTTGAATTCAAAAACTCCGTACCTCTATCAGTGCGAACCACTTTAACTTGAGCTTGAAGACCACGTTGTATCAGTTTAAGGAAGCTGATGAGAACTTCGGGTGTTTCATCCTTGGATCTCAAGAAGTGAGTCCATGTGTACCTTGAGTAATCATCGACAATTACCAGAATATATTTCTTTCCATTGATACTATGAACACGCATGGGACCACACAGATCCATGTGAAGAAGATCTAACCGTCCTTTAGAGCTTGGTGTAGTCTTTGTTTTGAAGCTACTTTGGTTAGCTTTACAAAGCTCACAAGAAGAACAAAGATGATCTTTGATGAATTTCAAACTTGGAAGGCCTCTCACAATATCTTTCTTGGAAAGCAAGTTGATGGTATCAAAATTAAGATGAGATAAACGTTGATGCCATAACCATGCCTGAGTCGTTGAAGCTTTAGCCATGAAGCAAACTGGAGTTGGTGAAGTTGTGTCTTGAAGTGAAATTGTGTAAAGATCAGTACCCCGTGTACCGGTAAGTAAGTCATTCCCATCATAATCACGAACAAAACATGTCTTCTTTCTGAAAGCAACTTCCCAATCCGCATCACAGAATTGACCAACTGAGAAAAGATTGTGATTGAGCCCTTCGACGTAGTATACCCTTTTGATTGTAATATTCCCCTGAACCAAATCTCCATATCCTAGGATCGGTGCAAATTGATCATTTCCGAATCGGACCGTACCCACGAACTTCTCCACGAAGTTAATTAGAAGCTTGAGATTCCCCGTCATGTGCTTCGTGCATCCGGAGTCCATTATGAAGAGAATTATTTGTATCACCTGCAGAAGAATTAGAACACAATGGGACATTTGCTAAATTGGACACCACAGTAGTTGTGATAGTAGAATCATTAGTGTCCTTATCAACATTTAAATGCAAACTAACACTCGTGTTCATATTTTCTGTCCTAGATTTCGGCATCCATTTATATCATGGAGGACATTGATTAGCAAACCACCATTTCTAAGACTTGCTAGCAGACTCATATAATTCCTTAATCTTGCTTCTAGGGTTCTTAGTGGTGGAGTCTGATGCATTTCTTTTGTTAGTGGGGGTAGCACCAGAAAGGTTCAGTTTGCGTTTGGGTTTACTAGCACTAATAGGCTTCACAACTTCCTTCTTAGTTCTAGTATCTACGCCTTTGACTTTATTCATATCACACATAGAATGATTAGCATTAACACACTTTCCACATTTGACACAAACAAATTTCACATTCATAGCATTCAAATCATTCACATCATTCATATCGTCATTACATGCGATTACAGACTTTTTATTCTTAAAAACATTCAAATTCTTAGGGTGTTCTTCTACTTCCTTCATCTTCCCTTGATTCTTGTGTTTCCAGACCTTATCATTCACTTGAGTGCTCTTAAGCTGAGGCCGGCTAACACTAGTAGTGGAGACTATTCCTGTAGTAGAAGACACACGATTATTAGTGTTTCTAGAAGTCTGATGTGATTGAGTAACTTTGTTTGTGGGCTTAGTGGTCATTCTATACATCCCTGGTCTAATCACATTATTGTGCTTAACGCTTGGTGCTATGACATTCCTGATGGGTTGAGCTTGTGGTAACCTTTCCTTTCCATCCATCTTGGGGGCAAACACAGGTTTTGCAAACGAGGAATTTGATAAATCAGATGGTTTTCCCAAGATAGAGGATCTATTTACTTTAGAGGCATTGGGTTGTCTAACAACATTTTTCTTAATGCTAGGTTCCACAACTTTCCCACCCATTTTAGCAACGAGTTTCTGCAACTCTGTTATCGCTTTGTCCCTGTCTTGTAACTGAGCTTTCAACCCTTTAATTTCCGAATTCTGTTCATTCATTTCTCGAAACGTTTGGGAAAGTTTTTCTTGCAATTTATTATCATGTGGAAAACTACCAACGTCTTTTTGCAAAGCAAGTTCAAGAGAATGACAATGTTTTTGAAGGAAATCAGTTTTGTGTTGAAGTAACTCAAAAGCCTTTTTGTCAACATTTTCTTTACGTTTCGAAAGCTCAATTTCAAGACGTTCACATTCTTTGATCTTATCAAGATATTTGCATGCAACATCATAATATTCATCAATATCAGCACAAGATGTAAAATAAGCACACATAACATCTATAGAAACGCATTCTTGCAAGAGTTAATCATATTCATCAGAAAAATCAGACTTCTCCATTTGAAGATCATCAATGTGTTTCTCAAGAGATTCAACATATTTTAAATCATCATACATTTCAGTCTGAATGAACTCCTCAAGTTGAAGAACAGTTTCTTTAATCAACGCCATGTTTGGAATTAAGAGTTCTTTCACAAGCAAGGTAATATCTTGAGGAATCGGACGTGTCCACTCAGTATTTTCACGTTTTGCCCAGTCTCTTTCAACAATAGATTTAACATTATCTATGTGGTGTTTAAGAATACCTAATGTTTTCCTACTCTTGCTTTTAGATTCATCTAGAGGGAGGTAGTTTATGTATTTGTAAACATTAGATTTCTTAGGGGCAAATGCTTTCTTCCGTTGAATTCTCTTTTGTTTGCATTCAAGAAACACTTCCTCACGAGTTTTCTGAGTTTGTTTGTTGAAAAGACCATAAAGACTATTCTCATAAGCATAATTATATGGTTTTACAAACTCCTTATTGACATGAGGTCGACTATCATCATCCCAAAGGGCAGTCTCTTCACTATCGGCACTTACAAGCATACAATCAAGATCAGTCCTTTCAGTCTCATCAAGATAAAGATGCGGGTTCGCAGCTTGAGCTTTGGCAAGGTACTCAGGACTTGAAAATCTAGCTTGACCCTTAAACATCGATGGAGGTGCTAACATTCTTACAGATTTAATAGAATCATGCGTTTTATAAACAACTTTCTTCAAAAATTCGACTTGTTCTTCTAGTTTTGTTACTTTTTCGGTTCCTTTATCATATCTACTTTTGAAGTCTTGTTTTAACGCATCTACCTCTTGTTTCTGAACCTCAAGAATTTTAGCAGAATCGATAGTGGTCATAGAGAGATTTTGTTCAAGTTCATTAGCTGGTATTGGCAAGGTACGTTTTTTGACGTTCATCCATTAAGAAAACATTATATTGACGCTTCTCTTTGGCTAATAACTCAAGAGTTGTATTATATTTGTTTTCAAAATTGTCCTTTTGACTTTTTAACGCACTTCCCTTGTACCCCTCAAGCTCTTTGGTTTTCTGAAGGAGCTCATCTCTATAGCTTTCAGTCATCTCAGTAGATTTGATAAGAGCAGCTTTGCATTCTACAAAATTTTGAGTGAGCGTAGCGTTTGCCTTCTTTAATTGTTTTTGCCTCTTTTTATTTTCAGTGACATCTTTTTGTAAAGTAGCAATTAAATTAGCAAGCGCAATACGTTCCTCGTCATCATAATCATTTGCATGTTGATCATCCTCAGACTCATTATTGCACATGTCTGATGAATCGGGTGTGGTATTGCTATCAACCGTTTCCATCATACACGTGTCATTAATGGCATTGGGTAGATCACAATGCTCATGAATATCACCAAACACATTATATTCATCAGTAGTGTGTACCTTATCAATTGGCTCAGTGTCAAAGATAGGGCCATTGTCATCTTCAGTGACTTTGAGGACTTCTTCAACCTTTGCCATGTACGAGTAATGTGCATCGAGCTCTTGATCAGAATCTTCATCATCAGTGTCATCAAGCATTGCTCCTTCCTCAGCTGACAATTTAACCCCTACTTCCATCTTCTTGCATAGCAGCATCTTTTCCTTGTGATAGCTTGAGTCTCTAACCCTTTTCGGCTTCCTGCATTCCTTTGCTATATGCCTATAACCTTGGCAATTAAAACATTGAATCCCACTCTGCTGAACCACTTGACTTCCAACTGTTTCCCTATTCCCAGTAGCAGCAGCAATCCTCTGAGTATCATACTTGGTAGTTTGTCGATCATACCTTGCAGAACCCTCAACATGTGCTGGATTATGTCGATCATACCTAGAAGGACTTTCACCACGTCGACGTGTGTCATACCTTGGAGGACTCTCAACATATCGGTTCTTTGTGTTAGATGATGTGCGAAGATTGTTGTTGGTGGGTTTGTAGATTTTCTTGTAAGTCTTCATTATGAAAGCAATTTGTTGTTTCATCTCTCGACTCTTTTGAGCTTGGTCTTCATCACTATCTTCTTAAGATGATGTTTCAGATGGTGGTGATGGTGCTCTTGGCACTTTACCTCGAGATCTTGTGGATGATGAGACTTAGATGATGTGGAAGATCGTGGTGAAGATGATGTAGTGGAATATGGCTTAGGAGCACGAGAGTGATGACCTTGAACATTTTGAGTTGTAGTCACTAAAGCAAGTGGATTAGCCGTCTTTGCAACACGTTCAGCTCGAATCTCATTTGCTTCATTCTGAAATTGCTTCAAGATATCAAAGAGTCGATGATATGAGACCTGGTCTAACTTTTCTTGTTGTTTCACCAAAGTGACGAACCGTGTCCACTCGGGTTGAAGTTGTTGAAGAAATTTAACATTGACTTGCATGGTGGAGACTTGCAGATTATTTCTTGTCATGTCATTCATCATTTTATAAAACCTGGAGTAGTAAGAGTCAATTGATTCTCCATCCCTTGAAGTAAACTTGCCAAAATTCCAAAACAAGTTTGTTTTGACATCTTGTTTGTTGAGTGATTCTCCTTGTTGCAAGCGTTCAATAGCAGTCTACATTTCATGTGCTGTAGGGCATGCATCAACCATGGAATAAATATCATCTCCAATCCCACTTAAAACCATATAGATGGCTTCCTTCTCCGCATCATGCCAAGCACAATTTTCAGGTGTGAGATCGGCTCTTGTTTCATCACGTTCACTTGCAAGTATTGGATCAGTAGTATCTGTGGCTGGTCTTGGAGGAATTGAAATCTTATTGAAAACATATGGTCCATGAGTGATACATTTTCTCAAGGCATCACCATTAGGTCTCGTATCAAGATATCGTATGAAACGTGATTGCCATTGAGCATACCTTCCAGACACAGGCATTGGTGGTCTCTCTTTGTTACCCGTCACCATGATATTGTTGTTTGTGACACGATATTCTTGAGTAGAATCCATCTCAAAAATGATGTGAAGTGAATAGGATCTTAAGTAGTTGAAATTGTGAGAAGATTGTGGTTGAAACTTGAAGAAATTGAGAAAAGATTTATCCGGAAAAACAAGCACTTATCCGGAATACTCCTCAGGTTTATCCGGAATATAGTTAGTTGAGTTATCCGGAATCACAAAAATGATGCTTATCCGGAATCTCCGTAGTTCTCTTATCCGGAATAATTGGTCTTTCTCTTATCCGGAATAAATGATTTTCTTTTTATCCGGAATGCTGGTTCTTTGTCTTATCCGGAATAATTTAAAGCTACCTTTATCCGGAAAAACTGCTCTTCGTGTTATCCGGAATGAGTCTCACTTGGCTTATCCGGAATGCACCTTTATCCGGAATAATTGTTATTCTGCTTATCCGGAATAAGTCTTTCGTGGCTTATCCGGAAAACTTGATGGTCCGCTTATCCGGAATCCACATCAAAACGTGCTTATCCGGAATCTTCCTGACTCGCTTATCCGCAATCCTGAAAAGCGTGCTTATCCGGAATAAATAGTTGTCCTCTTATCCGTAATGCGTGTAATCTCCTTTATCCAGAATGTGTGAACTCACTCTTATCCGGAATATTACACAAACTCCTTATCCGCAATATTTGTCAAACTGCTTGTCTGGAATAGAGTTCGAGAGTTTATCCGGAATACTCAGGTGAAGCTTATCCGGAATCTGGAAGACAATCGTGTTATCCGGAAAGAATTAGTGTTTTTTATCCGAAATATACTGAAACACTGATTGTAGTGTTTTACTACTCTTTAGGAAAAGAGCGTAAATAGCGGAAAGTATCGAGTGATGATTTTAGGAAAAATCAACACAAATGACCCAATCACTTAAAAGAGAGAAAGTTCGTTTCCCAAGGAGGTATATGTGTGTGTTTTAACTTGTATTTATTTGAGATTAATATAGAGAAGAATGGGGATGAGAAGATGAAAAGACGGTTACGTTAGAATTAAACTACAACGTAAAAGACGTAAACGTAAAGTCGTGAAAAACTACCCAAATTAAAAATTTATACTACCAAAAACAAAATCAAAAATAAAAAAAAAGACTAAAAAGAAGTCTAAAATAATATAAATAAAGATAAAAATCCAACAAAAATATTTTAAAACCTTTTATTAATTAAATATTTAATTTTTAAATGCTAATTAAAGCCCTAAAATTAAATATAACTAATTCAAATGTCTAAAATATGATTTTATTGAATAATTACTTAACTTATATTATTAGAAGACTAAAAAGTAATTTTCTAAAAATTAAAAGCTATTAAAACTATTTTTAAAACTCTAAAAATGATTAAAAATGATTAAAACCTAATTAAACTTAAAATAATTATTAAAATAAATCTAAAAGCTATAAAAATATTCTAAAAATGGAAAAGGTCTTAATTAATGATAAAGAACCTAGGAAAAATGGAAAAGAAATAAAAATAAAACTTTGATTTTTTTATAATAAAATAATATTAAAATAATGCTAAAAATAAAAAGTTTCTAAAATTAATTCTAAAAAATTTCTAAAATCTTAAAATATTCTAACTAAGAGAAAAACACAAATTAAAGTTCCTAAACCTTTTTTAATAATTTTATAAAAATGTTTAAAGTTTATAAAAAACCTTAAAATAATATAAAATTAAAAATTAAAGTTTATAAAACCAAAACTTAATGTAAACCTCAAAATATTATATTAAAAACTAAAATTATTTTTTCTAAAAATTAAAAATCTTTTTTCTATTTTTTAATGACTTAATAAAAAACGTATAATAAATAAATTCTAGAAAATAATCTAATAAAGGGAAAAATATAAAAATAGGCTAGAAAAATCACAAATCTAATAAAGGTCCTAGGAAAATTGAAAATAAGCAAAAACGCTTGTCAAATAAGCTGGAAAAATGGTAAATAAGCTACGGCTTTAAATAAGCTTACAAAGTGAAAAACGTGTTAAATAACACTTGAAAACAAACTCTAACGAAAAAAGGCTATCTAGATTAACGGTAGAACTCCTACTCCTCCAACGAGAGGTCTGGGGTTCGAGTCCAGTTACGGGTATGCCTTTTTGTAATTTTTTTCTTTTTTATTTTTTTCTTTTTCAAACCAATTTGTGACTTTATATGACTTGTAAACTCAATCCAATCCACTTTTTTATGCCAGATTCAACAAGTGATGATCCAAAATGCTTTCAGTTTTAAACTTTTATGAAGAACACAAGTGCAGTTTTCACTTGTGCATTCTGAATGCCAAGAGGAGCTTGGCAGTTAGCTTATTTGGTATTGATTGTGGACAAGGGGGGCACCCTTGTGCTTGTTGAAGCACAAGGAGTCAAGCTCAATCAATAAACAATCACTTAGCACACATAAAGCTCAAACAAATAGCACACATAAAGCAATGCAAGTTTCTGTGACTTATAACAAGGTCTGGTGGTTATGGATGCTATTTACTTGCACTCTAATGAACTTCCAAGTCTAATTTTTAGCACACACAATCCTCAAATGGTACACAAGCAACTTCAATAACACACATACCCTAACTCCTAACAGGAATCCAAGATCATGCACAAAAATTTGATAAAAACAAGCAGAATGTGGCTATGCAGATTTGGCTAGGCTATTTTCACTTTTAACCACACAAACTTGCTTCCAAACTATCCAAACTTACTTACCAACTAGTAAACAACCTGTCTAAACCTTTTTTAACCTCTCTAACACGTTTTTAAATCTTAACTCAAAACTTTTGCCCTGCTTAAACCTATTTCCAAACACCCTTTTAAAATTCTCTAAGCAACTTTTAACACACCAAAACACTTTAAAACCTAATCAAATTGTTTCCCTTAGCATCTACCATGCATATGACACCACATAAACACAAATCAAGCAGCTATAACACACATAATCAAACAATCATGCATATCACTTTTTCTGAACTTTTCAAAAAGGTAAAAGGATTTTACCTCAAGGGCTTACATCCAAGCCCTTGGTGGATGAAAATCCACTTCCTTATGCACCCGGGTGCATGCAGATCCTTGGATCAACAAACAATCAACACCTGCTTAAATCAAAACAAAAGAAGAACACACAAACACAAGCAATAATATATATTTCTGATTTTTTTCTTCTTTCTTAAACCTTTCCAAAAAACTTTTAAACCTTCTTAACACGTTTCAAAAACACTAATTCAACAAACAAAACCAACTTCTTAACATCAAACCTGAAACAATTTTTTTACAAAAATCTTTCAAATTTCAGAAACCTTTGAATAATTTTGAAACTCAAAATTACTCAACCAACTAACAAATTGGAACTCAGAATCAAGCTTCACACAACACACAACTTTTAAAAACAATAAAAAGGAATTACAATTGATTTTATCAAACACCAAACTTTTATTTTTTTAAAAAGGAATTACAAGTGAAAGCTTGAAAACTGGAACAAAGGGTCATCACAGATTGATGCCTCTATTTATACTAGTCTATAGAAGAACCTAGAAGTCTAAAAACACAAACCCTAATCACTAAAAATCTCCAAAATGCCCTTGACGCGTTTTGAGTGTTGAGGTGTCCTTTTTGATCCTGGACGTTCCTTTTGGCGTTGTGAGTAAGCAATACATCTCAGTTGTTGATTTAGGACACGTCAGTATGCTTGGGGACCAAGGTGCGTTTTGATTGGTGGAAAGGGGAATTGGGGGTAGGGTCCACAGTGGTGGGATTGGGGTTTTTAGGTGTGGGTTTTGTTTCTGCGTGTGTGAATCATACGTGTGCAAGGTTAATTGCATTTTAACCTTGTTTTAAGTGAGGTGAAAACTGGGAGTGTAAAAGGTGAATAGTAACTCTCCTTGATCCGATTTTGGGGGAACAGATAGTGTTTGGCGCGAGTTGTGTTTGAATGTTTCAACTTAACACCTTTGGTCCTTATCTTTTGAGTTTTTTGGCAAACAATGTTTTCCAGCCCTAAAAACGTGTTCCTTTGATAAATATCTTTCACACTTTGTCATTTTTGGCACCAAACTTCACACAAAGGTTATCAAGGGTTATTTTTGATACTTTTGAATATTGCAAGGGCTGATTTTGAACAATCTTGATCTTCAAAGGTCTTCAATGTCTCTTAATCTTCATGAGGGACCATAATTGACAAATTGATTTTGTTGAGGGACCAATCTTGCCATTTCTTCAAAGTTGAAGGACCTTTTTGCAATTTTGACAAACTTAAGGGACCAAACTTGTAATTATTAATATACAAGGGTTTTAAGTATCATTTCTTCATTAATGGAGGATCAATCTTGTATGTCTTCAAGTCTTCAAGGGTATTTGTTGAAAATTCCATGATTAGGGCCCGGTTCTTTGTACGGCTTCGTTTCTCGTGTCCGTTTTTCCTTGTATTTTGTGATCTTTTGTCTTTTTCACGATATCCATACCTAAAATACACAAGTAAACAAACACAAGCATATATATGGTATTTTATGACATTTTTATGCATTTAAAGCCCGAAAAGAACGATGAGATCATGTATAAATGCCATCTCATCACTCCCCCATACTAAGCCATTGTCGTGCCCTCACGCAATGCTAGAATAAAGTATCTAAGCATCACCAAAATTCAATTTTATTAACTTTTATTGAAGAGTAAAAGACTTGCAACATACTACGATGATGTGTAACGACGTAATGTATGATTTTCATCACCAAAATGTGACTTTTAGGGTCAAAGAATAGAAACAAGTTAATGTCCCTTAGAGTAAACTTCGTCATCCTTGATTGTCATACATTCCATGCTAAGTGCAAAAACAAGATCATTGTTGGTACAAGTCACAATGCTAACACTACTCATACGCCCAAATTGTGTAATACTTTTTCTCCCCGCAATCCTAGTTATTATAAAAGGAAATGGGTTACTAGCATTTTTTATCTATTTGTCATGGATCACAAGTGATTCATATTGACTTATTTGAGTAGTTATTAGTCCGAAAGCAAAGTAGCACGATTTGATCAATAGTTAGCCGAAGGACAAAATCTTTTAAAACGGCTTCTCGTGTATCTCCTTAAGTTCATATCTTGGCATAACTCGTTTCACGATTTGAGACCTTTCTCGGACCGATATTTGGCATGTACTTCATACTTCAAATTTTGGGAAGACGTTCTCGAAATTATGGTCTTCTCTTCATATATTTGGAATTTCTTCACTTGACGTTTTTGAGAGATTCTTCATATAGGACCACGACTTCATCATTTTTCTTCAATCTTTACTTTGGATTTTGATATACAACGATCCGCCTCCTTTTCGGACTTGGATATATTTATCCTCATACCTTGTTAGGGTCTTTTTGGATAGACTTTCTCCATTCTTTAGGGGAGTAATTGCTTCTCGTCGTGTGTCTCGATCCTTCATATTGATTTTGGAATAATGATACTTCACATCATCTTTGGATCTTTAGCAAAAATAGAGCTCCTCATGCCTTGTTAGGGCCTTTTTGGATGATCGCCAATCTTCGCGTCCCGCTTCAATAAGTTATGCCTTGGCTATGAACTCTATTCAACCCCGAGCAACTTTTAAACGATCTTGCGCTAGAGGCTAAGTAACCTTTCAAATCGTACGACCTTACTTATTGCAATTATGATTTATTCCTAATGCATTGATCTTATGGGAAGAAAAAGCCACAATTAAAAACATATGAGTTTTTGAAAGAACACTTTCATGTTCTACGTTTAGCATGATCACTTGTCTAACTCTATCATTTCTCGTTCTTCACTATATAAAGACCTCTAATTAAAGAGACTCGTGAATACTTAGCCATGCAAGTCAAAATTAAGCCAAATTTGGATTAGCTTTCATTAAGACTATATCAAATCAAAGTTTTGGGTTTTCAAGCCACCTATAGGATCTTGCACTTTCTTGGACTTTTTCAAGTTTAGAGAATGCATTTTATAGTTCCCTTGATAAGTGACTTTCTAGAATCAATTATAGGAACTTGCGAAAAGTTCTTGTTCTTAACCCGAATGAATTAAGACTTTCGCGTTTTAAAGTTCCCTATATAAAAGTCTAGCAAAACTTGAATTGAGCGGGTTAAGGAATGTAAATGGCTCCAAATGCCCATCAAGTCAAAAATTAACTCTTATTCTACCCATCGGAAAATATACATTCGTGTCTTAAAAACACTTATGAAAACTAAGAAAAATTTTAAAATTTGGCCATTTTTAGCCTTATTAGCAAAACAAAACATTGAAAATTGGAAAACGTGAGGGCATAGCAAAGCAAGTATCTATTCACCCCCCCATACTAAAAGTAAACATTGTCCTTAATGTTTCGAGTCTAAAGGTGGAGCACCCCCATACTAGAGACGAAGAATCGAATGCTTAGGATCTAGCATGGAAAGGGTGATCAACAATATATCTAAAGCCGTTTATTAATTATGCTAAAAGATAATTGTTAGAACAATAAAGGATATGTCATGGATTCGTGAAAAACTTCTTCAAACGAACGATGGTGATGATCTAGATAACACAATCACAAACAACCACGAGACCACGAGTTGGAAGGGTACAAGTCCCCTTATTAGTGAATATAAAAGATAAGCATAGGATCTCCCCCACGAGGCACCTCGTTTTTGATTACCGAGTCATGAGCTCGACTCGATCCCCTTAAATTGTGAACATTTAGGGAAAATCATGGTTTGGTCAATTTTTTTTTTTTTGGCGGGGCTTACATGATAAACAAGGCCCAAAAAGCAACCGGTATAAAGGACTAAGTCCTTAAATGATGCAAAATACCGGGGTCGAAGATGGCGTTTTCGTTTCCATTGGAAAAACAATTCAACGCCACTTCAATATGTGCCATAAACTCAAAGAGTTTGAAGAAAATAGATGAGAAGTAGAAGGGTGAGACAATTGGTAAGACAAACTTTTGAGCTACTCGAGGTAGACTCGCACCAAGCAAATAGATATAGTTTCCATTTATTGCATCGGTGGAAGACCGAGATTTCCCTTTACATGAAATTCCGGGATCGAATATCTCGTCCTCGGTGGACAAGGATGAGGGAACATAAGGGGCTTCCCCCATACTAGAACCACACAAAACATCGTCAAAAGGAGTAGACGAGTTTGTAGCACTCAAATCACGTGGTGATGACGGAGTTAGATTTGTAGAAAAATCAATTAAATCACATTTAAGATCATTTCCTTTTTTATCTTTTAAACTCTCCTTATGAAAACCCTTTTTGATTATGTCGAAAATATTTGGTGTTTCTAAGACGATGTTAGTCACACTAAAAATTCTCACATTTTGAAACCATTTTGGTTTTGGTGGTGGCAAGTTCTCAAAACGTTTATCGACGAAGAAAACCTCCCCATCGGGGTCTACATATTCATCATCCGAAAGATTTTCCGTCGAAACCGGCAACTTATCAACACTTTTCAAGAATGAATGTTCGAGATGAGGCGAAGGATTTTTCGATTCAAGTATTGACGGTTTCTTCTTTGTAGGCTTAGCACTTATAACCTCCACCGGCGGAGGAAATGGTAAATTGTTTTTGGCGACATTCCCTAAAACTCTTGGTGAAAATTCTTTGCAAACGACATTGGTCGAGTCACCATGGTTTAAAGTTGCAATAGAATAGACATGAGAAAGATTGGAGTTTTGTGTTGCATTGATGACAAGTTCTTCTTCATTGAAACGAAGGGTGATTTTTCGAGCATGAACATCGATAAGTGCTCTTGAAGTATCCAAAAATGAACGACCCAAAATGAGAGGAACTTTTTGATCGATAGGAATGTCTACAACGATAAAGTCAACGGGATAGTAAAACTTTCCGACTTTAACGAAAACGTCCTCGGCTACTCCACATGCCATGATCGTAGAATGATCGGCCATCTCGATAGACATGTTCGAAGGAGTAAGAGCCGGAAGCGAAAGCGATTTGAAGATCTCGAGAGGCATTAAATTAATACTAGCGCCAAGATCGGCCAAGGCGTAGCATTCCTCCATATCTTGAATTGCACACGGAATCAAAAATTTACCGGGATCACCGACTTTTTGTGGTATGCGGCTTAGAAAAACCGATGAACAACTAGACGATTGTTGTAACTTCTCTTTGTTGTTAAGCATACTTTTGAAGTTTGCGGCGAATCGAGGCATCATGATAAGAGCGTCGGCAAAACTTATGTTAAAGTGCAAGTCACGAAACATTTTCATAAATAGCTCAAATTGATAATTGTTCCTTTCTTGTGCTTTCTCTTTGGTTCGTCTCGAAGGGTAAGGTAAAGGTGGTGTGGGTTGGTCATTAGGCAACGGCCTTGGAAACTCGGGTTCCACAATTGGTATTGGTTCAACCGTAGGTGTGGTTTGAGCGGTACTTCGTGGGATTGTAATGTGCTCCTTTTCGACCATCACCTCGGGTTCTTTCTCGATTTCCTTCTCCTTAGAAGTACTTGGACGAGAGATTGGTTCCTTGAAAGTTTTACCACTTCGTGTAGCAACAACCTTCAATTCTCCCCTCGGGTTGTTAACGGTATCACTAGGAAGACCACCCGAAGAAGAGGGCTTACACATGATAGCTTCAAACATTTTAGCCATACGGTCCTCAAATTTTGATTGCCTAGCATCCGCTTTCAATAACTCTTGCTTAATCTCATGTTGTCCTAATTCCATCTTTTGTTGGTTTTGTTGAAGACGTTGGACATTTCCTTCCATTTTGTTTGCATGAGTTTTAAGTTCATTAGCAAGTTCATTTTTAAGCTCGTTTTTCAACTTGGATCTTAAGCTAATCATCTCACGTTGCATATTGTCAAATTTAGCATCATTTGCTTTTGCATAATCCAAAAATTCTCCTTGCAAATTTTTCGTGTGAGCATTTTGAAAACCTTGTGTAGTGTTTTGAAAATCACGGTTTTGGTTTTGATTAGAGATTTGCCCATTCCCACTTTGATAATTCCCTTTGTTGTAATTGCGTGTGTTGCCTTGGTAATTACCTTGGTTGTTGTTTCGATAATTATTAACATTTTGGTTTGGTGGAGCTTGATTTGGACGGGAACCTTGGCCGTTTTGGTTATAAGTTCCCGTTGCTACATAAGCACTCGAAGTTTTACCATCCGCGGTAATGCACTCGGAAAGATCATGAGCTCCCCCACAAGATAAACAACTCTTAGCAACCGCTTTAACCGAAGCGGAATTGGAAGCTTCTTGAGCCTTCCAATGGGACATTAGATTAGCAAATCTATCAAAAAACCGATTTTCCTCATTAGCTTCATCATGTAAGGCGTTAATGCTACGAGACGATTGTGACGAAGATGACGAACCCATATTGGCAACACTCGGTGTGTTACGAGGGCTATAAACCTTAGATCGATTTTCAATGATTTGTAAAGCCTCATTTGTCGTCTTGCACAAAAAATTACCACCCGCAGCGGCATTCAAATAATCTCGTTCATGATCATTAAGCCCATTATAAAAAGTATCCACTTGATGTAATTCCGAAAAATCATGGTGAGGACATTCATGTAACATCTCTTTAAATCGTTCCCATGCCATTGAAAAACTTTCATTATTACGTTGCACAAATCGTGAAATCTCATTTTTTAAGTGTGTTGTTTTAGATGGTGGAAAAAACTTGTTCACAAACTTAGAAACGAGATCGGCCCATGTCAAAATCGAATTTGGCGGTTCTTTCTCGAGCCAAATTTTTGCGGGTCCATCCAACGAGTATGGAAACAACATCATCTTAATGGCGTCATGCGGAACATCCTTAAATTTGCTAGTGGCGGTGAGACGGTTGAAATTCCTAATGTGGTAATGCGGGTTGTCTTTCTCGTGACCTCTAAACTTGTTTGCTTGCAACATAGACATTAAACCCGTCTTAATCTCGAAATTCTCCGCAAGGATGGCGGGAATAACAATAGCCTCTCCAAAACCCTCGGTGGGTGCTTGTAGCAACTCCATCATAGTACGATTAGCCATGACGACTTCTTGTTCTACAATAGGTTCAACAATTGGAGGTTCTTCAACAATCAACGATCCTTGATTTGCTTGCTTTTGAAGACGTTTACGAGCTCGTTTAGCTTGATTACGAGTGATCATAAACTACACGAAGAATGGGAGGTGAGCAAAGAAGATTCTTTTTGGTTGTTTTGTGAATTTTCAATTTTTTTGTGTTTTTGATGATATTTAATTTTTTTGGATTTTGGTGTATCTTCGTAGACAACAATCTACAAAATCTCTCCTCGAATCAAACTCTTGATTAAAGAAGCCTCAAAGGAATGAAAACGATCACGTGGAGTGAACGCCTTCGAATGACTTTAGAACTTTGGTGAAAACCAAATTGTTCACGAGGGTTTAATCACAAAGAAAACCAAGCAAATATAGTATACGTAATAATACTTTGGGCGGCAAAACCCTCGATTAGCCTTCAATCTTAAAATACTCACAAGCAAGCGGGGAAACGAGGCGGCGCGAAGCACTTAAGAGCCTTTTTCCTTAGGGTATATTTTATAATACCCGCCTTATACCCACCTTATAGTTTGTATTTTTCAAAATCGAGCTTCACGAAAGTATTTATCTATTTTTGCCTTTTCTTTTTGTTTGAGATTCGAATACAATAATTAGGAGATCAAATCCCAATTAAGGTTGTGTTTTCACACTTTTGGAGATATTGTATTTTGATTGTGATACTTAATACAATATAGTAATATTTATACAAGAAAAACCAAGAAAACCGATAATACGTGTTAAGGGAGTTCCACTTAACACAAATACTTATTATGGATAATATCAAAAACAAAAGCTTCCAAATTAAAGCACAACACACCTCCCCGGCAGCGGCGCCAAAATGATTGTAGTGTTTTACTACTCTTTAGGAAAAGAGCGTAAATAGCGGAAAGTATCGAGTGATGATTTTAGGAAAAATCAACACAAATGACCCAATCACTTAAAAGAGAGAAAGTTCGTTTCCCAAGGAGGTATATGTGTGTGTTTTAACTTGTATTTATTTGAGATTAATATAGAGAAGAATGGGGATGAGAAGATGAAAAGACGGTTACGTTAAAATTAAACTACAACGTAAAAGACGTAAACGTAAAGTCGTGAAAAACTACCCAAATTAAAAATTTATACTACCAAAAACAAAATCAAAAATAAAAAAAAAGACTAAAAAGAAGTCTAAAATAATATAAAAAAAGATAAAAATCCAACAAAAATATTTTAAAACCTTTTATTAATTAAATATTTAATTTTTAAATGCTAATTAAGTCCCTAAAATTAAATATAACTAATTCAAATGTCTAAAATATGATTTTATTGAATAATTACTTAACTTATATTATTAGAAGACTAAAAAGTAATTTTCTAAAAATTAAAAGCTATTAAAACTATTTTTAAAACTCTAAAAATGATTAAAAATGATTAAAACCTAATTAAACTTAAAATAATTATTAAAATAAATCTAAAAGCTATAAAAATATTCTAAAAATGGAAAAGGTCTTAATTAATGATAAAGAACCTAGGAAAAATGGAAAAGAAATAAAAATAAAACTTTGATTTTTTTTATAATAAAATAATATTAAAATAATGCTAAAAATAAAAAGTTTCTAAAATTAATTCTAAAAAATTTCTAAAATCTTAAAATATTCTAAATAAGAGAAAAACACAAATTAAAGTTCCTAAACCTTTTTTAATATTTTTATAAAAATGTTTAAAGTTTATAAAAAACCTTAAAATAATATAAAATTAAAAATTAAAGTTTATAAAACCAAAACTTAATGTAAACCTCAAAATATTATATTAAAAACTAAAAATTATTTTTTCTAAAAATTAAAAATCTTTTTTCTATTTTTTAATGACTTAATAAAAAACGTATAATAAATAAATTCTAGAAAATAATCTAATAAAGGGAAAAATATAAAAATAGGCTAGAAAAATCACAAATCTAATAAAGGTCCTAGGAAAATTGAAAATAAGCAAAAACGCTTGTCAAATAAGCTGGAAAAATGGTAAATAAGCTACGGCTTTAAATAAGCTTACAAAGTGAAAAACGTGTTAAATAACACTTGAAAACAAACTCTAACGAAAAAAGGCTATCTAGATTAACGGTAGAACTCCTACTCCTCCAACGAGAGGTCTGGGGTTCGAGTCCAGTTACGGGTATGCCTTTTTGTAATTTTTTTCTTTTTTATTTTTTTCTTTTTCAAACCAATTTGTGACTTTATATGACTTGTAAACTCAATCCAATCCACTTTTTTATGCCAGATTCAACAAGTGATGATCCAAAATGCTTTCAGTTTTAAACTTTTATGAAGAACACAAGTGCAGTTTTCACTTGTGCATTCTGAATGCCAAGAGGAGCTTGGCAGTTAGCTTATTTGGTATTGATTGTGGACAAGGGGGCACCCTTGTGCTTGTTGAAGCACAAGGAGTCAAGCTCAATCAATAAACAATCACTTAGCACACATAAAGCTCAAACAAATAGCACACATAAAGCAATGCAAGTTTCTATGACTTATAACAAGGTCTGGTGGTTATGGATGTTATTTACTTGCACTCTAATGAACTTCCAAGTCTAATTTTTAGCACACACAATCCTCAAATGGTACACAAGCAACTTCAACAACACACATACCCTAACTCCGAACAGGAATCCAAGATCATGCACAAAAATTTGATAAAAACAAGCAGAATGTGGCTATGCAGATTTGGCTAGGCTATTTTCACTTTTAACCACACAAACTTGCTTCCAAACTATCCAAACTTACTTACCAACTAGTAAACAACCTGTCTAAACCTTTTTTAACCTCTCTAACACGTTTTTAAATCTTAACTCAAAACTTTTGCCCTGCTTAAACCTATTTCCAAACACCCTTTTAAAATTCTCTAAGCAACTTTTAACACACCAAAACACTTTAAAACCTAATCAAATTGTTTCCCTTAGCATCTACCATGCATATGACACCACATAAACACAAATCAAGCAGCTATAACACACATAATCAAACAATCATGCATATCACTTTTTCTGAACTTTTCAAAAAGGTAAAAGGATTTTACCTCAAGGGCTTACATCCAAGCCCTTGGTGGATGAAAATCCACTTCCTTATGCACCCGGGTGCATGCAGATCCTTGGATCAACAAACAATCAACACCTGCTTAAATCAAAACAAAAGAAGAACACACAAACACAAGCAATAATATATATTTCTGATTTTTTTTTCTTCTTTCTTAAACCTTTCCAAAAAGCTTTTAAACCTTCTTAACACGTTTCAAAAAAAACTAATTCAACAAACAAAACCAACTTCTTAACATCAAACCTGAAACAATTTTTTTACAAAAATCTTTCAAATTTCAGAAACCTTTGAATAATTTTGAAACTCAAAATTACTCAACCAACTAACAAATTGGAACTCAGAATCAAGCTTCACACAACACACAACTTTTAAAAATAATAAAAAGGAATTACAATTGATTTTATCAAACACCAAACTTTTATTTTTTTAAAAAGGAATTACAAGTGAAAGCTTGAGAACTGGAACAAAGGGTCATCACAGATTGATGCCTCTATTTATACTAGTCTATAGAAGAACCTAGAAGTCTAAAAACACAAACCCTAATCACTAAAAATCTCCAAAATGCCCTTGACGCGTTTTGAGTGTTGAGGTGTCCTTTTTGATCCTGGACGTTCCTTTTGGCGTTGTGAGTAAGCAATACATCTCAGTTGTTGATTTAGGACACGTCAGTATGCTTGGGGACCAAGGTGCGTTTTGATTGGTGGAAAGGGGAATTGGGGGTAGGGTCCACAGTGGTGGGATTGGGGTTTTTAGGTGTGGGTTTTGTTTCTGCGTGTGTGAATCATACGTGTGCAAGGTTAATTGCATTTTAACCTTGTTTTAAGTGAGGTGAAAACTGGGAGTGTAAAAGGTGAATAGTAACTCTCCTTGATCCGATTTTGGGGGAACAGATAGTGTTTGGCGCGAGTTGTGTTTGAATGTTTCAACTTAACACCTTTGGTCCTTATCTTTTGAGTTTTTTGGCAAACAATGTTTTCCAGCCCTAAAAACGTGTTCCTTTGATAAATATCTTTCACACTTTGTCATTTTTGGCACCAAACTTCACACAAAGGTTATCAAGGGTTATTTTTGATACTTTTGAATATTGCAAGGGCAGATTTTGAACAATCTTGATCTTCAAAGGTCTTCAATGTCTCTTAATCTTCATGAGGGACCATAATTGACAAATTGATTTTGTTGAGGGACCAATCTTGCCATTTCTTCAAAGTTGAAGGACCTTTTTGCAATTTTGACAAACTTAAGGGACCAAACTTGTAATTATTAATATACAAGGGTTTTAAGTGTCATTTCTTCATTAATGGAGGATCAATCTTGTATGTCTTCAAATCTTCAAGGGTATTTGTTGAAAATTCCATGATTAGGGCCCGGTTCTTTGTACGGCTTCGTTTCTCGTGTCCGTTTTTCCTTGTATTTTGTGATCTTTTGTCTTTTTCACGATATCCATACCTAAAATACACAAGTAAACAAACACAAGCATATATATGGTATTTTATGACATTTTTATGCATTTAAAGCCCGAAAAGAACGATGAGATCATGTATAAATGCCATCTCATCAAACACCTTATCCGGAATGTCAATGTTTTGAGACTTATCCTGAAAACTTAAAAACCGCTCTCTTATCCGGAATCAATAAACCCTGATATTCCGGATAACGAGACAACCTTGCTTATCCGGAATTTTCACTAACAACTCACAATCCGGAATGATAAAGCCCTTATATTCCGGATATCAAAACCCAAACCAAAACTTTTCCAAGAACGTGATTTTGTGTAACCGTTTTCAAGAATCAAACAAGAACACCAATAATCCGGATGATTAAAGTTTATTTCGAATCACGAAAATGATAAACACAACAAAAACATTTTGAGACGAAATGATTCAAAGTAGAAAATCACACGAATCAAAATATGAAAAACCACAAACTAAACACGAATCTACCCCATGGCGATTGATACCAAATGTTGTCCCAAATAATATGATGATAGATTAAGAAATGAGATGGAAAAGATATGTATTCTTAGAGAGAGAAAGTAGTGAGAGAAAGTAGAGAGAGAAAGTAATTAACTAGGTGAATATTATACTAGAAGAAGATTAGATACAAATGACCATCCACCCTCCTAACATGCTAGGAGGGTAGTATATATAGTCCACCCACGTGCGGGCTTTAATGGGCTATATATTGGACCGGGCTTGTCTTTTGGACTTTAATTAGTTTAAATCCAAGCCCGTGAACCACGAATATTTAACTATCTATTACAACGTTCTAATAAGTATTACAATAGAAACCTATGACCGAACATTCTTGTTTGACTCAAAATATTGAGTCAAACAAGAATGTTCGGTCATAGGTTTCTATTGTAATACTTATTAGAACGTTGTAATAGATAGTTAAATATTCGTGGTTCACGGGCTTGGATTTAAACTAATTAAAGTCCAAAAGACAAGCCCGGCCCAATATATAGCCCATTAAAGCCTGCATGTGGGTGGACTATATATACTACCCTCCTAGCATGTTAGGAGGGTGGATGGTCATTTGTATCTAATCTTCTTCTAATCTAATATTTACCTAGTTAATTACTTTCTCTCTCTACTTTCTGTCACTACATTCTCTCTCTAAGAATACATATCTTTTCCATCTTATTTCTTAATCTATCATCATATTATTTGGGACAACACATCGTCTTTCGACGGCTTATCATCCAAAAACGAGTGGGAAAATGAAGGTTTCTAATCGTGCTTTGAAGAGGATCTTGGAAAGATTAATAGGAGAGAACCGTGCGTCTTGGTCTGACAAACTCGATGATGCTTTATGGGCCTTTCGTATCGCTCACAAGACACCCATTGGGTGCAGCCTTATAAGCTTGTGTATGGAAAGAATTGTCATCTTCTAATTGAATTAGAACATAAAGCTTATTGGGACCTAAAGCATTCAAACTTTAACTTGAGGATATCAAGAGATCACCAGAAAATAGAACTTAATGATTTGGATGAATTGCGTGATATTGCTTATGATCATTCATTGATGTTTAATGAAAAGACTAAATGTATCATGGTTCTAAAATTAAAAACCGGGTTTTTAACATTAAAGATCAAATGTTGCTTTTTAACTCTCGTTTCAAAATATTTTATGGAAGGTTGAAATCCTGTTAGTCGGGACCATTCACAATCACCCAAGTGTTTCTTTATGGGACCATCGAGCTAGCTCAAAATGATGGTCCTAACTTTAAGGTGAATGGTCATAGGCTTAAGCACTACTTTGGTGGGGGAATTCCTTCAATGGAAGACCTCGACCAAGACACCTTCCCTAATGATAACTAGATTTAGGGGATCGAGTCGAGCTCATGACTTGGTACTCAAAAACGAGGTGCCTCGTGGGGGAGATCCCATGCTTATCCATGTACATATTATCGCTTTCTAATCGTTGATAATGTGAGGGGATTTTTGCCCTTCCAACCGTTGTTTCCATGGTTGTTTGTGACTTGTGGTTAACTAGGATCATCGCCACGATTGAAGCCTCTCGTGTTCGTTTTACTCGAGCTTCGATCTTTTGATTTGAAGATTTCCGATATCCGATGATATATATTTTTGTGTTCTAACAATTATCTTTACTCACACTTCATAAACGGCTCAAGATGAATTGTTATACCATTTCCATGCTAGATTATGCATTCGACTTTTCGTCTCTAGTATGGGGGTGTTCCACCCATAGACTCGAAATATTGAGGACAATGTTTAACTTTAGTATGAGGGTGAATAGATACTTGACCTTGCTAAACCTTCACGCTCTCCAACGTTCATCTTTTTGTTGCAAATAAGGCTAAAAATGGCCAAATTTAAAATATTTTCTTGTTTTTCATAAGTGTTTAAGACACGAATGTAGGTTTTCTGATGGTGAGAATAGGAGTAATTTTTTACTCGACCGTGCATGTTGAGCACTTAGCTTCGATTCCATAACTATTTTTAGGCTAAGTCTCTTAAATGAGGATAAGAAATGATAGCGTTAATTATAACTTACTATGCTAAACGTAGAGTACGCTTATTCTTTCAAAAACTCATGTGTTTTAATTATTTGCGTATTCTCCCCTCGCTTGTATATATTTAATTGTAAATAAATATTGACTTAGCGGTTTGATTTTAATTGTTGGTTTCTAATTGATTCTAAAAGCTTCCATGTAATTAAATTAGGAAAACATTTGAGAATCGCCAGCGTCACGATTTTGAAGTATTGGCACCCGAATAATCAAAAGCTTCCCCCAATAATAATTTTAAGTGCATACTCACCTAAATCAAGCAAAAATTTGAAGCTCACAAGGCCGAAAAATCTATTGAAAGTTGAAAGTGAAGCCTTAAAACCTTGAAGATTTAAAGATCCAAAATTCGCTTCCGCGTGACGATATACGTCAAGTCATAATAAACACCTCATGGAGAGGTTCAATAAAAGACAAGGTCTAGACCAAAGTCATAATAAAAGCTCCATGGCGGAGTTGAATAAAAGATGGAGGTAAACCATGATAAGTGATGAGGCGGGTAATTAAAATTCATGGTAATAAGTCAAATGTTTGAAACCGTGGTTAACTTAGTTTTTTTAACATCGTTGTCTATTAGGAAAAGTTATTAATTCGATGATTTTGGTTACACTATTACGTCTCTATTTTTGGACCTTAATCTCTATTACCGCATAAGTAAAAATTGTATCTTCGTGATCATTCAAGACAAAAATAAAATATAAGAGATATCAATTAGGAATAAGGGAGTCTAAGTACGTGCTTAGATCATATGAGTAGTGTTAGCATTACTAACTTATAATGACAATGATCTCGTTTCACGCTTATCATGGAACTGGGTGAAAATCGAGGAGGACGATATCTCTATAAGGCATGCATGTGTTCTTGTTCTATGAACCTAGAAGTCACATTCTCGTGATGAAAATCATACATTATGTCTAAGTCTAAGTATGTTTTAAAACAAGGGCTAGGTGGCCGCCTAGGCGATAGGCGGTCATACTCCGCCTAGGCGGTCAAAAAGGTCAAGAAAGTCAACAAAAAGTCAATATTCTTTTACAAAAAATTAAGGGTTTTCTTTCTAATATATAGTGCACATATTTATTCTAATGTAACATCTTAAAATAAGAGATCAACGAATGATTATAAGCATAACGGAATGGGTTTTTCGTATGAAATTGGAACTAATTGAATTATATGTTCACGTTTGATGTTTTATTTTGCAAGAATTTCGAATTATTTGAAATTAAAAGTATTTTTTATGTCATATATATTATTTATAATATTTATACGCATAAAATACTAATCCTCCTAGATGAATTCCGCATCGAAGGTCGTCGACCGCCTCACTAGCGCCTAGGAATTCTGCAACCTCACGTAGTTGTAGTTTAGTAAGTTTAAATTTCAATAAATATCGTATAAAAATGAATTTTAGAAATGCTACGATACTTTCTTCTAGCATTGCGTGAGCGCACGACAATGGTTTAGTATGGGGGAGTGATAAGACTGCAATTATACATAGTCTCATTTTCCAAAACGGGCTTAAAATGCACAATTTATCATAGAATACCTTGCAAAACCCTTGTATTTGTTCATTGTGTATTTTAGGTACGGATATAGTGAAAAAGACAAAAGATCAAAAAAATACAAGCAAAAACGAACACGGGAAATGAAGCCGCACAAAGAACCGGACCCGAATGATGATTTTTCACAAACGTCCTTGAAGTTTGAAGATTATACAAGATTGGTCCCTATACTTTGAAGACTTGTCAATTTAGGCCCATGTAAAACTCCAAAATTACAAGTGGGTCCTTAAAGTTTCAAGATTTATCATTTATAGCCCTTGAAGATCTCCAAAATTGCAAGAATAGTCCTTGTTTCAAGTTTAAAAATATGGAGGGACTAAAATTGCAATTTGCCTAAAGATAGTAATGAAGTAAAATGCCCTAATCTGCTATTGAGAAACTTTTGGAAGAAAAAGATAAGTTGTTGATACCTTGGGGGTCATAATTGCCAATACTATAAACCCATTTATACTAAAACCCGACCAAGCCCACACAATTAACCCACGAGCCCAAAACAAACCCCACTATACCCAACCCAAACCCTTATACCCGGTTTATTTAATAAACTAAGTCAAATGGTTAATTATTTCCAAAAAGGCGCTAAGAACCTTTTTCCTTCCCAAACCGGATCTAAACACTCCCATTTGAGAATAAACTTCCAAAACCCTAATCTTCAAATCACCAATCGAACCAGAGGGTTAATTAACCAGCACCTCCAGATCACAAATTGAATATCCCCTAAACATCCCCACGCGCTCAAAAACCATCTCACGTCCTTCACATGGGCAGTCGACCCTTCCCCTGCACCACATACCCCACGACTTGGCACCAAGACATAATCAAGGCAGAAGATCAAAGGCGCACATCGATTTCTTGTTGCCCACAACCTTTTTGGACAACTTAGATCATTCCTCCAAGCTGGCATCCAAGCAACAGTCCAAACCATCTTCACATGGGCTGCATATGACCAAAATTGACCAATTCAACCAAGGGATTTTTAGGTAGTTCATAGCTAGGTTTTCTCTTGTAATCTTTATTCTAGAATCATCCACTAGTGCTATATAAGGAGCCATTGGTATGTAATGAGCCCTTGTCCCAT
The DNA here is from genome assembly GCA_025667525.1 of Glebionis coronaria. NCBI lineage: Eukaryota > Viridiplantae > Streptophyta > Magnoliopsida > Asterales > Asteraceae > Glebionis > Glebionis coronaria. The sequence continues at coordinate 384,366,632 of CM046877.1, forward strand.
ATTTTACTTGTAATCCCTTTTTCAACTAATGAAAAGTTGGTATTTTAAAATATGAGTTCCAAAACCTTTTATTTTCATTTGCAAGTTGTCTTAAATCCGGTTTTAGTTTATTGTTTACAAGTTTGTTTCAAGTTTATTTAAGTTTCATAAAATCTTTCTGTGGTTAAATTTTGTTCAAAATAAATGGAGTTCTTGAGTTTAAGTTTGATCATAACTTAAAAGTTGTGAACAACTTGGGAGTAATGAAAGCTTGAGCTTGGGAAATACATTTGTGGGTAACAAGATTTAACAAGAACCTTGTTTCTAGTTACCTTGTAAGAAAATCAGTTTTATTGTTTACTTGTACTAATCACTCACTGCCTTTGTAAGCCATTTCATAAGCTAGTCTATACTAAGCTTTTGGTGGTTTAGAAAGCGTGAAGTTTGTTTTGTCGTGGTGTGTTCCAAAACAGGTCTCACAACCTTGGTTCTCCCATTGAACCATCAACAAGGTTGCGTTCATTTCATTCTTGTCCAAGATACCCTTAGGCTTTTTCAGTTGTTGATTAAGACCTAAGGGAGTATTTCTAACCCCTATTGGATGTAAATAGGGGTAGGTTCACATCCTTCCTTTCTTTTTACTTTTTTTGTCAAAAAATTCCATGCTTCGTGATTCTTGTGGTTCATGCTTTAAGTTTATGTTTTTGTTATTTGAATCTGATCATGAGGTATTATTATCATAGATTGTGGTAATATTGGTATTTTAAGTTGTAAAAATCAGTTTTGCTTTGTAAAGGTTTGAACTCAGAAGGTTGAAAGGGTGTTTGGGATTGTATGCCATAGGTTGTAGGTGACAACAACTTTTGGTAAGATAGTCTCTGCATGTTCACTTTGGCCTAGGTTCTTGATTTATTCTATAAAATTGTGTTGGTAAGTTAAGAATTTGGATTTTGCATAATTGTGATAAAAAAATATGTCATTTTGCAAGTTCTGGTAGAACCTGTATTTGAAACTGAAGTGTGCTATGAAAAATGTTGCCTTGTCCTGTTTGTATGTAGTTTGAGGTGTTTGTGTTGATTTGCTGAGTTTTTGTACATAATACATGCCGAATATTTCTTCAAAATGGTTAAAAATCATCAATATGTGATAAAATGTGGTAGACAACGATTTAAGTATTGAAAATTGGTGCACACTTAGGTTTAGGATTGCTTTGGGTGTGATAACTTTTGAATTAATATTTGTTAGCTTTTTGATAGCTTATAGCTTATTTGAAAGTTCACTTTTTTTTGCTATCTACACTTGCCCGAGTTCCTTGTTTGTAGTATTGTCATATATCAGACAAAGTTATTATGCTATTGTCTGATATCGGGTAATAAAGTGATCTGTCTGTTAGCTTATTGACTGAACTGTGCTTGTTTGAGTGCTTATTTGAGCTTATATTTGTTTGTTCTTAGCCCGTATTGACTCCCCAACAGCATAAAGCTATTGGGGTACCTCTGTTCCCAACAAAAAGATCAAACAAAGCAAAAACAAGAGGCAAAAAGGCCTCTGTGACATTTTCATTGTCAATGGGAAGAACTTTCCCACTGATTGTGTTCGCTTCCTAGCCACTGCTAGCATAATACAACCAGTGACTTATTTTTGCTTATTTCCAGCTTATCCAGCTTAGTTTTCATCAACTTTTATTTTTCCTAGTTAGTTTATAACTTTATAGATTTTTGAGATTTGGTTTTGGATTTTTCCCACCGTTCATTTATTTTTATGCATTTTTTTATTAATTAGTTTAAAATAGATAAAATTAGTTTAAAATTTTGGCAAAATACTTTTTAGAATTAGAAAAATATATTTGAGGTTTACAAACTTTAAAATATTTGATTGGGCTTTTTCTTTGTTATTTTTGGTTTTCGGCCCTTTAATTAGTTTTAAAAATTAAATAATAATTAAATAAAAAGTTACCAAAAGTTTTTCTTAATTTATAAACCTTAGTTTTCTTAGGATTAACTGAAAAATTTTAGATCACTTTCATTTTCTTTTGTTCTGATTTACGTGCAAACGCGTTCTTTGTCTTTAGTGTAATTTAGCTTAATTCGTCTTTCCTTTTCAATCTTTTCTCTTTCCTAGGAGATAACAAAAAACAATTGAACTTTGACATAACACAATACCTCCTTGGAGAACGAACTCATTGTCGGATTTTACATTTTCCTAAACGCATTATTCAATACTTACCGTTTTACGCCTTTTTCCTAAAGGGTGTAATTTACTATCAATCAAAATACTTGTGACTATTGCTTCTAAATAGGTGTTTCTTTCTGTTTAATTAACCCGTGTATGTAGCTTGTCACCATAGCTCGATCACTTGGTGCCTCAATCTGGGGGAGTAATCACAAAAGGGGAGCTTTTAGCAAAGTCGATTCTTATCTTCTTCAAAGGCTTGTGCTATCTTTTTGCTTCGACAAAAAGGGGAGAAATGACAGTGGATAAACTCGTTAATAATTCGGAAACTTTTGTTTTTACATGTGTAACACCCCATTTTGATAAATGGTGGGTCACGCATAATTATGACGTGTCATCAAAGCATGCAAGGTAAATGTGTTAAAAACATTTATTGACCAAAAAGACATAAGCCGGAATCAAACATCGGCAGTCTAAGTAGAACTCATCACACATGAATAATAATAGTACTGGAATGGAAAAGGACTAAACAATGTAAATAAAATGAAATAAAGTACTGAATGTAAAGTAAAGGAATGAATAAAGAAATAGAAGCCAGATAGCGTCCATCCGTATGCACGTACGGTGATAAGCATACGAACGTCCTTGAGTACCTGCCGTTTTAAGAACATGAAAGGAAAACGGCTGAGCATAACGCTCAGTGCGCGGATATACAAGCATAGCATGAATAATATACACATATAAGACATATAGCAGCGGAAATGAATAGGTCTAGTAAAACATGATCATAACTTAGTAAAACTAGTTTTATAGTTTGAAAATCCTTATGTTTATCTTGTAAAATCTGTTTAACTGGTTAACCATTAAGCCAATATAGGTCATGAAATATCAACGTGCATGAATACTTAGAGGGGTGACCTCATCATGCAATTAGAGGGGCTGCCTCTAATTAATATAAGTCTGGGTAGGAGGGATCAACTCCTTGTGAAGGATGCAAGGCACACACCTCATTCACCTGATAATACTGCTAAACATGTAAACTAGGATGCACCCATACACCCCACATGATAATATAATAATATGAACAAAAGCTAAAAGGGACGCCACGAGCAATCACTCCACCGTGGGGAAGTCATAACATTGGTGGCTCCAATATTATGGTTATGGTACCTCCATAACTAGGTGAAACTGGTCATGCATGTATATGGCTTAGGCATTTAAACCTAAACATAAGCAATTCAAAAACATATTAAACATATACTGGGAAAACAGTTGGCTGCATACGGGGAATCCTAATAAGGAAAGAATGTCCATACCGAAGGACGAAATATCCGTACCCTGTGTCCAGTGAACGGAAAAGAAGCACGAAGGGAATCCTACTCTGATCTCACTAATGCTACATAGAAGGATACATGGATAAGTATACTTTTTACTGTGTACGTAATCTGATTATAATATGTCTTGACTTGTTTTATATGTTTTAGTCTTGTTTTACTGATTTTAATATTATACTACTTATATCATGTGTTTTACGTCTTCTGATTAAGTATTAACTGATGTTCTTGTTTTAATATACTTCTAGTGTAATAATAAGTAACTTTCTAAAAATAGCAGGTTTCCTAAAATAGAAAGTTTCCAAAAATAGAAAGTTTTCAAAAACAGAAAGTTTCAAAAAATAGATTAGCTGCTTAAAATAAATAAGTTTCTAAAAATAGAAAGTTTCCAAAAATAGAAATAAGCTAGATTATTAAGCTAATATGATAAGCTTAAGTTTTACTGATAAATATTCTAAGTCATGTGATTAAATAGTATAGTTTATTAATTATTACATGTAGATTAAATAAACTATATGTTATAGTATTTAATTAAATATAAACATGATTTAATTAAATTAAAGTTGTTAAAAATACTTAGGTTAAAACATGTATTAATATTTAAATTAATATAACCTAAGTCATGGAAATTAATTAATTATAAGTCATGATTTTAATAATTAATTAATTATATAGTCTAAAAAATGATAAATACTTAGGTTAAAATCCATGTATTAATAATAATAATAATAATCTAAGTCATGTCTAAATAAAATTAATTATGTATTTGCTAAATTAATTTAATTAATCTTGTAAATAATAAACTTGTAAAATTAATTAACCTTGTAAAATCTAGTCACAAACCGAACCCGTGTTTTATATATTAAACATTTCGTGAACCGTGTTCGTGAACCCGTGAACCGGACCCGTGAACCGGTCAACAAACGCACCCTTAACAGTGGCTAACCGGCTTGACCGGTTTCCACTGTTTTGCTAAAACAGCCATCGGCCCACGCCGGTGGTTCCCTTGGTCTTGGCTAGCCGCCGGCTAGCAAAAGTTCCCACCGGCTAGCCGGTGTTCCCCCTGCTGCCGCGGCTGTGGTTCCCACTACTTTCTATAAATAGCCACCGGCTTAAGCCGGTGGTGTTTGTTTTGTTTTTCAGCCGAGACCCCCAAACCACAAGGCTAACCTCGACATGCGTCGGGGTCCCTTGCTTTGACTGCTGCCGAACCACAAAGCCAACACCGAGACCCGTAGGTCTCGGTTGTGGTCACACGAGCCACACCGAGAGCTTTGGCTCTCGGTTTGTGTGCGCCAGCCGAACCAAACACCCCTTAAAACATATATTTTTAATACCCTATGATTAAATCTACATGTTTATTAATTAGTTTTTAATAACCTCATGATTTCATGTGTTTAATTAAAAAGAAACATAAAAAGAAAAAGGGTTTAATGATTTACCGAATACGTAGGGATGATAACACAAACGATCTTGCAAGAATTGGATCAACCAAAATCAACAAACACACCCTTTTGGTGGTGTTTTACCCGGCGGCCAAAGGGAGCACAAGAGGAGCTAGGCTTTTGATCTTTTTCTAATATTTTGTTATTATGAAAAATATCTTTCCATTAATTCTTGTTTTGGTAAAAAGTTAAATGGGCTAGGCCCTTGTCTTGTGTTCATGTCGTGGGTATATGGGGCCCACAAGGGAAACCCATTGTTTTTCCCGTGTCTAAAATTATACGTGTTCTCGTGTTCGTGTTTACGTGATTTAAATAGTTATCGTTCGTGTCTTATTATATTCTTATACATAATCGTAATAATTACTACGTAAATACTTATAATGTGTTCGTGATTATTTATGTTCATGATTTCATGTTCGTATGTTCGTGATTATAATTATAGTTGAAATAATTATCGTGAATTACTGCGTAATAAATACTTATCGTGTAATAACACATACGTAGTACTTGTAATTAATATTCGTAAACGTAAACATGTTATATATAGTAAGTTTTAATTATGTACGTACGATTATAGATGTACTGTTCGTGGTAAAAGCATGCGGGTTTTACAACTCTTCCCCTTAAAAATAATAATTCGTCCCCGAATTATAGATAAAATAAAGTGGAAAAGGAACATACCCGAATTCAAAACTTGAAATGAGGTTAAGAAGTCCGGACAGACTCCTCGGTCTCCCAAGTGGCTTCCCGCTCGGTGTGATCCCTCCAAAGGATTTTGACGAATGGAATTTTCTTCTTCCTCATGATTTGTTATTGTATGTCAAGAACGCGTTCGGGTTCCTCTATGAAGGTAAGATCTTCACGTATTTGATCAAGTGGATACTTGATAGGTGTGATAACACCCATCCTTTTACCATTTAAAACAATTATAAACGAGACCATGACGTGTATTTTATGTCGTAAATGTCAGAATTATGCGTGGTTTGTGTTTTTGTTGTGATTTAGGATCAAACTATGAAAAAGGAAGAAAACACGGGCTTTCACGGGGTTTTATCGAAGTAAAAGACAAAAGACGAAGTCAAAAGATCAAGAGTGCATAAAGAACGGAAGTCAAAGGCCTATTCTGAAGATTTATCGAAGAAAAAGTCTAAAGACGGAAGTTTAGAGTTCATTTCATATCGACAAATCCCGAGACAACGTCGAGAAAGACGAAGAATTAAAAGACGAAAAGACGAGACATAGAGAAGAAAACAACACTCCTTCCATCTCCTCCTATAAATACCTTCCTTATATCATTAGGAAAGGGTGTTAGATAATTTTAGTTAGTTTATTTTATGCATTAGGAGTAGGTGAGTACTTTCTCTCTCTAGATTTATTTCATGTCCTTAATCTTTCATCTTTAATCTTGTAATTTTGGATCTTGAATTTTCATCTTAATTTCAAGCTTTTTATTAATCAATCTCATTCTACCTTTCTTATTTTTTTTAAATCTTATGTTTTGATTTGGTTAATCTTGTAGTGGGTTTAATCTTGTTGCTTGTGTGATTGGTTTGCTTATTAGATTGTGCTTATTGATTTTCATGTGTTTGATTTTTTTTATTATTATTGTGTCTAGTGCTTATTGTTTTATTTTCTTATTTTTTAATCTAGTGTTCTTAATAGTTATTTTTATAAAAAGTTGATTTTTATTATTTAGATTATTTGGTGTTTTTTTAGTTTTTGATTTGTGGCTTATTTAGTTTTTCCTAAAATTATTTTGGTTAAAGTTTTGGTTAAGTGCTTATTAGATTTTTGCTTATTTTTAGTTTTGCTTATTTGCATTTTTTGTTCTTATCCGGGTTTTCCAAACCCCACATTCCGGATAAGAGATTTTTTTGACATTCCGGATAAGCTCCAAAATTTGTTATTCCGGATAAGCCCAAAAACGTACATTCCGGATAGTGGGAAAATTAATATTCCAGATAGCAGGCAAAAGTTGGATTCCGGATTAGGAAATAAAAACTCATTCCGGATAACTCCCAAAAAGTTGGTATTCCGGATAACATTAAAAACTTGGAACCCGGATAAGGGGTAAATTACATAACCCGGATAAGGGGTAAATTGCATAACCCGGATAAGGGGTAAATTGCATAACCTGGATAACACCTAAAAAACTCATTACCCAGATAACTCCAAAACACCGAACCCGGATAAGCACCTCAATATATTTCCCGGATAAGATGAGAAAGCACGGATCCCGGATAACATCTTATTACAATTTGACATGTTAGCTAGGTAGCTAGCTTAGCTTTTCCCGCCCAAAACATAACACGGATTTCGAATAACATAATTAGATTGACATGTATGCCAGCTTGGTAGCTTATGTTTTGGCGCCATTTTTTTTATGTCTCCCCTATGGAGACATGTCTCCATTTGAGTAACACTTGTTCCGTAAGTAGTTTAGTTTTATCCTAAAGTCGTTTTAATTTTTATTCTGAAAGTCAGTTATTTTTAGTTATATATTTCATCAAATTTTAGTGTTAGTATTTTTTTCGAAAAGTTTAAGTTTTAACTTTTATTTAGTGCCCGCTTTAGTTTTTGCCTCGTTTAGTTTTTAAGTAGCCACATAGTCCAATTTCCTCCTTTTTCATTAAGAAAATTTTATTTTTAAGTCGAAAGTTTATTTTTATTTTCAGTTTTATTTTTATTAATTGTTTCGTTTTCATATTTGTTTTTAATGTCGTTTCTTTATTAGTCAATCATTTTAATTTTTAGTTTATTTCTTTTATATTTTATCATTTTCTTTTTAAGCTTTATTTTTATCTTTAATTAGTTTTAGACAACGTCACCTTTTCTTTTATTCACCAAAGACGACTGAGTCGCACTTTTAACCGTGATCAATTCGATTAGAACCGAGAACAAAACGAACTTTTTCACTAGTAAAATATTTGTATCAAATGGCGCCGCTGCCGGCTCTTTTCGTAAAGATTAACGGTTTTTTGTGAGAGACGCGTTGGATTTTGGGATCCGTTCACTTTTGAACGTTAGTTTTCTTGCAAAATTTTCTAAAAATTTCAAAAAAAAAATAAAAAAAATCCAAAAACATTTAAAAAATCATAAAAAGCATTTCTTTTCTTAAGTTTTGCACCAAAAATATTTTCTTTTTACGTTAGCTTTATTCCTTCTATTTCTTTGCTCTAATTTTCTTTTGTAGGTGTATGCGTACCCGCTCACGCAAGAAGAAATCCATTCAAGCTACTCTCATTCAACCTCCGGTTGTCGAGCCTCCTGTTGTTGACACAATGGATAACCGTCCAATGATCGAGCTCTTGCAATCACATGTTGAAGGAAACGAAGATGCGATTGTGGTTCTGGCTATTGATGCAAATAACTTCGAGCTCAAGTCCGGGTTTATCCATATGGTTTTCGCAACACCTTTTCTAGGCCGCACTCATGACGATCCTCATGATCACATCAAGAGATTCGTACACTTATCAAATACTGTTAAATACAATGGGGTTTCACAAGAGGTAATTCGTTTGCTCCTCTTTCCTTTCCCCCTCGAGGGACAAGCCCGGACTTGGCTTGATAAGGAACCACCCCGGAGTATTACAACATGGACGGACCTTGAGACTAAGTTTATCAATTACTTTTTCCTACCCTCACGTACTACCGCTTTGAGGAATGACATTATCAATTTTCAACAAAAGTACGGTGAGACATAGTGAATCTTGGGATCTTTTTAAGGAACTTTTAAGAAAGTGTCCACAACACAGTTTTACAAAGGTACATCAAATTAATACTTTTTATAATGGATTAAGTTTGAATGACCAAGATTCACTAAATAGTGCCTCGGGGGGTAATATTTTGGTTAAAACTATGAATGAAGCTTGGGCTATCATTGGGAACAAAGCCAAAGTCCAAACCAAGAGTGTTAGGGCTACTATGGCTAGTGCCAGTGAGAGTGGAGTCACTACTCAAATTAAGGAGCTTACTTCTATCGTAAAACACCTTGTTCTACGAGATAACCCTCCAACTCAACATGCCCATGCTCTTAATATAACTTGTGAAACTTGTGGTGGGCCACACTCTTATGCAAATTGTGATAAAGCTTATGATCAATCTCACGCGGAAGTGTATGCTTACAACAACACGGAGAGGGTTCATTTCAAGCCGAATGTCGACGTTAATCATTTGTCCTATAATTCTACGAATTATTTGGCTCCACCCGGCTTTCACCAAAGACCACCTCCACCCACCCAAAACAACCAAGGGCCGCCAAGAGCTAATTTTTAAGGAAATGCCAATGTGAGGGGCTACAATGCTAATCAGGGAAATTATCAAATGCCAAATCAAGGAGTTCCAAACCAAGGTTTCAATCCTCAAGGTTTTTCCACCTTATAACCAATACCCAAACCAAGGTTTTCAACAACAAGGGTTCAATTTACCTCATCCACCAATGGACTTGGTTTTGATAAAATTGAATGAACATGAGAAAATAATGCACGCAATGCAAGAATCTACTAGATAAATGCAAGAGTCCACGGATAGGAAATTCGTTCAAATGTTACAAACCCTTCGTTCCCAAGGTGCTCTTCCTTCTACCACCGAAACGAACCCGAGAGCTAATGTGAGTGCTATTACTACACGCAGTGGAGATACTTTCGTAGGACCTTCTACCCCTCCCCCAGTTACTCCATCTACACCTCCTCCACTCCCATTTATCCCTCCTACTACCACGCCTAGTACTAGTTCCACATTAGCTTCTCCACCTCTTACGGAAGAAGTACCTAAGAAAAACCCTTCACCATCCCCACCTTCCACCTCTAAACCTTCTACACCTACACCACCTAAGCCAAATATTCCTTATCCTTCTCGGTTAGTCAAGTGCAAAGTGCTCACTAAGGAGGATTCTCAAGTTACTTCCTTTTTGAAGATGATCTCCCAAATGAACTTTAACATTAGCCTTGTTGAAGCTCTTGTCCAAATGCCGAAATTTGTGAAAACATTCAAGGAGTTGCTTAGTAAGAAGGAGAAGATGGCTGAGTTTGTCAACACCCGCTTAAATGAAAATTGTTCTACAGTCCTCCTCAAAGAACTTCCGGAGAAACTTAGAGATCTCGGTCGTTTTGTGTTACCTTGTATGTTTTCCACAACCGAAGAATTTACTGCCTTAGCCGATCTTGGGGCAAGTATAAATTTAATGCCATTAAGTATTTGGAAAAAGCTATCATTATCCGACCTTACAACAACAAAAATGACTCTTGAGCTAGCTAATCTAACTCTCGCTTACCCCGTTGGTATTGCCGAAGATGTTTTTGTTAAAGTTGGTACCTTCACTTTTCCGGTCGATTTTGTTGTTGTTGATTATGAAATGGACCCTCGTAGTCCGTTAATACTTGGACGGCCATTTTTGAGAACCAGAAAATCTTTTGTCGATGTTGCCGAAGGTGAGCTCATTCTTAGGATCGGGAATGATCAACAAGTGTTTAAGATGGGGAAGATTACAAGCAAATCTAAGGGAAAAGAATCAGTGAAAATGATTGATGTGCTACAAGACGAGCTTACAACTCCTTTGGAAAGTTTAAAGCTTGATGATTTTGTTGTATATGATAATCCTCTTTTCGATAATTGCTATAATAATTCACTTTTTCAAAACCATGTGGATGATTCTGATGATTCTCTCTGCAATTTGGATCCCCCACCAATTTATGATTCTCCACCGATCTATGATGATTATGATGATGATCCTAGTTCCGATGTGGATGATTATGATGATTTTTATTCAGAGTATAAAGACATGCCCACTTATGATGACTTTGATGATGTTGATACTCTTTCGAGTGATTCTTCACATAATGCCCTTACTCCTATTTTTGATGAAGATCCTCCGCCAACAATGCTTGATCCTACTTTGGATGACTACTCATTTGAGGAAGATTTTGCTACTTTTCTCAATACATACTTTTCCAATGAGAATGATTCTCCTTCTTTGGACTTTGATTATGATCTTTATCCTCCATCGGATATGAAGAAACCCGTTTCAAAGGAGAAGAAACCGAAAGACACCAACATCCGCAGCACTTATGTTTTGACACCTTTCTATCCACCTTCTAAGGATGAGATTGTACGATTTATGAGCGGATCTTCTTCAAATTCTACTGAGCATGAGTCTTATTTTCCCCTAAAGGAAAAGGTGTTTGATCCGGATATCGAAATTTTTAAGCCATCTCAGTATCCATCTGTTGAAATAAAAGGAAAGATTTTTGGAACTAATGGAGCTATGCTTTCACTTCACCCTACCTTCCACCATCGTGCTCAACAATTGCATAAGGGAACCTCACCTACTCTTCTTTGGCTTGTCTTGTTCACCTTAAGCTTGTGCTATTTGTTGGATGAAAACCATGTATTTGATCCCGGTGGATGTTCTTCAAGGTTCTTACCATTCTAATCAAGGTCGAGTCAGGCTCAGGACTCGGGAAACAAAAACAAGCGCTTCTCGGGAGGCAACCCGAGTATCTATCCTTTTATCTGTTTTTATCATAAGTGTAGGGGAGACCCTAGGATGTGTTTCTTATTTTCTTTCTTATTATGTGCCGGGATTGGAGCGTTCAACGAACCACTTTTGATGATTTGTGACGACCTGTGATTCCATGTACCCGTCATCCCGGTTCAATCCTAAACTCTTTTGATTCACTATTTTATATTCTTCAATATTAAAATAGGAATCCCTTTAGTGTCTCTTCCTTACCAAGATTTAAACAACGTGCACAATGTCCTAAGTGTAGGGGAGTTTAATCCCACATGCTTAAACATTGAAGACAATGTTTATATCAAGTGTAGGGGGGGACTTCTATCGAAGTTAAGTGGGATTTTCCATGAATTTGACCTCTTTTTAACCAGAAATTGATTTTTTGACATTTTTCAATCTTTATGATCTATTTTGGCCTAGTAGTGGTTTCTTTTGTTATTGTTATTTTCTTTTATTAAATAAAATGGTTTTAGCGAGCTTAGATGTCTTTGATATATTAGGCCCGTCGTGAATATTTTGACTCAACCCGAGTTTACTTATCCAAGTTTACTCTAGCTAGTATCCTTAACCATGTAGACCTAAATTGGTTTATTAGGCTAAGCATCCACGAGTCTCATTACTTGAGATTTTAAATTGTGGAGAACGAGAAATGATAGAGTTAATTATAAGTTTGATATTCTTTCATTAACTTATGTGAGTTAATTATGAGCTTTATCTCCCATCACTTGTAAATAAATAATTGCAATAAGTAAGGTCGTACGGTCTGAAAAATTACTTAGCTTCTAGCCCAAGATCGTTTAAAAGTTGCTCGGGATTAATTAGAGTTCATAGACAAGGCATAACTTATTGAAATGGGACGCGAAGATTGGCGAGTCCGAAAAGGCCCTAACAAGACACGAGGGCTCCATTTTTTTGCTAAAGATCCAAGATGATGTGAAGAAACATTATTCCAAAATCAATATGAAGGATCAAGACACACGATGAAAAGCAATCACTCCGATTAAGATCATGGAGAAGTCTATCCGAAAAGACCCTAACAAGGTATGAGGATAAATAGATCCAAGTCCAAAAAGGAGGCGGATCGTTTTATATCAAAATCCCAAATAAAGATTGAAGAAATAATGAAGAAGTCGTGGTCAACAATTGAAGAATATCTCAACTACTCCAAGTGAAGATATACACTATATACGAAGAGAAGACCATAATTTCAAGATCGTCTTCTCAAGATTTGAAGTATGAAGTAAATGCCAAATATCGGTCTGAGAAAGGTCTCAAACCGTGAAACGAGTTATGCCAAGATATGAACTTTTTGAGGTTTCGAGAATCAGTTTTAAAAGATTTTGTCCTTTAGCTAACTATGGATTAGATCGTCCTACTTTATTTTCAGCCTTAAATAACTATCAAAATAAGTCAAAAATGCATCCTCGTGATCATTCAAGACAATAATAAAATATAAGAGATACACCTAGGAATAAGAGAGTCTAAGTGATTAATTAAACCACATGAGTAAGTGTTAGTTGTGCTAACTTGTAATAACAATGATCTCGTTTTTAAGCTTGGCATGGGGAACGTGAAACTTGAGGATGATAAACATTCATGACACTAAAGCCCTAATGTAAGTCTTAGATTTCTTTACAAGTTTCTTCCTTCTAGCATTTTGTAATTTTCTATCTCTTTAAGTTTCCTTATTGTATAGTATTCAATAAAGTCCAAGGTGGGTTGATTATGATGGAGAATGTAAATCTTGCTTTGTAACTAATACATTGCATGAGGTCATTGCAATGGTCAAGTGTAGGGGATTTGATAGGTGTGATAACTCCCATCCTTTACCACTTAAAACAATTAAAAACGAGACCATGACGTGTATTTTATGTCGTAAATGTCAGAGTAATGCGTGGTTTGTGTTTTTGTTGTGATTTAGGATCAAACTATGAAAAAGGAAGAAAGCACGGACTTTCACGGGCTTTTATCGAAGTAAAAGACAAAAGACGAAGTCAAAAGATCAAGAGTGCATAAAGAACGGAAGTCAAAGCCATATACTGAAGATTTATCGAAGAAAAAGTCTAAAGACAGAAGTTTAGAGTTCATTTCATATCAACAAATCCCGAGACAACGTCGAAAAAGACGAATAATTTAAAAGACGAAAAAACGAGACATAGAGAAGAAAACAACACTCCTTCCATCTCCTCCTATAAATACCTTCCTTATTTTACTAGGAAATGGTGTTAGATAATTTTAGTTAGTTTATTTTATGCATTAGGAGTAGGTGAGTACTTTCTCTCTCTAGATTTATTTCATGTCCTTAATCTTTTATCTTTAATCTTGTAATTCTGGATCTTGAATTTTCATCTTAATTTCAAGCTTTTTATTAATCAATCTTATTCTACCTTTCTTTTTTTTAAATCTTATGTTTTGATTTGGTTAATCTTGTAGTGGGTTTAATCTTGTTGCTTGTGTGATTGGTTTGCTTATTAGATTGTGCTTATTGATTTTCATGTGTTTGATTATTTTTTATTATTATTGTGTCTAGTGCTTATTGTTTTATTTTCTAATTTTTTAATCAAGTGTTCTTAATAGTTATTTTTATAAAAGGTTCATTTTTATTATTTAGATTATTTGGTGTTTTTAAAGTTTTTGATTTGTGGCTTATTTAGTTTTTCCTATAATTAATTTGGTTAAAGTTTTGGTTAAGTGCTTATTAGATTTTTGCTTATTTTTAGTTTTTCTTATTTGCATTTTTTGTTCTTATCCGGGTTTTCCAAACCCCACATTCCAGATAAGAGATTTTTTTGACATTCCGGATAAGCTCCAAAATTTGTTATTCCGGATAAGCCCAAAAACGTACATTCCGGATAGTGGGAAAATTAATATTCTGGATAGCAGGCAAAAGTTGGATTCCGGATAAGGAAATAAAATCTCATTCCGGATAACTCCCAAAAAGTTGGTATTCTGGATAACATTAAAAACTTGGAACCCGGATAAGGGGTAAATTGCATAACTCGGATAAGGGGTAAATTGCATAACCCGGGGGTAAATTGCATAACCCAGATAACATCTAAAGAACTCATTACCCGGATAACTCCAAAACCCCGAACCTGGATAAGCACCTCAATATATTTCCTAGATAAGATGAGAAAGCACGGATCCCGGATAACAAATTTGACATGTTAGCTAGGTAGCTAGCTTAGCTTTTCCCGCCCAAAACATAACACACGGATTCCGAATAACATAATTAGATTGACATGTATGCCAGCTTGGTAGCTTATGTTTTGGCGCCATTTTTTTATGTCTCCCCTATGGAGACATGTCTCCATTTGAGTAACACTTGTTCCGTAAGTAGTTTAGTTTTATCCGAAAGTCGTTTTAATTTTTATTCTGAAAGTCAGTTATTTTTAGTTATCTTTTTCGTCAAATTTTAGTATTATTATTTTTTTCGAAAAGTTTAAGTTTTAACTTTTATTTAGTGCCCGCTTTAGTTTTTGCCTCATTTAGTTTTTAAGTAGCCACATAGTCCAATTTCCTACTTTTTCATTAAGTAAATTTAATTTTTAAGTCGAAAGTTTATTTTTATTTTCAGTTTTATTTTTATTAATTGTTTCGTTTTCATATTTGTTTTTAATATCGTTTCTTTATTTGTCAATCGTTTTAATTTTTAGTTTATTTCTTTTATATTTTGTCATTTCCTTTTTAAGCTTTATTTTTATCTTTAATTAGTTTTAGACAACGTCACCTTTTCTTTTATTCACAAAAGACGACCGAGTCGCACTTTTAACCGTGATCAATTCGATTAGACACCGAGAACAAAACAAACTTATTCACTAGTAAAATCCTTGTATCAATACTGAACCATGTGAAGAGGATGATAATTGTAACCCCTAAGTAGAGATACATGGAAAACGTCGTGAACGTGTGAAAGCTGCGGAGGTAACGCTAAACGATAAGATACTTCCCCAATCCGCTCAATAATGTCAAACGGTCCGATGAATCTAGGACTGAATTTTCATTTGACTCCAAAATGTTTAACACCGCGTGCCGGTGATACCTTGAGAAATACATGATCTCCAACAATGAAATGTAAGTCTCTACGATGCTTGTCTGCATAACACTTCTATCGTGCACGAGCTTCTTGCAACTTCGCCTTAGCTACTGCGACCTTCTCATTAGTCAGCTCTATCATCTCCGGACCCTCAAGTGTTCGCTCACCAACTTGATCCCAGCAGATTGGGGCGTGACACTTTCTGCCATACAACATCTCGAATGGTGCACACTTGATGCTTGCGTGCCAACTGTTGTTGTATGCAAACTCTACTAGACAGATATAATCATCCCAATATCCTGTCCATTCTAGTGCACATGCGCGGATCATGTCTTCTAGTGTCTGAATAGTCCGCTCCGACTGTCCGTCTGTTTGTGGATGAAAGACCGTGCTAAGCTTAAGCTTCGTACCCCAAGCTTTCTGCAGACTCTTCCAGAATCGCGAAGTAAAACGAGGATCTCTGTCCGAGACGATACTGGATGGAGCACCATGAAGTCTCATGATATCCTTCTGATATGTGTCAGCGAGTTTACTGACCGCATCGTCTTTGCGAATCGGTAAGAAATGAGCTGACTTCGTAAGTCGATCAACAATGACCTAAATTGCATCGTGTTTCCTCTTAGTCTGCGGAAGGCCGATAACAAAATCCATGGTGATTTTGTCCCACTTCCACTCTGGAATGTCTAAGGGTTGTAGGAGACCGCTAGCTCGCTGATGCTCGATCTTAACCTACTAAGAGGTGAGACATTTGGAAACGTAGGTGGCAACATCCTGTTTCATACCGCTCAACCAAAAGTACTGCTTGATGTCGTGGTACATCTTGGTCGAACCAGGATGAATAGAGAATGGGGAGCTATGAGCTTCAGCTAACAATGCTTCCCGGAGTTCTTGGTTGTCAGGAACACAAAGTCTCGTTCCCTGCAATAAGATACCGTCTTTCTCTACACGAAATTCTGTCTGCTTCTCCAAGTTCTGAATTATCGCCCAGATTTCACCATCTTCATGCTGAGCTTCTTTGATCCTAGTGAGCAATTCAGGTTCTACTCTAAGATTAGCCCAGTATCCGTGTTGTCCTCGTACCATGATTTCTATGTCCAGTCGCTCCAAATCCCTTATAATATGCTCCTTGATTTTAATGTCGTTGATCATGCCCGACTTCCTGCTAAGAGCATCTGCTACTACATTTTCTTTGCCGGGATGATACTGTAGATTTGGGTGAAGATGTATTTGAGGCTCTTGTGATCTGTGAAGATATCACATGATTCGCCATACAAGTAATGCCTCCATATCTTCAGTGCAAACACGACTGCTGCAAGTTCCATGTCGTGCGTAGGATAGTTTGCTTCATAAGGCTTAAGCTGTCGTGATGCGTAAGAAATCACTTTCCCACGTTGCATGAGAAAACAACCAAGTCCCTTCCCTTAAGCGTCACTGTAAATTTGAAACCCGCCGGTACCAGATGGTAGAGTATTAATAGGTGTAGATACTAATTTCTGCTTCAGGTCTTCAAATCTCTTCTCTCTTTCCTCCGTCCAGATGAATTTCTCCCCTTTGCGCATTAGTTTGGTCAATGGTAGTGCTAAACGGGAAAAGTTCTCTACAAACCTGCGGTAGTACCCAACTAAGCCTAGGATGCTGCGAACTTCATTCGCGGATGTCGGTCTTGGCCACTTGGTGATAGCCTCAACCTTTGTTGGATTCATGGTTATTCCGTCTGCGGATACAATGTGACCTAGAAATGCCACACTTGTCAGCCAGAATTCACACTTTGAGAATTTAGCATACAGCTGCTTCTGGCGAAGAATCTGTAATACCGTACGAAGATGGTCTTCGTGTTCCTCCTTGGACTTAGAAAATATGAGGATGTCGTCAATGAATACTATGACGAACTTGTCCAGAAATTCATGGAAGATACGGTTCATCAAGTCCATGAAAACAGCTGGAGCATTGGTAAGGCCAAATGGCATGACTAAAAATTCGTAGTGTCCATAACGTGTACGGAAAGCAGTCTTGGCGATGTCCTGCTCTTTAACCCGTAACTGATGATAGCCTGACCTCAGATCAATCTTGGAGAAATGTTTGGCCCCTTGGAGTTCGTCAAACAGATCGTCAATGCGGGGTAAGGGATATCTATTCCTGATGGTGATCTTGTTGAGCTCGCGATAATATATGCAGAGACGCATACTGTGACAAATCTAACATTTTCAGGTGGTGAAATATTTTCTCGTATAATATTTTGAAACTTATTTTTGTGTTGGTTGACGAACTCACAATTTACGGATTTAAATTTGGGCTTACGTGCATAATTTGGCGTCTTTTACGACTAAACCATAAACCTTAGGATTACGTATTTACGTTTTTGAACTCCGTTTTTGATGAGACAATTTTTATTGGATTCGTTTTGTGACGGTGATTCATAATTTATAAAAACGTTTTTTGTAAAACGACCCGAGGGCACGCAAATCGAGAAAACTAGAATCGAGAAATACCCGTAAACTAGTGAGATGGGACAAAACACTTTGTCCCACCCCACTAGCTTATATGGGACGGCTAACTTGACACCACAACACATATGTGGCATCAAGTTTAGCTAACTTATACAAGTGTAAGCATATGCTTACACATTAAGCTAACCTTTACCACTTTACCACAAAACTAGCAACTTGTTTCATTTACACCATTTCTCACATCCAACTCAACACCAAAACTCTCTCAAACTTCTCCCTTGTGTCGTCCCAAATAAGCCAACAAACACCATCTTTGATCTTTTCTAGCCATAAACCACATGTTTACTAGTCCTATTAAGGTGTTCTCTTGAAGCCTTGATCATTTGGTGGCCATATTAACAACTTTGGAGGTGATTTGCTTGTGTCCTAGGGCTGATTTTCCAACCTATGTTCTTGATATTTGATGGTCTTGGAGATACTTGTTGTGTTCATCAAGTTCTTGTCTTCCTAAAACAAGAAATCCACTTGGATTGGTAAAGAAGATCATCCTCTCCATTTTTCTTTTATTATTTTGTAAAGAACAAATGTATTTTCTTTAATTTTGTATATGTATATGATGTATATATGATGATAAAAATGTTGTGTGGGGATCAAGTGTTGATAAATATGCTTAAAAATGATGATAACTATAAGAAATGAAGCTAAAATCTTGACTAATTAGTTGGCTGTATAAAAACAGTAGATAACTAAAAGATGAACTGATAAAATTGCATGGTTTGATCCGTTTACAGTAAGTAGATGATGTTATACACATGTGAGAGTTGGCCATGCAATGGAATCAAAATAATGAGTGAGATATGATCAAAACAAGTTAGGTGGTATAATCTGAATAAGCAGTTTTGTAGGGACTGTTAAGGCAACTTAAAATCAAAATGGGCAGTAGCTATAACTAAGTTATATGTAGCACATACTATGAAGAACTTGTCATCCAAAAATGAGCTTCTAAGTCATTATAGAACTCTAGATATGGTAAAAATGGTGAACATGAAGTTAAAAATCAGATTTTTGGAAATAATGTTTATTATTATTATATAAGCACTCACATTAAAATGTATAAAATGTAAAAATATAAACCCACTAACTTATAAAACTTATTTATATAAATGTATAAAAGGTTAATTAAATGGGTAAATTATATAAATGGTGGTAAAAATAATATTTATAAGTAATAAAAACTATAAACTTGATTTTTACGACTTTTTCGGCTATCGCCGTAAAATTAACGTTTTTCGCCAAATAAAACTTAGACGACCAAACCCGTCTAATGTAAAGTTTATAAAAGTCATATACTGATGTATAGATAACTTAGTCAAGTAAAAACCGATAAAACCCGAACTATAAGAATTACGGACATTTACTAGCTAACTAAACACATTAGACTAATAATTGGACTTAATAAGATAAAAACTTATAAAAAGAGCTTATTGGGCTTAACCCATTTGGGCCCAACATGAAAACTATATATACTGATCATATAGGTATAAAATGGATAAAAACAAGTTAAAGAACTTATACAAGGCTTAATGGACTTAAAATAGGTAAAATCGGTAAAACTAGTGAACTAGTAAGACGTTACCAAAACGTAAACACTAAAATGAGTAAACAAGGATGTATAAACCCATTTGATCATCATCATATGTACAAAATCATCATATGTATATTGTTATTTTGATAAAAGTCATTGGACCGAGTCTAAGACCGATTATTATTTATATAGGTTTCCGTGGCCGAAGCACGCCCGTAGCCGATAATCCGCCTTTCATTAACAACGTGAGTTCATAGCCTCGCACTCTTTTAAATGTTTTATAAAATGATTTGTAAACCCGAGAGGGAGATAACATGCTAGATTTTTATAAAAATAGAACACAAGTAGTCCCGATTGTATGCTAAATGATATGGACCCGAATGATGCTATGACCCTATATTCGAGACTAAAAGGATTATTAATAGTTAGGTTATGTCACTTAAAGTCCCATTAGCATGAATTGTGAACTACCGGGATTTGGTAGACGCTTATGCATTTGATAGTACTATTTGGGGACGATCACCCCAGTTCGCGCCTTGACGGTTGATCCCCGTCGTACCACATTGATTGGTAAGCGAATTTATGTATGAGAAGATTCCATAGCGTGATTTTTGTGACGACACGCTAACTTAGATGGGCAAATTGTTTGTCGGGTTCGCGGCCCGCTGTTTTCACAGTAAGGTAACAATGTCATGCGGCTAATAATAATCCTAATTCAGATACCATGTATCCTAATCCAAATAAAAATGTATCCTATACATAATAACGACGCTATTAACGATGAATATATTACTTATCATGGTAATATAGAGACTACGGTCTCATGGACGGTTTCAGATGTACGCTTGATATATATTGCCTGACTAGCAATATAAGGACTTACTTCTGATATTATACTTGTGTTCTGATTTTAAATGATTGTAAATGATTGTTTTTATATAACGGTTTTCATTAAACTCTATGAATTCACTCGGCATTCGCTGATATGATTTTTGCATGTTTTTATCTCAGGTGCTTGAAGGTAATCCGGATGGAGATCGACTCTGATGGCCCACACTTAATATTAAAAATGTTCATTCGATCTATGTTTTGTAAACTAAATGACCTGTATAATTTGGGACCTGTTGTACGCTTTTAAACTTTTTATCGAATGAATGTTTGTTAAACCTTGTACAACCATTTTTATGTGTTGTCTATGATTTGAGTTATTGTGCTATCCCGTAACACTCTGAAAGACCCTTCCGCTGTACCGATACGAAAAATGAGAGTGTTACAGTTTGGTATCAGAGCTCTCGTTGTAGAGAACAAAAGATTTTAAAAACCAAGGTTTTGAACAAAACTTTTCAAAATCTTTTGACAATGAACATTTGAGAAAATATTTGAAAAATCTTTTGACTATAACGGTGCCAGAGATCTCTGACGTTACCAACAAGCCCTATTGAGAAGATATATATTTTGATATACATAATTTAATTTATATATATGTATATATCGTGATTTCATTATGTAATTGTTTAACTAGTTTGTTATCCTAATACGAGATATATATATATATATATATATAAATGCAGATTGTCATGGCTGACCCTAATATTCCTGTAGAAAACCATGCTATTCCCGAACCTAATATAGAAGATGGTCCTTATTTAGACTTAGTAGATTTTGATATTGATGACGAGGAGGAACCATTTGAGGATCCCGAGCCCGAGTTAGGACTAGGAGATCAGATTGCCCCTCAGGTAGACTTAGTAGAGAATGAGATTGAGAATGTGGATATTGAGAATGTGGATATTGAGAATGTGGAAATTAAGAATGTGGATATTGAGAACGATGATGAGATTGGGTTAGATGATTTAGATGATGAGATTGACGACGAGGATGTCGAGGAGGATGTAGGTATAGATGTTGAGGTTGATGACGATGAGGAAGCTGAGCTTATTTATCCGTATGATGTTCCAGAGGGCGAGCCTTTGCCCCCACCAGTTTGTTTGTCTGATTCTGAGGATGAGTTACCTAGGGACGAAATGTCTGAATCATCTGAATCTGATTCTAAATCAGAGGAGGATGAGGATGATGATGCACCTGACGGTACGAATGGTATTGCTACTCGTAGACGTGAGATAGGGGAGTCTTCTAGTACTCGAGAGGCTACTCATATTGATGGTCTTGCACCATGGGCCTTGAGACGTGATCTAGATGCTTCCCGTGTTAAGAGTTGTGTGACAGAGGTTGGATTAGGTGTTGTTCAGACTCAGGTTGCTTATTTGGAGTCGAAGACTAAGGTTGGAGAGAAAGAGCGGGAATTGCTTAGTTTGGATTTGAGTGATGTAGAGCGTGGATTGAATGAGGCTTTTAGGAGGTTATCGGTGTTGGAAAGTGGTGAGTATGCTGAAATGAAGAGAAAGGTGAATACTATGGAGATTCAGTTGAGTGTAGCTCGTGCGATGCGTGAGAAAGCCGAAAAGGAGTTGAATATATCTGTGGGATGGAATAGTAGATTTTATGCTGACATGGTTGAAAGAGGAGTAATCCGTAAGCGCCCAGCTGAAGATGTGTCTAGTGATCGTCCGGCGAAGATTCAGAAGACGATGGATGATGGACCATCTGGCGGTTCTCAGTAGACCAGACTGTATTTAGTAGTGACCTGTATATCTTTTGTGTTTGTAGCTTTGACTTAACCGACTTGTTAGTAATAGACTTGGCACGAATTTTGCGTGTATATAGTGTTAGAACTTTGATATGGGATGTAACTAAGACAATACTTTTGTTTCAGATCGAATGAAATATGTATCTTGTCTTGAATTCCATATTGTGCCTTATTTGTATCTTGATTATGAATTCAATCCATATTATATGAATCCCTTGTTGGATGAATGCTTAATACTTTGAAATTGTGGAATTATAGAACTATGCCGCCCAAGAAGGCTGTGACTGAGGATGATGTACGTAGGATTATTACGGAGCAAGTTACCGCATCTATGACTGAATTTATGGCAAATGCTAGAAATGAAGCTGGCGGTAGTGGAGCTGGCGGTAGTGAAGCTGGCGGTAGTGGAGCTGGCGGTAGTGGAGCTGGCGGTAGTGGAATTGGCGGTACTAATGTGAATGTGAATGCTAATGCTGGAGGAAATGTAGGAGGACTTGGAACTAATGCACCTGAAGTTGATGGCTGTACTTATGTGACGTTCATGAAGTGTGAACCTCTACCTTTTAATAGAACTGAAGGTGTTGTAGGACTAAGCCAGTGGATTGAAAAGATTGAATCGGTGTTTAGGATTAGTAAGTGTAAGGAGGAAGATAAGGTGACTTTTGCTATGGCTACTCTTAAAGGTCGTGCGTTGACTTGGTGGAACGGGAGAATTGCTTTCATGGGTCTTGATGTTGCTAATGCTACTCCTTGGGCTGAAATTAAGAAGTGGATGACTTTGGAGTTTTGTCCTCGTAGTGTGATCATTAGGTTAGAACAAGAGTTGATTCATCTGAGAATGAAAGGTGTGGACATTGATAGTTACACGAACCGATTCCATGAGTTGGCCTTGCTATGTCCTCGATTGGTTGAACCCGAAGAGATCCAAATTGAGCAATATGTGAAAGGGTTGACCAGGAATATCCGGGGGGACGTGACATCATCTAAACCACTGACCATTGATGATGCTGTTCGAATGGCTTACCAACTCATTGGACAAATAATTCAGGATAAGGAAGATGAAGCCCGTGTAGGTGAGAAAAGAAAGGGAGACGGTGATCGTGTAGATAGAGGTGATAATAGGAAGAATTTCAATCGCCGTCAGAACCAGAGAAAGGGGAATGCAAATGCTCTTACCTACAATGCACCGCGCAACGATGATAGATGTCCTAAGTGTGGCAACAAGAGGCATGCTAGCGACTGCTGGAAGTGCCGAAATTGCGGAAAGCTTGGACACAAGGTTGAAAGGTGTAAGAAGGGAACCATTTGCTTCAACTGTAATGAAGAAGGTCATAGGAAATCGGAATGCCCCAAGTTGAAAGCGATTGTACCTGGAAGAAACCCCCAGGGTGGTATCTACCAACTTGGAACAATTGAGGTGAAGAAAGAGGATCCGAATGTCGTTACCGGTACGTTTTTACTCAACAATCATTATGCTGTTGCTTTATTCGATTCGGGTGTCGATAGGAGCTTTGTATCCACTAAATTTAGTGCCCTTATTGATATTGAACTTGTTGAGATAAGTACCAGTTACGAGATGGAATTGGCTGATGGTAAATTAGTGAAAACTAATAAACTATTAGAAGGATGCTCTCTAAATCTCTTGAACCATTCCTTTCCGATTGATTTGATGTTGATAGAATTAGGTAGTTTTGATATTATTATTGGTATGGATTTGTTGTCGTTGAATAATGCTACTATTTTATGTGGAGAGAAGAAGGTTAAGATTCCTCTTAGGAATAGGACGTTAGTAATTGATGGTAGTCGAGGTGAATCCCGTTTGAAAATCATTTCATGTATTAAAGTCCAAAAGTACATCAGGAACGGTTGTGAGTTATTCTTAGCTCAAGTGACCGGAAATGAGTCTAGGGAGAAACGATTGGAAGATGTACCTATTACTTGTGAATTTCCTGAGGTATTTCCTAAAGATTTACCCGGACTTCCACCGATAAGGCAAGTAGAGTTCCGAATCGATTTAATTCCTGGTGCTGCACCGGTGGCACGTGCGCCTTACCGATTAGCCCCTTCTGAATTAAAGGAGTTATCTGAGCAACTTAAGGAGTTGTCTGATAAAGGTTTTATTCGACCGATCTCATCGCCTTGGGGAGCTCCAGTCTTGTTCGTTAAGAAGAAGGATGGATCTTTTCATATGTGCATTGACTATAGGGAACTGAATAAGTTGACAATTAAAAATCGATATCCTTTACCCAGGATTGATGATTTGTTTGATCAACTGCAAGGATCTAGTGTGTATTCTAAGATAGATTTGCGGTCAGGATATCACCAACTTCGCGTCCGTGAAAAAGATATTCCTATAACTGCATTTAGAACTCGTTATGGACACTATGAATTTCAAGTAATGCCATTTGGGTTAACTAAAGCACCTGCGGTTTTCATGGATTTAATGAATCGAGTGTGCAAGCCCTACTTGGATAAATTTGTGATTGTGTTTATTGACGATATTCTAATCTATTCTAAGAATGAAGATGAACATAGAGAACATTTGAGGATTGTTTTGAAGTTGTTGATGGATGAAAGGTTGTATGCTAAGTTTTCGAAGTGTGATTTCTGGTTAGATTCTGTGCAATTTCTTGGTCATGTGATTAACAGAGATGGAATTCATGTTGATCCTGCATAGGTTGAAGCTATTAAGAATTGGTCTGCACCGACAACGCCAACGGAAGTGCGACAGTTCTTAGGATTGGCTGGCTATTATAGGCGATTCATTAAAGAATTTTCTTTGATAGCTGAACCCTTGACTAAGCTTACCCAGAAGAATAAACCTTTCGTTTGGGGAAGTGATGAAGATGGAGCATTTCAGACATTGAAGCAAAAATTATGTAGTGCGCCAATCTTATCGTTACCCGACGGGAGTGAAGATTTTGTAGTGTATTGTGATGCATCTCTTAGAGGTTATGGAGCTGTTTTGATGCAGAGAGAGAAAGTGATAGCTTATGCTTCTAGGCAATTGAGGAAGAATGAGGAGAATTATACTACTCATGATCTTGAGTTAGGAGCTGTAGTCTTTGCTCTTAGGTTGTGGAGACATTATCTGTATGGCACCAAGTGTACGGTATTCACCGATCACAAAAGCCTACAGTATATTCTCGACCAGAAGGAATTGAACATGAGGCAACGAAGATGGATAGAGTTGTTAAGTGATTATGATTGTGATATAAAATATCACCCAGGAAAAGCCAATGTTGTTGCTGATGCGTTGAGTAGGAAAGATAGAGAGCCTATCAGGGTGCATTCTCTAGTCTTGACCGTGCACAATAATTTGCCTGAGCAAATTAGAAATGCGCAAATAGAAGCTTGTAAGAAGGAGAATTTTGTTAATGAAGGGTTCCGAGGAGAAGGAGATCCTTTAGAGGTTAGAGCTGATGGAGTGAAATGCTTAAGAGGTCGTATGTGGATACCTAAGTTTGGAGGCTTAAGAGATTTGATTATGTTAGAATCCCATAAATCTAAGTATTCCATTCATCCGGGATCTGATAAGATGTACCATGATTTGAAGAAGTTGTACTGGTTGCCGAATATGAAAGCTAACATAGCTATGTATGTTCTTCAATGCTTGACTTGTGCTAGAGTTAGAGCCGAACATCAAAAGCCATCAGGACTACTTCAACAGCCAAAGATTCCTGAATGGAAGTGGGAGCGAATTACGATGGACTTTATCACCAAGCTTCCTAGAACATCATCTGGAAACAATTCGATTTGGGTTATAGTCGATAGACTGACCAAATCAGCACACTTCATTCCGGTTAAGGAGCAGTTCTCACTAGAGAAGCTGACTCGAATATACCTTGATAATGTTGTATGCAAGCATGGAGTGCCTGTATCGATCATTTCAGATCGAGATCCTAGATTCGCATCGAATTTTTGGAAATCTCTCCAAAGATCTTTGGGAACGAATCTCGATATGAGCACTGCTTATCACCCCCAGACTGATGGGCAGAGTGAAAGGACGATACAAACACTGGAAGATATGTTGAGAGCTTGTGTGTTAGACTTTGGTAAGAATTGGGATAAACATTTGTCATTAGCAGAGTTTTCGTATAACAATAGTTACCATTCTAGTATTAAGGCTGCACCGTTTGAAGCTTTGTATGGTAGGAAGTGTAGATTTCCTATATGTTGGAGTGAAGTTGGGGATACCCAGCTCACGGGACCGGAATTGATCCGGGAGACTACGGAGATGATAGTTCAGATTAAGAAGAGGTTGTTGACTGCCCGTAGTAGACAGAAAAGTTACGCGGATGTGCGGCGGAAGCCAATGGAGTTTGAAGTGGGTGACCGAGTAATGTTGAAAGTATCGCCATGGAAAGGCGTTATAAGATTTGGAAAACGAGGAAAATTGAATCCCCGTTATATTGGACCCTTTAAGATTTTATCTAGAGTAGGTCCGGTGGCTTACAAACTAGAGTTACCCCCAGAACTTCATGGTGTTCACAACACATTCCATGTATCTAATCTGAAGAAATGTCTAGCAGTGAGTGATGAGAAAATTCCGTTAGGTAAGGTTTGAATAGATGGGAAGTTGCATTTTATCGAAGAGCCCGTAGAAGTTATGGACCGTGAGGTAAAGCAACTGAAACAAAGTCGGATACCTATTGTCAAAATCCGATGGAATTCAAAGCATGGACCGGAGTATACTTGGGAACGAGAGGATGAAATGTGGAAGAAATATCCGCACCTCTTCGATTTCAATAAGAAACGGACATCCAAATGAAATGGATCACGAGGACGTTGATCCCTTTTAGGAGGAAAAGCTGTGACAAATCTAACATTTTCAGGTGGTGAAATATTTTCTCGTATAATATTTTGAAACTTATTTTTGTGTTGGTTGACGAACTCACAATTTACGGATTTAAATTTGGGCTTACGTGCATAATTTGGCGTCTTTTACGATTAAACCGGAAACCTTAGGATTACGTATTTACGTTTTTGAACTCCGTTTTTGATGAGACAATTTTTATTGGATTCATTTTGTGACGGTGATTCATAATTTATAAAAACGTTTTTCGTAAAACTACCTGAGGGCACGCAAATCGAGAAAACTAGAATCGAGAAATAGCCGTAAACTAGTGAGATGGGACAAAACACTTTGTCCCACCCCACTAGCTTATATGGGACGGCTAACTTGACACCACAACACATATCTGGCATCAAGTTTAGCTAAC
The DNA here is from genome assembly GCA_025667525.1 of Glebionis coronaria. Classification (NCBI taxonomy): domain Eukaryota; kingdom Viridiplantae; phylum Streptophyta; class Magnoliopsida; order Asterales; family Asteraceae; genus Glebionis; species Glebionis coronaria. The sequence continues at coordinate 384,394,010 of CM046877.1, forward strand.
TTATACAAGTGTAAGCATATGCTTACACATTAAGCTAACCTTTACCACTTTACCACAAAACTAGCAACTTGTTTCATTTACACCATTTCTCACATGCAACTCAACACCAAAACTCTCTCAAAATTCTCCCTTGTGTCGTCCCAAATAAGCCAACAAACACCATCTTTGATCTTTTCTAGCCATAAACCACATGTTTACTAGTCCTATTAAGGTGTTCTCTTGAAGCCTTGATCATTTGGTGGCCATATTAACAACTTTGGAGGTGATTTGCTTGTGTCCTAGGGATGATTTTCCAACCTATTTTCTTGATATTTGATGGTCTTGGAGATACTTGTTGTGTTCATCAAGTTCTTGTCTTCCTAAAACAAGAAATCCACTTGGATTGGTAAAGAAGATCATCCTCTCCATTTTTCTTTTATTATTTTGTAAAGAACAAATGTATTTTCTTTCATTTTGTATATGTATATGATGTATATATGATGATAAAAATGTTGTGTGGGGATCAAGTGTTGATAAATATGCTTAAAAATGATGATAACTATAAGAAATGAAGCTAAAATCTTGACTAATTAGTTGGCTGTATAAAAACAGTAGATAACTAAAAGATGAACTGATAAAATTGCATGGTTTGATCCATTTACAGTAACTAGATGATGTTATACACATGTGAGAGTTGGCCATGCAATGGAATCAAAATAATGAGTGAGATATGATCAAAACAAGTTAGGTGGTATAATCTGAATAAGCAGTTTTGTAGGGACTGTTAAGGCAACTTAAAATCAAAATGGGCAGTAGCTATAACTAAGTTATATGTAGCACATATTATGAAGAACTTGTCATCCAAAAATGAGCTTCTAAGTCATTATAGAACTCTAGATATGGTAAAAATGGTGAACATGAAGTTAAAAATCAGATTTTTGGAAATAACGTTTATTATTATTATATAAGCACTCACATTATAATGTATAAAATGTAAAAATATAAACCCACTAACTTATAAAACTTATTTATATAAATATATAAAAGGTTAATTAAATGGGTAAATTATATAAATGGTGGTAAAAATAATATTTATAAGTAATAAAAACTATAAACTTGATTTTTACGACTTTTTCGGCTATCGCCGTAAAATTAACGTTTTTCGCCAAATAAAACTTAGACGACCAAACCCGTCTAATGTAAAGTTTATAAAATTCATATACTGATGTATAGATAACTAATTCAAGTAAAAACCGATAAAACCCGAACTATAAGAATTACGGACATTTACTAGCTAACTAAACACATTAGACTAATAATTGGACTTAATAAGATAAAAACTTATAAAAAGAGCTTATTGGGCTTAACCCATTTGGGCCCAACATGAAAAGTATATATACTGATCATATAGGTATAAAATGGATAAAAACAAGTTAAAGAACTTATACAAGGCTTAATGGACTTAAAATAGGTAAAATCGGTAAAACTAGTGAACTAGTAAGACGTTACCAAAACGTAAACACTAAAATGAGTAAACAAGGATGTATAAACCCACTTGATCATCATCATATGTACAAAATCATCATATGTATATAGTTATTTTGATAAAAGTCATTGGACCGAGTCTAAGACCGATTATTATTTATATAGGTTTCCGTGACCGAAGCACGCCCGTAGCCGATAATCCGCCTTTCATTAACAACGTGAGTTCATAGCCTCGCACTCTTTTAAATGTTTTATAAAATGATTTGTAAACCCGCGAGGGAGATAACATGCTAGATTTTTATAAAAATAGAACACAAGTAGTCCCGATTGTATGCTAAATGATATGGACCTGAATGATGCTATGACCCTATATTCGAGACTAAAAGGATTATTAATAGTTAGGTTATGTCACTTAAAGTCCCATTAGCATGAATTGTGAACTACCGGGATTTGGTAGACGCTTATGCATTTTATAGTACTATTTGGGGACGATCACCCCAGTTCGCGCCTTGACGGTTGATCCCCGTCGTACCACATTGATTGGTAAGCGAATTTATGTATGAGAAGATTCCATAGCGTGATTTTTGTGACGACACGCTAACTTAGATGGGCAAATTGTTTGTCGGGTTCGCCGCCCGCTGTTTTCACAGTAAGGTAACAATGTCATGCGGCTAATAATAATCCTAATTCAGATACCATGTATCCTAATCAAAATAAAAATGTATCCTATACATAATAACGACGCTATTAACGATGAATATATTACTTATCATGGTAATATAGAGACTACGGTCTCATGGACGGTTTCAGATGTACGCTTGATATATATTGCCTGACTAGCAATATAAGGACTTACTTCCGATATTATACTTGTGTTCTGATTTTAAATGATTGTAAATGATTATTTTTATATAACGGTTTTCATTAAACTCTATGAATTCACTCGGCATTCGCTGATATGATTTTTGCATGTTTTTATCTCAAGTGCTTGAAGTTAATCCGGATGGAGATCGACTCTGATGGCCCACACTTAATATTAAAAATGTTCATTCGATCTATGTTTTGTAAACTAAATGACCTGTATAATTTGGGACCTGTTGTACGCTTTTAAACTTTTTATCGAATGAATGTTTGTTAAACCTTGCACAACCATTTTTATGTGTTGTCTATGATTTGAGTTATTGTGCTATCCCGTAACACTCTGAAAGACCCTTCCGCTATACCGATACGAAAAATGAGAGTGTTACACATACTGCCGTCTTTCTTTTTAAGGAATAAGACCGGTGCGCCCCATGGGGATGCGCTAGGTCGAATGAAGCCTCGTTCTAGAAGTTCTTGCAATTGATCCTTCAGCTCCTTTAGCTCAATGAGAGCCATGTGATATGGAGCCTTGGAAATCGGCTCAGCTCCTGGGATGAGCTCGATATTAAACTCTACTTCGCGTACAGGTGGAATGCCCAGAAGTTCTTCTGGAAAGACGTCTGAGAATTCTGACACTATTGGCTGATTCTGGATCGATGTAGATTCAGCATCCATGTCATGAACAGTAGCTAGATAGCCCTCGCAACCATGTGAAAGTAATGCACGTGCTTGCAAAGTCGAGATGATTTGTACAGACCTTCCGGGTATGAACCCGTTGTGAATGTACTCTGGTGCATTAACATCACCAAAGATGACCCGATATGAGTGACAGTCGATGGTGGCGTGATGTTGGATAGCCAATCCATGCCTAATATCATGTCAAAATCGCACATATCTAAAGGAAGTGCGTCTACTGGACGAATCTTGTCGTCAAACTCGAGGGGAAGACTCTTGTACCCATGTGTAATGCGTACAGAGTCTCGTAAGGGCGTGGAAATTTTTAAGACATTTCCTAATGGCATCGGGGATATCCTAACATTTTTGGCAAAACTAGTAGAAATGACCGAATGAGTAGCACCCGTGTCAAATAGTACACATGCAGCTCGACCATACATATATAAGATCCAGTAATGGCGCCGCTGCCGCTTCGCTCGTACGATTGACGATTTTTCGTGAAGACGTATGGATTTTGGGATCCGTTCATTTTGAACGTTAATTTTCTTGCAACAAAATCAAAAATACAAAAAAAATCAAAAACTTAAAAATACAAAAAAATTAAAAAATAACAAAAGCAAATTCATTCCTAAGATTTGCACCAAAAAAATTAAAAAATCCAAAAGTAATACTTTTTCCTAAAAGTATTACACAAAAAAAAAATATTACGTATTAGTGTTATTTTTCTTATTTCGATTTCTTTCGTTTTTATTGTGAATATATATTTTTCTTAAAAAAATACAAAAAGATTTTTCTTTTACTATAGTATATTACGTAGCACAATAATTTACCTATTTTTCAAATAAGCCTTAGTTGGGATTTCATCACCTAACTATTGTATTCGCATCCTAAACAAATAAAAAGGGAAAATAGATAAATACTAGTAAGACGTTTGAACTCGATATATACAAACTATAAGGTAGGTATAAGGCGACGCGCTATAAAAGGCCGTCTAAGGAAAAAGGTTTTTAAGTGCTTTGTGCCACCTCGTTTCCCCGCTTGCTTGTGCGTATATTGAGAGGGACGACCGATTATTGGTTTGCCAACTCAAGTAGTACTTAAGTATTTATTTTTGTAGCTTTTTCATATTGCTCCTCGAGAGGGAAAATCCTTTTCCTCTCAAAGTCGACCGAGGTCACCTACCTCATTCCAAAGTTTTAATTGTATGCGCACTCGCGCGCATACATACATACCGATTAGTGTACCAAACACTTCTAATTCTTCCAAAAAGAAGAAGAAGAAGAAAAACAAAAAGAACATCATTCAAGCCGATCCCGAGAATCGTTCTTTTGACAATACAATGGAAACGGATAACCGACCTATGCTCGAGATTTTGCAATCACACGTTGAGGGAAACGATGACGCTATCGTTGTCCCCGCAATTGGAGCAAATAATTTTGAACTCAAATCGGACTTAATTAAAATGGTTTCCGCTACACCATTTTTGGGCCGTTCCCAAGATGATCCCCATGATCATATCAAGAGATTTATCCATTTAACTAATACGGTGAAATACAATGGGGTGCCACAAGAGGCCGTTCGCCTTCAACTCTTTCGTTTTTCCCTCGAGGGACAAGCCCGGATTTGGCTTGATAAGGAACCACCCCAAAGTATCACGACATGGATCGACTTAGAGACCAAGTTCATTAACTACTTTTTTCCACCATCACGGACCACGGCTTTAAGGAATGAAATCATCACCTTTGAACAAAAATATGGGGAAACGTTTAGTGAGTCTTGGGATCGATTTAAAGAGCTTTTGAGAAAATGTCCACAACACGGTTTCACTAAAGTGCATCAAATTAATACGTTTTACAATGGTTTAACTCTTAATGACCAAGACTCACTTAATAGTGCCGCGGGGGACAATATTCTTGTGAAAACCATGAACGAGGCTTGGGCCATTATTGAGAACAAGGCAAAAGTGCAAACTAAGAGTTTTCGGACTACAATAGCTAGTGCTAGTGATAATGAGGTGACTAATCAAATTAAGGAACTTACTTCGATTGTGAAACACCTTGTTTTAAGAGATAACCCTCCCACTACACATGTGAATGCCGTGAAAGAAACTTATGAAAAGTGTGAGACTTGTGGTGGACCACATTCATACTATAATTGTGACAAGGTTTACAATAATCAACAAGAAGTTTATGCTTATAACAAGAATGCTAATGAAAGGGTTCCATTTAAACCTAATGTTGATGTTAACCATGTGTCTTACAAAAGTACTAATTATTTGGCTCCCCGGGATTTGTAGCACCGTAAAAACCACCCCCACCCGCCCAAAATACCTAATACCAAAATAGGAACCAAGGTCCTCAAATGGGTAATTTTCAAGGGAATCCTAATCAAGGGAATTTTAATGGTCAAAATCAAGGTTTTCAAAATAATAACCAAGGTTTTTATAATAACAACGGTTTTCAATCTCAATATCAAAACCAAGGTTTTCCTAATCAAGGGTTTAATCAAATGAACATGCAAAATCCTCAAATGGACTTGGTTCTACAAAAATTAACCGAACATGAGAAAATCATGAAAGCAATGCAAGAATCTTCTAGACAAATACAATAGTCCAACGGTAAGAGATTTTTGACAATGATTCAAGCCCTTAGACCCCAAGGAGCCTTACCATCCAATACCGAGATTAACCCTCGTGCTAATGTGAGTGCTATCAATACTCGAAGTGGAGCCACTTTAGTGGGACCTTCCATATCTTCTCCCATAAAGGAGAGATAAGGCCCGGAGGTCATAATGAGTAATCCTACTCCCCCTTCGGTGATTCCTCCCACTACCACTCCTAGTACTAGTGCTCTATTGCCGAAAGAGCCTATCCCTACGGTTGTTTAAGAAGCGAGTCCTCCTCCTTCTCAACCTTCAAAGTCTAAGCCTAATATCCCTTATCCATCTAGGTTAGACAAGGCTAAAGTGCTCACCAAAGATGACGTTCATGTCTCCAATTTTTTGAAAATGATTTCCAACGTCAATGTTAACATAAGCCTTATTGAAGCACTTGCTCAAATGCCAAAATTTGTGAAAATGTTTAAAGATTTGCTTAATAAGAAAGAAAAAATGGTTGAGCTCGTGAACACCCGTTTAAATGAGAATTGTTCCGTGATTCTCCTCAAAGAGCTTCCCGAAAAGCTAGGAGATCCCAGACGATTCGTGTTACCTTGCTCGTTTCCTCAAATCGATGATTGTATGGCTTTAGCGGATATCGGTACTAGCATCAATCTTATGCCACTTTCGATTTGGAAACGATTATCATTACCCGACCTTGTACCGACTCGTATGACTTTAGAGTTAGCTAATCGAACTCTCGCATACCCCGTTGGTATTTCTGAAGACGTTTTTGTTCGAGTTGGTACCTTCACTTTTCTCGTGGACTTTGTTGTAGTCGACTATGAGATGGATCCTCGTATTCCGTTAATACTTGGTAGACCGTTCTTAAGAACTGGAAAAGCTTTAGTTGATGCAGCCGAAGGGGAATTAATTCTTAGGGTCGGGAATGATCAATAAGTGTTTAAAATGGGGAAAATGGTGAATAAATCAAATGAAAAATAATCGGTCAATATGATTGATGTGCTTAATTTTGATAGTGAAGAAAGTTTTATCAATCCTTTTGAAACTAAAAAGTTTAACATTAATGATTTTGTGGTACATTCAAATCCACTTTTTGACACTTCAAATGATAATCCACTTTTTGAAGAAAAAGAGGATTTTAGTGATGTCTCGTCCTTAAGTGATCATTCCACTTCGGATTTTAAGGATACTCCACTCTATGATACCGATAGTGAGGACACTTCTTCAAGTGCTCACTTTCCTTTCGATCTTAGGGAAACACCTTTAGAGCCTCCAGTCTTTGATACCCCAATCTATGATGACTATGATGACGACACTTCTTTAAGTGATCTCATTTCTTTGGGTTTTGACGAGACACCTAATGAGCCTAATGATCCTATAATCTCTATGAGTGATTATCCCATTCTTGAGTCTCCATTTGACTCTTATATTCCTAAATTGGGGGTTACAACTTTTGAAGAGGATCCTCCACCTTTAGAGGTTGCCCCTAATTTAGAGGTTATTCCATTTGAGGAGGATTTAGATAACTTTCTAAACTCCTATTTTCCTCACGAGGAAGAGTTTTCCTATGACTCCGACGATACTTATGTTTTCACATCAAGTTTGGAAGAGGATGACTTTCCTACTTTGGATTTTGATGATATTTTGAGCTTAAATGTCAACACCTCTTGCTATTTTCCCATTAAGGAACTGGTGTTTGATCCTGGAATAGAGACTTTTATGCTTTCATTGCCATATTACCATAGCACCCTTCCTTCTAAGAGACTTTTGACCAAGGATACCCCACTTTTCTTTGACTTGCGTACCACCTCGGGGTTTATTTCCTTTTGTGATGGAAATTATGTGTTTGACCTGGGTGGATTTTCATGGGGTATGCCTTATATGACTTTGTTTCACCTTTTTATCATGGAGAGATTTTCCTCCCTTGGAAATCTCGGCTTTTCCATGATTTTCCCATTTGAATGATGACATTCGAGAAATCGAGTCGAGCTAGAGACTCGTGTTAAAAATCAAGCATCGTATAACTAGGTTATATTTTTATCCTTTCCTCCCTCTTTACCTTCACCCATTTTCACCAATAAGTGTAGGGGGAGCCAATAGGTTTTGTGTGTTGTGATGTTGTGCAGGGACATGTGCTTAATGACCAACTTTTGGTGCTTTTGACACGACCCGTGTTCCCGTGTTTCCCGTGTACCCGGTTCCTTCGATAAGTTTTTGCTATTGTGATTTAATCTTGTATATAAATAAAACGTTAATAAATGTAATCACTTTAGTTGTCCCTTCCTTGGCTCGATTTTAAACAACGTACTCAATGTCCTAAGTGTAGGGGAGTTTATTCTCCCACATGCTTAAACAATGAGGACAATGTTTATATTAAGTGTAGGGGAGACTTCTATCGAATTTTAGTGGGCTTTTCCATGAATTTGACCCCATTTTAACCGGAAAATTTAAAAAAAATTCAACGTTTTTCAAAATTTTGATCTATTTTGGCCTTGTAGTATTTTTCATTTATTTTCTTTCCTTTTTGCATCGTATTTATATTCTCTATTTTAAGAATAAAGTAAAAAATAAATAAATAAATAAAATGGTTTTAACAAGTTTAGATATCTTCGATATATTAGGCCCGTCATGAATATTTTGACGCAACCCCAGTTTACTTATCCAAGTTTACTCTAGCTAGTATCCTTAACCATATGGACCTTAATTGGTTTATTAGGCTAAGCATCCACGAGTCTCATTCCTTGAGATTTTAAATTGTGGAGAACGAGAGATGATAGAGTTCATAATAAGTTTAAGGGTTAATTTTTGCTTATATGGTTTTTGTGGCTCTTTCTGCCCGCTTGTATATTTAATTGCTTAATAAATGAGGATTTTTGCGGTGTCGATTCGATATCTTAACTCTTAGCCAAATCTTTATTCTCCTTGTAATTAAAGCATGAACACATTGAGGGTGCCAACGTTGTGGACTTCCGACTAAGGTGGCTCATAACCACTAAGTAGGAGGTATTCAGACCATGGGACCTCGGAATTTGGCCTACTATATTATATCATAAATAAAAAAGAATAAGATTAAAACATGACCTCAAGGAGCCTTAGGGTGTGGGGCATGTAGCACGAACCTTGTCATTTGAGCCTTAGGGTGTATGGCATGGTAAGTGTTGAATAAAAATTGATCAATAAAATCAATTCCCTCGTTTATCGTTCAAGGAACCTTAGGGTGTGGACAATAAACGGGGAGCATTTTTACATCTTAAAGAGCCTAAGGGTATATGATGTGAACTTGCTAAACTCCACATAAAGTCAACAAGACTTTGGAGGAAATAATTAACAAGTAGTACTATTTGGCCAAATTTTGGGTTCGGGAATTTATTCCCCAAATCGTGTTAAATCATCCTTGATGTGGGCTTACTTTAGTGACAACGTTTTTGAGGACGAGGTTAGGTTTTGAGTATCGGATTTGCACCGTTTGGCCTTCATTTTTGGATTAATAATTATCAAATAAGTCAAATGAGCCCACGGGTGAATGACAATCAATAAAATCTAGAGATACAACGTAGGAATTGGAGAAAGTGTATTACACAATTATCTTATATGAGTGGGATTTAACTTAAGGACTTATGGTAAACAATGATCTCGTTTTTAAGCTTGGTGTGGGGAACGTGAAACTTGAGGGTGATTTATATTCATGACACCAAAGCCCTAATTCAAGTCTTAGATTTCTTTACGAGTTTCTTCCATCTAATAATTTCCAAGTTAATAAATTGTTATAACTTTTGTCTCCTTTTTAAGTTTTTATCTTTTCGTCGTAGTAGTAGTAGTAATAGTAATAAAGGCCGAGATGGATTAATTATGAGAAAAATGTAACTTAATGCTTTAAAACTATGCATTGCATGGGGTCGTTGCAATGGTCAAGTGTAGGGGATTTAATAAGTGTGTAAACACTTATCCTTTTGCCACTAAAATCAAGGAAAAACAAGACCTAATCATGTGTTTAACATCATAAAAGTCGGAATTACGCGTGATTTTGTGTTTTTGTGTTAAAATAGGTACAAATGATCATAAGAAGAGAAAACACGGGATTTCACGGTCAAATGTTGAAGAAAAATCCAAAAAGAGACGAAGACAAAGTCAAAAGACCAAAAGTGTGCCGAAGATCACGAAACCCGGCTAAACCAACACGAGTTTGAAGAAAATGTACAAGAAAACCAAAATCGAGCTCGTCTTTAGCGGAATTAATCTTTTTGAAGTTATTCGAGCATTATGGGTCCCACATTTGGGTTAATGGGCTCAAAAGCCCATTAATGAATTTCAAGTATCCACTTTTGGGCACAAGAGCCCAAAACTTGGAGTAGATTAAATGTAAAGGGGCGGACATAAAGAAATTGGGCCCAAAGCCCATGTTGATTTAAAATGATTGATAAAAAAACGGATGAATGAAAACAGGTTTTTATTTGGTCAAAGAGACCAGTCAACCCTACCCAACTTTTCACCTCACAAACATACGTGTATCCCACTCACACATTTTTTTATCTTTAATAAACTATTTATCTCACCCCACATCCTAAATAAATAAAACGTTTTTTACCACCTCCCCACATCATTCGATATTTACAAGAACAATGAAACCCTTTCACTGCTCATCTTCCATCTCTCCCATTTATTTTTACAGCCACCACCATTATCCCACAAACCCTAAATTCACCCACATAAAAATTACCAATGAAATTTAGGGGTTTTACCCTTATTGGGTAATTCACACAAAGGAGATTAAATCCCCATCTTTTTCGGATCAATCACTAACCTGTGGTCCTCTACTCCAATCCGACGTAGCCTATTACTATGATGTGATTGGATGGAAAACATATCCATCCCAATCCCTCCAATTAAATTGCTCCACCTCAGCCACCAAGAAACACAAGTAGCACAAATCACGCCACGAGGGCAATCCGTGTGCTCAAGATTTGATTCTCAGCCGATGATTAAGAGAGAGAAAGAAGAATGAAGGATTTAATGGCCTGGATTTAATCTCTTTCTCAAGAAGATTCAAGAAGGTTTTTGAGGATTTTGCCTATAAAAACCCCCATCAAAAATGTAATGGGAACACTTTTATTTATTTAATTTTTCTGCAATTAGATTTAGGTTAATGTAATTTTTAAATTTCAGTTTATGTAATCTTTCTTTATGATTAATGAAAAGTAGTTTTTTTTACTTAATTAATTTTCGTGTCATTATTTTAATTTTCCGTCGAGTTTTTATTTAATCTTGAATCTGCCTTAAAATTTTTATGTTACTGTTCGTATGATATAATTAAAAAAGAAAGATAAAGATAGTGGAAAAATCTTTCCCCACTGGGAAGATTAAAGAGGTTACTGTTCTTGCTGTTCCTTTCGAAGATTTGTCTTGTTCGTGTGGAATTATTTGTTCCGAGAGTAACTATTTGGTTGGGAATCGAGATGATGGTGACGATAAAACGGTGGTGTTGATTCGGTTTGTCGTTAAGACGGCTCAGCGCCGCGTCTTCGTCACAACGGTTCCTACAATAGGTTCTCTTCTCTATTCTCTTTTAAGTTTTATATTAAAGTTTTAGATTAATTTATGTTTGTATTTGATTATTAAGTTCGATATCTGCTTATGTGTTTGTTAAGTTTATGCTTATTTTCAAGTCTATATAATTTGCTTTTGGTTAATTTTGCTTAAGTTGTTACTGCTTAAAGTTTCAGTTTATTATTGTCTGTTAGTTTTGTAGATTTGCTTATGTAGTGGTTTTGCTTATTTGTTATAATTTGATAATTTGCTTATTGGTTTCGTTTGTTTTCTTGCTTTTTAGTTTTCAGCTTTCTCATCTGCTTATTTTATATTGCCCTTTTAGCTTATAGGATTATTTGGTTTGCTTATTGTTTTATTGTTTAGCTTATTTAGTCTATTTTTGCTTATATTGCTTATTTAGGATATTTAGTTTTTTTTTATTCAACCTTTTTGCTTATTTGATATTTCAGCTTATTTGTTTATAGCTTATTGTTCGTTTTAGCTTATTTGGTTTATACTTCTGCTTTTATATGCTCTTTGCTTTTGTTTAAGCTTATTTTCAGCCCTGTGCTTTATTGGTTTGGTGACTTTTTGTTTTGCTGTGATAAATTACAGATACATTTGATCTGTGAGATTGATTGTCCAAAATAATTATTAGCAAAAATAAATAGCATATATTTCGTCTAGGGTGGGATTCGATCCCCAGACCTCTCGTACACCAGCCAACGAACACAACCAACTAAGCTAGCTTTCCATTTGTGTTTACTATTGCAACGATTATTTAATATAGGTTTTAACTAGTGGCAGTTTACTTTAATTAGTTTGATGCAACTTTTAGTTTAATTAACTTTTAATATAAAAGTTTTATTTTTCTTCAATTCAGTTTTTAATAAAAAATAAAAAGATAAAAAATACTTTATTTTTCATTACTTTTATAATGTCAACTTAGTTTTCATTTTATTTTTATAATTTTGTTTTGTTTAAAAAAAATAGATTTCAATATTTTATTTAAATTTCTTTTTTTAAATTAGTTTAAATTTTAGTTTTGTTTAAAAATAGATTTTAATTAAAAGTTTTATTTAAATTAGTTTAATTTTTAAAATTAGATTAAATAGTTTTTATTATTATTAAATAGTTTTAGTTTAAAATATAAAAAAATTATTTACCAAAAACAAATATAGTCTTAAGGATAAAATTAGAAATCAATTTCGATTCGATTCGAGGAACGAAATTAGACATAAAAAGGATTTGAAAAATTCAAGTATTAAAATTGCGCCATTTTAATACTGAGATTTTGTATGTGTTGCAATTATGTTCGTTTTCCTCGACTCACTCGAATTGATTTCCGGATTAGACGAAAGACTTACTTTGTTTTTGGTGAAAGGTATTTTTGGTATTTTTAAACTAATTTAAAACTATTTAAAATAAAAGCTGTTTAAAATTTAAATCTAATTAAACTAAAAACTTTAATTGAAATCCATTTATAAATAAAACTTAAACTAATGTAAAAAGACTATTTAAAAATAAAACTTTAAATCTAAATTGAAAACTAATTAATTTTAAACTAAAGAATTTTAAAAAAAAACAATTTTTAAATAAACAAAATAAAATGAAAACAAATTTAAAATTATAAAAGTAAATAAAATATTTTTTATCTTTTTATTTTTATAAAAACTGAATTAAAAGAAAATAAAACTTTTTAATTAAAACTTAATAAAACTAAAAACATTTAATTAAACCAAATTAAATAAAACTGCCAATTAAAGAGTAACTATATTAATTAATGGATGCAAATAGAAACACAAATAAAGCAATAGATGAGATGGTAAGGGCTTATGGCAGCTATGCGAAGGGTCCTGGGTTCGAACCCCAGGACAGACAATTCTTTTTGCTTTTTAATATATTTTTGGAATTTATAAACTCATACCAAATGGGTCTGAGTGTGAACCAGTATATAACAGCAAAGCAACAAATAAGCATAAAACTATAACAGATTAATAACCAATAAGCTATAACAGATAAACTACCAAAAAGCTAAATCTAATAAGCAGAAAAATCAAATACCAAACAGTAACTAGCAAACCTTAACCGAATATAAGCAAAAACACTAAATAAGCAATAACAATAATAAACGAAAACCAAATAAGCAGATTCAAATATGATTATAATCCAAATGAACATTAAACCAAAAACAGATCCATCATAAACTAATTAAACACAGGCAGATATAAACCATCCGAAATTCCAAACCTAAGCAGATTAACAATATTAAACTTAAACAAATCTAATGTAACTAAGCAGATATAATAATCTAGCTAAACACAAGCAGAAAATAAACTACTAGCTAATTAAACAAAAACAAGCATAAGCAGATTAATAGACTAAAAAAAATTAATAAACTAAACAAAATAATTAAAAGAGAAAATTAAAACCCGGTGTCGATTTCCGTTGTGATGAAGGTAGGCGATGTACCTCCTTATGACCCGAAGAAAAAACCTCCATTAATCATCTCGAATATCATCACCATTATCTCGAACCGAACCATAACAATGAACATCACTCGAACTCGAACAGGAACAGCAAACGAACCATATTTTTATTTTTATTTTTTTATTTGTTTATTTTTTAATAATAATAATGATAAACAAAAACAGTGATTATAAATTTTTTAAGGCAGATTCAAGATTAAATAAAAACTCGACGGAAAATTAAAATGATGACACGAAAATTAATTAAGTAAAAAAAACTACTTTTCATTAATCATAAAGAAAGATTACATAAACTGAAATTTAAAAATTACATTAACCTAAATCTAATTGCATAAAAATTAAATAAATAAAAGTGTTCCCATTACATTTTTGATGGGGGTTTTTATAGGCAAAATCCCCAAAAACCTTCTTGAATCTTCTTGAGGAAGAGATTAAATCCAGGCCATTAAATCCTTCATTCTTCTTTCTCTATCTTGATCATCGACTGAGAATAAAATCTTGAGCACACGGATTGCCCTCGTGGCGTGATTTGTGCTACTTGTGTTTCTTGGTGGCTGAGGTGGAGCAATTTAATTGGAGGGATTGGGATGGATATGTGTTCCATCCAATCACATCATAGTAATAGGCCACGTCGGATTGGAGTAGAGGACCACAGGTTAGTGATTGATCCGAAAAAGATGGGGATTTAATCTCCTTTGTGTGAATTACCCAATAAGGGTAAAACCCCTAAATTTCATAGGTAATTTTTATGTGGGTGAATTTAGGGTTTGTGGGATAATGGTGGTGGCTGTAAAAATAAATGGGAGAGATGGAAGATGAGCAGTGAAAGGGTTTCATTGTTCTTGTAAATATCGAATGATGTGGGGAGGTGGTAAAAAAATGTTTTATTTATTTAGGATGTGGGGTGAGATAAATAGTTTATTAAAGATAAAAAAATGTGTGAGTGGGATACACGTAAGTTTGTGAGGTGAAAAGTTGGGTAGGGTTGACTGGTCTCTTTGACCAAATAAAAACTTGTTTTCATTCATCCGTTTTTTTATCAATCATTTTAAATCAACATGGGCTTTGGGCCCAATTTCTTTATGTTCGCCCCTTTACATTTAATTTAGGCCAAGTTTTGGGCTCTTGTGCCCAAAAGTGGATACTTGAAATTCATTAATGGGCTTTTGAGCCCATTAACCCAAATGTGGGACCCACAATGCTCGAATAACTTCAAAAAGATTAATTCCGCTAAAGACGAGCTCGATTTTGGTTTTCTTGTACATTTTCTTCAAAATCGTGTTGGTTTAGCCAGGTTTCGTGATCTTCGGCACACTTTTGGTCTTTTGACTTTGTCTTCGTCTCTTTTTGGATTTTTCTTCAACATTTGACCGTGAAATCCCGTGTTTTCTCTTCTTATGATCATTTGTACCTATTTTAACACAAAAACACAAAACCACGCGTAATTCCGACTTTTATGATGTTAAACACATGATTAGGTCTTGTTTTTCCTTGATTTTAGTGGCAAAAGGATAAGTGTTTACATACATATTAGTACCCGTGGACTTAGCAGCCTGATCACGAGAGGTCGTGTACACCCGCCCAGAAGTAGGAGGTGGCTTGCTGTCGGCATGTCCAGATGTGCCCTCTATCTCGCCTTTACAGAAGTCCTTTATGCGATGGCCTGACTGACCACACTTGAAGCAAGCGTCGCTGTCACGGCGACATGTCCCTGGGTGCCTATGGTTGCACATGGTGCAGAGAGGATGAGTATATCCCCCAACAGGAGCTTTTGCTGGCTGGGAGCCTGTTTAACAAGAGTATACATAAGACATGGTTTATGGATATAGTTTGGACAATGTGGAAAATTTATAGACATAATACCAGCGATAGCTAGACGGTTAGGCTGTGAACCTCTGCGGTCCAGATCCCTTCCGTTTCCATGGTTCCTGGCAAGAGATGCTAAAGTATCATAATCGAGTTCATGAAACATATGCATAATAATTGAGTAAGTTTAGGGACCTGCTGCTGTTGGAGTGGCTGACATTGCCACGGTAATGGTCATTACCGTTGCGCCGGTCCGAAGCAGAACGGTCATGAGTCTAACCGTTACCCTTGTGTTGACTCTGCTGAGGTTGAGTGGCCGGTTGGGACCGGTCCCTAGTCTTCTGCCTATAAGATGCAATTGTTTATAGAGAGATAAATATTTGGAATAATATGAAATGAATTGAATGATCACGGCTGAATGATAATATATACCTTTTTTCGGGTCTCTCTGCTTCACCGAACTCGTCTCTCTCATGCAGCATCTCAACTTACGTGTTGCGTCAGCTACTTGTGCTACCGTGTTGAATGTAGCACACACCAAGTTGTTGGCAACCGAGGTAAGAAGAGCCCAGCGAAAGTGGTAAGCTTTCTCTTCGGCCATACCTACTGCAGTGCCAAGAAAACCAGCCAGACGGAGAAAACGCTGCATAAACTCGTTGCTGTTCTCCCCAGCTCTCTGTCCGATTCCATGGTAGTCCCTATTCAGCTTGTCCTGCTCAGCCTTAGGGATGAACTGTCCCATCACCAACTCCCTGCACTGAGCCCAAGTCAAACCAGTCACCCAAGCATCACCTCCCTCTGACTGCTTCACTGACTTCCACCAATCCAACACGTCGCCTTCGAACTTGTAACAGGCCAACCTCGCCTTGAAAACGGGGTCACAGCCCATTGCATCAAAGATCTTCTCGGTATGAGCCAATCAGCTTTCAGCTTCGCTGGAGTTGTCAGTCTTCTCGAAAGAACGCGGGCGCTGCTTATTGAAATGCTCCAACCATATGATCAATGTGGCCGGAGGAGGAGGAGGAGGAGGAACTGGGTGTTGTTGCTGATTGTTGGCAGCTTGCACCTCTGCTCGGATCTCATTCCTCAGTTGAGGAAGCATGGCTTGTAATGCAGCTTGGACTGCTGCATTGAGTTGTTCTTGCTCACGTGTGAGAACCATCTTACAGTATAAAACAAATGCAATATAAAACCTTGTTAGAACATAATATACATGATCATGAAAAAAAATTATGCAATAATCATGAAAAAAATTTATGCGTGTAAACAGTGCATGAATGCATGATGCAGTTTGTAAAACTTTTATGTGCGAAGGTAAACGCCTATAGTCAGTTTACCAAAACAAAATGACAGGGCGCGGGGACGCTAATGGGTCGGTCCTAAAGTTAAAAGTTTCGATAAAATCACATGCGACTAATATGGTCAGTCCTGTACCAACCATTACTAGTCAAAACTCCTGTAACAAATGACATATATATATATATATATATACATATATATATATATATATATATATATATATATATGAAAATATGCATGCATGAAACAAACTGTCAGTTCTAGGAAGACCATGATGATTACCCACTAATCACAGGTCATGTTTTTAGAGCCTACAGGTCGAAACCTTGGGCTCTGATACCATAATTGTAACACCCCATTTTGATAAATGGCGGGTCAGGCGTAATTATGGCGTGTCATCAAAGCATACAAGGTAAATGTCTTAAAAACATTTATTGACCATAAAGACATAAGCCGGAATCAAACATCGGCAGTCTAAGTAGAACTCATCACACATGAATAATAATAGTACTGGAATGGAAAAGGACTAAACAATGTCCATAAAATGAAATAAAGTACTGAATGTAAAGTAAAGGAATGCATAAAGAAATAGAAGTCGGATAGCGTCCATCCGTATGCACGTACGGTGATAAGCCTATGAACGTCCTTGAGTACCTGCCGTTTTGAGAACATGAAAGGAAAACGACTGAGCATAACGCTCAGTGCGCGGATATACAAGCATAGCATGAATAATATACACATATAAGACATATAGCAGCGGAAATGAATAGGTCTAGTAAAACATGATCATAACTTAGTAAAACTGGTTTTATAGTGTGAAAAGCCTTATGTTTATCTTGTAAAACCGGTTTAACTGGTTAACCATTAAGCCAATATAGGTCATGAAATATCAACGTGCATGAATACTTAGAGGGGTGACCTCATCATGCAATTAGAGGGGCTGCCTCTAATTAATATAAGTCTGGGTAGGAGGGATCAACTCCTTGTGAAGGATGCAAGGCACACACCTCATTCACCTGATAATACTGCTAAACATGTAAACTAGGATGCACCCATACGCCCCACATGATAATATAATAATATGGCCAAAAGCTGAAAGGGACGCCACGAGCAATCACTCCACCGTGGGGAAGTCAAAGCATTGGTGCCTCTAATGTTATGGTCATGGTACCTCCATAACTAGGTGAAACTGGTCATGCATCTATATGACTTAGGCATTCAAAACTAAACATAAGCAATTCAAAAACATATAAACCATATACTGGGAAAACAGTTGGCTGCATACAGGGAATCCTAATAATGAAAGAATGTCCATACTGAAGGACGAAATATCCGTACCTTGTGTCCAGTGAACGGAAAAGACGCACGAAGGAAATCCTACTTCGTTCTCACTAATGCTACATAGAAGGGTACGTGGATAAGTATACTGTTTACTGTGTACGTAATCTGATTATAATATGTCTTGACTTGTTTTATATGTTTTAGTCTTGTTTTACTGATTTTAATATTATACTGCGTATATCATGTGTTTTAAGTCTTCTGATTACGTATTAACTGATGTTCTTGTTTTAATATACATGTAGTGTAATAATAAGTATCTTTCTAAAAAAGCAGGTTTCCTAAATTAAAAAGTTTCCAAAAATAGAAAGTTTTCAAAAATAGAAAGTTTCCAAAATAGATTAGCTGCTTAAAATAAATAAGTTTCTAAAAATAGAAAGTGTCCATAAGTAGATTAGCTACTTAAAATAAATAAGTTTCTAAAAATAGAAAGTTTCCATAAATAGAAATAAGCTGGATTATTAAGCTAATATGATAAGCTTAAGTTTTATTGATAAATATTCTAAGTCATGTGATTAAATATTATACTTTATTAATTATTACATGTAGATTAAAAAAACTATATGTTATAGGATTTAATTAAATATAAACATGACTTAATTAAATTTAAGTGGTTAAAAATACTTAGGTTAAAACATGTATTAATATATAAATTAATATAACCTAAGTCATGGAAATTAATTAATTATAAGTCATGATTTTAATAATTAATTAATTATATAGTCTAAATAAAATGATAAATACTTAGGTTAAAATCTATGTATTATTATTAATAATAATAACCTAAGTCATGTCTAAATTAAATTAATTATGTACATGCTAAATTAATTTAATTAATCTTGTAAATAATAAACTTGTAAAATTAATTAACCTTGTAAAATCTAGTCATAAACCGAACCCGTGTTTTATATATTATACGTGTCGTGAACCGTGTTCGTGAACCCGTGAATCGGTCAACAAACGCACCCTTAACAGTGGCTAACCGGCTTGACCGGTTGCCACTGTTTTGCTAAAACAGCCACCGGCCCACGCCGGTGGTTCCCTTGGTCTTGGCTAGCCGCCGGCTAGCAAAAGTTCCCACCGGCTACCCGGTGTTCCCGCTGCTGCCGCGGCTGTGGTTCCCCCTGCTTTCTATAAATAGCCACCGGCTTAAGCCGGTGGTGTTTGTTTTGTTTTTCAGCCGAGACCCCCAAACCATAAGGCTAACCCCGACATGCGTCAGGGTCCCTTGATTTAACTACTGCCGAACCATAAAGCCAACACCGAGACCCGTAGGTCTCGGTTGTGGTCACACGAGCCACACCGAGAGCTTTGGCTCTCGGTTTGTGTGCGCTGGCCGAACCAAACACCCCTTAAAACATATATGTTTAATACCCCATGATTAAGTCTACATGTTTATTAATTAGTTTTTAATAACCTCATGATTTCATGTGTTTAATTAAATAGAAACATAAAAAGAAAAAGGGTTTAATGATTTACCAAATACGTGGAACAAAAGGGATGATAACACAAACGATCTTGCAAGAATTGGATCAACCAAAATCAACAAACACACCCTTTTGGTGATGTTTTACCCGGCGGCCAAAGGGAGCACAAGAGGAGCTAGGGTTTTGATCTTTTTCTAATATTTTGTTATTATGAAAAATATCTTTCCCTTAATTCTTGTTTTGGTAAAAAGTTAAATGGGCTAGGCCCTTGTCTTGTGTTCATGCCGTGGGTATATGGGGCCCACAAGGGAAACCCATTGTTTTTCCCGTGTCTAAAATTATACATGTTCTCGTGTTTGTGTTTACGTGATTTAAATAGTTATCGTTCGTGTCTTATTATATTCTTATACATAATCGTAATAATTACTACGTAAATACTTATAATGTGTTCGTGATTATTTACGTTCATGATTTCATGTTCGTATGTTCGTGATTATAATTATAGTTGAAATAATTATCGTGAATTACTGCGTAATAAATACTTATCATGTAATAACACGTACGTAGTACTTGTAATTAATATTCGTGAACGTAAACATGTTATATATAGTAAGTTTTAATTATGTACGTATGATTATAGGTGTACTGTTCATGGTAAAAGCATGCGGGTTTTACAACATGAATGAGTTTATAGTTTGTCTTAATAAATAATGGAGAGATCGTTAATGCAACTGATGCCTAAAAACATTAATTGTAATAACTAATCTTTCTTATTTTTGATCACGACAAAGTGTAAAAATATTTATCGTCAAAGATAACTGTAAGACGAATTATTTAAGGAACACTATCATTTATGTAATAATCATTCAAGTCTTACACAAACATATTTTAAACATGTCTAGTAATCATTAAAAGTGATTAACCTTAAAACTCACATTTATGTAAATGTGACAAAACATTTTTTAATATACTTTCTTTTTAAGAAATGTTTTTGAAAATGGAAAATTGGAAGTTTAAATTTAGGATATTCCAAAATGAAAATGGATATTCCTTGTGAAGTATAAAGTTCACGAGATGGTCTTTCCCCAGTACAAGACAAAAGAGAGCGGAGTCTAGAGAACACGGTGCCTTATAGGTTCCAACGGTTCCTTATCGCAAGGGCATTTAAGGAACCGCATGGAAACTAGCCGTTGGCTCATTTCTCCTATAAACAATGGATCATTTTTCCATTTTCTATGAACATTTTTGGACAAGTTTCTGCTTCTAACTCTTTTCTATCTTTCAATCATTAGTAAATGATCACTTAATTTGTTAAGTATTGATGACGTATAGACCCTAGTCGGGCTAGATAACCCGACTCATGGGTACTACCCGTATCCATTACGTATGGGTCTTACACAGACAGTGCTAAGGCCCAAGAGGCCCAGTAAGCCGCTGTCGCACGCTGTTCTATCTCAATCGTCTCCTGGTCGCACGTGGACATGATCAAACAGAATATAATCTAAATTAGGTTATGATTCGCCTAAGCTAAGAAGATATACAATCTCCTTATTTATACGATAAGGATCCGACTATATTAGGTAGTTATCTCTTGCTTATGCCACAAGAATAAGGGATCCCAATTAGGGTTCCATCGAGTATAAAAGGAACCCCAGAGGTTCCACAAAGGTACGATATACACAATACTCTAAACCCTCACCTACCTCTTAAATTGATTAGTTACTCTCACGCTAGAGTCTAATCGTGGGACACGCGCCCACGGTAAAGCCAAATGGTGTCTGTTATTTAGTGTGCAATGTCTTCAAACAAGTTCACTTGGTGCAAGATCCGGAGTCCTCAATGTAGGATATTGTAAATCTTGTTTAATCTTTAGAGAGAGAAAGAGATAGAAAGATGGTGAGAACACACACACACACACACACACTTAGAGAGACAAAGTGAGAGAATACACCTTCAACTATGTGTAAAACTAAAGTGAACCACACCCTCTCCAACTAAGGAGAGGGTTTATATAACCAACCCACAAGACGGGCTTGGGCTTACTTATTGTGCCGCCTTCCTATATAAGTTATAGGCTTGGCTTGGCCTTATTTGTTTAATATTAAGATAACTAGACTACGAGCTATTACTTAATCTATTGTTGGAGTGATCGATCCTTTCTAATACGTAAAACGTATTTCCAACAATCTCCCCCTAAGGGAGGTCACTCCAAACAAGGGCGATACCCGAGTTACAATAATAAAATAAGCCTAGCATACTATGCTTGTCTTGAGCTCGTAGTCTTCGTTTTTCTTTTCTTTTTCTTTTCTGGTGAATATGTTGATGTGATCTTTGATATCAATCTCGATCATTGATCTCTTGCCAGGATCTTGTTCACCACTTGTGATTTTCGCCTCTTCGTGACTTCATGTCCCACATACTTACACCTTTGTAATTCTTGAAAGCTTCAGAGTTTGATACAGCGGAAGACTTGACTTTTAGGCTTTCTTGAATTTGTTGAAGTATTAAGTGCAAAAAGTATAAGCATGCAGGGATGAATTCTTCTTGGATTCCGCAACGCCACCGTCTTCAAATGTAGTAACATAAGTAGACATGAACGAAATGGCTTTGAACATTTCATTCTAATTCGGTAGCATTTTATCTCTGGTCGGTGAAGACCATTGGACGATATATAAAATATCGTACTTGTGACATGTAGATTTAATTAAAAATCTCCTTAACAAGATCTCGCGGGTAAACCCGTTCTCTTTACTCGACCGTCCAACGCTGACTGCGAACATAAAGAGTGAATCATTTGGATAAAATTATCCGCATGATTGAAGCCGTCAATTCTGATTCCTGGAACAAGTTTGATTCATTAAAGAATCACACCATCGTTGCTTTCCAGTTGTCACGAGCTTGATTCATATTGAATCTTGCAAGTTACCTACCAAGTGCTGTTTGAGGTTAACACTAGAAGGATTTCCACTCATCACTATGAACATTGAGGTATCACTCTGAGTGTTCTGGCAAGATCACTGAGTTATTGCGTAGAGGCCTGGAACGTGTTTAAATTCAATTAAGAATTAAACAACTGTTGCTTTCCAGTTATCACAAGTTTGATTCACAGAGAATCTCACAAGTCACCTACCGTGAGCTTTTTAATGTTCGCTCAAGAAGGATTTCCATCTTCATTGTAAATACTTGCGTATTACTCGGATGTTCAAGCAAGATCATGAAGATTTTGCATAGGACTCTTAATATCTTTCTTACTTTTCACAGAGTGTGAAGAAGCAAGGAAATATGAAAGTGTGTCCTAATGGATATTTGATGATCTCAAATGGCTCTAGACTCGATCGTGCATTTTGGATTTAGTGATCGGAGGCTGGAGAGGAGTGCCACCTTTTCAATATCAATATATTCGGAGTGAATAAATCGATAGATAACGCGTTGTCTCCGTGTGATTAAAACAAATACCTTTTGAGAGATATCTGAGTTAGCTGGGATAGGTTGTGCATTGCATCACTGGGTCCATGATGTCTATCTTCAATATCGAGCATCATTAAAAATGATCTCAATAGCATTTGTGTTGACCCGGTTTCTGCCTAAGTTGTAAGGAGGGCTTCTTTCTTTACACCCTTTATCTTTATAATTATTTTTCATTCTTCAACCCCTTCAATGCTTACCAATACGTCATAACTAGCACCTTGTTGTAATTGTTCCAGTGCTAACTTAAGTACTTGGTCGACATTCAGCTACGTTCACAAACTTTCTCCATCTTTCCTAAGGACTACTATTTCTAGCTATGGAATGTCCTTGGGAAGATTCCTCCGGTTTAGAAAGAATCATTGGACTTAACCTATCATACTATCCTTATGTCACCACAATCTTCATCGTCGTGAAATAAATGAGTTGAGGGTAAGTATATGTCACCATGAAAATCTATTTTGATATAGCAAATCCATTTTGCTCCCCCTTAACATATGCCTCGATATTCGAAAACATTTCGCACATGTCGAGATGAGCTATCACGTTAAGTCAAACCATTTGTGATAATTTCCCATATTAAATCACATTTTCTCCCCCATATTAAAAATATTAACCCAACGGATATTTTTGATATCAATTGATTTAATGAAGTTTAAAAAGTTTTTGGGAAGAAAAATGCAAGTCCGTTTTATATCCATGAGACCAATTTGTGAGAAATGATACCAATTTGTAACATGATCACATATTCACCATAATAGAATGTATTGACAAGGTTGGACCTGATTGATGGGAACTTCATATGACAAGATCAAATGGTTCTTGTTGGAAAATGTTGGTCGCCTCGTCACGTTTGAAGTCATCTCTTGACACCACATGTACGATTGGTATTGTCGTCTTGACACCAATTTGTGAACTTGGCACTGTCGGCGTCGAAGATTTTGAAGGCTTGACAATTGCTCCCCCTCAATTGTTGACCCGTGTTCTATCGAAAGAGTTGTAGTCGTCATTTGAGTAGTCGCATCGTCAAGTATGTAGGTACCAATTGTAAAGAACTTCGGTTTGTACAGATGATAACTTCATAAAAACAAGATTTCTCTTGTTGTAACAAATAAATGCATTGATGCGTACATATATCCGTGTTAGATTGTGTTATAAAGTAAACACAATCCCTTACATGGTTTTAAAGTAAACCATGCCCGATAAAATTAATTCCCGTTGTTGAGCCATAGTTTTTTTAAGAAATGCTTGACTTGAATATGAAAACCGGGTTGCAATTTGAAATAACTACAAGCCAAATAGACATGTTTTAAATTATGTACAACTTTTGTACGAACTCTATCTATGGCACCGTGTCGATATTAATCAACATTTCTAAGGCCGTAAATATTATCGTACCAAAAGACATGCCTTTGAAAAAAATAAAGTAGAAAATATTTTTGGAGTTTTATGAAAATTTTCAATTTTTAGGGTTTTTATATGGTTTTATATTTTTTATTTTTCTTTTATGGATAAAAATATAAACAATATATACGAATGATCACCAAGGATACGGAGAATAGTTTACCACCACTATTCTTTCGCTTCATTTGCCAATTCCTTTAGATTCTCGGGCGAGAAAGTTCTCAATCCTAGCTTGTCGGCCAAAAATTCCATTCGAGCGCGATCTAAAGCCTTCGTGAAAATATCCGCCAATTGATACTCAGATCGGACAAAGTAAAGCTCGATTAATCCATTTTCCACTTGCTCCTTGAAAAAGTGGTATCGAATGTCTATATGTTTCGACCGAGAGAATTGAACGTTGTTGCAGCATAAGGCAATTGCACTTTTG
The DNA here is from genome assembly GCA_025667525.1 of Glebionis coronaria. Lineage (NCBI taxonomy): Eukaryota > Viridiplantae > Streptophyta > Magnoliopsida > Asterales > Asteraceae > Glebionis > Glebionis coronaria. Next base: position 384,418,810 of record CM046877.1, read on the forward strand.
TTGTCGCAGTACATCGGATTTTGTTGAAACATAGACCATAGTCGGTTAATTATGATCTCATCCAAAGAATTTGAGCACAACAACAAGACATAGCTATGTATTCTGCCTCCGTACTTGAAATTGCATAGATTTTCTACCTTTTCGATGCCCGACTGATTAGTCGATCCCCTAGTAGTTGCAAAGTTCCACTCGTGCTACGCCTAGTATCTTGACAACCCGCGTGATCCGCATCTGTATATGCCATAAGTGCAATCGAAGAGTCCTTCGAATAACAAAAGTCCCCGATTAATGGTTCCTTTAATATACCGAAAGATCCGTTTAACATTAGCTAAGTGTAACTCAGTTGGCCTAGTTTGATACCGAGCACACATACATATAGCAAACTGAAGGTCGGTCGACTAGCTGTAATATACAGAAGGGTACCGATCATTCCCTGATAAAGTGTCGGATCAACGGCAATCCTATTTGGATCTGCATCTAGCTTAGTTCGTTCCACCATTGGAGTATCCACGGGGTCGCAAGATTCCATCTTATATTTCTTAAGCGATTCAAGGGCATATTTGGATTTATTGATAAAGAGGCCTCTGGGATTCTGAGATATCTGAAGACCTAAGAAAAATGATACCTTGCCCATCATTGACATCTTAAATTTGGAAGACATGAGTGTCCCAAACTCATCGGATAAGGTTTGGGTCGAGGCTGCAAATATAATATCATCAACATTTATTTGTACCATAATCATATCTTTACCTCGTTTCTGAATGAACATCGTGGGATCCACCTTGCCTTTAGCGAAGCCTTGCGTACTGAGGAATTGTGACAATAGATCATACCACGCGTGTGGAGCTTGTTTCAACCCATTAAGATCCTTCTTAAGCTTGTACACGTGATTAGGATATTTAGAATTCACAAAAACCATCCGGTTGTTGAACATAGACCTCTTCCTTGATTTCACCATTGAGAAATGCCGTCTTTACATCCATCTGATAGACGATCATATTCATGTGAGCTGCATAAGCAAGGAATAGTCTTATAGCTTCCAAACTGGCAACGGGTGCAAAGGATTCCAAAAAGTCGATGCCCAATAATTGCTTGTATCCATGAGCTATTAGTCGAGCTTTGTTCTTCAAATTCCACCTAACTCGTCAAGTTTCACCTTGTAAACCCAGTTCAAAGTGAGTAACGTCACTTGATCCGAGCATGGGACAAGTTCCCATACATCAAGACGTATAAATTCATTAAGTTCTTCTTACATAGCTTCTATCCAACAAGATTGAGTAAAAGATTCTTGCCACGTCTTAGGTTCAACTTTAGTGAGAAAAGCATCAAAATGACAAAACATTTCACTTTCTTGTAACTGACTTCGTGTGGATACCAGACGATTAGGGTCACCAATAATAGAATCTATAGGATGATCCTTTGTCTACTTGCTGTCATGTTCACGAATCCGTGGATTGGAGTATACCGTCTTAGGAGCTTCCTCTGAGGTGGACGACCCAGCTTGATTAGGGTCGGGAATTGGTACACCAAAGAATGGAAGTTCACGCATTTGAGCGAATTCCAAATCGTGATCATTATCATCATCCTCTTCATCATCAATAGGCATGACGTGGGTAGTTCATACATGTGTTGGTTGAGAATTACTTGTTGATGGTATATCTTGACCAATTGTTGGTGTAGACGTATATGATTGTGCTTCGTTTGCTGAAGCGACAACTTCGGTAACCGGAGCTATTACTAGAGGTTCTGGAGCAACAACACTTGGAGAAGTAAAGAATTCATCAAATAACGGTTGAAACAACGTATCCCATTAAGTCCTAGTAGGTGGTGTAAATGATGATGAAGTAGGGTTGTTTGGGACAAGACCAACTCTAATGTTACTGGGTCCCATTTCATGAAGTGCGGGTTCAGAGCTGCTTTGCTTAGAATCCATAGCTGTCAGCTCATCAAAATCAACATTCATAGTTTCGAGGATCTTACGAGAATTACGATTGTAGATTCGGTATGCTTTCTTTGCGGGTGCGTAACCAATGAAAATACCAATATAAGCCTTTGGTTGAAGTTTTCCCAAATTGTTACCATCATTATTTGGATAGCAAAGAGAACCAAATACACGAAGATATGATAAATCTGGTACTTTACCATGGAGAAGCTCATACGGTGTTTTACCATGGCGTTTTTGAATTAGTGACCGGTTTTGGGTGTAAACTGATGTTGATACTGCTTCTGCCCATAAGAATAATGGAGCCTTTGCTTAAATTAACATCGTTCGAGCAGCTTCCATAAGTGTGCGATTTCGCCTTTCAAAGACACTGTTTTGTTGTGGAGTGCGAGCAACGGATGTTTCAAGAGATATTCCAACTTTTTCATAATACTTACGCAAGGTTTGATTCACAAATTCGGTTCCACTATCTGTACGAATGCGTCGGACAATAGTGTTGAGACGCACTTGAATCATCTTGAGAAAGTCGATGATGATTTTAGGTGCCTCATCTTTTGTTGCAAGAAATCTCACCCATGTAAACCGAGAGTAATCATCCACCATGACGAGGATGTACTTTTTACCACCAAGAATTTCAACACGCATTGGCCCACAAAGATCCATATGTAAAAAATAAATTTTCTCTTGGTTGGTGTCTTCATTCTTGGGTTTGTATGATTTCTTAGTGCTCTTCCCCATTGTACACGCATAACACAAATGATCCTTGTGAAATTTAAGTTTAGGAAGACCACGAACAAGTTCGTTTTTCGCCAAATGATTAATAGCGCCAAAGTTAAGATGAGATAACCTTCGATGCCATAACCATGACTTAGTCTTCGATGCTTTGGAGAGAAGACATACTGTAGAAGCGGCCATCATGTCTTGGAGAGAAAAAGTATACAAATTATTCCCTCGAGTACCTTTCAATAAATCAACCCCTTCCAAATTACGAATGAAGCAGGTATGCTCACGAAAAGCCACTTATAGGTTTGAATCACAAAATTGTCCCACAGAAAATAAGTTGTGACCGAGTCCTTCCACATAATACACTCTTGAAATAATAACATTCCCAATATGATATTCACCATAATCCATTATTTTTGCAATATTATCATTACCAAATCGAACCGTACCAAGAAACTTGCTGACGAAATTTCTGAGCTGAGAGCGATCTCCGGTCATATGATTGGATCAACCAGATTCCAAATACCAGAGAACAATTTGGACCACCTGTTTTCATCAACAACAGTAGACAATGCATTGGAAACTATTGGTTCTGGAGTGTTAGCAAATATAGATATAAAATTATCAGAATTACTAACATTTGTGTTATCCTTAGGTTTCCATCATTTTCTAGTGTTAAGTGTAGTAACAGGTTTTATTGTTCCAACTTTATGAGGTTTTGGATTTTTAGCGGGCACTACACTGGGAGTAGACCTATTTAAAGGGCACTTGGTTCCTACAGTAGTGTTGGTGTTCCTAATTAAAGGACACGCTTGTGTTTTGGTAGCCTTGGTACTCCTAGTTAAAGGGCACGCTCTCTTCGCTTTAGTGGGAGTGATCCTAGTTAAAGGGCACGCATTTCCTACTATAGTGAAGGTTCTACCAGTGGGACGCCACATCCATCCAACTTGGGTTAACACTTTCATAGTTGGTTTTCATTCTAACTTGTGCTTTCGGGCATTCATCTCATTCGCATGGTCAATAAGGAAAGAATCATGACGACTAGAAAACATACATTCATTACAATTCCAACATTTCAAATTAGAATTCACAGTAGGCTTAGAACGCTGCATAACCGCAGAGCCTTTAGGTTTAGCTACACGATTCTTTTTATTCAAAACAGAAATAACATTCCTAGGGTGGGCTTCTACTTTCTTCTTCACTTGACTACTAGCTGGGGGAAAGATCCTATCATTCTTCATGTTTCGTTTATGCTTAGATCTTTGAGCCTTAGTAATGGTGTTTACTCCTATAGAAGGCAACACGGGAATATTAGAAGCTGATTTTGATTTTGCCTTATCTTTATTAACCAATGTTTGAGATGGTTTAGTCCTAGAGCCCTTGTTAAGTGGTGTGACGGCAATAAGGTTCCTTTTGATTTCACTAGAGGACGATGTTGAGACATTGGCTGCATTATGCACAACATTCTTACCTTTTAGGGTACGAATTGTTTCCTTTAACTCAGCCAAAGCCAAAGTTTTATCACAAATTTGTTCCCTCAAATCAGATATTTCCATCGACTTTCGATTCAGTCATTCAATCAATGATTGATTCTGTGCAGTGGTATTAGCACATGCGGGCTTTACTGAATCGAAGAGTTGTGTATTTTTCTGTTTTAAGTTATCAACTTTGGACAAAATCTTGGAAACTCGATTATCTAGATCAAGTGTAAAATTCTCAGCAGCGTCAAGTACGTTCACGCAGTTAATCTCCTTAGATTTCTCTATGTCTATTGGCAACGACTTAGCAACCTTATCACTTTTCGGACGCTGTGTTGATTGTAAATTCAATTGAAAATCCTTTATAAAATTTTGAGCATCAATGTTAATACCTTCGAATGACGTTTCAAAAATCTCTTTACTAGATTGGTTCTCACATTCAAGTGAAAGACAATGTCTTTGAATTTTATCAAAACGTTTTGAAAGAAAAGTATAAGAATCTTGAAGCTTTAAAAATTTGAGCGTCAGATTTGTGACAAGGACTATCTACCATATTATCCACAGATTCAACATTATGCACAATAGAATCATTAACAACACTATTATTCACACAGACAGAAACAATATCATGCGACATCACTTACAGAAGCTGATCATTTTGGCGTAAAATATGTTCTCTTTCAAGTAAACCGTTTTCATAAGCATCATCCTTTTCATTGAAAACACGTCTAAGTTCTTCGATTTACAAAATCAAATCTTGATCAATATTTCTAAGACAAGATTTAACATTCTTTACCTTCCGTTATGGCCGTAGCCGTCGTACGTTCCAAAATGACCTTGTCAAAATCGGCAAAGTATTGGTGCACCGCATTTAAGCTATCTGACACCTTACTTACCGGTGGAATTAACTTCGTTAAATCTTTTTTGACGAGTGTAGGAGACGTACTAGGAAGGTTTTCATTTGACAAACTTTGGGGCACAAAAGCTGATAATTGAGATAGTTCCTTTTGTAATCGAATACGTGTCTTCTTATCATATTGATCTTTATTATGCTTATCATAATCAATCTTATGAAATTTTGAAATCATTTTAGATCGAGTTTCATCCGCAAGTGACTGTGTCTGCTCATCACTACGAACATAAGGTGCTTCTTTCGATTTGCCTATTACGGTCACATCATAAAGACAAGGAATATATTCCTGAGCTTGTTTTGCATAACCGGGATTAGGTGGTAAATCTTGAAGACGCTTAAGTTCGAGTTCTTTAAATGATTTAGTTAAAAGATGAATCTTTTCCATGGAAGCATATTGTTTTAAAAGCTGTTGTTCCTTGAATTTAAGAAGTTTGGTAGCATTAATATCCGATTCAACCTTTTTAGACTCGAGAGTTTCGAAATCCTTTTTAAGTTTTTGAAAATCATTTACAACCGACTCTTTTTCTTTTAATTCATTGGAAAGATTTGCTCTTAATGATTCTATTTCGTTTAAGTGTTCTATCCTCTCAGAGCGAAATTGGTCAAATTCAGAAAGAGTTATTTTATCTGCTAGAGGGACCTTTTCAAAAACTTTGACATTTTCCTTATACAACGCAAGCTCAGCTGTGAGGGTGGTATTCGTATCTACGGTTTGTCGGACAGCCATATTCATTTCAACAATAATATGTTTAGGCACCATTACCAAATCATGTTGAGCATAAGATTCCATACCCATCGTAGCATTTGGTTGAGTTTCACTCAAATGTGTAGGATTGGATACCACATCATTTGAGTTACTAATTCCCGAATGATGTTCAAGGTTGTTATTTTCATGCCAAACTTGATGTGGGTTATCATTAACAATATTGGTTGTAGTTGGTACCTCACTGACGACATCAGAACCATAGTAAGAGAGATTAGCAACGAGAGCAGCTGAGGCTGAGTGAATGTCATCACAGTCCGAATCATATGCATCAAGATCGTCCGCTTGATATGCTGCATTAGAAGTAGAGACGACTGCAATGCCTTCATTATCCGATGCCCCTGGGTCTGCAAGAAACGCTAATTCCTCTGAATCCAAAATCTTCCCCTTAGATTGAGCATCGACCATATACATCTTCTCCTGAAACCATGTTGCATCCCTTCTCCTTTTCAGCTGAGTGCATTGCCTAGCCATACCTAGTCCTCGACAATTGTAGCAAGTCACGACCTTTTGAGGACCAATAGGGCTTCCATTTCCACTTGCTTGAGAGTTCACAGCTTGAGTGTTCACAGTCCTTGGAATTGGTCCATATGAATTTTGCCTTCATTGTATGGATTGAACCGTTACTTGACCGTCTTGAATAGTGGCTTGTTGGCGAGGATTTGAAGAGGTGCGAAGCTGATTGTTCGTTGGTGTAAATCCTCTACTTGCAACAAGTTTTGACAAGTAGGCAGTGAGATGGTTCAAGACATCAGTTGGTGAATCATTTGGAGTAAAGACCGGTGCTTGAAGTGGTGGAAGTTCATTGGAGTATAAGGCTTGAGCGTGTGGTGCTTCAATTGGAAAATATCCTTGCTGAGGAGTATAGCCCATTGGAGAAGTGATAGCTTTCGGTGGTGATGCCTGATGTGCTGGTTGCTGTGGAAGAACACTTTGTTGATATGCTTGATGTGGCATCATCAGTGGTTGATAAGATGGTTGTTGTGGTTGCTGATATGTGTGTTGTGATGGCTGCTGCAAGTATGATTGTTGTTGATAAGTGTAAGCCATGTTTTGTTGAGGGGTTATTTGTTTACAAGCATACATGGCAAGTGGATCACGAAATCGTGGTGTAGACAACCGAGCCTCAATCACATGGCATTTGTGTTGTTGAAGAAAAGCTTGAAGTTGATCCACATTGGTGTTATGCAAGTCCTTTGCCAATTTAACATCTGTCACGTACTTACGCCATTCGGATGGAAGGGTGTTCAAATACTTGGTGTTTAATTGAAACGTAGGGATTGCCATGCCATAGATATTGAGGTCATTTAACAATAGAGTAAATCTCAAATAGTAATCATTGAGAGTCTCCCCGGGAACGTAGGCAAACTTATCAAACAAATCATATAGCTTACACTCCCGTTCTTGTTTAGTTAACGAGGTGCCTTGCATTAGAACATGAATTCTATCCCATAACTCTTTGTCAACTTTATGTTTACTCACAAGTTCGTAGACATCTGGAGGAAGGGCTTGAAGAATGATGTTTGTCTCATATTTATCACATTTGTCTTGAATCTTCATATCTCCGGTCAATTCACCCGTTGTGCGAGGACGAGTAACTGCACCTTCCGTCACTGTACCATAATCTAATGGTCCATTGAGAACCGATGCCCAAATGAGATGTCCATTCTCTTTGTTCAACATGTAAAGTTCCATTCGGGAAGTCCAATCCTCGTACATAGTCTTCTCCAACATTGGTGGACGATTATCCGTACCCGAGAGGATGGACTTATCCGTAAGAAATGTGTACTCCATTTCGATAAGTTAAGATTTACAAACGTTGATCGAACAATGAGAGAAAGTAAATGTGTTTGTTTTCTTGTGTTGAAGTCAAGAAACTATGTTAAAATCACCTAAAATTGTCTTCCTGAGAAACCAAAAATTCCACTACAAAATTAATCACGAACGAAATTTTCTAAATCACGTTTATAGAAAATCTTGAAAAATTCCAATAATTCCGCAATGTTTAAGTGATTCAATTCCACAATGTGTGAAGATTCCACAAAAATGCAATGATTCCGCAATTATGTGTAATGATTTCGCAATGTGAAGAATGAAAAAATTCCGCAAAGTGAGAAAAAACACAATTCCGCAATACGTTTCTTGATATAATTCCGCAAAATGTGAATTGATATAATTCCGCAATGCGTGAATTGAAATAATTCCACAATACGTGAATTGTTATAATTCCGCAATATGTGGATTGATATGATTCCGCAATACGTAAATGAGTATAATTCCACAATGCTCAAAGTCACAATTCCGCAATATTGTGAAATGTAATAATTTCGCAATGCTCAAAGTCACAATTCCGCAATCCTGAAAAACCACAATTCCGCAATTCTGTGAGATGTAATAATTCCGCAATGCTCAAAGTCACAATTCCGCAATATTGTGAAATGATTCCGCAATCCCCTCAGTACAAGATTCCGCATTATGAATGTGCACAATTCCGCAATACGGTTAAATGCACAATTCTGTAATGTCTAGATGTGATTCAAATCCACAATATTCTGATGGACTCAAATCCGTAATAATCTGATGAATTCAAATCCGCAATATTCTGATGTATTTAAATCCGCAATATTCTGATGGATTCAAATCCGCAATAATCTGATGGATTCAAATCCGCAATGTTGTCTGCTATTGCGAAATCAAGCTTAAAAATGGATATTGCTTGTACTTTAAGATTGGCGAACTTTGAAGCTAAAAATAAAGCCAAACACCCAAAAATTTTGCGTTTTATAGCGATCCAAGTAACCCAAATCACTTCCACGGCTATGTAAATGATATTGGTGAAGATCAAACCACAAAAACACAAAAAAAAAATTGGAACGAGGGTTTTATGGATAAAAAACACACGAACACTATAAAACAAACATATAAACAATACAATCATCCCATGGCTCTTGATACCATTTGTAGGATATTGTAAATCTTGTTTAATCTTTAGAGTGAGAAAGAGATAGAAAGATGGTGAGAACACACACACACTTAGAGAGAGAAAGTGAGAGAATACACCTTCAACTATGTGTAAAACTAAAGTGAACCACACCCTCTCCAACTAAGGAGAGGGTTTATATATCCAACCCACAAGACGGGCTTGGGCTTACTTATTGGGTCGCCTACCTATACAAGTTATAGGCTTGGCTTGGCCTTGTTTGTTTAATATTAAGATAACTAGACTACGGGCTATTACTTAATCTATTGTTTGAGTGGCCGATCCTTTCTAATACGTAAAACGTATTTCCAACACTCAAGCCCCGAATTAAGAATAATTTAGTTCAAGTGCGGTCCATCCAACTTTGGTATCAAAAAGTTGGCGCCATCCGTGGGACCCTACACTAAACTCTAAGCATGACTAAGGGCGGTGGGAACCTGTTTCAGCAAAAGGGGATCGCAAGAAAACGTAACTCCCGGAAACAACCAATAACTCTAACAAGGAAAGTGGAGGAAAGTCACCAGAGGTGCCAATTCCCCCGTTCATACCCATTATTCCCTTCATTGCAGAAGAAACGTCGACTTCGAAAGAAGCCCCCGACATAACCCAGAAATAAGCGCAACTGACCTCGAACACCGAGGTGGTACTACAAGCTGAGATCAGAACCCCTCCGGGGCAGAATTCCGACATGAACGACTATGTGGAAACGAATTACGAGGCCTTAATGCCTCTCATGATTTCATGAACAAAAAGCAATCCAATGAAGGATCTAAGGATCCGCCTAGATTTCGAAAAAGAGCTACTGTAAAAACCGCATTTTGAAAATATGATATTTGGTCGTTTGAGTTCATTTTGAAAATTTGAGTTTCATTTCATTCCGCGAAATTTCATTTCATTTAAATTTGCATTTAAATTAATTAAGAAGTTTAAATAAATTAAACCTTATGTTATATAATTTTAGAATAATAAGAATTTTAAGCTAAAGTATACAGTAAAAAAATCTTTCCAGTTTTAGAAATCCGGTTTTAGGAGGTATTTTAAAGCAAAATATTTTTTTGGAGTCTATGTTATATTAGGAATTAAGTGTATTATTACACAAAATATCTTCTACGGTAAATATTAAGCTTGTAATAAATTAGGAAAAAAGTGTGAAAACTAAAACATGTTTTCTCTTATTTAGAAACAAATAATTTTGATCATATCCTCTCTAATCCCTCATTCAAACCGTATGTTTTCATTCTCCCTACATCTCCATTGTTGACTTGGTTAGGGTTTTCTCCACATCTTCATTGTAGAAACCTTGGTGATTTTGGGTGATTCTTAGTGATTTTGCGACTTATTCTTTCATTCCTTGGTAATTTTCTTCATCCTTCTCCTTCATTCCTTGGTGTTTACTTGTTTTGTTGATTAGCAAGTCCTTGTTTTCAATTCATGTAAGTCTTGTAATCCTTGTGTCACTTTCCATGGCTTTGTTTTATGATTATTTTCTTATGTATGTGATTTTAGGGTTTATAAACCCTAAAGACATGTTATGGTGATTGATTTGTCTTAAAACACTTTCTTATGTTAGATCTTGATTAGATCAGCCCTAATATGCTTTAAATAAGTTTTTTGTATTTAACATGATCTAAAACTTTGTAATATGATCTACACCCAAAAAATGGTTAAATCAAATTAAGAAACAATGTCGTCCAGTTTTTGAGTCATCTTGTAGGGGATGTAAAACAAGTTTCTGGATGGGTTTTGATGTGTTTCAAAAGTCTATGATATAGTAATATGAATCTAATTTTCATACCTGGTCTCCATTTATTTTTAAGAACATTTTATGGTCAGGTTACTACTGTTTTCCCATAAGGTGTCAAATATGATTTTTAAGACTAAAAAAGTCATGTTCACTAAAACGCCATAAAACCTTTAATAATTCGATTTAACCTAAGCCACTTCAGGCGGATGATATTCATATGTTGGGGCATCGCCTTGATTTTTGCTAATGTTTTTAAATCTGGTTAGATGGGTCAAGACCGTCACATCATTATGTATGATTTGGTCAGACTGTTTTTTGGGCTAGGTTGGGCTTATTGGGTCATATATTGGGTTGGGTAACCTTTGGGATTTCAGCCTTTACAGAGGCATTGTTGACCCATAGCTTAACCTCTGCGATTTTTGTGGGAATTTATGGTAACTTTATAATGTAGTAGTTAAGTAGTGAAACATACCTTAATTACCGGCAATTTTCTAAATAAGGAAACTCCTATTTTTGGAAAGTCAATCACCTATTTTTGGAAACTTGTATTTCATGATTAAATATCAGTATATGTGATGTATGTTATGTATGTTCGTAGCTTTGGTGACACGAGCTAGGATTCCCTTCGTTTTGTACGGGTTTTGGTTTGCTTTGGCAACAAGGTACGAAGATTCAGTTCTCTTAGTAAGAACCCTTTGCTTATCCTTTTGAGCATTCCCTAACACTTTGTTCTCAAGTTTTCTTTAAAGAATGGAAGAGTAAGGAATGGGAAATCACAAAATTTATGTGTTCTCGAGTTTTTTTAAGAAGGAAGGGTAGAGGACATGAAAAGGAAAGGAAGGGAAGGCGTGGGCTTTTATGTGTAATGTTGATCCCTCCATTTTTAGGATGATCAAGAGAGGAAGCGTGAATGAACAAAATGGGTTTTTCTTAAATTACATTTATACCCTCAGTTTTTATATATACTTCATCAGTTTAACCTACTCACATATAGGACCGAAAAGAAGAAAAAAAAACAGCAGTTTAACGGGTAATTAATTTTCTGCATTGTTTGTTACTTTTTTTTGTCATATGTCACTTGTATACACATATATTACTATGAGTTGGTAACATGTTAGAGTGATGATTGTTAGTGTGGTACATAAAGGTGATCAGAGAAAGTATCAGTGAAAGTATGCTTAGACGATTAGCAATGAGACTACATTAACTAATTAACTTTTACTCTAGCTTTACATGACACGAACATGTGTTTAATATCTGTGTTGACATGAGCCTTTGATGAACAAGTTTATAAGCTATAGTAGAGCCAGTATGAAAAACGATCCAAATAGGTGTAGAAACGATGATATAACGATTACTGAGAATGGAACGAAACCAAATAATTTCACATATGTCACAATAAGGACTATGAGAAGAGCATGTGAATGGCTAATATATCATGTGTGTCTCCTTGTCTAACATAACTGTAACATATATGAGCACAAAATGTCCATCGATTTTATGGTTAAAAATAAAGATCTTTTATCGGATAATAAAGATTGGAATATTTAGTCTGTTACAAGTCACTGCTGCTATGATACGAATAGTGGAAAGCGAATTCAAAATCACTGTTGTAATGCTCGTTAGTTAGTCACTGTTGTAGTAAATGATGCGCCTGCTACTATGATACATGCTCACTGCTAAAAAGATGATGTGCCAGCTGCTATCATACATGCTCACTGTTGATATGATACGAAACTACGAATGCTGCTAAAAAAATTGCGGTCTAAATAGTTGTTGTTGAGATTAATTCTTATAGTTGTGGTATTGTTTGGTTGATGATTTAGTAAGTAGCTGTTGTAATCCGCTAGTGTATTTGTGGCGTTATAGTTGCTATTGTGATATTGATTCGAGTAGTGCTGCTGTGTTATATTGTTTCGTTGTTGCTGAACACTTACCTTGTCCACGTTGTGAATCAACTAATACTAAGTTTTGTTACTAAAACAACTAGAACTTCTCACAACCTCGTCAGTTTTGCAAAAGTTTTCGTTGCTACTGGACACATGGCGGTACCTTAAGGGATGTTCCTGTTGGTGGTTGGAGTCGTAAGAATGCTAAACGTTCATAGAAAATGGGGGTAATTTAGTAATTATGTTCGAAACCTTTTTGTTTCCTTCCAACTAAGATAATAAACTTAAGAACATATATTAATTCACATGCTCCCTTCCTAATAGGATCCCTTCCCCTTCTCTCCCTATCCCCTCCCTTTCTATTCCTTTAAAAACAACTCGAGAACAGAGTGTAAGCCTTTTCTATGTTTCCCATATGGTTACTTGTTGTTTTGATATGATTCACAAATTCCTTTGATTCATTATAACCCTTTGATTTATTTTGGATTCATATGCTTATTTTGGACCAATTATGATATATGCTTTCTTACGAACTTTGACTTTGAACCCTTATGCCCGAGCCATATACTTTGGATTTCTAGTCACGGATGTACCATGACCATATCGATTGATGCACCAACGTCATGACACCATCTGGGCGGTGTGATTAGACCATGTCATTCCTTTTCGGATGGCCATTTTGGATATATATTTTGTAAGTGCATATGCTATTAATGAGCTAGTGTATGTGCTATTTTGGATTTGCAGGGGCGTATGGATGCATCCTAGGCTTTTGAATTTTGGAAATTTTGGATATGATTTAGTGAGTGGGTGGTATGTGCTATATGCCCCACATCGCTTCTGGTACATGGGAGTAGCTACCCATGTACACCTATCTGACTGTTTGATTTCATATGATATGCGATATGTTATATGAGCTCGTGGTCATTCCTATACCTTTCCTTTCATTCTTTTTGTACTCATTATGACCTTTTGTTCATCTAATTATGTTCCATTACTTCTGTTATGTTTCCTTCACTTGTGAATCTATTTGTTATATCCAATCACTGGGCGTTTTGCTTAGCCGTTTCGTTTCCCATGCGGCAGGTATTAAGCGGGAGTCTGGGCGTTGAGAGTTGGATGAGTGCATTTAAGGTCACCTAAGTGTTTAATAAAACCTTTAATACATTTTTATGATTTGATGCATTTTCATTTTAGACCCTGTTGTTTTGGAGATTTTTTTTCTAAAGTATTATTTTGAGTATTATGAAGTTTTAATAAAGTTTCATTTTAGACCTTTTAAAATATTATGTTTCTCATGTGACACCATAGTAGTAGCACTTTATCTCTTCTCAGAGCAGGTGTTAAAATTATGGTATCAGAGAGTCTACGACCTAGAATTTGACCTGTGAGGATTGGGTAGACATTAGACTTCGGTGCGTATTTTGGTTATATCGTTATTTTTTCGTATTCTTAATCATTTTCGCGTTTCGTTTGCTGATTATTCGAAGTGGGGAGGAAAAGGAAGCTTATGAAAAGAACGTGATTTTAACTAGAGCTTCGAGGTACGATTTTCAAGATATTCTTTATTTGTTCGATCGTGGTTTTGTTTCTTTTTATTTGATTCAGTATTCGTGCAACGCATTTTGCGGTTTCTCTTGCATTTGACATATTATATTCCTCGTATATTTGAGTGCGACCTAATAATTTTGAGGTGTTTGATGTATTAGAGTCTGCGATTTGTCGGTCCGCTTGAAATCTTGGTGGCGAATTTTCGATCCGTTGATGTTACTTCCTTGACTATCCTATGTGCGCAATGTGTTTAGTATATCTTTATGAGAGGTTTTCATCTATCGTTGTTTCATGTTTTTGTATTCGTTAGATCCGATTCATATGGTTCCGTATTCATTTTGTTTAATTGTGTTATGTTAATTTCGCGATCGAAATTTCTTTTAGAGGGGAAGAATTATAAAACCCGTAATATTACTATAATTTCGAGGATGAAATTTTCTTTTTGAAGGGAAGAGTTGTAAAACCCGCATTTTGAAAATATGATATTTGGTCATTTGATTTCATTTTGAAAATTTGAGTTTCATTTCATTTAAATGTGCATTTAAATTAATTGAGAAGTTTAAATAAATTAAACCTTATGTTATATAATTTTAGAATTTCAAGGATTTTAAGCTAAAGTATAGAGTAATTTTTTTTTCTACTTTTAGAAATCCGATTTTAGGAGGTATTTTAAAAAAATATTTTGTTTTTGGAGTCTATGTTATATTAGTTATTAAGTATATTATTACATAAAATATCTTCTAAATATTAAGCTTGTATTAAATTAGGAAAAAGTGTGAAAATTAAAACATGTTTTCTCTTATTTAGAAACAAATAATTTTGATCATATCCTCTCTAATTCCTCATTCAAACTGTACGTTTTTATTCTCTCTACATCTCCATTATTGACTTGGTTAAGGTTTTCTCTACATTTCCATTGTAGGAACCTTGGTGATTTTGGGTGATTCTTAGTGATTTTGCTCCTTATTCCTTCATTCTTTGGTGATTTTCTTCGTCCTTCTCCTTTATTCCTTGGTGGTTACTTGTTTTGGTGATTAGCAAATCCTTGTTTTCAGTTCATGTAAGTCTTATATTCCTTGCGTCACTTTCCATGGCTTTGTTTTATGATTATTTTCTTATGTATGTGATTTTAGGGTTTATAAAACCTAAAAACATGTTATGGTGATTGATTTGTCTTGAAAACATTTTCTTATGTTAGATCTTGATTAGATCAGCCCTAATATGTTTTCGATAAGTTTTTTGTATGATTATTAACATGATCTAAAACTTTGTAATATGATCTACACCCTAAAAATGGTTAAATCAAATTAAGACAAAAGGTTGTCCAGTTTTTTAGTCATATTGTAGGGGCTGGAAACCAAGTTTTGGGATGGGTTTTGATGTATTTCAAAAGCCTATGATATAGTACTATGAATCTAGTTTTCATACCAGGTCGCCATTTACTTTTAAGAACATTTTATGGTTGTGTTACTACTGTTTTCGCATAAGGTGTCAAATCTGATTTTTAAGACTAAAAAAGTTATGTTCACTAAAAACGCCATAAAACCTTTAATAATTTGAATTAACTTAAGCCACTTCATGGGAACCTATATCTTATAATGAACAAGGATTGAAAAAGACTTTACCTACCATTTGGAAAAAAAATTATCTAAATTTTAGTAGTGTCTAACTTGGTAATTTCACATGTATTAAGCTATTTTTAGTAACCATTTAATAATTTATAATCTTACGATGGAAGCCACAAAAATAGTCAAAGCTTCTAACATAATTTTCGGGCATAATTACATTTTATTCAAAGCTAATAACTTATGGTTTCATTATCAAACTCCCAACCCCCAGTTCACGAACCCTAGCATCATCATCAGAAAACAGTCGTGACTGCATCTCAGATCTAAACACAAAAAGGGTATGTGCTTCTTCTGAATTCATCAAACCCCCCCAAAAAGGTATGACATATTGTGAATATGATTTTTTTTATTTGTTTTTATTTTTCTACAGATTAGGTGTTAAATCTTTTATGAATACATCAATTTAACCATCTAAAAAGGTATGTGCCTCTTCATTTCGTCGTTAAGTTTGTATATTTATATAATTTATATTTCACCAGGTTAATTTAAAAAGTATCCAGAGGTTCATCTCTCCAAGATTAACCAATTATATTGAATGCCATTACATTTTTAATTTGAATCAATTATATAATTTAATTTTGCAGGAAGCTTTGAATATGCTTTTCCAATTCATGTTACATTTTTGTCTCAATAATACTTATATTATAGTTAATTAATTCATTTTTATCGATCTAATGCTATGTTAGATTTTCAAATTGATTGAATTTGTTTGTTTTTCAGTTACAATGTTTATGGTGTCGGATGATTATGATGATAGCTAATTGGAGAAGATTATTTCAACTTTACATGTTCTCAATTGATTAATGGTACTTTTGTAGTTGACGCTATTATAGAATTATGTTAGGTTTTATCATCATATGGTTATTCTCAAATGCCATGCTAACACATTAATTTGGTTTTTTATTGAAGGTGACGGCTCTCCTATGATTGGTTGAACCATAATTCTATTAGCAGAACTCGGAAAGCATAAGCTACTAACCAAAACCATGGTTCTTTTATGTCTAGAGATTATACACATTATTCTTTGACAAAGATTCATGTCTTTTAAACCATATGGGAATGCGTACACAATTTACTCTAGCAGATCAGGTTAATTAATAAAGGAATTTTTCTATTCTTTTTATCTCTATTTATCGTTCCTCGATTCGACTCGAATTGAAATCCAATTTAATCGTAAAGATTAATTGTTTTTGGTGAATATTACTTGTTTGGTATTTAAAACTATTTAAAATTATAAACTAATTAATCTATTTAAAAAGACTTTTAATTAAACAAATTCTATTTAAATCTCAAACAAAATCAATTAAAACTAATTTAATTTTAAAACTAAATAATCTATTACTTAATTAAACTGACAGTCCAAATTGAAAGGTTTAAATAATTCTTAAGATAGTAAATAAACAAAAAGATACCGCAACTCAGATGGTTGGAGCATGGTGTGAAAGGCGGGTCTCGAGTTCGAACCACAGGAGTGATGGTTTTTTTATAATGATTTATTCTTGGATTCAGAAACCACAAAATAAATTGCAAGTATACAGAATGAAAACAACATTCTATATCAGCAATAAAACTAAGCAGACTACATGAATATCAGTAAAATAACAATATCCAATCTAACAATCTAAACAAAATCAGCAGGCTGACTAATCAGTTCTCTTGAAACTAAACCAAATGCTCTCATGAAATCAAGCAGTACAATGACACCTACAAAGCTACTATAACAGATATATCACTAGCATATGTAGCTTAAACTCAGAATCATCATGATCATATTGCAGCATACATAAATCTAACTATAGCAGATTATCAAAACAATAACAAATCCATAAAATCATTAAACAAACAGAATTTTTCCGTAGAAATGGATTCGTTCAATAAGTCTTTTCTCGTTTTTCTTTTTCAAAAAATGAGAAGGAGAGGCAAGCGCTGAGTCTTAAATTAGATTACCCCTATGGTTCGTCACTCGCTGAAGCAGACAATTTGAGTATCCTAGCAGCTACAACAGCAGAGAGAAGTCTCCATTGCTTTTGCTAATTCGAATTGAAGGGAATGACCAGATTCCAATTCAAATGGAATCTTTCAACTAAAGCAATGAGATCAATTTTTTTACAATTTCTTGATGAACCGTTGAGTCGAAGGTTGGCGCTAAACCACCTTTGAGTCAAAACGAAACCACCATTCTCGAACCACCTTTAAACAATCGGACCATGATCCATCATCAAACAAAAGTACTTTGAACCACCAACTTGAACCGAACTAGCAGTTTTTTTATATTTATTCAGTGGAATAAATAATTATCCCTAATCTTACTCTTATTCATTCACACAAGCTATTAACCGAGCTTATATGAACGAACATCACATATAATATTCGATTGAAGACTTTAGATATTGCAAATAAATTCAACAGTAAAACAACACGAGATTCAGAGAGATTAAAACTGAAAAATAAAACTTTTATTCAATCATAAAATCATTACAATACTTTTGAAAAATAAAAATTACAATAACCTAAAACTAAATTGACATAATAACTTTAAAGAAAGAAAAGGATGCTTTACATGAAAAAGGGGGTTTTATAGGGAACCCGAGAGGTGTTGAGGGATGTTGCTGGTGACGAGGAAACGATTCTCAACCCTTGATTTCACATCTCTTCTTTCTCTTTCTTCCCTGGATTGATCTCACGGCTGAGATTGGCCCTTGTGCACACAGATTGCCAAGGTGGCAGAAATTTGTGTTTGTTGTGTTAGTTTGGAGGTGACATGGCATGTCTTGATTGGTGGATTGGTTTTTGGTGAGGTGTAACAACCAATCACAGGCTAGCTGTGATGAGATGGGGAGCCACATGGCCTGGATTGGAGCATCCTCAAGCTCCTATAAACTTGGGAATTAATGTGAAGCGCGTGTAGCTTACTTGCCTGTGAAAAAGAAAGCCCCAAAAGTTGATCTAGGGTTTAGGTGTGGCTGCTTCATCTCTCTTCCTGCTTCTTCCTTTCTATCTCGTTTTTTTTCCTTTGTTTTTTAACTCTTGTTTGTAACGAATGATTATTTGACCAAGGAAGATGTATAGTAATTATTCCACCGTTTAAAATTCGTGTCTTGGGCCTTCCATGGACTCAAAATTTGTTAAACAATTCTTCCATTCTTTCTTGATATGGGCTTATGACCAAAAACTCCAATCTGTCGCATTATTTTGTAAATGGGCTTAATATTGGGCTTTGATAATGGGTTTCCAGGCCCATTTATCCAATGTGGGACCCACAAGGCCCAAATAACTTCATTAAGATTATATCCACTAAAAACGAACTCGATTTTGGCTTCCTTGATAAATCTTCAAATCTTGTGTCGTTTTCGCCGGTTTTCGTGAACTTCGGTACCTTTGGAATTTTTGCACTTTTGGTTCTTTGACTTTGACTGTGTCTCTTTCTTTGACTTTTCTTCAATAATTGACTGTGAATCCCGTGTTTTCTTTCCCTTTGATCTTTTGTACCTATTTCACACAAAAACACAAAACCACGCGTAATTCCGACTTTTACGATATTAAACACATGATTAGGTCTTGTTTTTCATTGATTTTAGTGGCAAAAGGATAAGTGTTTACACAATTATTAAATCCCCTACACTTGACCATTGTAATGACCCCATGCAATGCATAATTATAAAGCTTAAAGTTACATTTTCCTCATAATTAACCCATCTTGGCCTTTATTACGATATACTATTACTAGTATAATGAAAAGAAACTAAAGAACGATGAAAAGATAAAAACTTTATTCAAGGAAACAAAAGTTATAATAATTTCCATTAATTTATTAACTTTGAAAAAAACTCGTAAAAAAATCTAAGACTTACATTAGGGCTTTGGTGTCATGAATTTTTATCACCCTCAAGTTTCACGTTCCCCATACCAAGCTTAAAAACGAGATCATTGTAATTACAAGTTAGTAAAGCTAACACTTACTCATGTGGTTTAATTATTCACTTAGACCCCCTTATTCCTACGGTGTATCTCTTGTATTTTATTTTTGTCTTGAATGATCACGAGGATGCATTTTTGACTTATTTCGATAATTTATTTAGGCCGAAAATAAAGTAGGACGATTTAATCAATAGTTAGATAAAGGACAAAATCTTTTAAAACGGCTTCTCGAAACTTCAAAAAGTTCATATCTTGGCATAATTCGTTTCACGATTTGAGACCTTTCTCGGACCGATATTTGGCATTGACTTCAAACTTCAAATCTTGAGAGACGTTCTTGAAATTATGGTCTTCTATTAATTTTGGTATACATCTTCATTTGGAGTGAGAGATGCTTCAAACTTTGACCACGACTTATTCATTTATCCTCTTCTTTATTTATGATTTTGATATACAACGATCCGCCTCCTTTTCGGACTTGGATCTATTTATCCTCATACCTTGTTAGGGCCTTTTTGGATAGACTTCTCCATGATCTTTAGGGGAGTATTTGCTTCTCGTCGTGTGTCTCGAACCTTCATATTAATTTGGATTAATGATATTCACATCATCTTTAGGATCTTTAGCAAAAAAGTGAATCATCATGCCTTGTGAGGGCCTTTTTGTACTCGGATATCCTCATTCCTTGTTAGGGCCTTTTTGGATACGCCAATCTTCGCGTCCCGCTTCAATAAGTTATGCCTTGGCTATGAACTCTAAATAATCCCGAGCAACTTTTAAACGATTTTGGGCTAGAAGCTAAGTAATTTTTCAAATCGTACGACCTTATTTATTGCATTTATTTAGTTACAAGTGATGGGAGAAAAAGCTTATAATTAACTCACATAAGTTCATGAAAGAATACAAAACTTATAATTTACTCTATCATCTCTCGTTCTCCACAATTTAAAATCTCAAGTAATGAGACTCGTGGATGCTTAGCCTAATAAACCAATTAAGGTCTACATGGTTAAGGATACTATCTAGAGTAATCTCGGATAAGTAAACTCGGGTTGAGTAAAAATATTCACGACGGGCCTAATATATCAAAGACGTCTAAACTTTTTAAAACCATTTTATTTATTTATTTATTTATTTATTTTTTACTTTATTCTTGAAATGGAATATATACATACGATGCGATGACAAAAGGAAAGAAAATAAAAGAAAATAAATGGAAAATACTACTAGGCTAAAATAGATCAAAATTTTGAAAAACGTTGAAAAAATAAATTTTCCGGTTAAATGAGGTCAAATTCATGGAAAAGCCCACTAAAATTCGATAGAAGTCCCCCTACACTTAATATAAACATTGTCCTCAATGTTTAAGCATGTGGAAGAATAAACTCCCCTACACTTAGGACACTGAGTACGTTGTTTAAATCTTGATAAGGAAGAGACAACTAAAGTGATCAATTTTTCGTTTTATTTATATACAAAATTGAATCACAATAGCAAAAACGAATCAAAGAAGCCAGGTACACGGGAACACGGGATCACGGTTCGCGTCAAAAGCACCAAAAATGGATCATTAAAGCACATGTCCCTACACAACATCACAAAACACAACCTACTTGGCCCCCCGCACACTTATTGGTGGAAATGGGTGAAGGTGAAAAAGGGAGGAAATGGTGGAAAAAAATCTAACCTAGTTAAACGATTCTTGATTTATTTATCACGAGTCTCTAGCTCGACTCGATTTCCCGAATATCATCATTCAAATGGAAAAATCATGGAAAAACCCGAGATTTACAAGGGAGGAAAATCTCTCCATGATAAAGGGTGAAACATAGTCATATAAGGAATACCCCAAGAAAAATCCACCCGGGTCAAACACATAATTTCCATCACGAAAGGAAATAAACCCCGCGGTGGTAAAATCACACAAGGTAAAGAAAAGTGGGGTACCCTTAGTCAAAAGTCTCTCATAAGGAAAGGTAAGGTGATTTGGCAATGAAAGTACAAGAGTCTCTATTCCAGGATCAAACACCGGTTCCTTAACGGGAAAATAGCAAGAGGTGTTGACATTAAAGCGGAAAATGTCATCATAATCCAAAGTGGGAAAGTCATCCTCTTCCAAACTTGATGTGAAAACATATGTATCATCGGAGTCATAGGAAAACTCTTCCTCGTGAGGGAAATAGGTATTTAGAAAGATATCTAAATCCTCCTTAAATGGAATATCCTCTAAAGTAGGAATGATCTCTAAGAGTGGAGGAGCCTCCTCAAAAGTCATGACTTCAAAAATTGGGGTATAAAATTCAAAAGGAGTCTCCATAATGGATGAATCACTCATAGAGATATGAGGTGCATGAAGGTCAATAGGTGGGTCATCAAAGTTAATGAGATCACTTAAAGAAGTATCATCATCATAATCATCAAAGATTGGTGGATCAAAAGTGGGTGGGTCAAAAGTGGGTGGGTCAAAAGTGGGGGGGTCAAAAGGTGGGTCGTCTAAACTGAAGATAATGAGATCACTTAAAGATGTCATCACTATAAGTATCGTAAATAGGAGTTTCAAAATTTGAGGCTCTAAGGGAAGGGATGAAGTTATCACAAAATCATTTTGATTAGACTTTTTAATTCCAAAAGGATTAATAAAAATCTAATCATTATCATAATTGAGAACATCAATCATATTGACCGACTCTTTACCCTTTGATTTAGTTGTGATTTTTCCCATTTTAAAAACTTGTTGTTCATCCCTAACCCTAATAATTAACTCCCCTTCGTCCACATCAACTAAGGCTTTTCCAGATCGTAAGAATGGTCTACCAAGTATTAACGGAATACGAGGATCCATCTCATAGTCGACGACGACAAAGTCCACGGGAAAAGTGAATGTACTAACTCGAACAAAAACGTCCTCGGCAATACCAACGGGGTATGCGAGAGTTCTATTAGGTAACTCGAGAGTCATGCGAGTCGGTACAAGATCGGGTAATGATAATTGTTTCCATACCGAGAGCGGCATAAGATTGATGCTAGCACCGAGATCCGCTAAAGCCATACAATCATCCATTTGAGGAAACGAGCAAGGTAACACGAATCGTCCAGGATCTCCTAGCTTTTAGGGAAGCTCTTTGAGAAGAATCGCGGAACAAGTCTCATTTAAACGAGTGTTAACGAGCTCAACCATTTTTTCCTTCTTATTGAGCAAATCTTTGAACATTTTCACAAATTTAGGCATTTGAGCAAGTGCTTCAATAAGGCTAATGTTAACATTCACTTGGGAAATCATTTTCAAAAAGTTGGAAACATGAACATCATCTTTGGTGAGCAATTTAGCCTTGTCCAACCTAGAGGGATAAGGGATATTGGGCTTAGACGTTGAAGGTTGAGAAGGAGAAGGATTCGCTTCTTGAACAACCTTAGGGTTAGGCTCATTAGGCAATGGAGAACTAGTACTAGGAGTGGTAGTGGGAGAGATCACCGAAGGGGGAGTAGGATTACTCATTATGAACTCCGGGCCTTGTCTCTCCTTTATGGGCGAAGAGATGGAAGGTCCCACTAAAGTGGCTCCACTTCGAGTAGTAATAGCACTCACATTAGCTCGAGGGTTGGTCTCGGTATTCGAAGGTAAGGCTCCTTGGGGTCTAAGGGCTTGCAACATTTGCATAAATTTCTTATCAGTTGATTCTTGCATTTGTCTATTAGATTCTTGCTTTGCTTTCACGGTTCTCTCATGGTCGGTCAATTTTTGTAAAACCAATTCCATTTGAGGATTATGCATGTTCATTTGATTATACCCTTGATTGTTAAAACCTTGATTAGGAAAATCTTGGTTTTGATATTAATTATAATTTTGAAAACCTTGATTAAAACTTTGATTGAAGTTATTATTTTAAAACCCTTGATTTTGACCATTAAAATTCCCTTGATTTTGACCATTAAAATACCCTTGATTTTGATTAAAACCCCTTGTATTTGAATTCCCTTGAAAATTACCCCGTTGAGGATCTTGGTTCCTATTTTGGGCGGGTGGGGGTGTTGTTTGTGGAGCTACAAAACCCGGGGGAGCCAAATAGTTAGTACTCTTATAAGACAAATGGTTAACATCAACGTTTGGTTTAAAGTGAACCCTCTCATTTTCATTGGTGTTATGAGCATAAACTTGTTGTTGTTGTTGATTGTAAACCTTGTCCCAATTATAGTACGAATGTGGTCCACCACAAGTCTCACACGTTTCACAAGTCTCTTTTAAGGCATTTACTTGCACATTGTTCTTAACATGTAAAACAAGGTGGTCATGATTGAAGTAAGCGCGTCAATTTTCTTGTCGGTCTCACTAGTACTAGCACTAGCCATAGTAGCCCTAACACTCTTGGTTTGCACTTTGGCCTTGTTTTCAATGATTGCCCAAGCCTCGTTCATGGATTTCACAAGAATATTACCCCCGCGACACTATTAAGTGAGTCTTGGTTATTAAGAGTTAAACCATTGTAAAACGTATTTATTTGATGCACTTTTGTAAAACCATGTTGTGGACATTTTCGTAAAATCTCCTTAAAACGGTCCCAAGACTCACTAAACATTTCCCCATATTTTTGTTCAAAGGTAATGATGTCATTCCGAAGTGGTCCGTGATGGTGGGAAAAAGTAGTTAATGAACTTGGTCTCTAAATCCGCCCATGTAAGAATACTTTGGGGTGGTTCCTTATCAAGCCAAATCCGGGCTTGTCCCTCGAGGGAAAAAGGAAAGAGCAACAAACGTATTGCCTCTTGAGTCACCCCATTGTATTTCACCGTATTAGTCAAATGGATAAATCTCTTAATATGATCATGGGGGTCATCTTGGGAACGGACCAAAAATGGTGTAGCGGAAACCATTTGAATAAACCCCGTTTTAGTTTCAAAATTATTTGCTCCAATTGCGGGGACAACGATAGCGTCATCGTTTCCTTCAACGTGTGATTGCAAAATCGCGATCATAGGTCGGTTATCCGTTTCCATCATATTGTTGAAAGCTCGATTCTCGGGATCGGCTTGAGTGACGGCCTTTTTGTTCTTCTTCTTCTTTTTGGAAGAATTAGAAGTATTTGGTACACCACTCGGTATGTGTGCACGCGCGCGAGTGCGTATACAACTAAAAACGAGGAATGAGGTAGGAGACCTCGGTCGACTTTGAGAGTAAAGGGATTATCCCTCTCGAGGTTCAATATTAAAAAGCTACAAAAAATATATACGTAATACTACTTGGGCGGCAAAACCCTCGCTTAGCATTCCTTCTCAAAATACTCACAAGTGGACGGGGGGAATGAGGTGGCTCGAAGCACTTAAGTACCTAGCTTCCCTTAGACAGCCTTTTATAGCGCGTCGCCTATCTATTCACCTTAAAGTTCGTATTTTTCGAATTATTGCTTAACGAAAGTATTTATCTATTTTTGCCTTTATTTTTCTTTGACCCATACACGTATATGGAACCGGAACGCCTCCAAATACGGTGTAATGCCTCGGCAATACTTTTGGAATATTGTGTATTGGGGTTCTTATACGTAATATCTATAGTAAAAGAAAAATATATTTGTATTTTTTAAGAAAAATATATACACAATAAAAACAATAGAAATCGAAATAAGAAAAATAACAATAGTACTTAATATTTTTGGTGTAATACTTTAGGAAATGTATTACTTTTGATTTTTTTTAATTTTTTGGTGCAAATCTTAGGAAAGAATTTGCTTTTGTGATTTTTTTTCTTTTTTTTATATTTTTGAATTTTTTTTATGTTTTTGGTTTTTTAACAAGAAAAATAACGTTCAAAAGTGAACGGATCCCAAAATCCAAATCGCCTCACGAAAAATCGTCAATCATAACGATCGAAGCGGTAGCGGCGCCAATTTAATAAAGGAATTTTTCAATTCTTTTTATCTCTATTTAGCGTTCCTCGATTCGACTCGAATTGAAATCCAATTTTATCGTAAAGATTAATTGTTTTTGTGAATAGTACTTGTTTGGTATTTAAAACTATTTAAAATTATAAACTAATTAATCTATTAAAAAAAACTTTTAATTAAACAAATTCTATTTAAATCTCAAACAAAAACAATTAAAACTAATTTATTTTTAAAACTAAATTATCTATTACTTAATTAAAATGACAGTCCAAATTGAATGGTTTAAATAATTCTTAAGATAGTAAATAAACAAAAAGATACCCCAGCTCAGATGGTTGGAGCGTGGGCGGTGTGAAAGGCGGGTCTCGAGTTCGAGCCACAAGAGTGGCGGTTTTTTTTATAATGATTTATTCTTGGATTCAGAAACCACAAAATAAATTGCAAATATACAGATAAACCAATCAGCTATATCAAACTTAACATCTATAAAAATCATAACAGCTAGACTGAAAACAACACTCTATATCAGTAATAAAACTAAGCAGACTACATGAATATAAGTAAAATAACAATATCCAATCTAACAATCTAAACAAAATCAGCAGGCTGACTAATCAGTTCTGTTGAAACTAAACCAAATGCTCTCATGAAATCAGGCAGTACAATGACACCTACAAAGCTACTATAACAGATATATCACTAGTATATACAGCTTAAACTCAGAATCATCATGATCATATCGCAACATACATAAACCTAACTATAGCAGATTATCAAAACAATAACAAATCCATAAAATCATTAAACAAACAGACTAAACTAAACATTTATAAAATTAAAAGTGAGCTTGACCATTAAATGATGAACCGTTGAGCCGAAGGTTGGCGCTGAACCACCTTTGAGTCAAAACGAAACCTCCATTCTCGAACTACCATTAAACAATCGGACCATGAACCATCATCAAACAAAAGTACTTCGAACCACCAACTTGAATTGAACCAGCAGCTTTTTTGTATTTATTCAGTGGAATAAATAATTATCCCTAATCTTACTCTTATTCATTCACACAAGCTATTAACCGAGCTTATATGAACGAACATCACTTATAATATTCGATTGAAGACTTTAGATATTGCAAATAAATTCAACAGTAAAACAACACGAGATTCAGAGAGATTAAAACTGAAAAATAAAACTTTTATTAAATCATAAAATCATTACAATACTTTTGAAAAATAAAAATTACAATAACCTAAAACTAAATTGACATAATAACTTTAAAGAAAGAAAAGGATGCTTTACATGAAAAATAAGGGGGGTTTTATAGGGAACCCGAGAGATGTTGAGGGAGGTTGTTGGTGATGAGGAAACGATTCTCAACCCTTGATTTCGCATCTCTTCTTTCTCTTTCTTCCCTGGATTGATCTAAAGGCTGAGATTGGCCCTTGTGTACACGGATTGCCAAGGTGGCAGAAATTTGTGTTTGTTGTGTTAGTTTGGAGGTGACATGGCATGTCTTGATTGCTGGATTGGTTTTTGGTGAGGTGTAATAACCAATCACAGGCTAGCTGTGATGAGATGGGGAGCCACGTGGCCTGGATTAGAGCAACCTCAAGCTCCTATAAACTTGGGAATTAATGTGAAGCGCATGTAGCTTACTTGCCTATGAAAAAGAAAGCCCCAAAAGTTGATCTAGGGTTTAGGTGTGGCTGCTTCATCTCTCTTCATGCTTCTTTCTTTCTATCTCATTTTTTTCCTTTCTTTTTTAACTCTTGTTTGTAACGAATGATTATTTGACCAAGGAAGATGTATAGTAATTATTCTACCATTTAAAATTCGTGTCTCGGGCCTTCCATGGACTCAAAATTTGTTAAACAATTCTTCCATTCTTTCTTGATATGGGTTTATAACCTCCAATCCGTTAATGGGCTTAATATTGGGCTTTGATAATGGGTTTCCAGGCCCATTTATCCAATGTGGGACCCACAAGGCCCAAATAACATCATTAAGATTATTCCCACTAAAAACAAACTCGATTTTGGCTTCCTTGATAAATCTTCAAATCTCGTGTCGTTTTCGCCGGTTTTCGTGAACTTCGGTACCTTTGGAATTTTTGCACTTTTGGTTCTTTGACTTTGACTTTGTCTCTTTCTTTGGATTTTCTTCAATAATTGACCGTGAAATCCCGTGTTTTCTTTCCATTTGATCTTTTGTACCTATTTCACACAAAAACACAAAACCACGCGTAATTCCGACTATTACGATATTAAACACATGATTAGGTCTTGTTTTTCATTGATTTTAATGGCAAAAGATAAGTGTTTACACTCTTATTAAATCCCCTACACTTGACCATTGTAATGACCCCATGCAATGCATAATTTTAAAGCATAAAGTTACATTTTCCTCATAATTAACCCATCTTGGCCTTTATTACGATATACTATTACTACTATAATGAAAAGAAACTAAAGAACGATGAAAAGATAAAAACTTTATTCAAGGAAACAAAAGTGATAATAATTTCCATTAATTTATTAACTTTGAAAAAAACTCGTAAAGAAATCTAAGACTTAGATTAGGGCTTTGGTGTCATGAATGTTTATCATCCTCAAGTTTCACGTTCCCCATACCACGCTTAAAAACGAGATCATTGTAATTACAAGTTAGTAAAGCTAACACTTACTCATGTGGTTTAATTATTCACTTAGACCCCCTTATTCCTACGGTGTATCTCTTGTATTTTATTTTTGTCTTGAATGATCGCGAGGATGCATTTTTGATTTATTTCGATAATTTATTTAGGCCAAAAATAAAGTAGGACAATTTAATCAATAGTTAGCTAAAGGACAAAATCTTTTAAAACGGCTTCTCGAAACTTCAAAAAGTTCATATCTTGGCATAATTCGTTCACGATGTGAGACCTTTCTCGGACCGATATTTGGCATTGACTTCAAACTTCAAATCTTGAGAGACGTTCTTGAAATTATGGTCTTCTCTTCATTTTGGTATACATCTTCATTTGGAGTGAGAGATGCTTCAAACTTTGACCACGAATTCTTTATTTAATAAATATTAATTGTTTTCCCCGGCAGCGGCGCCAATTTAATAAAGGAATTTTTCAATTCTTTTTATCTCTATTTATCGTTCCTCGATTCGACTCGAATTGAAATCCAATTTTATCGTAAAGATTAATTGTTTTTGGTGAATAGTACTTGTTTGGTATTCAAAACTATTTAAAATTTTAAACTAATTAATCTATTTAAAAAAAAATTAATTAAAAAAATTCTATTTAAATCTAAAACAAAATCAATTAAAACTAATTTATTTTTAAAACTAAATAATCTATTACTTAATTAAACTGACAGTCCAAATTGAAAGGTTTAAATAACTCTTAAGATAGTAAATAAACCAAAAGATACCCCAGCTCAAATGGTTGGAGTGTGGGCGGTGTAAAAGGTGGGTCTCGAGTTCGAGCCACAGGAGTGGCGGTTTTTTATAATGATTTATTCTTGGATTCAGAAACCACAAAATAAATTGCAAGTATACAGATAAACCAATCAGCTATATCAAACTTAACATCTATAAAGTTCATAACAGCTAGACTGAAAACAACATTCTATATCAGCAATAAAACTAAGCAGACTACATGAATATCATTAAAATAACAATATCCAATCTAACAATCTAAACAAAATCAGCAGGCTGACTAATCAGTTTTGTTGAAACTAAACCAAATGCTCTCATGAAATCAGGCAGTACAATGACACCTACAAAGCTACTATAACAGATATGTCACTAGCATATGCAGCTTAAACTCAGAATCATCATGATCATATCGCAACATACATAAATCTAACTATAGCAGATTATCAAAACAATAACAAATCCAAAAAATCATTAAACAAACAGACTAAACTAAACATTTATAAAATTAAAAGTGAGCTTGACCATTAAATGATGAACCGTTGAGCCGAAGGTTGGCGCTGAACCACCTTTGAGTCAAAACGAAACCACCATTCTCGAACCACCAATAAACAATCGGACCATAAACCATCATCAAACAAAAGTACTTCGAACCACCAACTTGAATCGAACCAGCAGCTTTTTTGTATTTATTCAGTGGAATAAATAATTATCCCTAATCTTACTCTTATTCATTCACACAAGCTATTAACCGAGCTTATATGAACGAACATCACTTATAATATTCGATTGAAGACTTTAGATATTGCAAATAAATTCAACAGTAAAACAACACGAGATTCAGAGAGATTAAAACTGAAAAATAAAACTTTTATTAAATCATAAAATCATTACAATACTTTTGAAAAATAAAAATTACAATAACCTAAAACTAAATTGACATAATAACTTTAAAGAAAGAAAAGGATGCTTTACATGAAAAATAAGGGGGTTTTTATAGGGAACCCGAGAGATGTTGAGGGAGGTTGTTGGTGATGAGGAAACGATTCTCAACCCTTGATTTCGCATCTCTTCTTTCTCTTTCTTCCCTGGATGTATCTAAAGGCTGAGATTGGCCCTTGTGCACACGGATTGCCAAGGTGGCAGAAATTTTTGTTTGTTGTGTTAGTTTGGAGGTGACATGGCATGTCTTGATTGCTGGATTGGTTTTTGGTGAGGTGTAACAACCAATCATAGGCTAGCTGTGATGAGATGGGGAGCCACGTGGCCTGGATTAGAGCATCCTCAAGCTCCTATAAACTTGGGAATTAATGTGAAGCGCATGTAGCTTACTTGCCTATGAAAAAGAAAGCCCCAAAAGTTGATCTAGGGTTTAGGTGTGGCTGCTTCATCTCTCTTCATGCTTCTTTCTTTCTATCTCATTTTTTTCCTTTCTTTTTTAACTCTTGTTTGTAACGAATGATTATTTGACCAAGGAAGATTTTTAGTAATTATTCTACCGTTTAAAATTCGTGTCTTTGGCCTTCCATGGACTCAAAATTTGTTAAACAATTCTTCCATTCTTTCTTGATATGGGCTTATAACCAAAAACTCCAATCCGTTAATGGGCTTAATATTGGGCTTTGATAATGGGTTTCCAGGCCCATTTATCCAATGTGGGACCCACAAGGCCCAAATAACTTCATTAAGATTATACCCACTAAAAACAAACTCGATTTTGGCTTCCTTGATAAATCTTCAAATCTCGTGTCGTTTTCGCCGGTTTTCGTGAACTTCGGTACCTTTGGAATTTTTGCACTTTTGGTTCTTTGACTTTGACTTTGTCTCTTTCTTTGGATTTTCTTCAATAATTGATCGTGAAATCCCGTGTTTTCTTTCCCTTTGATCTTTTGTACCTATTTCACACAAAAACACAAAACCACGCGTAATTCCGACTATTACGATATTAAACACATGATTAGGTCTTGTTTTTCATTGATTTTAATGGCAAAGGATAAGTGTTTACACACTTATTAAATCCCCTACACTTGACCATTGCAATGACCCCATGCAATGCATAATTTTAAAGCATAAAGTTACATTTTCCTCATAATTAACCCATCTTGGCCTTTATTACGATATACTATTACTACTATAATGAAAAGAAACTAAAGAACGATGAAAAGATAAAAACTTTATTCAAGGAAACAAAAGTTATAATAATTTCCAATAATTTATTAACTTTGAAAAAAACTCGTAAAGAAATCTAAGACTTAGATTAGGGCTTTGGTGTCATGAATGTTTATCATCCTCAAGTTTCACGTTCCCCATACCACGCTTAAAAACGAGATCATTGTAATTACAAGTTAGTAAAGCTAACACTTACTCATGTGGTTTAATTATTCACTTAGACCCCCTTATTCCTACGGTGTATCTCTTGTATTTTATTTTTGTCTTGAATGATCGCGAGGATGCATTTTTGATTTATTTCGATAATTTATTTAGGCCGAAAATAAAGTAGGACAATTTAATCAATAGTTAGCTAAAGGACAAAATCTTTTAAAACGGCTTCTCAAAACTTCAAAAAGTTCATATCTTGGCATAATTCGTTTCACGATGTGAGACCTTTCTCGGACCGATATTTGGCATTGACTTCAAACTTCAAATCTTGAGAGACGTTCTTGAAATTATGGTCTTCTCTTCATTTTGGTATACATCTTTATTTGGAGTGAGAGATGCTTCAAACTTTGACCACGAATTCTATATTTAATAAAGATTAATTGTTTTCCCCGGCAGCGGCGCCAATTTAATAAAGGAATTTTTCAATTCTTTTTATCTCTATTTATCGTTCCTTGATTCGACTCGAATTGAAATCCAATTTTATCGTAAAGAGTAATTGTTTTTGGTGAATAGTACTTGTTTGGTATTCAAAACTATTTAAAATTTTAAACTAATTAATCTATTTAAAAAATTTAATTAAACAAATTCTATTTAAATCTAAAACAAAATCAATTAAAACTAATTTATTTTTAAAACTAAATAATCTATTACTTAATTAAACTGACAGTCCAAATTGAAAGGTTTAAATAATTCTTAAGATAGTAAATAAACAAAAAGATACCCCAGCTCAAATGGTTGGAGTGTGGGCGGTATGAAAGGTGGGTCTCGAGTTCGAGCCACAGGAGTGGCGGTTTTTTATAATGATTTATTCTTGGATTCAGAAACCACAAAATAAATTGCAAGTATACAGATAAACCAATCAGCTATATCAAACTTAACATCTATAAAGTTCATAACAGCTAGACTGAAAACAACATTCTATATCAGCAATAAAACTAAGAAGACTACATGAATATCATTAAAATAACAATATCCAATCTAACAATCTAAACAAAATCAGCAGGCTGACTAATCAGTTTTGTTGAAACTAAACCAAATGCTCTCATGAAATCAGGCAGTACAATGACACCTACAAAGCTACTATAACAGATATGTCACTAGCATATGCAGCTTAAACTCAGAATCATCATGATCATATCGCAACATACATAAATCTAACTATAGCAGATTATCAAAACAATAACAAATCCAAAAAATCATTAAACAAACAGACTAAACTAAACATTTATAAAATTAAAAGTGAGCTTGACAATTAAATGATGAACCGTTGAGCCGAAGGTTGGAGCTGAACCACCTTTGAGTCAAAACGAAACCACCATTCTCGAACCACCAATAAACAATCGGACCATAAACCATCATCAAACAAAAGTACTTCGAACCACCAACTTGAATCGAACCAACAGCTTTTTTATATTTATTCAGTGGAATAAATAATTATCCATAATCTTACTCTTATTCATTCACACAAGCTATTAACCGAGCTTATATGAACGAACATCACTTATAATATTCGATTGAAGACTTTAGATATTGCAAATAAATTCAACAGTAAAACAACACGAGATTCAGAGAGATTAAAACTGAAAAATAAAACTTTTATTAAATCATAAAATCATTACAATACTTTTGAAAAATAAAAATTACAATAACCTAAAACTAAATTGACATAATAACTTTAAAGAAAGAAAAGGATGCTTTACATGAAAAATTAGGGGGTTTTTATAGGGAACTTGAGAGGTGTTGAGGGAGGTTGTTGGTGATGAGGAAACGATTCTCAACCCTTGATTTCGCATCTCTTCTTTCTCTTTCTTCCCTGGATTGATCTCACGGTTGAGATTGGCCCTTGTGCACACGGATTGCCAAGGTGGCAGAAATTTGTGTTTGTTGTGTTAGTTTGGAGGTGACATGGCATGTCTTGATTGCTGGATTGGTTTTTGGTGAGGTGTAACAACCAATCACAGGCTAGCTGTGATGAGATGAGGAGCCACGTGGCCTGGATTGGAGCATCCTCAAGCTCTTATAAACTTGGGAATTAATGTGAAGCACGTGTAGCTTACTTTCCTGTAAAAAAGAAAGCCCCAAAAGTTGATCTAGGGTTTAGGTGTGGCTGCTTCATCTCTCTTCCTGCTTCTTTCTTTCTATCTCGTTTTTTTCCTTTCTTTTTTAACTCTTGTTTGTAACGAATAATTATTTGACCAAGGAAGATGTATAATAATTATTCCACCGTTTAAAATTCGTGTCTTGGGCCTTCCATGGACTCAAAATTTGTTAAACAATTCTTCCATTCTTTCTTGATATGGGCTTATGACCAAAAACTCCAATCCGTTGCATTATTTTGTAAATGGGCTTAATATTAGGATTTGATAATGGGTTTCCAGGCCCATTTATCCAATGTGGGACCCACAAGGCCCAAATAACTTCATTAAGATTATATCGACTAAAAACGAACTCGATTTTGGCTTCCTTGATAAATCTTTAAATCTCTTGTCGTTTTCGCCGGTTTTCGTGAACTTCGGTATCTTTGGAATTTTTGCACTTTTGGTTCTTTGACTTTGACTTTTTCTCTTTCTTTGACTTTTCTTCAATAATTGACCGTGAAATCCCATGTTTTCTTTCCCTTTGATCTTTTGTACCTATTTCACACAAAAACACAAAACCACGCGTAATTCCGACTTTTACGATATTAAACACATGATTAGGTCTTGTTTTTCATTGATTTTAGTGGCAAAAGGATAAGTGTTTACACACTTATTATTAATCTATTTCATTGTAGTGTTATAAGTTCAGCTTAAAATCATGTTTCTCTATCATAAGAACCTTCACAATATCAGGGGACCCTTAAACCTCACAATAGGAAGGTTATCTCTTTATTGTTAGAACACTTAGTTGTCGTTATAGATTGAGGCTTATTCATTTTAATAAGCTAACTGCTATAGAGCAAAAAAAGCAAACTTTTGTGAATTTGGTTTATGCCTTGAAGCCAATCAGTCGGTCCTTAATTTTATTTTATGTTTGGGGTTAGAAAGTAGATAAAGTTGTGTAGTTTGTGTGAGTGAAATTTGCTAATTTGATGAAAAAAGTAACTTTTTTCAAGTTGCTCAAGAAATCATATAAATAAATATACTATTAATAATATAAAGACTGTGAGTTCAAGAGACTAGGAAGTTAAAAGTCAGGAAATATTTATATGAAATAGAATGGCTGAATGGTGTGTTTTTTATAAATAATGTGTGTCACACTCTAAATGTGGCAATTTTCAGAAATCTGTAGGCTATTAGTGATTTTTGAAAACAACAATTTACAACTTGATTTTATGATTAATTTGTTGCATGTATTTCTTCATCAATGTTTGGGAACTATGTAAAAGCAAATGGTTCCCCTGAATTTCTTTCGGTAGTGTTACCATGGAGTGACCCCTGCGATAGGTCTAACACGCCCACAAGAACAGGTCTATTAAAACAAAATGTAAGTTCACAAACACTTGATAAAATTTCTTTTAGATCATTGCCTTATTTTTTTATTTGTTTTTCATGAAGTTTTCTGATATTTCTTTACATATGTTGACGCAGGATTTATAGATTAATAAGCAACAGTCTTCACACACAGTACTCACAACATATTGTGAAGGAGCTTAGGAGCATCTACACGCGTGAGCGCATGTGTCCTGATACAACTAAACATATATGTTGTTAGCCTTAAAATGTGTGCGACTAACAGGATTACATTAGTTTCATAGCCGGGACTTGCCGAGACTAATATTGTCATATGTAAAGTCCAAGTCCCGTGCTATATAAACCCCTCCATACTTCCATGGAGGGGTGAGGTTGTTCATTTCTTTCTTGTCTTTCTCTCACTAGAATAAACACACTTTTGTAGTTACTTGTTTCTCTCTCTAAAATGGTTAAACACCACTTCTATCCTCCCCGACCTCCGGATCTTTTACCCGTGTTCTTAGGGAATCTATGTTTAACAATTGGTATCAGAGCTAACCGGGGGTGTTTCGTGTTTTTGTTTTGTTCGTGTTTGTGTTTGATGCGTTCACGGTTTGATTTCTTTTTCATTCTCTAAATCTGTCCAAATCATTTGTGTCATTTGTTTTATCTGAGTTTTAAATTATCAGTCATCACTTGTATCTCGTTTTCTGGTCCATCTTTATCATTTTTTTATGTTTCTTTGTTATCTTTTCCATCTCGATCATTGTTTTATTTGTTATCCCAATTTATTTGGAAAAGGACAAAAAGATAAAAAGATAACAGATCCACCATTTTCGGTTTTAAAACCCTTTTCCGACTGTTTTTCCGATAAAGCATTCCGATGGGTTTTCCGACAGCTTATTCCGATGGGTTTTCAGATAGTCATTCCGATGGGCTTTCAGATAATTATTCCGATGAGGTGTTTGATTTATTCCGATGGACTCTATATTGATATTCCGATGGACTCAATTTTGATATTCCGATGAACTCTAATTTAACATTCCGATGGATTTTCAAGTAATATTCCGACGGTTCTGAAAACCTCAGTTGACTCAAATACATATCTTTACACCGTGTCAACTCGGTATTAACCGAGTTGACCGGGTTAACTCCACTGAGTCAAAGGTAAAAACGCATCCCAACAACCAAACCCTATACCGACTCATCCCTACACCAAACTCACACTATAACACTCAAAACCAACATATTCATCTCGACTATATCTTAACCCATCATCACTAATCACCTCCATTTCTAAACACCATCTCTGACTCGAAATTAAACAAATATTATAAAGATCTCAGATTCGTTTTCGTTTTCTTGACACGTATGTCGAGATCCTGTAGATCCTACACGAAAACTTATCCTCATCGATCTGTATTGGGCTTATACCCTTTTAATTTACGAATTTATTCACTGATTTTGTAACAACTTTGTTACAATCGATGTTTAATTCGTTTTAAATCACAACAATCGAACTCACCATAAAATCTTACCCGAGACCTTCATTATGATCTTGAAGCAAAAACGTATTGGGTTTGCAATGTTGGAGATGAGTTTATAAAAGTGACTGAGATTAGCTGGTGATATCATAAGATGGGAGCAGCTGAGATTTGAGATTTGGGAGATAAAAATGGTTGAGTTTTCAAGATAGATAGAGGCAGAGTTTCTTATGTGAGTAAATTTAGGGTTGGAATGACCTACACCAGTCAACCGTGTCTTTTATATCCAAAACACATGAGGTTAGTTGTGGTTGGACCGGGATTTATTGTTTATGTTGGACTAGACATATGTTGAAAATAAAGTTGGGCATGTCCTTCTATCCAACGAAATTGCATCGTTGGGCGGCTGTGTTGCTATAAAGATACTAGGCCGAGTATATTGTGCCAAATAATTGGTACTTGAACTCATTTGGATATAAGAAAATCATTGTTTTGAAACCCCTACTTTTCGGAAATTTATATGATTGATTTTAGGCTTCAAAGTAGAAATTAGCTAGACCACGTTGACGACTTCTCATTCTCAAGTCATCGTTGGTTCCCTAGTTAACGACACTCACTCATACTCAACACACACAACAAACACACACGACAAAAACAAACAAACACCAAAACGATCCTTTAAAATTCACTAAAAGTGTCAAAACGGCTAGTATTCGGGCAAAGTAATGTCAAGTGATTACGAAGTGGATTT
Source organism: Glebionis coronaria (assembly GCA_025667525.1). NCBI lineage: Eukaryota > Viridiplantae > Streptophyta > Magnoliopsida > Asterales > Asteraceae > Glebionis > Glebionis coronaria. The sequence continues at coordinate 384,455,686 of CM046877.1, forward strand.
GGTATTTATTATTTGAAGGTGAAGTGGAATATCACGAAGGCGTCTACTCAATTCATCATCGAGCCTTTTCACCCCCTCTATCGATTGATGATTCGCTTCAGCATTTATGATTGAGACTTGATTTATCTAGTTTCCACTGTCAAGGGGTGGATGGTCGACGACATAGACAACTATCACTTAAGGAGTTACGTTGTAGTGCTCAGTGTCACACTCACCTGTATTGTGGATACTTCAAGAGGTGTTTTACATCTTATACTACTCTCTTCTTTTATGTATAAGGTACTAAGAGACGTTTCTCTACACCGTTCGTCAATCAACAACAGTGCTAAGCGTAAGTAACAAATTTGGGAGATTGTACTTCAGTTTCAAGTTTGGAATATCAGGTTTACTTCATCAGTGGTCACTACAAATAGCCGAAAGAATACGAGGTCGGTTACTTTAGCCAGAGAGTACAAGAGTAGAGATGTGATATGCAAACAATTCTCACGAGCAACTTGCGCTACAAAATGTCAACAAAGATTTCTACTTCAGACACGAACATCTCGCGATTCTGATTGTACTTGTCAGATGATGCTCCCGAGTGTTCTTAACCACCATACTCTTGACAAGAACATCTCACGATTCTGTTCGTACACGACAGATGATGCTTCTGAGTGTTCTTAACCTTCTTACTCCTGATAAGAACATCTCGCGATTCTGAGCGTACACGTCAGATGATGCTTCTGAGTGTTCGTCACCATCATACTTTCGACAAGAACATCTCGCGATTTTGACCGTACACGTCAGATGATGCTTCCGAGAGTTCGTCACCATCATGGGGGAAGAACGTGTACTTTGGAGACTTAGTTCCCACTCTGGAGTACTTAGTTCAACTTCCAGGGGGAAGTATTCTACAAGCGTGAGAAGATTTGTTGCTGATTTCTTACATGTTCCCCCAAACACATAATCATTAAGACCTAAAATGTCAAGGTAGTAGTTACTTGGTGTGGTTTGCTTCTTCTTCTACAAAATTCCGCTGTGCACTTTAAATGTCAAAGATAGAAGATTGCTCAAGCTACAAGTTCTGCTAAAGACAGGGATATTGGTTTGGGGGGAAGATGATTCAGAAGCTTCGTCAAAAAGAAGTCTATGAAGAAAGCTTTCCAAGACATGTGGTATGAATTGGGGGGAAGTTAATCCAGTTCATACATGATACAATGGTTCCTCAACAAGCAAAGACAAAGAGGATTCAAACTGGGGTATAAGTTTTTCTAGAAGACTTGAAGACAACGGTGTCACCCTCAGCATTGGAAGCAAACTTAATACTGTCATATTTTTGTTGTATTTGCATTTGTTAGGAACATTGTAAGTAATTCCGTATGTCACCACATTGGGGGAAGATTGTTAGCCTTAAAATGTGTGCGAGTAACGGAATTACATTAGTTTCATAGCCGGGACTTGCAGGGACTAATATTGTCATATGTAAAGTCCAAGTCTCGTGCTATATAAACCCCTCCATACTTCCATGGAGGGGTGAGGTTGTTCATTTCTTTCTTGTCTTTCTCTCACTAGAATAAACACACTTTTCTAGTTACTTGTTTCTCTCTCTAAAATGGCTAAACACCACTTCTATCCTCCCCGACCTCCGGATCTTTTACCCGTGTTCTTAGTGAATCTATGTTTAACATATGTTTAGTCAGAGGTTAGCTGTTCTCCAGGTTCAGGCAAGCCCATATGCGAAGACTTGACATGTATATCAGGTAACTATATAAAAAACGAATGAGAAAACAAATTACTATAAAAAAAAACTTATCGTCGGGTTTTATGTCGTTGGAGTAGTGTACACTGAGTTTAATACACACTACCTAAAGGTACCTATTTAACTCAACAACTTTTTTCGTTCAAATAAACATTTTTATATCTTGATATCTTTTTGTGTTGGTATGCAATTGGAATGTGTATATGAAACTGGTCTCTGATCGGTCTCATAAATACTAGAGCAGGGTGATTGACGAACTGATAGATGTGTTATTGAGTATTATTTGGGACCGAGAACACTGATGTGCATAATCTCTTACATCATTTAGGAACTATAGTTCGGACTTTGATGTTACTGTGTGTGTAATTACAGTGTTGTTAGGAATCATATCTTGCACAATCCTCTAAACCCTCTATTTAAGTTTCCAATTAATAGTGGCTTAATCGAGAAACGAGCCAATAATCCCATCATTTAGTATAAACAACCACCAATCTAAACTTATTTTTGGGCTTATAACATCATCTTTCTCCGCCGAGGTATATGTTCAGAAAAGAAATAGGCTCATGAACTATAAGCCGAGTCACATGAACTCCTAGGTTTATATATAAGCATAAACAAACGTCTTGGGCAAGTGCGTATTTATCTATTCTTTCGTGTAGCCGTTGGTCGTAAGAAATGATGGGGGAGTTGACTTATCGACCATGTACCAACCTACATATAGGTACACAGTGTACCAACTGTTATTTATCTATGTTAGTTATTTGTCGTCACTAAAAATGAGAAAAGTTCTCTACAAAGATACACGAAAGAGTTGTAACTTTTTGTTTCAAAATTATGTTTATTGATAAAGGTGTTTTGTGCGAATAAATATGTTTTTACCACATGTGTGTGAGTTGATGTGAGAAAGAGAGAGAATGAAGTAGGGGCAGGTTCAGGAGACGCGATGCAAGGTAAAATGTCTTAGATGGATGTGCAGCTTTAAGGGTTTTGTTAATGCAATGATGCCTAAAAACGTTACTTGCATTTTTCGATCTCGCTTTGTTTTGATTACGATAATATGTTAGAACAAGCATTTACGAAAACAACGAAAAACGAATTCTTGAGTTCAAGTATTTTTCATTTAAACCATTATCACATAAGGATATTTTTATCCCCAGATTCGAACCAATCCACTAAAAGACAAAAAGGATCGGAGTCTATGCAGGCGGTTCCTTATCGATATGGAACCGCGGGCTCCAATAAGGAACCGCGGATATAGCCGTTGGATGGTTGTCTTATAAATAGTGGACCATTCTCAGACTTTCAAACCATCTCTTTTGCACATACATTTCCAGATTTTTTCATACTTCTTAAATCACTCAAATCCTTCATCATTTGTTCGATTACTACTTGTTTAGAAGTGAATCTTTCTCCTCTCATCTTTTCCTCTCAAAGTGCAAAGAGAAGAACACTATCATCCTTGAAGTGTTGTGTCTACCTCAAAGATCCATTGAAGACGCTAACTTATTCATTCATTGTTGTGTCATTGTTGTGAAGATCCAATTAGTTTTGTCTATTTGGAAGTTGTGTATGTATTAATGTTAATACTTAGTCCTTAAAGTATATTGGTGTAGATTGGTCCTAGATAAGATTAGGGCTCGACTTTTAGCTTAGAGTCGGAAATTGGTTAAGCGACGTTGTGTACGGTTTCTCCACCTTAAAGAGCTTGTTGATTAGTGAACTCTCGAGTAAGGTGTACTCGAGGAGTGGAGTAGGAACGAGGAGTGAGCTTCGTTACCGAACCACTATAAATCTTTGGTGTTTGGTTTGATCTTTCCTTCCCTTATCTCTTTACATTCATTATTCTTTATACTTGTGACTATTAGTTTAGTTGCACTATACTTTGTTCATATTGTATATAAGAAGGTTTCACATAAATACTCAAGCTTAAGTTTTTGAAAAAGGATTTTTATAAACCAATCTTTAAACAAGTAATTTTTAAGAAACTATTCAACCCCCCCCCCCCCTTCTAGTTTCTACAATTGGTATCAGAGAGTGGTTGCTCAAGACTTTTTAAAATATATTGTATTTTAAAACTTGAATCGATCTATGGATTCTAACAAGTATCTAGAAGGGCAATCCATGCAAAGACCACCTCTTTTTGAAACTGATAGTTTTATTTTTTGGAAAACTAGGTTTGAGACTTATGTGAAATCAAAAGATTTAGATCTTTGGCATGTTATTACCAATGGTGATTTTTTACCATTTCAATATAATGAAGTTTCTAAAAGTAAAGAGATAGTCACTTTTGACAAAGCTAATGATGATACTAAAAGGAAACTTGCTAAAAACAATGAGGCTAAAATGGTGATTTATAATGCTTTACCAAAGAAAGAGTATGAAAGAATTTTTATGTGTGAAACCGCTAAAGACATTTGGAACACTCTTTTAGTAACCCACCAAGGTAATAGCCAAGTCAAACAAAGTAAAATCGATCTTCTTGTTCAACAATAAGAACAATTTGTCATCTTAGAAGATGAAATTATTGATAGTGCATTTGCTAGATTTAACACTATTATTACTAGTCTAAAAGCACTTGATGAAGGTTTTTCTAGCAAGAACAATGCTAGGAAGTTTCTTAGGGCGTTGCATCCCAAATGGAGAGCTAAAGTCACGGCGATTGAAGAATAAAAAGATCTCGCCAAATTATCACTTGATGAACTCATTGGTAACTTGAACGTTCATGAGATGATAATTTTGAAGGACACGAAAATGGTGAAAACTAAGAGTGAAAGAAAGTCTCTTGCAATCAAAGCCAAGAAGACTCAAAGTGACCATGAAAGCTCCTTGGATAGTGATGATGAGGAATATGCCTTGGTGGTTAGAGACTTTAAGAAGTTCTTCAAAAGACGAGGTCAATACGTGAGGCAACCAAACAACGACAAGAAATCCTTCTCCAAAAACCGATTTGCTAAAGATGATAAAGTGATAGGAAATGTTTTAGATGTGGTGATCCGAATCATTTCATCATTGATTGTCCTAAGCCTTCACGCGACAAAAACCACACGACGTTTGTTGGAGGTTCATGGAGCGATAGCGCTGAAGATGTTGATGACAATTCCAATTATGAGAAATGTCTTATGGCTCACACTTTTAAAGAGGTACATTCCGAAATAGAATATTATAGCAATGGTTGTTCTTCTCTAGATGTTAATGAATTAGAAGGTCAATACAATAATTTAAATAAACTTAGCATTAAATTCATCGAAAAAAACAAAGTGCTAAAATCAACTAGAACTAAGCTTGAAAATGAGATTAGTAAGCTAAAAGAGAGATTAGCTAAGCTTGAGAAAAATAAAGAGGTTGATTTAGGGTGTGTAAATTGTGAAAACCTTAGACAAGAGAATGAAGATCTCAAGAGTACCTCCATTAAATTAGAAAATTTCATGAAAGGTACTAGTACTCTTGATGATATGTTGAACAAACAAATTCATTCTAAGGAAAAACTTGGGTTGGGATATGACACTAATGAAGCATCAACTAGTGAACCAAAGCAAGTTAGATGAAGTGCCAAAACATCTTCTTGTTAACAATGTTAAAGTACCTATTCTTGATAGAAATACCCTTGGTAAATTTTATAAGCCTTTAAGTAAACCATTAATGGGAACTAGAAACTTATCTAGACAAACATCTACTCTTCCAAGAGTACGAAATGAGTCTAAACCTAGAAGTAGAACACCTACACCACAAAGAGATGATCAAGCTAAGTCACGACCTAGAAGTAAAACTCCAACACCTAGGAGGAATAACAATAATTCTAGATCAAGGTCAAAGACACCTAGGAGAAACTATGGACAACAAAATGGCCATATGAATTGGAATAATTTTCAACAACAATACTTTTCTTCATGGGGAATGTCTCCTTCATTCATGCATCCTAATCAAATGCAAGGGATGTTTGGAACTAACAACTTTGGACCCATGAGATATTGGGGACCAAATGTTTAATCTTGTGTGTTGTTACCTAGATATGCTTGGGAATCGATTTAGAGCCCGACGAGTGGATTAAGGATAGTGGTTGTTCTAAACACATGACGGGTAATCGAAGTTTATTCTCACACTACAAAGCATACGATGGAGGTAATGTTACATTCGTAAGTAATCGACGTGGTAATATAATTGGCAGAGGTACGGTCTCTCTTGACTCTATGACTATAGAAAACGTAGAACACGTAGATAACTTAGGTTTTAACCTTCTAAGTATAGGTCAAATTTGTGACAATAAGTGTAAGGTCATCTTTTTGGAATATGATAGTGAAATCGTAAAAGATGGAAAGGTCTGATGAGACTGCTTTTATACATGGTCTCATCGTTCTTTTTGGACTTAAAATGGATTAAATATCATCAAAATACCCAAATATATGCTTGTGTTTGTTGCTTGTGTATTTTAGGTATGGATATTGAGAAAATGACAAAAGATCACAAGAATCATGCAAAAACGAACACGGGAAACGAAGCCGTACGATGAACCAAGCCCTAATGAAGAATTTTCCAAAGAAAACCCTAGAAGATTTGAAGAATATTGAAGATTGGTCCTCCAAGTTTGAAGAATTGACACTTTATACCCTTGTATCTTCATAATTACAAGTTTGGTCCCTAAAGTTTGTCAAAATTACAAAAAGGACCCTTAACTTTGAAGAATTGGCAATTTTAGTCCCTCATCAAAACTAAATTGTCAATAATGGTCCTCCAAGAAGTCAACAAACAAGTCAAAGACCTTGAAGTTTGAAGACATTACAAGAATGGCCCTTGAAGAATACAATTTGTGCATAAAAAGCCCTTTAAACAAGTCTTGAAAATTATTGTGCCAAAATTGACAAGTACTTGAAAGATTTTGCAAAGGGAAAAAGTGTTTAAGCTGATTTGTTACAAAATGAATGAAACATAAGATTTCGGGGGCCTAATGTGACCAGACACCAAACTGCTCTCCTCCACTCCCATCAAGACACGTCACCATAACCCAACTCAAAAACCCGTTTACCCAATACCCATACCCCAAACCCGGTTGACCCATTAAGTTATAACACACGTTTAATATTAAACGTGTTTTTCCCCTTAAACACATTTAACCCACTCTAAAAAGATCAAAACACACTTTTTTCCCTATAAACCCTAATTTTTCCCCAAATTAAAAATTCATGATGAAGACTTGATCTATTCCAGATTAGTGATTGATCATGGATTAATCCAAACCCCATTTTTAATCCCCCATCACTCTCACTCGCTGGTCCCCAAAACCCCACCCATTGGCAAAAAGACAAAGGCACACCAGAGAAATCAACGACTCTCAAAGATTTCGTGTCCTCCAAACGAAATCGAACGCTCAAGACTGATGCATCCAGCCTGTCTATCACAAACGTCCAAGAGATTTGCACATGGTTTTCAAGGATTATTCAAAAGTGGGATCAATATCAGCATATTCGCATCTTCAAACAAGGGTAAAGTTGGAAATTCATTAGATTAGGGTTTCTTTTTCTTTCGATTCTAGAACGATCTGAGGGGGTCTATAAATGAGGACCAACTTGTGGTATCCCATTTTTTCCCTTGTCTCGGATTTTGATGTAAAAACCCTTTTATGAATGAAAGTTTGCAGTTTTTAAATTTGATCCGAGTTCCATTTTAATTTTATGTTTTATGATTTAAGTTGATGTTTTTAAATTCGAGTTGTGAAGTTTTTCTTGTTTAAGTTAATCAGTAAGTGAGAAGAAGGTTTTCAAAAATTTTCTGGTTTTAAGTATCATCAGTTTCATTTAAACTTTAGTATTTGAGTTTTCTTGAAAAGATAAAAAAAAAAAGAGAAGTTATTCGTTATATTGTGAACTTACTGAATCAAGACCATAGGTCTTGATTCTTGGATCTCTCTTTATTCTTAGCAGCTTTTCTTGTCAGTCAGGGTGCTTCGGTTCAGCTGTTGAACCCCAACGAACCACCCCTCAATCCTTTATTGTCCAAGACACCCCTGCCTCACCTAGTTGTTGGTTGAGGTCAGGGGAGCTTAGCTGGCCCTTGTTGGATGCAAACAAGGGTAGGTATCGCCATCCCTTCCTTTCTTTCTTTTTTTTCTTATATTTATTTTTGCTAGCTGTTTAATCTTTCTTGTGAGTAATTGCTTGTCAAGTTTGCTGGTTTATTGAGGATTGATTTTGGATTGAATAAATTGTTTGAATTTAGTTAAGTAGTATAAGCAGTAAGAGTACTTAGGATTGTTGTTTTAGTTTAAGCTGCTTTAAATTGGTAATAAAATATGCTCACTTAGGATTTAATAAAAGCTTGTTGCATTGTTTAATCTTAGCCTAAGTTGGCGTGTTTTTTTTTACTGAGTTTTAGTATGCTTCGTGTTTAAATGTTCTAGAGTACTGGTTGCTTGAAGTGATTCTGCTGAGTGTTCTTGTTCAAATCTCTGCTTAAAGTCATGCTTGTTTAGTAAAATCAGTTTCAAGTTAAAGATTGCTAGGTGTCGGTAACAATTTTGAAGTTTTGATAGTTTCAAGTTTATGCTTTCTGTTAACCTTAAGGTTTGTTAAAACTGTACGTGTTGAGTTCATTAATCTTGCTGTGAGAGCGATTGTTGACTGTCGAGTTTGGTAGTTTCAAGGTACTGAATTTGGATTGATAAGTGTCTTGAGTTTGAAATTGATTGTAATCAGTAAGTATACTAGGTAGTGTTCTTTTTTATTTAATGTGTTTAATATTGGCGATTAGAGACATCAACTAGGATTTCACGATAGCCTGTTATGTTTGTTTGCCCTCAATCTAAGCGGAGCTAGTCCTACTCAATGTTTGCCTGCTGATTTATTTGAAATCGTATGATCTACATATGTTATCAAGCTGATTTGCATAAGTGCTTGCACCTATTTGCTGCCTTATTTCTTGCTTATGTATCAGTCTGCCTGTGTTCGAGTTCGTTTTTGTTTACTGCTCGCTTTATACGCCCCCCACAAGCCAACTGCAAGTGAGGGGGTTTTGTCTGTCCAAAAAGAACTCAAAGCCGATAAAATAGGGTGGCATTTGCCCACTGTTAACAAGTAAGTAAAGAGTAGAGTGGACTATCAATCTGGTGGTTTTGAGCGTGGATTTGAGACTGTAATTGAGTGATTTTTGATCTTGTGTTTGTGTTTGGTAGTTGCCAGGTTTGAGTTTGTGTCTGGTGTTTTGGTGTGTAGTCTGGTAGTCTGGTGATTGTGGTTTGTTTTTGACTGTCCAAAGAACACAAACAAAGATACAGTTAACAAGAAAGTGAGAGAAAAAAGAATTCCAGGTCTGAGACCTGTTTGCTTCGAATTAGAGGGATTTTAGGCTTAAATTTGACGTGTGTTTGTGTTTTGGTGAGTGGGAGTTGCTGTGTAACAAGTGTTTAAAAAGAAAATAAAAAAAAATATTTCAAAAATTTTTTGGCGTGGCCAGGACTCGAACCTGCGCCACCACTGCCAAAGCACACACACTCTACCGCTCGCCCTTGGGACTTTTACTGCTAAAGTCTCAAGGTGTTATCCTTTTAACACCTCTTTTCATTTGGCTTTTAAAAACTAACCGTAGCTTATTTGAGATTTTATAGCTTATTGATTAAGCGTATTTGGTCTATCTTATTTTTCATAGGGTCTTTATTTGAATTGGGATTTTTCTAGCATAAGATTTGATTTTTCCTTTTATTTATTTAATTTTTATGCATTTTTCTTTACCCGGTTTTTAATAAATAGTTTAAAAATAGAAAACAGTAATTTTAATTTTAGGAAAAATAATTTTTAAGTTTTAATTTATTAATTTGAGGTTTACATCTAGTTAGATTTTCAAAAACTTTAATTTTTAATTTTATTTGATTTTAGGTTTTTATTTAAACTTTAAAAATTAATATAAAATTAATTAATAGCTTTTAGGAACTTTAAATTGCTTTTTTTATCTTAGTTAGATTATTCTAGGATTTTAGAAATTTTTTAGAATTTATTTTAGTAACTTTTTATTTTTCGTATTATTTTAATATTATTTTATTCATAAAAATAGAAAGTTTTAATTTTCTACTTTTTACATTTTTCCTAGGTTAAGAACATTAAATTAGGAGTTTTGTCACTTTCCAAATATTTTCTAGACTTTTCAATTAATTTCTAGATTTAATTTAAGATTTAATACATTTTAATAGTTTTTAAGTGTTAAAAAATAGTTTAATTTGGTTTTAAAATTTTTAAAAATAGTTTTTAGCTTAATTAGGTCATTTTTGAGGTTTACAAACTATAAAATCTTGTTTATGGCTTTTTAATAATTAAAAGTGATTTTTAGGGCTTTAATTAGCATTAAAAAGTCATTATTTAATTAATTAAAAGGTTTTAGCAAGTTTGGATTTTTTGTAAACTCTTAGAATATTATTGTGGATTTTTAGTAATTTTTAGGAATTTTTAGGGTAAAATTTTAATTTTTGTCGTTTTTAAGTTTCTACGTCTTAACTTTCTAGTAGTGTTTTTGTTATTTTTTTTATTTTTTCGTCTTCGTCATTTTCTCTTCTCCTTTCTTCTTATTAATAATCAAAAACATTAATCAATCATTCATTACACAACGCACTAGCCTCCTCGAGAGAACGATCCCATTAAGGGTCATAAGTGTTTACGTTTTCCTAAACGTACACTTAATACTTACCGCTTTTACCTTGTTTTCCTAAACAAGTGTAATTTTACAACCATCATTTTGGCGCCGCTGCCGGGGAGGCGTGTTGTGTTTTGGTTGAACCATTGTTGTTTTTATATATAGCCATAAAAGTATTTGTATTAATAGCACTCTATTAATATGTATTATCGTTTTCTCGGTTTTTGTGTGAATATTATTACTATATTGTATACGTAGAACAATAAATTCACAAGTACTCCAAATACGTGAGCAATCACAACCTTGATTCGGGATTTCATCACTCGATCATTGTATTCGAATCTCAAACCAAAGAAAAAAGGCAAAAATAGATAAATACTTTCGTGAAGCTTAATCTTGATAATACAAACTATAAGGTGGGTATAAGGCGGTTGTATTTCACGACCTAAAGGAAAAAGGCTCTTAAGTGCTTCGCGCCGCCTCGTTTCCTCCGCTTGCTTGTGCGTATTTGATTTTGAGAGTGAATCGAGGGTTTTGCCGCCCAAAGTATTATTAAGTATCATATATATTTTCTTGGTTTCATTTGATTAAACCCTCTTGAACGATTTGGTGTTCCACCATCGTTCTAAAGTCATCGAAGGCGTTCACTTCACGTGATCGTTTTCATTCCTTGAGGCTTCTTTAATCGAGAGATTTGATTAAGGAGGAGATTTGTAGATTTTGGTCTACTTAATACATTCCAAAAATCCAAAAAAAGTAAAAACAATCAAAAACCACAAAAAAAAAAATTGAAAAAGTAAAAACACCAAAAAGAATCTTCTTTGCTCGCCTTCTCGTTGTACATAACGTTTATGCAAACTCGCTCTAAAGCAAGACGTGCTCGTAAACGAAGAAACAAATCACTCACTCCTACTAGTGAGGACTCTCCTATTGACGAACCCATTGTAGTGAAAGAAGCACCCATGGCTAATCGAACTATGATGGAGTTGCTTCAAGCACCCACCGAGGGTTATGGAGAAGCGATTGTGATTCCCGCTATCCTTGCGGAGAATTTTGAGGTTAAGACGGGTTTGTTGTCCATGATTCAAAACAACAAGTTTCGAGGGGACGAAAAGGACAACCCGCATAACCACATTCGCCAATTTAATCGTCTCACCGCCACGTGCAAGTTTAAGGACGTCTCAAACGACTCGATTAAGATGATGCTTTTTCCGTATTCCTTAGCGGGGCCCGCAAAAATTTGGTTAGAGAAAGAGCCACCCAATTCTATATTGACGTGGAAGGATCTCGTTTCAAAATTCGTGAACCAATTTTTTCCGCCCTCTAAGACTACGCACTTGAAAAACGAGATTTCAAAGTTTTCGCAAGAGTATAATGAGAGTTTTTCAACGGCTTGGAATAGATTTAAGGAAATGTTGCACGAATGTCCTCATCATGGTTTTTCCGACTTGCATCAAATAGACACGTTTTACAATGGCTTGAACGATCATGAGCGTGATTATCTTAATGCCGCCGCGGGTGGTAATTTCTTGTGTAAAACGGTCGAGGAAGCATTGTTAATCATTGAGAATAGGTCTAAGGTGTATAGTACTCGTAGCACGTCGAGTGTTCGTAAGGCTTCGTCTTCATCTTCACCTAGTTTGTCACACACCGTTGATGCTTGCCAAGTCGAGGCTAATTTGGAGAACAAAATTTTTGATATAGTGAAAGGCTTGTTAGTTGAGTTTAAAGTTGGTGAACAACCCGCTCCCGCTACGATTAAAGCGGTTGAGGTTTCTTGTATGTATTGTGGTGGAGCTCACGATTATTCCGAGTGCATTACCAACGGTGGTAACACTTCGAGTGCCTTCGCGGCCGCGGGAACTTATAACCAAAACGGTCAAGTTCCTCGCACTAATCAATTGACTCCACCGGGTTTTTCACCAAATCAAAATGCTAACAATTATCGAAACAATCAAGTTGGTTACCAAAGCAATCAAAGGAACAATTATAAGGGTAATAACAACTATGGGAATCAAGGGAGTAGTAGTAGCCAATTGCAAAATCAAAATCAAAACCATAATTTTCAAAACACGAGTCAAGGTCTTCAAAATACTAAAGAACTTCCAATGGACTTTTTGAATTACGCTACTTCAAATGATAAGATTTTGGAAAACATTCAAGAGCAAATGGCTACTCAAGCTAGGGACACGGCTAAGAACGCAAAGGAGTTAGCTAATTTTATTAAGGAAAATCTAGCCATGAGAAATGAGTTGAAAAATGATTTTGCTAACCAAATTCGAGGTCAAAACAACAAGATAGAGCAAAGTCATGCTAGGCTTGAACAAAGAATTGACCAAAAATCCGCTAGCCAAGATTTGAAGTTTAATAGTCAAGATGCTAAGCTTAATGCAATTTTAGAAGCCGTAATGGGAAACAAAGCCTCTACTTCGGGAAGTTTGCCTAGTAACACCGTTTCTAACCCGAAGGGAGAGATGAAAGTGATTACCACACGAAGTTGTAAGACACTTAAAGAACCGACTCCTCAACCAATTACTCCAACGGTGGAGGAAATTGAGGAAGAACCCGAGGTGGTGGTCGAAAAGGAGCATATTTCAAGCCCACAAAGTACCGCTCATGCCACACCTACGGTTGACCCATCACCCATTTTGGAACCCGAGATTCCAAAGGCTATGCCTATGCCCCAACCCACACCACCCTTGCCTTACCCATCGAGACTTAGGAAGGAGAAACGACAAGAGCACGACAACTACCAATTTGAGCTTTTTATGAAAATGTTTCGTGATTTTCACTTTAATGTGAGTTTCGCTGATGCCTTGGTCATGATGCCTCGATTTGCCGCTAACATTAAGAGTATGTTGAACAACAAGGAAAAATTACACCAAATGTCTAGTTGTTCGTCGGTTTATCTTAATCGCATACCTCAAAAAGTCGGTGATCCCGGTAAATTTTTGATCCCTTGTGCAATTCAAGATATGGAAGAATGCTATGCCTTTGCCGATCTTGGTGCTAGCATTAACTTGATGCCACTTGCAATCTACAAGTCGCTCAATCTTCCTAATCTTACTCCTTCACGAATGTCTACTGAGTTGGCCGACCATTCCACGATTCTTGCATGTGGTTTGGCGGAAGACGTTTTTGTGAAAGTGGGGAAGTTCTACTATCCCGTAGATTTTATCGTTGTTGATATTCCCACGGATCCTCAAGTTCCTCTTATTTTAGGTTGTTCGTTTTTAGATACGTCTATGGCTTTAATTGATGTTCATGCTAGAAAGATCACCTTACGTTTCAACGACGAGGAACTTGTTATAAACGCAACTCAAAATTCTCAACTTTCTCATGTTTATTCCGTTGCTACCATAAACCTCGTTGATATAATCGACGTGGTTTGCGAGGAATTTTCACAAGAAGTTTTAGGGTTTGGTGATGAAGAAACTAGTGGCAATCCCACTATGTTAGATCCAATTCTTGATAATTCGACACCAACCTTCACACCTTTCGAAGGTGGTGGTTTTACGTTGGAAGAATTAGATGTTCCACGTACTTGTGACGAAGACCTCGACAACGATGAGGACTTCTCGATTATCAAGGATTTTCTCAACGATTTCCCATTTCCTCCACCCGAGGAGGTTATGAGTATCGAGCCCAAATCTTCACTTGAGGAACCACCTATTCTCGAGTTGAAAGATTTACCTCCTCACCTCGAATATGTCTATTTGGAGGAGGACGACAAGTTGCCGGTTATTATTGCGAAGGAACTTTCGGATGATGAAAAAACCGCACTTGTCGATGTTCTTAAGGATCACAAAGGGGCGATTGCGTGGAAGTTATCCGACATTAAGGGAATCGATCCCAAATTTTGTACCCACAAAATATTAATGGAGGAAGATTTCTAGCCAACAATCCAAAGTCAAAGGAGGGTGAACCCCAAAATTCACGACGTCATCAAAAAGGAGGTCCTTAAACTCCTTGACGCGGGAATGATTTACCCTATTTCCGATAGCCCTTGGGTGAGTCCTATTCATTGTGTCCCTAAAAAGGGAGGGATGACCGTTGTGCCAAACGATGCCAACGAGTTGATTCCCACTAGACTCGTGACCGGATGGAGAGTGTGCATTGACTATCGAAAGTTAAATGAAGCCACTCGAAAAGACCATTTTCCCTTGCCCTTCATGGACCAAATGTTGGAGCGTCTTGCGGGAAACGATTTCTATTGCTTTTTAGAAGGTTTTTCCGGTTACTTCCAAATTCCCATCGATCCTCGTGATCAAGAAAAAACTACGTTTACGTGTCCATATGGAACGTTTGCTTATCGTAGAATGCCATTCGGACTTTGTAATGCACCGGGAACTTTTCAACGATGCATGATGGCTATTTTTCATGATATGATCGAGAAGACGATGGAAGTCTTCATGGATGACTTTTCCGTGTTTGGTGATTCCTTTACTTCGTGTTTGTCGAACCTTGAGAGAATGTTAAAACGTTGTGAGGAAACCAACCTTGTGCTCAATTGGGAAAAGTGTCATTTTATGGTTAAGAGTGGAATCGTCTTAGGGCACAAGGTCTCGAAAGCGGGGATTAAGGTAGATCAAGCTAAGGTAGACGTCATCGCCAAATTACCTCATCCCAAAACCGTCAAGGGAGTTAGGAGTTTCCTAGGCCACGCGGGCTTTTATCGACGATTCATCAAGGATTTCTCGAAGATTTCTCGACCCATTACACATCTTCTTGAAAAAGAAGCACGTTTTGTCTTTGACGAAGATTGTGTACGAGCCTTTGAGATCCTTAAGAGGAAACTTACCGAAGCTCCCATTCTTGTTGCTCCAAATTGGAACCTCCCCTTCGAACTAATGTGTGATGCTAGTGATTACGCTATAGGGGCCGTTTTGGGGCAACGTCATGATAAGCACTTCTTGCCTATTCACTATGCTAGCAAGACGATGACCGAGGCTCAACTTAAATACACTACAACGGAAAAGGAGTTCCTTGCCGTGGTGTATGCATTTGAGAAATTCCGACCTTATCTCGTCTTGACGAAATGCATAGTGTATACGGACCATTCGGCTATCAAGTATCTCATGGCTAAACAAGATGCTAAGCCGAGATTACTTCGTTGGATTCTCCTCCTTCAAGAATTTGATCACAAAATCGTTGACAAAAAAGGAGCCGAAAATCTAGCGGCCGATCATCTCTCTCGTTTGGAAGATCCTCACCAAAGTGTTTACGAGCCCAAGGAAATCACCGAAACATTTCCGCTCGAGACACTTGGTGTAGTGAATTCCAAACTTGATTCTTCCACCCCATGGTTTGCGGATTTTGCAAATTACCATGCGGGTAACTTCATCATTAAGGGTATGACAACTCAAGAAAAACGGAAATTCTTTCGTGATGTCAAGTTCTATTTTTGGAACGACCCTTATTTGTTTCGAACTTGTGCGGATCAAATCATCCGTCGTTGTGTATTTGGCACTGAAGCTTCTAACATCCTTAGAGCTTGCCATGAGGGACCCACGGGTGGTCACCACGGTGCTAATCTCACGGCTAAAAAGGTGTTTGATGCCGGCTTCTTTTGGCCTACTATTTACCGAGATGCACAAGATCTTGTGAAGTCTTGTGATTCATGCCAACGACAAGGAAAAGCCTCACAAAAAGATGAAATGCCACAAAATATCATTCAAGTATGTGAGATCTTTGACGTTTGGGGCATAGACTTTATGGGGCCATTCCCATCATCTCGTGGTAATAAGTATATTCTCGTTGCGGTTGACTACCTTTCTAAGTGGGTGGAGGCAAAGGCCTTGCCCACCAATGATGCTCGTGTGGTAGTTAAGTTCTTGAAAAGTTTGTTTGCTAGGTTTGGAACCCCTCGTGCTATCATAAGCGATCGTGGAACCCATTTTTGTAATGACCAATTTGAAAGGGTTCTAAGGAAATATAGGGTTACACATTGTCTTTCTACGGCTTATCACCCACAAACGAGTGGGCAAGTCGAGGTTTCAAACCGAGCGTTGAAGAGGATCTTGGAGAGATCCGTGGGGGAAAACCGACAATCTTGGTCGGATAAGTTAGACGATGCTTTATGGGCCTTTAGGACCGCTCATAAGACACCCATTGGGTGCACTCCCTATAAGCTTGTGTATGGAAAGAATTGTCATTTGCCTATCGAGTTAGAACACAAGGCTTATTGGGCCCTAAAGCATTGTAATGATGACATGGAGACCGCGGGAAAACACCGGAAAATGCAATTAAATGAATTGGATGAATTAAGGGATATTGCTTATGAAAATTCATTGATTTATAAAGAGAAAACTAAAAAGTTGCATGATTCAAAAATTAAAAACCGGGTTTTTAACATTGGGGATCAAGTTTTACTTTTTAATTCAAGATTGAAAATATTTTCCGGTAAATTGAAATCCCGTTGGTCCGGTCCATTCACCGTGACTCAAGTGTTTCCGTATGGGACCATCGAGCTAGCTCAAGATGATGGTCCTAACTTCAAGGTGAATGGACATAGGTTGAAGCACTATTTTGGCGGGGAAGTTCCATCCTTGAACTACCTCGACCAAGTCACCTTCCCCAATGATAATTAGTATTGAGGGGATCGAGTCGAGCTCATGACTCGGTAATCAAAAACGAGGTGCCTCGTGGGGGAGTCCCATGCTTATCCTATGTACATATTATCGCTTTCTTAGTCTAATGTAGCTTACGTGTGGGGATTCGTGCCCTTCCAACCTTTGTTCCGTGGTTGTTTGTGATATGTGGTTTTTAGATCATGATCTTCACGATTGGAGCCTCTCGTGTTCGTTTTATGGGAGCACTCGATCGTTTGCTTTTGGAGACATTTCTCAATATCCATGATATATCCTTTGATGTTCTAACCTTAGGTTTTTAGCACACTTCATAAACGGCTATTAATTTAATGGTTACACCCTTTCCATGCTAGATTAGGCATTCGACTACGTCTCTAGTATGGGGGTGTTTGCACCCCTAGACTCGAAACATTGAGGACAATGTTTAACTTTAGTATGGGGGGGTGAATAGATACTTTGCCTTGCCAAACCTTCACGCTTTCCAAAGTTTATCGTTTTGTTTATCATTTTGTTGCAAAATAAGGCTAAAAATGGCCAAATTTTAAATTTTTTTCATGTTTTATAAGTGTTTGAAGACACGAATGTAGGTTTTTCGATGGCGAGAATAAGAGTAATTTTTGACTCGACCGTGCGTGTTGAGCACTTAGCTTTGGTTCCTTAACTACACATTAGGCTAAGTCTCTTAAATGAGGACGAGAAATGATAGAGTTAATTATAAGTTACTATGCTAAACGTAGAGTACTCGTATTCTTTCAAAAACTCATGTGTTCTCGTTGTTTGCTTATTCTCCCTTCGCAAATATTTTTTGCTTAATAAATATTGACTTAGCGGTTTAGTTAGGATTGTTGGGTTTCTAGTCTTTTCTAGTAGCCTCCGTGTAATTAAATTGGGAAGACATTAAGGTATCGCCAGCGTCACGGTTTTGAAGTATTGACACCCAAATAATCGAAAGCTTCACCTAATAATAAGATTTCAAGTTCTCACCAAAATCTAGCAAACAATTTGAAGCCCCACAAGGCCTAAAATCTATGCAAAATTGAAAGTGAATCAAGCCTTAATCTTCGAAGCTTTAAAGATCCAAAATTCGCTTTAGCGTGAGGATATACGTCTTTGGCTAATAAAACCACCGATGAGGCGGATAATAAAAGGCAAGGCAAGACCAAAGTCATAATAAAAGCTTCATGGCGAAGTTGAATAAAAGATGGAGGTAAACCAAAGATAATAAGGCCCTTCCGTTAGGGGGCGTATAAAAGTCTTGGTAATAAGTCTCATGTTCAAAACCGTTATAAAACCGTGTTTATCGATTCTTCTTGTCAACTTAATTTTTTAACATCGTTGTCTATTAGGAGGGGTTATTGATTTGATGGTCTTAGTTACACCGTTAGGACTCTATTTTTAGACCCAAATCTCTATTATCGCATAAGTCAAACAATGTATCCTCGTGAAACATTCAAGACAAAATAAAATATAGGAGATACAACTTAGGAATAATGGGAGGATAAGTACGTGATTGGGGCATATGAGTAGTGTTAGCATTACTAACTTATAATGACAATGATCTCGTTACACGCTTGGCATGGAATTGGAGTGAAAATCGAGGATGACGAAATTATTTCTAACGAAGCATTCACGTGTTCTTATTCTATGAACCTAAACGTCCCATTTTGCGATGAAAATCATACATTATGTCTAAAACACAAGTAGTAGTAATAGTAATAGTGTAGCTAGTTTATCATTCCATAAAAGTGAATAAAATTGAATTTTGGAGATCCTACGATACTTTATTCTAGCATTGCGTGAGGGCACGGCAATGGTTTAGTATGGGGGAGTGATGAGACTGCTTTTATACATGGTCTCATCGTTCTTTTTAGACTTAAAATGCATTAAATATCATAAAAATACCCAAATATATGCTTGTGTTTGTTGCTTGTGTATTTTAGGTACGGATATTGAGAAAATGACAAAAGATCACAAGAATCATGCAAAAACGAACACGAGAAACGAAGCCGTACGATGAACCAAGCCCTAATGAAGAATTTTCCAAAGAAAACCCTAGAAGATTTGAAGAATATTGAAGATTGGTCCTCCAAGTTTGAAGAATTGACACTTTATACCCTTGTATCTTCATAATTACAAGTTTGGTCCCTAAAGTTTGTCAAAATTACAAAAAGGACCCTTAACTTTGAAGAATTGGCAAATTTAGTCCCTCATCAAAACTAAATTGTCAATAATGGTCCTCCAAGAAGTCAACAAACAAGTCAAAGACCTTGAAGTTTGAAGACATTACAAGAATGGCCCTTGAAGAATACAATTTGTGCATAAAAAGCCCTTTAAACAAGTCTTGAAAATTATTGTGCCAAAATTGACAAGTACTTGAAAGATTTTGCAAAGGGAAAAAGTGTTTAAGCTGATTTGTTACAAAATGAATGAAACATAAGATTTCGGGGGCCTAATGTGACCAGACACCAAACTGCTCTCCTCCACTCCCATCAAGACACGTCACCATAACCCAACTCAAAAACCCGTTTACCCAATACCCATACCCCAAACCCGGTTGACCCATTAAGTTATAACACACGTTTAATATTAAACGTGTTTTTCCCCTTAAACACATTTAACCCACTCTGAAAAGATCAAACACACTTTTTTCCCTATAAACCCTAATTTTTCCCCAAATTAAAAATTCATGATGAAGACTTGATCTATTCCAGATTAGTGATTGATCATGGATTAATCCAAACCCCATTTTTAATCCCCCATCACTCTCACTCCCTGGTCCCCAAAACCCCACCCATTGGCAAAAAGACAAAGGCACACCAGAGAAATCAACGACTCTCAAAGATTTCGTGTCCTCCAAACGAAATCGAACGCTCAAGACTGATGCATCCAGCCTGTCTATCACAAACGTCCAAGAGATTTGCACATGGTTTTCAAGGATTATTCAAAAGTGGGATCAATATCAGCATATTCGCATCTTCAAACAAGGGTAAAGTTGGAAATTCATTAGATTAAGGTTTCTTTTTCTTTCGATTCTAGAACGATCTGAGGGGGTCTATAAATGAGGACCAACTTGTGGTATCCCATTTTTTCCCTTGTCTCGGATTTTGATGTAAAAACCCTTTTATGAATGAAAGTTTGCAGTTTTTAAATTTGATCCGAGTTCCATTTTAATTTTATGTTTTATGATTTAAGTTGATGTTTTTAAATTCGAGTTGTGAAGTTTTTCTTGTTTAAGTTAATCAGTAAGTGAGAAGAAGGTTTTCAAAAATTTTCTGGTTTTAAGTATCATCATTTTCATTTAAACTTTAGTATTTGAGTTTTCTTGAAATAAAAAAAGAGAAGTTATTCGTTATATTGTGAACTTACTGAATCAAGACCATAGGTCTTGATTCTTGGATCTCTCTTTATTCTTAGCAGCTTTTCTTGTCAGTCAGGGTGCTTCAGTTCAGCTGTTGAACCCCAACGAACCACCCCTCAATCCTTTATTGTCCAAGACACCCCTGCCTCACCTAGTTGTTGGTTGAGGTCAGGGGAGCTTAGCTGGCCCTTGTTGGATGCAAACAAGGGTAGGTATCGCCATCCCTTCCTTTCTTTCTTTTTTTTCTTATATTTATTTTTGCTAGCTGTTTAATCGTTCTTGTGAGTAATTGCTTGTCAAGTTTGCTGGTTTATTGAGGATTGATTTTGGATTGAATAAATTGTTTGAATTTAGTTAAGTAGTATAAGCAGTAAGAGTACTTAGGATTGTTGTTTTAGTTTAAGCTGCTTTAAATTGGTAATAAAATATGCTCACTTAGGATTTAATAAAAGCTTGTTGCATTGTTTAATCTTAGCCTAAGTTGGCGTGTTTTTTTTACTGAGTTTTAGTATGCTTCGTGTTTAAATGTTCTAGAGTACTGGTTGCTTGAAGTGATTATGTTGAGTGTTCTTGTTCAAATCTCTGCTTAAAGTCATGCTTGTTTAGTAAAATCAGTTTCAAGTTAAAGATTGCTAGGTGTCGGTAACAATTTTGAAGTTTTGATAGTTTCAAGTTTATGCTTTCTGTTAACCTTAAGGTTTGTTAAAACTGTACGTGTTGAGTTCATAAATCTTGCTGTGAGAGCGATTGTTGACTGTCGAGTTTGGTAGTTTCAAGGTACTGAATTTGGATTGATAAGTGTCTTGAGTTTGAAATTGATTGTAATCAGTAAGTATACTAGGTAGTGTTCTTTTTTATTTAATGTGTTTAATCTTGGCGATTAGAGACATCAACTAGGATTTCACGATAGCCTGTTATGTTTGTTTGCCCTTAGTCTAAGCGGAGCTAGTCCTACTGATGTAGTGTTTTACTACCCTTTAGGAAAAGAGCAATAAATAGTGGTAAGCGTTAAGTGTCGGTTTAGGAAAACCGAGCACCAATGACCAAGCAAGTTCGTTTCCCAAGGAGGCAAGTGCGTTGTGTTAAGAGTTGATATATGATGTTTGTGATTATGAAGATTTATGAAAGAAATGAGATTAGAAAAGAAAAGACGGTTACGAAAACTAATTAAACTACGACGAAAAAGGCGTAAACGTAAAACCGTAAAAACGACAAAAATTAAAATTTTAACCTAAAAATTTCTAAAAATTACTAAAAATCCCAAATAATATTCTAAGAGTTTACAAAAAATCCAAACTTGCTAAAACCTTTTAATTAATTAAATAATGACTTTTTAATGCTAATTAAAGCCCTAAAAATCACTTTTAATTATTAAAAAGCCCTAAACAAGGGATCAAGTTAATGCTAGCACCAAGATCGGCCAAGGCATAGCATTCTTCCATATCTTGAATTGCACAAGGGATCAAAAATTTACCGGGATCACCGACTTTTTGAGGTATGCGATTAAGATAAACCGACGAACAACTAGACTTTTGGTGTAATTTTTCCTTGTTGTTCAACATACTCTTAAAGTTAGCGGCAAATCGAGGCATCATGACCAAGGCATCGGCGAAACTCACATTAAAGTGCAAATCACGAAACATTTTCAAAAAGAGCTCAAATTGATAGTTGTCGCGCTCTTGTCGTTTCTCCTTCCTAAGTCTCGATGGGTAAGGCAAGGGTGGTGTGGGTTGGGGCATAGGCATAGCCTTTGGAATCTCGGGTTCCAAAATGGGTGATGGGTCAACCGTAGGTGTGGCATGAGCGGTACTTTGTGGGCTTGAAATATGCTCCTTTTCGACCACCACCTCGGGTTCTTCCTCAATTTCCTCCACCGTTGGAGTAATTGGTTGAGGAGTTGGTTCTTTAAGTGTCTTACCACTACGTGTGGTAATCACTTTCATCTCTCCCTTCGGGTTTGAAACGGTGTTACTAGGCAAACTACCCGAAGTAGAGGCTTTGTTCACCATTACGCATTCTAAAATTGCATTAAGCTTAGCATCAAAATTGTTAAACTTCACATCTTGGCTAGCGGCTTTTTGGTCAATTCTTTGTTCAAGCCTAGCATGACTTTGCTCTATCTTGTTGTTTTGACCTCGAATTTGGTTAGCAAAATCATTTTTCAATTCATTCCTCATGGCTAGATTTTCCTTAATGAAATTAGCTAACTCCTTTGCATTCTTAGCCGTCTCCTTAGCTTGATTAGCCATTTGCTCTTGAATGTTTTCCATAATCTTATCATTTGAAGTAGTGTAATTCAAAAATTCCAATGGAAGTTCTTTGTTATTTTGAAGAGCTTGACTTGCATTTTGAAAATTATGGTTTTGATTTTGATTTTGTAATTGGCTATTACTACTACTCCCTTGATTCCCATAGTTGCTATTACCCTTATAATTGTTCCTTTGATTGTTTTGGTAACCAACTTGATTGTTTCGATAATTGTTAGCATTTTGATTTGGTGAAAAACCCGGTGGAGTCAATTGATTAGTGCGAGGAACTTGACCGTTTTGGTTATAAGTTCCCGCGGCCGCGAAGGCACTCGAAGTGTTACCACCGTTGGTAATGCACTCGGAATAATCGTGAGCTCCACCACAATACATACAAGAAACCTCAACCGCTTTAATCGTAGCGGGAGCGGGTTGTTCACCAACTTTAAACTCAACTAACAAGCCTTTCACTATATCAAAAATTTTGTTCTCCAAATTAGCCTCGACTTGGCAAGCATCAACGGTGTGTGACAAACTAGGTGAAGATGAAGACGAAGCCTTACGAACACTCGACGTGCTACGAGGACTATACACCTTAGACCTATTCTCAATAATTACCAATGCTTCCTCGACCGTCTTACACAAGAAATTACCACCCGCGGCGGCATTAAGATAATCACGCTCATGATCGTTCAAGCCATTGTAAAACGTGTCTATTTGATGCAAGTCGGAAAAACCATGATGAGGACATTCGTGCAACATTTCTTTAAACCTATTCCAAGCCGTTGAAAAACTCTCATTAAACTCTTGCGAAAACTTTGAAATCTCGTTTTTCAAGTGCGTAGTCTTAGAGGGCGGAAAAAATTGGTTCACGAATTTTGAAACGAGATCCTTCCACGTCAATATAGAATTGGGTGGCTCTTTCTCTAACCAAATTTTTGCGGGCCCCGCTAAGGAATACGGAAAAAGCATCATCTTAATCGAGTCGTTTGAAACATCCTTAAACTTGCACGTGGCGGTGAGACGATTAAATTGGCTAATGTGGTTATGCGGGTTGTCCTTTTCGTCCCCTCGAAACTTGTTGTTTTGAATCATGGACAACAAACCCGTCTTAACCTCAAAATTCTCCGCAAGGATAGCGGGAATCACAATCGCTTCTCCATAACCCTCGGTGGGTGCTTGAAGCAACTCCATCATAGTTCGATTAGCCATGGGTGCTTCTTTCACTACAATGGGTTCGTCAATAGGAGAGTCCTCACTAGTGGGAGTGAGTGATTTGTTTCTTCGTTTACGAGCACGTCTTGCTTTAGAGCGAGTTTGCATAAACGTCACGTACAACGAGAAGGCGAGCAAAGAAGATTCTTTTTGGTGTTTTTACTTTTTCAATTTTTTTTGTGGTTTTTGATTGTTTTTAATTTTTTTGGATTTTTTGGAATGTATTAAGTAGACCAAAATCTACAAATCTCCTCCTTAATCAAATCTCTCGATTAAAGAAGCCTCAAGGAATGAAAACGAACACGTGAAGTGGACGCCTTCGATGATTTTAGAACGATGGTGGAACACCAAATCGTTCAAGAGGGTTTAATCAAATGAAACCAAGAAAATATATATGATACTTAATAATACTTTGGGCGGCAAAACCCTCGATTCACTCTCAAAATCAAATACGCACAAGCAAGCGGAGGAAACGAGGCGGCGCGAAGCACTTAAGAGCCTTTTTCCTTTAGGTCGTGAAATACAACCGCCTTATACCCACCTTATAGTTTGTATTATCAAAATCAAGCTTCACGAAAGTATTTATCTATTTTTGCCTTTTTTTCTTTGGTTTGAGATTCGAATACAATGATTGGGTAATGACCTCCCAAGTCAAGGTTGTGATTTCTCACGTATTTGGAGTACTTGTAAATTTATTGTTCTACGTATACAATATAGTAATAATATTCACAAAAATCGAAAAACGATAATACGTATTAATAGAGTGCTATTAATACAAATACTTTTATGGCTATATATAAAAACAACAATGGTTCAACCAAAACACAACACGCCTCCCCGGCAGCGGCGCCAAAATGATGTAGTGTTTTACTACCCTTTAGGAAAAGAGCAATAAATAGTGGTAAGCGTTAAGTGTCGGTTTAGGAAAACCGAGCACCAATGACCAAGCAAGTTCGTTTCCCAAGGAGGCAAGTGCGTTGTGTTAAGAGTTGATATATGATGTTTGTGATTATGAAGATTTATGAAAGAAATGAGATTAGAAAAGAAAAGACGGTTACGAAAACTAATTAAACTACGACGAAAAAGGCGTAAACGTAAAACCGTAAAAACGACAAAAATTAAAATTTTAACCTAAAAATTTCTAAAAATTACTAAAAATCCCAAATAATATTCTAAGAGTTTACAAAAAATCCAAACTTGCTAAAACCTTTTAATTAATTAAATAATGACTTTTTAATGCTAATTAAAGCCCTAAAAATCACTTTTAATTATTAAAAAGCCCTAAACAAGATTTTATAATTTGTAAACCTCAAAAATATCCTAATTAAGCTAAAAACTATTTTTAAAAAATTTAAAACCCAATTAAACTATTTTTAAACACTAAAAAACTATTAAAATGTATTAAATCTTAAATTAATTCTAAAAATTAATTGAAAAGCCTAAAAATTAATTGGAAAGTGACAAAGTTCCTATTTTAATGTCTAGAATCTAGGAAAAATGAAAAAAAATTAAAAATAAAACTTTGAATTTTAATGAATAAAATAATAATAAAATATTCTAAAAAATTGAAAATTCTCAAATAAATTCTAAAAAATTCTCAAAAATCCTAAATATTGTAACTAGAACAAAAATGCAAACCAAATTTTCTGAAACCTATTAATTAATTTTATATTAATTTTTAAAGTTGCTTAAAAACCCTAAAATTAAATAAAATTAAAAATTAAAGTTTTTGAAAACTTTTTTATATGTAAACCTCAAAAATAAGAATTAAAACCTAAAAACTATTTTTTTGTATTTTTTTACTACTGTTCACTATTTTTAAATGACTTTTTAAATTAAAAACTAAAAATAATCCTAATAATTAATTAAATAATGAGAAAAATAAAACTTTTAATCAAAAAAATCCTATAATCCTAGGAAAAATGAAAGAAGCCCAAAAAGCTTAACCAATAAGCTAAAATAAGCCTAAAAGGTCACGGCTTATTTAAATAAGCCAAACTCAAACACTCCTTAAGTATTGGGCCTTGTGTATCTTTACACAAGATTAAAGCTAGCACACTGGTAAGGACTCTGAACCCTCCAACGAGAGGTCAGGGGTTCGAAGCCAGGCTAGTGGTTTTTGTAAAACTTTTTTTTTTCTTTTTTTTTTTTTACTCAAACTCAAACAGTAACTTTAATTAACACAAATACACAAAAACTAACTAAATTAACCAAAGATTAAGTCAGGAAATGGGCAAAACGTGCCCAAGTCTGCTTGGTTTTCTGATGAGCACACAAGTATTTTTTTACTTGTGTGCAATGGACCAAGAGGGCTTGGTTTGCTTGTTTGGTGATGGTTTTGTGGACAAGAGGGCACCCCTTCACTCTTTCTGAGTGAAGGGAGTCACAACAAGTAGTAATCAACACTTAGCACACAAAAGTACAACACACAAATCAGAATCAAACCAAATGCCAGTTTCTGAGGTCTTAGGCTAAGTCTGGTGGTTTATTATCTTGACAGATTGCAAATAAGTGAGATTCAAACACCCAATCTTTGCACTTAAACTCACAAACTGATGCACAAATGATAACAAACTCTCAATTACTCTAACTCTTCACAGATTTCAAGATTCAAGCAATAGTTCTCATAAAACAAGCAGAAACATTGATATGCAGATTTTTGAGCTCTCTTTTTCTATTTAAACTCACAATTCAGCTTACAATTGGCACCAAATGACAACTCAACTAGCAAACAACCTTTCTTAACCTTGTTCAACAACTCTAACACCTTTCAAAGCAAAAATCACAATTTTAAATCCTGCTAATACCCTTATCCAAACACCCGGTTAAACTCCTTTTTCCAAATTTTAACAAACAAACTCTCTTAAAAACTCATCCAAACTGATTCAAATCTACTCTAGCATGCATATTGTAACACAAGAACACAAAATAAACAGATTTAACAACAAATCAAACAAATTCACAACAAATGTCACTTTTCTGAAATTTTAAAAATGAAAAAGGTTCCTTACCCAAGAACCCTACAATCCAGGGTTCTTGTGGTTGCTATACCACCTCCCTACCAACCCGGGTTGGTGCTGAATCAATAATCAACAAGTCTTCCAATCCTGTCAAGAAAATCAAAAGAAAAAACAAGCACAAATGCAAGCAATGTATAATCTGTTCACTTATCTTTCTTTAAAATCTTTTTTAAAAACCTTTCAAACTTCTCATTGATATTATTCAAAGCATTAACACAATGCTTTGAAACTGGAAATATCAAATAAACACTCAAGTTCTTACCAAGAACTTGCTTCAAATCAGAAACTTAAAAACCCTTTTTTCAAAACTTTTTAAAACACAAACTTGAATGAAAATAAACAAACTTTGAACTTAAATGCTGGAAAGTAAATGGTTCACAGTTTTCATGTAAGTAAAAACACTTTTTCATTAATTTAAAGAAAATAAAAATTACATCAAAAACTGGAACAAAAACAAATGCTGAAACCCTAATGCCTTAAATAGGCTTACAAAGAAATTTCTAGAAGATAAAACCCTAATTGCTAATTCCCAATTGTGCCCTTGGAGGATATTCGGATATCCTTTTTGAAGATGCTGATTTTGAATTTGATAGGAGGCTCCCATGTGATGTTATCAGTGTACTTGCTTGATCTTGGCCGTTTGTCAAAACTTTGGGAGCACGAAATTGCTTAGGGATGTCGATTTGCTGGCAAGACTTTGTCTTGGAGCTAGAAAGTGGGGCAGGGGAAGGCTGGGTAGTCACATGGGGTGTGTGTGAGAGTGATGGGTGAGGTGGGTTAGGGTGAGGATAACATGAATTAGCAATCTGAAGGTAATTGTATAAAATCCCTTTGATTTGGAGATAATCATAATTACGGTTCTAAGGATTAGTGGTGATGAACAGGTATGTTTAAATCGTTTTGGGTTTTTAAACAGGTTTAAAAAGGTGTTTCCCCCACTTAATTATTAAATGCTTATTTAAATAATCAAGGGGGTCAAAAGGGTTTATGATAGGGTCAAAAAGAGGTTATGGACTGGTTGGTTTTAGCTAGTGGACTGGCAGAGATGACGTGTCAGATGGGGGTTGGCTGGTGAAGTTTGATTGTCTCCCAAGATTGCCCCCTCATGTTTTCTTTTCTCTTCATTTTGTATTTTCAGCTTACAAATCCCATTTCCTTTGTATTTAACTTTCAACACTTGACATTTTTGGCACAATGTTTTTGTAAACTTGAAACAAGGACCATTTATGCAACTTCTTCATTTTCCAAGGACTGATTTTGCCATATCTTCAAACTTCAAGGCTTTGACTTGTTGGTTGACTTCTTGGAGGACCATATTTGACAATTAGATTTGATGAGGGACTAAATTTGCCAATTCTTCAAAGTTAAGGGTCCTTTTTGTAATTTTGACAAACTTTAGGGACCAAACTTGTAATTATGAAGATACAAGGGTATAAAGTGTCAATTCTTCAAACTTGGAGGACCAATCTTCAATATTCTTCAAATCTTCAAGGGTTTTCTTTGGAAAATTCTTCACTAGGGCTTGGTTCATCGTGCGGCTTCGTTTCCCGTGTTCGTTTTTGCGTGATTCTTGTGATCTTTTGTCATTTTCTCAATATCCGTACCTAAATTACACAAGCAACAAACACAAGCATATATTTGGGTATTTTGATGATATTTAATGCATTTTAAGTCCAAAAAGAACGATGAGACCATGTATAAAAGCCGTCTCATCACTCCCCCATACTAAACCATTGCCGTGCCCTCACGCAATGCTAGAATAAAGTATCGTAGCATCTCCAAAATTCATTTTATTTACTTTATTGGAATGATAAACTAGCTACACTACTACTATTACTACTACTTGCGTTTTAGACATAATGTATGACTTTCATCGCAAAATGGGACGTTTAGGTTCATAGAATAAGAACACGTGAATGCTTCGTTAGAAATAATTTCATCGTCCTCGATTTTCACTCTAATTCCATTCTAAGCGTGCAACGAGATCATTGTCATTATAAGTTAGTAATGCTAACACTACTCATATGCCCTAATCACGTACTTATTCTCCCATTATTCCTAAGTTGTATCTCTTATATTTTATGATGTCTTGAATGTTTCACGAGGATACATTGTTTGACTTATGCGATAATAGAGATTTAGGTCTAAAAATAGAGTCCTAACGGTGTAACTAAGACCATCAAATCAATAACCCCTCCTAATAGACGACGATGTTAAAAAATTAAGTTGACAAGAAGAATCGATAAACACGGTTTTATAACGGTTTTGAACATGAGACTTATTACCAAGACTTTTATACGCCCCCTAACGGAAGGGCCTTATTATCTTTGGTTTACCTCCATCTTTTATTCAACTTCGCCATGAAGCTTTTATTATGACTTCGGTCTTGCCTTGCCTTTTATTATCCGCCTCATCGGTGGTTTTATTAGCCAAAGACGTATATCCTCACGCTAAAGCGAATTTTGGATCTTTAAAGCTTCGAAGATTAAGGCTTGATTCACTTTCAATTTTGCATAGATTTTAGGCCTTGTGGGGCTTCAAATTGTTTGCTTGATTTAGGTGAGCACTTGAAATCTTATTATTAGGTGAAGCTTTCGATTATTAGGGTGCCAATACTTCAAAACCGTGACGCTGGCGATATCTTAATGTCTTCCCAATTTAATTACACGGAAGCTACTAGGAAAGACTAGAAACCCAACAATCCTAACTAAACCGCTAAGTCATTATTTATTAAGCAAAAAATATTTACATGCGAAGGGAGAATAAGCAAACAACGAGAACACATGAGTTTTTGAAAGAATACGAGTACTCTACGTTTAGCATAGTAACTTATAATTAACCCTATCATTTCTCGTCCTCATTTAAGAGACTTAGCCTAATGTGTAGTTAAGGAATCAAAGCTAAGTGCTCAACACGCACGGTCGAGTCAAAAATTACTCTTATTCTCGCCATCGGAAAATCTACATTCGTGTCTTCAAACACTTATAAAACATGAGAAAAATTTTAAAATTTGGCCATTTTTAGCCTTATTTTGCAACAAAACGATAAACAAAAAGATAAACTTTGGAAAGCGTGAAGGTTTGGCAAGGCAAGTATCTATTCACCCCCCCATACTAAAGTTAAACATTGTCCTCAATGTTTCGAGTCTAGGGGTGCAAACACCCCCATACTAGAGACGTAGTCGAATGCCTAATCTAGCATGGAAAGGGTGTAACCATTAAATTTAAAGCCGTTTATGAAGTGTGCTAAAAACCTAAGGTTAGAACAATAAAGGATATATCATGGATATTGAGAAATGTCTCCAAAGCAAACGATCGAGTGCTCTCCATAAAACGAACACGAGAGGCTCCAATCGTGAAGATCATGATCTAAAAACCACAATGCACAAACAACCACGAAACAAAGGTTGGAAGGGCATGAATCCCCACACGTAAGCTACATTAGACTAAGAAAGCGATAATATGTACATAGGATAAGCATGGGACTCCCCCACGAGGCACCTCGTTTTTGATTACCGAGTCATGAGCTCGACTCGATCCCCTCAATACTAATTATCATTGGGGAAGGTGACTTGGTCGAGGTAGTTCAAGGATGGAACTTCCCCACCAAAGTAGTGCTTCAACCTATGTCCATTCACCTTGAAGTTAGGACCATCATCTTGAGCTAGCTCGATGGTCCCATAAGGAAACACTTGAGTCACGGTGAATGGACCGGACCAACGGGATTTCAATTT
Source organism: Glebionis coronaria (assembly GCA_025667525.1). Lineage (NCBI taxonomy): Eukaryota > Viridiplantae > Streptophyta > Magnoliopsida > Asterales > Asteraceae > Glebionis > Glebionis coronaria. Next base: position 384,486,196 of record CM046877.1, read on the forward strand.
TCCGGAAAATATTTTCAATCTTGAATTAAAAAGCAATACTTGATCCCCAATGTTAAAAACCCGGTTTTTAATTTTTGAATCATGCAACTTTTTAGTTTTCTCTTTGTAAATCAATGAATTTTCATAAGCAATGTCCCTTAATTCATCCAATTCATTTAATTGCATTTTCCGGTGTTTTCCCGCGGTCTCCATGTCATCATTACAATGCTTTAGGGCCCAATAAGCCTTGTGTTCTAACTCGATAGGCAAATGACAATTCTTTCCATACACAAGCTTATAGGGAGTGCACCCAATGGGTGTCTTATGAGCGGTCCTAAAGGCCCATAAAGCATCGTCTAACTTATCCGACCAAGATTGTCGGTTTTCCCCCACGGATCTCTCCAAGATCCTCTTCAATGCTCGGTTTGAAACCTCGACTTGCCCACTCGTTTGTGGGTGATAAGCCGTAGAAAGACGATGTGTAACCCCATATTTCCTTAGAACCCTTTCGAATTGGTCATTACAAAAATGGGTTCCACGATCGCTTATGATAGCACGAGGGGTTCCAAACCTAGCAAACAAACTTTTCAAGAACTTGACTACCACACGAGCATCATTGGTGGGCAAGGCCTTCGCCTCCACCCACTTAGAAAGGTAGTCAACCGCAACGAGAATATACTTATTACCACGAGATGATGGGAACGGCCCCATAAAGTCTATGCCCCAAACGTCAAAGATCTCACATACTTGGATGATATTTTGTGGCATTTCATCTTTTTGCGAGGCTTTTCCTTGTCGTTGGCATGAATCACAAGACTTCACAAGATTTTGTGCATCTCGGTAAATAGTAGGCCAAAAGAAGCCGGCATCAAACACCTTTTTAGCCGTGAGATTAGCACCGTGGTGACCACCCGTGGGTCCCTCATGGCAAGCTCTAAGGATGTTAGAAGCTTCGGTGCCAAATACACAACGGCGGATGATTTGATCCGCACACGTTCGAAACAAGTAAGGGTCGTTCCAAAAATAGAACTTGACATCACGAAAGAATTTTCGTTTTTCTTGAGTTGTCATACCCTTGATGATGAAGTTACCTGCATGGTAATTTGCAAAATCCGCAAACCATGGGGTAGAAGAATCAAGTTTGGAATTCACTACACCAAGTGTTTCAAGCGGAAATGTTTCGGTGATTTCCTTAGGCTCGTAAACACTTTGGTGAGGATCTTCCAAACGAGAGAGATGATCGGCCGCTAGATTCTCGGCTCCTTTTTTGTCAACGATTTTGTGATCAAATTCTTGAAGGAGGAGAATCCAACGAAGTAATCTCGGCTTTGCATCTTGTTTAGCCATGAGATACTTAATAGCCGAATGGTCCGTATACACTATGCATTTTGTCAAGACGAGGTAAGGTCGGAATTTCTCAAATGCATACACCACGGCAAGGAATTCCTTTTCCGTTGTAGTGTATTTAAGTTGAGCCTCGGTCATCGTCTTGCTAGCATAGTGTATAGGCAAGAAATGCTTATCATGACGTTGCCCCAAAACGGCCCCTATAGCGTAATCACTAGCATCACACATAAGCTCAAAGGGGAGGTTCCAATTGGGAGCAACAAGAATGGGAGCTTCGGTAAGTTTCCTCTTAAGGATCTCAAAGGCTCGTACACAATTTTCGTCAAAGGCAAAACGTGCCTCTTTTTCAAGAAGATGTGTAATGGGTCGAGAAATCTTCGAGAAATCCTTGATGAATCGTCGATAAAAGCCCGCGTGGCCTAGGAAACTCCTAACTCCCTTGACGGTTTTGGGATGAGGTAATTTGGCGATGACGTCTACCTTAGCTTGATCTACCTCAATCCCCGCTTTCGAGACCTTGTGCCCTAAGACGATTCCACTTTTAACCATAAAATGACACTTTTCCCAATTGAGCACAAGGTTGGTTTCCTCACAACGTTTTAACATTCTCTCAAGGTTCGACAAACACGAAGTAAAGGAATCACCAAACACGGAAAAGTCATCCATGAAGACTTCCATCGTCTTCTCGATCATATCATGAAAAATAGCCATCATGCATCGTTGAAAAGTTCCCGGTGCATTACAAAGTCCGAATGGCATTCTACGATAAGCAAACGTTCCATATGGACACGTAAACGTAGTTTTTTCTTGATCACGAGGATCGATGGGAATTTGGAAGTAACCGGAAAAACCATCTAAAAAGCAATAGAAATCGTTTCCCGCAAGACGCTCCAACATTTGGTCCATGAAGGGCAAGGGAAAATGGTCTTTTCGAGTGGCTTCGTTCAACTTACGATAGTCAATGCACACTCTCCATCCGGTCACGAGTCTCGTGGGAATCAACTCGTTGGCATCGTTTGGCACAACGGTCATCCCTCCCTTTTTAGGGACACAATGAATAGGACTCACCCAAGGGCTATCGGAAATAGGGTAAATCATTCCCGCGTCAAGGAGTTTAAGGACCTCCTTTTTGATGACGTCGTGAATTTTGGGGTTTACCCTCCTTTGACTTTGGATTGTTGGCTTGAAATCCTCCTCCATTAAGATTTTGTGTGTACAAAATTTGGGATCGATTCCCTTAATGTCGGATAACTTCCACGCAATCGCCCCTTTGTGGTCCTTAAGAACATCGACAAGTGCGGTTTTTTCATCATTCGAAAGTTCCTTCGCAATAATAACCGGCAACTTGTCGTCCTCCTCCAAATAGACATACTCGAGGTGAGGAGGTAAATCTTTCAACTCGAGGATAGGTGGTTCCTCAAGTGAAGATTTGGGCTCGATACTCATAACCTCCTCGGGTGGAGGAAATGGGAAATCGTTGAGAAAATCCTTGATAATCGAGAAGTCCTCATAGTTGTCGAGGTCTTCGTCACAAGTACGTGGAACATCGAATTCTTCCAACGTAAAACCACCACCTTCGAAAGGAGTGAAGGTTGGTGTCGAATTATCAAGAATTGGATCTAACATAGTGGGATTGCCACTAGTTTCTTCATCACCAAACCCTAAAACTTCTTGTGAAAATTCCTCGCAAACCACGTCGATCATATCAACGAGGTTTATGGTAGCAACGGAATAAACATGAGGAAGTTGAGAATTTTGAGTTGCGTTTATAACAAGTTCCTCGTCGTTGAAACGTAAGGTGATCTTTCTAGCATGCACATCAATCAAAGCCATAGACGTATCGAAAAACGAACGACCTAAAATAAGAGGAACTTGAGGATCCGTGGGGATGTCAACAACAATAAAGTCTACGGGATAGTAGAACTTCCCCACTTTCACAAAAACGTCTTCCGCCAATCCACATGCAAGAATCGTGGAATGGTCGGCCAACTCAATAGACATTCGTGAAGGAGTAAGATTAGGAAGATTGAGCGACTTGTAGATTGCAAGTGGCATAAAGTTAATGCTAGCACCAAGATCGGCCAAGGCATAGCATTCTTCCATATCTTGAATTGCACAAGGGATCAAAAATTTACCGGGATCACCGACTTTTTGAGGTATGCGATTAAGATAAACCGACGAACAACTAGACTTTTGGTGTAATTTTTCCTTGTTGTTCAACATACTCTTAAAGTTAGCGGCAAATCGAGGCATCATGACCAAGGCATCGGCGAAACTCACATTAAAGTGCAAATCACGAAACATTTTCAAAAAGAGCTCAAATTGATAGTTGTCGCGCTCTTGTCGTTTCTCCTTCCTAAGTCTCGATGGGTAAGGCAAGGGTGGTGTGGGTTGGGGCATAGGCATAGCCTTTGGAATCTCGGGTTCCAAAATGGGTGATGGGTCAACCGTAGGTGTGGCATGAGCGGTACTTTGTGGGCTTGAAATATGCTCCTTTTCGACCACCACCTCGGGTTCTTCCTCAATTTCCTCCACCGTTGGAGTAATTGGTTGAGGAGTTGGTTCTTTAAGTGTCTTACCACTACGTGTGGTAATCACTTTCATCTCTCCCTTCGGGTTTGAAACGGTGTTACTAGGCAAACTACCCGAAGTAGAGGCTTTGTTCACCATTACGCATTCTAAAATTGCATTAAGCTTAGCATCAAAATTGTTAAACTTCACATCTTGGCTAGCGGCTTTTTGGTCAATTCTTTGTTCAAGCCTAGCATGACTTTGCTCTATCTTGTTGTTTTGACCTCGAATTTGGTTAGCAAAATCATTTTTCAATTCATTCCTCATGGCTAGATTTTCCTTAATGAAATTAGCTAACTCCTTTGCATTCTTAGCCGTCTCCTTAGCTTGATTAGCCATTTGCTCTTGAATGTTTTCCATAATCTTATCATTTGAAGTAGTGTAATTCAAAAATTCCAATGGAAGTTCTTTGTTATTTTGAAGAGCTTGACTTGCATTTTGAAAATTATGGTTTTGATTTTGATTTTGTAATTGGCTATTACTACTACTCCCTTGATTCCCATAGTTGCTATTACCCTTATAATTGTTCCTTTGATTGTTTTGGTAACCAACTTGATTGTTTCGATAATTGTTAGCATTTTGATTTGGTGAAAAACCCGGTGGAGTCAATTGATTAGTGCGAGGAACTTGACCGTTTTGGTTATAAGTTCCCGCGGCCGCGAAGGCACTCGAAGTGTTACCACCGTTGGTAATGCACTCGGAATAATCGTGAGCTCCACCACAATACATACAAGAAACCTCAACCGCTTTAATCGTAGCGGGAGCGGGTTGTTCACCAACTTTAAACTCAACTAACAAGCCTTTCACTATATCAAAAATTTTGTTCTCCAAATTAGCCTCGACTTGGCAAGCATCAACGGTGTGTGACAAACTAGGTGAAGATGAAGACGAAGCCTTACGAACACTCGACGTGCTACGAGGACTATACACCTTAGACCTATTCTCAATAATTACCAATGCTTCCTCGACCGTCTTACACAAGAAATTACCACCCGCGGCGGCATTAAGATAATCACGCTCATGATCGTTCAAGCCATTGTAAAACGTGTCTATTTGATGCAAGTCGGAAAAACCATGATGAGGACATTCGTGCAACATTTCTTTAAACCTATTCCAAGCCGTTGAAAAACTCTCATTAAACTCTTGCGAAAACTTTGAAATCTCGTTTTTCAAGTGCGTAGTCTTAGAGGGCGGAAAAAATTGGTTCACGAATTTTGAAACGAGATCCTTCCACGTCAATATAGAATTGGGTGGCTCTTTCTCTAACCAAATTTTTGCGGGCCCCGCTAAGGAATACGGAAAAAGCATCATCTTAATCGAGTCGTTTGAAACATCCTTAAACTTGCACGTGGCGGTGAGACGATTAAATTGGCTAATGTGGTTATGCGGGTTGTCCTTTTCGTCCCCTCGAAACTTGTTGTTTTGAATCATGGACAACAAACCCGTCTTAACCTCAAAATTCTCCGCAAGGATAGCGGGAATCACAATCGCTTCTCCATAACCCTCGGTGGGTGCTTGAAGCAACTCCATCATAGTTCGATTAGCCATGGGTGCTTCTTTCACTACAATGGGTTCGTCAATAGGAGAGTCCTCACTAGTGGGAGTGAGTGATTTGTTTCTTCGTTTACGAGCACGTCTTGCTTTAGAGCGAGTTTGCATAAACGTCACGTACAACGAGAAGGCGAGCAAAGAAGATTCTTTTTGGTGTTTTTACTTTTTCAATTTTTTTTGTGGTTTTTGATTGTTTTTAATTTTTTTGGATTTTTTGGAATGTATTAAGTAGACCAAAATCTACAAATCTCCTCCTTAATCAAATCTCTCGATTAAAGAAGCCTCAAGGAATGAAAACGAACACGTGAAGTGGACGCCTTCGATGATTTTAGAACGATGGTGGAACACCAAATCGTTCAAGAGGGTTTAATCAAATGAAACCAAGAAAATATATATGATACTTAATAATACTTTGGGCGGCAAAACCCTCGATTCACTCTCAAAATCAAATACGCACAAGCAAGCGGAGGAAACGAGGCGGCGCGAAGCACTTAAGAGCCTTTTTCCTTTAGGTCGTGAAATACAACCGCCTTATACCCACCTTATAGTTTGTATTATCAAAATCAAGCTTCACGAAAGTATTTATCTATTTTTGCCTTTTTTTCTTTGGTTTGAGATTCGAATACAATGATTGGGTAATGACCTCCCAAGTCAAGGTTGTGATTTCTCACGTATTTGGAGTACTTGTAAATTTATTGTTCTACGTATACAATATAGTAATAATATTCACAAAAATCGAAAAACGATAATACGTATTAATAGAGTGCTATTAATACAAATACTTTTATGGCTATATATAAAAACAACAATGGTTCAACCAAAACACAACACGCCTCCCCGGCAGCGGCGCCAAAATGATGTAGTGTTTTACTACCCTTTAGGAAAAGAGCAATAAATAGTGGTAAGCGTTAAGTGTCGGTTTAGGAAAACCGAGCACCAATGACCAAGCAAGTTCGTTTCCCAAGGAGGCAAGTGCGTTGTGTTAAGAGTTGATATATGATGTTTGTGATTATGAAGATTTATGAAAGAAATGAGATTAGAAAAGAAAAGACGGTTACGAAAACTAATTAAACTACGACGAAAAAGGCGTAAACGTAAAACCGTAAAAACGACAAAAATTAAAATTTTAACCTAAAAATTTCTAAAAATTACTAAAAATCCCAAATAATATTCTAAGAGTTTACAAAAAATCCAAACTTGCTAAAACCTTTTAATTAATTAAATAATGACTTTTTAATGCTAATTAAAGCCCTAAAAATCACTTTTAATTATTAAAAAGCCCTAAACAAGATTTTATAATTTGTAAACCTCAAAAATATCCTAATTAAGCTAAAACTATTTTTAAAAATTTTAAAACCCAATTAAACTATTTTTAAACACTAAAAAACTATTAAAATGTATTAAATCTTAAATTAATTCTAAAAATTAATTGAAAAGCCTAAAAATTAATTGGAAAGTGACAAAGTTCCTATTTTAATGTCTAGAATCTAGGAAAAATGAAAAAAAATTAAAAATAAAACTTTGAATTTTAATGAATAAAATAATAATAAAATATTCTAAAAAATTGAAAATTCTCAAATAAATTCTAAAAAATTCTCAAAAATCCTAAATATTGTAACTAGAACAAAAATGCAAACCAAATTTTCTGAAACCTATTAATTAATTTTATATTAATTTTTAAAGTTGCTTAAAAACCCTAAAATTAAATAAAATTAAAAATTAAAGTTTTTGAAAACTTTTTTATATGTAAACCTCAAAAATAAGAATTAAAACCTAAAAACTATTTTTTTGTATTTTTTTACTACTGTTCACTATTTTTAAATGACTTTTTAAATTAAAAACTAAAAATAATCCTAATAATTAATTAAATAATGAGAAAAATAAAACTTTTAATCAAAAAAATCCTAAACTCTATTTTAATCCTAGGAAAAATGAAAGAAGCCCAAAAAGCTTAACCAATAAGCTAAAATAAGCCTAAAAGGTCACGGCTTATTTAAATAAGCCAAACTCAAACACTCCTTAAGTATTGGGCCTTGTGTATCTTTACACAAGATTAAAGCTAGCACACTGGTAAGGACTCTGAACCCTCCAACGAGAGGTCAGGGGTTCGAAGCCAGGCTAGTGGTTTTTGTAAAACTTTTTTTTTTCTTTTTTTTTTTTTTACTCAAACTCAAACAGTAACTTTAATTAACACAAATACACAAAAACTAACTAAATTAACCAAAGATTAAGTCAGGAAATGGGCAAAACGTGCCCAAGTCTGCTTGGTTTTCTGATGAGCACACAAGTATTTTTTTACTTGTGTGCAATGGACCAAGAGGGCTTGGTTTGCTTGTTTGGTGATGGTTTTGTGGACAAGAGGGCACCCCTTCACTCTTTCTGAGTGAAGGGAGTCACAACAAGTAGTAATCAACACTTAGCACACAAAAGTACAACACACAAATCAGAATCAAACCAAATGCCAGTTTCTGAGGTCTTAGGCTAAGTCTGGTGGTTTATTATCTTGACAGATTGCAAATAAGTGAGATTCAAACACCCAATCTTTGCACTTAAACTCACAAACTGATGCACAAATGATAACAAACTCTCAATTACTCTAACTCTTCACAGATTTCAAGATTCAAGCAATAGTTCTCATAAAACAAGCAGAAACATTGATATGCAGATTTTTGAGCTCTCTTTTTCTATTTAAACTCACAATTCAGCTTACAATTGGCACCAAATGACAACTCAACTAGCAAACAACCTTTCTTAACCTTGTTCAACAACTCTAACACCTTTCAAAGCAAAAATCACAATTTTAAATCTTGCTAATACCCTTATCCAAACACCCTGTTAAACTCCTTTTTCCAAATTTTAACAAACAAACTCTCTTAAAAACTCATCCAAACTGATTCAAATCTACTCTAGCATGCATATTGTAACACAAGAACACAAAATAAACAGATTTAACAACGAATCAAACAAATTCACAACAAATGTCACTTTTCTGAAATTTTAAAAATGAAAAAGGTTCCTTACCCAAGAACCCTACAATCCAGGGTTCTTGTGGTTGCTATACCACCTCCCTACCAACCCGGGTTGGTGCTGAATCAATAATCAACAAGTCTTCCAATCCTGTCAAGAAAATCAAAAGAAAAAACAAGCACAAATGCAAGCAATGTATAATCTGTTCACTTATCTTTCTTTAAAATCTTTTTTAAAAACCTTTCAAACTTCTCATTGATATTATTCAAAGCATTAACACAATGCTTTGAAACTGGAAATATCAAATAAACACTCAAGTTCTTACCAAGAACTTGCTTCAAATCAGAAACTTAAAAACCCTTTTTTCAAAACTTTTTAAAACACAAACTTGAATGAAAATAAACAAACTTTGAACTTAAATGCTGGAAAGTAAATGGTTCACAGTTTTCATGTAAGTAAAAACACTTTTTCATTAATTTAAAGAAAATAAAAATTACATCAAAAACTGGAACAAAAACAAATGCTGAAACCCTAATGCCTTAAATAGGCTTACAAAGAAATTTCTAGAAGATAAAACCCTAATTGCTAATTCCCAATTGTGCCCTTGGAGGATATTCGGATATCCTTTTTGAAGATGCTAATTTTGAATTTGATAGGAGGCTCCCATGTGCTGTTATCAGTGTACTTGCTTGATCTTGGCCGTTTGTCAAAACTTTGGGAGCACGAAATTGCTTAGGGATGTCGATTTGCTGGCAAGACTTTGTCTTGGAGCTAGAAAGTGGGGCAGGGGAAGGCTGGGTAGTCACATGGGGTGTGTGTGAGAGTGATGGGTGAGGTGGGTTAGGGTGAGGATAACATGAATTAGCAATCTGGAGGTAATTGTTTAAAATCCCTTTGATTTGGAGATAATCATAATTAGGGTTCTAAGGATTAGTGGTGATGAACAGGTATGTTTAAATCGTTTTGGGTTTTTAAACAGGTTTAAAAAGGTGTTTCCCCCACTTAATTATTAAATGCTTATTTAAATAATCAAGGGGGTCAAAAGGGTTTATGATAGGGTCAAAAAGAGGTTATGGACTGGTTGGTTTTAGCTAGTGGACTGGCAGAGATGACGTGTCAGATGGGGGTTGGCTGGTGAAGTTTGATTGTCTCCCAAGATTGCCCCCTCATATTTTCTTTTCTCTTCATTTTGTATTTTCAGCTTACAAATCCCATTTCCTTTGTATTTAACTTTCAACACTTGACATTTTTGGCACAATGTTTTTGTAAACTTGAAACAAGGACCATTTATGCAACTTCTTCATTTTCCAAGGACTGATTTTGCCATATCTTCAAACTTCAAGGCTTTGACTTGTTGGTTGACTTCTTGGAGGACCATATTTGACAATTTAGATTTGATGAGGGACTAAATTTGCCAATTCTTTAAAGTTAAGGGTCCTTTTTGTAATTTTGACAAACTTTAGGGACCAAACTTGTAATTATGAAGATACAAGGGTATAAAGTGTCAATTCTTCAAACTTGGAGGACCAATCTTCAATATTCTTCAAATCTTCAAGGGTTTTCTTTGGAAAATTCTTCACTAGGGCTTGGTTCATCGTGCGGCTTCGTTTCCCGTGTTCGTTTTTGCGTGATTCTTGTGATCTTTTGTCATTTTCTCAATATCCGTACCTAAATTACACAAGCAACAAACACAAGCATATATTTGGGTATTTTGATGATATTTAATGCATTTTAAGTCCAAAAAGAACGATGAGACCATGTATAAAAGCCGTCTCATCACCTACTCAATGTTTGCCTGCTGATTTATTTGAAATCGTATGATCTACATATGTTATCAAGCTGATTTGCATAAGTGCTTGCACCTATTTGCTGCCTTATTTCTTGCTTGTGTATCAGTCTGCCTGTGTTCGAGTTCGTTTTTGTTTACTGCTCGCTTTATACGCCCCCCACAAGCCAACTGCAAGTGAGGGGGTTTTGTCTGTCCAAAAAGAACTCAAAGCCGATAAAATAGGGTGGCATTTGCCCACTGTTAACAAGTAAGTAAAGAGTAGAGTGGACTATCAATCTGGTGGTTATGAGCGTGGATTTGAGACTGTAATTGAGTAATTTTTGATCTTGTGTTTGTGTTTGGTAGTTGCCAGGTTTGAGTTTGTGTCTGGTGTTTTGGTGTGTAGTCTGGTAGTCTGGTGATTGTGGTTTGTTTTTTACTGTCCAAAGAACACAAACAAAGATACAGTTAACAAGAAAGTGAGAGAAAAAAGAATTCCAGGTCTGAGACCTGTTTGCTTCGAATTAGAGGGATTTTAGGCTTAAATTTGACGTGTGTTTGTGTTTTGGTGAGTGGGAGTTGCTGTGTAACAAGTGTTTAAAAAGAAAATAAAAAAAATATTTCAAAAATTTTTTGGCGTGGCCAGGACTCGAACCTGCGCCACCACTGCCAAAGCACACACACTCTACCGCTCGCCCTTGGGACTTTTACTGCTAAAGTCTCAAGGTGTTATCCTTTTAACACCTCTTTTCATTTGGCTTTTAAAAACTAACCGTAGCTTACTTGAGCTTTTATAGCTTATTGATTAAGCGTATTTGGTCTATCTTATTTTTCATAGGGTCTTTATTTGAATTGGGATTTTTCTAGCATAAAATTTGATTTTTCCTTTTATTTATTTAATTTCTATGCATTTTTCATTACCCGGTTTTTAATAAATAGTTTAAAAATAGAAAACAGTAATTTTAATTTTAGGAAAAATAATTTTTAAGTTTTAATTTATTAACTTGAGGTTTACATCTAGTTAGATTTTCAAAAACTTTAATTTTTAATTTTATTTGATTTTAGGTTTTTATTTAAACTTTAAAAATTAATATAAAATTAATTAAGAGGTTTTAGGAACTTTAAATTGCTTTTTTTTATCTTAGTTAGATTATTCAAGGATTTTAGAAATTTTTTAGAATTTATTTTAGTAACTTTTTATTTTTCGTATTATTTTAATATTATTTTATTCATAAAAATAGAAAGTTTTAATTTTCTACTTTTTACATTTTTCCTAGGTTAAGAACATTAAATTAGGAGTTTTGTCACTTTCCAAATATTTTCTAGACTTTTCAATTAATTTCTAGATTTAATTTAAGATTTAATACATTTTAATAGTTTTTAAGTGTTAAAAAATAGTTTAATTTGGTTTTAAAATTTTTAAAAATAGTTTTTAGCTTACTTAGGTCATTTTTGAGGTTTACAAACTATAAAATCTTGTTTAGGGCTTTTTAATAATTAAAAGTGATTTTTAGGGCTTTAATTAGCATTAAAAAGTCATTATTTAATTGATTAAAAGGTTTAGCAAGTTTGGATTTTTTGTAAACTCTTAGAATATTATTGTGGATTTTTAGTAATTTTTAGGAATTTTTAGGTTAAAATTTTAATTTTTGTCGTTTTTAAGTTTCTACGTCTTAACTTTCTAGTAGTGTTTTTGTTATTTTTTTTATTTTTTCGTCTTCGTCATTTTCTCTTCTCCTTTCTTCTTATTAATAATCAAAAACATTAATCAATCATTCATTACACAACGCACTAGCCTCCTCGAGAGAACGATCCCATTAAGGGTCATAAGTGTTTACGTTTTCCTAAACGTACACTTAATACTTACCGCTTTTACCTTGTTTTCCTAAACAAGTGTAATTTTACAACCATCAAGGTCATTGGAAAGGGTGTTAGAAAGCATGGGCTTTATGTCATGAAGGTCAATAGGAAGTCAAAGGACAACTTATGTCTAGCGACTTTAGATGATAGTTCTACTCTTTGGGATAGAAGATTAGGTCACGCTAATATGCGTTTAATTCAATCTTTAGTCTCTAAGGAGTTGGTAAGACATCTCCCCAAGATGAAGTTTGATAGTCACTTTTGTGATGCTTGCAAAATTGGGAAGCAAGTTCACTCAAGTCACAAAGCCAAGAATTTGGTTTCGACCTCTTGGTGTTTAGAGCTGCTACATATGGATCTCTTTGGACCTTACGCCATACGGAGTTATGGAGGTAACCTTTATATCCTAGTTATAGTGGATGACTATTCTAGATTCACTTGGACTAGATTTTTGGCATCTAAGAATGAAGCTTTCGATCACTTCGAAACCTTTAGTCGAAGAATTCAAAACCAACTAGGATGTTCAATTGTCTCTATTAGGACGGATCATGGTAGGGAATTTGTTAATGAAGTGCAATTCGGTGCCTTTTGTGAAGCTCATGGTATTACCCATAACTTCTCGGCTCCTCGCACTCCACAATCAAATGGGGTAGTCAAAAGGAAGAATAGGACCATCCAAGAGATGAGTAGGACGATGTTAAATGAGCAATCTTTGCCTCAAAAATTTTGGTGCAATGCCGTGGACACATTTACCTACATTCTCAACCGAATTCTTATTCGACCTTTTCTAGGAATGACCCCCTATGAGATTCTTAAAGGTAAGAAGCCCTCATTGGAATACTTTAGGGCGTTTGGAAGCAAGTGATTCATTCTCAACACCAAGATTACCTTACAAAGTTCGACCCAAAGTCTTACGAAGGTATCTTTTTAGGTTATTCTCAAACTAGCAAAGCCTACATAATCCTCAATAGAACCTCGAGTGTAAATGAAGAATCACTTAACGTGACATTTGATGAAACTCCTCCTTCATCTAAGACACCACCTTTGGTAGATGATGACTTAGATGAAATAGACATAGTTAATGCCAAAGATGTTAGAAACATAGGAATTGAAGACCTTGGTGTTGAAAAGAGAGTAAACATTAAGGAGTCTAAGGATCATGCTTTGATAACGTCATAGGCGAATTAAATCAAAGGACCCTAAGATCTCAAGTCCAAAATCAAAGTAACTTCTTCTGTTTCGTCTCCTTAATTGAGCCTAAGAATGTTAAAAAAGCTTTGATGGATGAAAGTTGGGTCATCGTTATGCAAGAAGAATTGAATCAATTCATTGCTAATGACGTTTGGGAACTTGTTCCTCCACCTAGAAGTTCGACCATCATAGGAACCAAATGGGTATATAGGAAGAAGTTAGACGAGAATGGTGTTGTGTCTCGTAACAAGGCTAGACTTGTAGCTCAAGGCTATAATCAACAAGAAGGTATTGATTATGACGAGACATGCGCACCCGTAGCTAGATTAGAATCCTTTTAGCTTACGCTTGTGCTTTAGACTTTAAGCTTCAACAAATGGATGTAAATAGTGTATTTCTTAACGGTTTGATCAATGAGAAGGTATATGTGGCTCAACCTCCCGGCTTCATTGATTTTGAGAAACCGGATCATGTCTACAAGCTTAAGAAAGCTCTTTATGGTCTTAAACAAGCACCCAAAGCTTGGTATGATAGACTTAAAGCATTTATTGTAAAACATGAGTATACCATGGGGATGGTAGACAATACGCTATTTACAAATAAGAAAGGTTCTCACCTCATTATCGTACAAATATATGTTGATGACATTATATTTGGTTCAACTTGTCAATCATTGTGTGATGACTCTGCCAAAATCATGCATGACGAGTTTGAAATGAGTATGATCGGAGAACTTAACTTCTTTCTAGGACTCCAAATTAAACAAGTGGACGATGGTATTTTCTTTAATCAATCCAAGTATGTTAAAGAAATGCTATATAAATTTGGATTAGAAGACTCTAGACCAATGAAGACCCCTATGGCCTCGGATACTAAACTCATCGTAGATGATGATTGTGAGTCGGTAGACAACACCAAATATAGAGGTATGATTGGTAGTTTGTTATACATAACGACAAGTCGATCGGATATCATGTTTAGTGTTTGCCTTTGTGCTCGCTTTCAAGAGGCTCCCAAAACCTCTCACCTTGAAGCGGTTAAGCGTATCTTCCGATACATTAAGGGCACTATACATTTAGGATTATGGTACCCTAAAGGGACCGGCGTAGAAACCATTGTCTACATGGATTCGGATCATGCGGGAGACTATGTGGACAGGAAAAGCACTAGTGGAGTTTGTACCTTCATAGGTTGTTGTTTAACTTCTTGGTTCTCCAAGAAACAAACCGGTCTTGCTATATCCACCACGGAAGCCGAGTATGTGAGTGTCGGTAAAGCTTGTCAACAAGCTCTATGGATGAAGCAAGCACTTGTTGATTACCGGATTTCTCTTGATGATGTTCCGATCATGTGTGACAATAAGGGTGTAATAGACCTTAGCAAAAATCCCGTGCAACACTCGCGAACTAAGCACATAGAGATTCGCCACCATTTTCTTAGGGATAATGTTCAAAAGGGGAACATTTCGATTGAGAGGGTACCCTCGGTAGAAAACTTAGCCGACATCTTCACTAAGCCACTTAAGAGGGAACCTTTTAATTACTTGCATCTAGGTCTAGGTTTAATGGAACATATTCCTTAATTGCGCATCTTAATCGAGTCTTTTTATCTTTTGAAGTCTTTTATTTCTTTGAAGCCTTTGTGTATCACAAAATTTTTGTTGAAATTCTTCTCTTCTCTTTTTTAAAATTCTTAAAATTCTTTCGAAAAGTGTCGAGAAATATTTTTGCATTGTTAATTCAATCTAAAAACGTTTTTCAAAGCTTTTTGCTATTCATAATGAGCTTACATAATTCATATGTATGGGTCTCTCAAATATAGCAAGAACAAAAGGGAATTATGGAGGATCATTGTATCATGACTTTGTGTCTAATTCTGCACACCTCCTACATCGATTTTATTTAAAAATCCATGTATTTTGGGTCAAAACCTTGTTTGGTGAGCTCTTGTGTGTTTTCTTTGTCTATCTTTGCTTCTTAGCATATCACCATGATTAGTTAGACTAGAAAAATAGGATTTGCTGAATTAGAAACTCCTCCCTCATCACCAAATTCAACCCAATGTGGATGGTTCTTTATTGAGAACGCGGTTCCCCCAGTGATAAGGAAACGCCTGTTAAGGTAAGGAACCGCGCCCAGTACTTTCTTTTTCGGGTATTCCTGAAACTCCCAATTTGTTCTAACACTTTTTAGAATATTTGTTTCAACCCTTTGACCACCCCAAGTTATCTTGGGCTTTCTCTATTTAACCTTAAGCATTTTGCATCCTTTCTCAAATCAAAATGTCTTATTCCTTAAATGAAAGCTTTGATTCTCCTCCATTCTCTCCAATTGCTTTCAATCGCAATTCACCCAAGAACACTCAAAATCACATTTCTTCTCCTTCTAAGAATGTTGATTGTGGAACTTCTTATCTTCCACCACTAGCCTTTAGTGTTCTTCCTCCTTCACATGATAATGTCATGCATCATGGAACATATTGTCATTGTTGTCAATATCAACATCTTGCTATGGCTCATGTCTATGAAGAGTTGAATTACATCAAGAGTCTCTTAGTCAAACCTCCTCTTCACTATAACCATGAGATCTCTACCAAGCCACCACCACCTCCTTCCGCCACTACCTTGTCTTTTATCTAAGCATTGGTTGCTTATCTTCAAGAAATCTAGTTCAAGCAAATCTTAGTTCTCTAGTTTAACTATGATAAGATTTATGATTTTCTTTTGGCTTGTTTTGTTTCTCATGCATCTTTGTATGTTTTATTTCCTTGTATCTTTTATCATGTTTTCTTTTAACATTACTTATCTTGGATCTTTGTCTCTTCTAACTTTTTTTGTGACCTTTGCTATATATTGTTGGGTGTCTCTTCTCTACTACTAACCCTTATATGTAGCTTGTCACCATATATCGATTCCTTGGTGACCCAAGCAAGGGGAGTAAGCACCAAGGGGGAGTATTTTCAAAGTTCGGTTCTTTTCTTCTTCAAAGAATTTTGCAACCTTTTTGCTTTGAAAAGGGGGGAGAAATGATAAACTCGTCTTCGAAAATCTTATTTATTAGATGATTGAGTTTATGTATTGTCGGAATCAAAAAGGGGGAGATCGTTAATACAATGATGCCTAAAAACGTTACTTGCATTTTTCGGTCTCGCTTTGTTTTGATTACAACAATATGTAAAAACAAGCATTTACGAAAACAAAGAAAAACGAATTCTTGAGTTCAAGTATTTTTCATTTCAACCATTACCACTTAAGGATATTTTTATCCCCAGATTCGAACCAATCCACTAAAAGACAAAAAGGAGCGGAGTCTATGCAGGCGGTTCCTTAGCACCTATAGCGGTTCCTTATCGATATGGAACCGCAGGCTCCAATAAGGAACCGCGTGCAGATATAGCCGTTGGATGTTTGTCTTATAAATAGTGGACCATTCTCAGACTTTCGAACCACCTCTTTTGCACATACATTTCCAGATTCTTTCATACTTCTTAAATCACTCAAATCCTTGATCATTTGTTTGATTACTACTTGTTCAGAAGTGAATCTTTCTCCTCTCATCTTTTCCTCTCAAAGTGCAAAGAGAAGAACACTATCATCCTTGAAGTGTTGTGTCTACCTCAAAGATCCATTGAAGATCCAAACTTATTATTCGTTGTTGTGTCATTGTTGTAAAGATCCAAGTAGTTGTGTCTATTTGGAAGTTGCGTATGTATTAAGTGTTGGGCCAATTCAGTGCCTGATTTGTCCCTTGCACAGGATTTATGTAAAGTATCCTAAGTAGTGTTAGTCACTGAACTTTTTATGTTATAAGTTCAGTGTGTCATTCTTTAGAGTTCTTTAGAGTCTACGAGATACACTCGTCATTAGCTGAGGCGGATTTCAGTAAGTGATGCAAAGAACCAAGGATGATGGAGTTAGTAAGTGATGACATAACATCTTACTAACTCCTCGAGACTATTACTTAATCAAAGACCTGAAGAACGTAGAAGACATAACGAATGTCTGAAGTATTAGTGGGAACATGTCTTATTAGCAATGAAGACAAAGGTTCAAGAGGAAGGCTTACTTTGTCAAAGGTGCAAAAGATGAAGACAACAAAGTACAAGGTGGTTACTTGTACTTTAGTAAAGATTCTCAAGGAAGCTTCACACTTCCACTATATATATGTGGTCTTTGTAATAGAATGGTTAATGATTCCCACCACAGAAAACACACATGTAACACTTTAGTGGATAGGGGTTTCATCCTCCCATTGTTGCATATGCTTAGCTAGCTATGAACATGGGAGTTTAGTTTGTCATTCATCGCCCGGTTGTTGTTCCGCAAACAACCGGGCAAGTCTTGTATATTTGTTGATTCATTATTAATAAGATATACAAATGATGAAAAGTACAAGCTTTGTTATTAGTTAGTCAATTAGTTTAATTGTGCAAATGTTCTTCATATAGATCTTATAGATTCGATGCTTGCACAAGTATCGTGGACCATCAATTGGTATTAGAGCGGGTTGGATTAAATTTTATCCAGATCCGTTCAAAAAATAGCTGCTAATAATATATCATATGGTCAAAATCAGTAGTGTTTGTTCATAAAATCTACACAACAGTAGCAGTTTGTTGAAGGATAACACTACTGTATAAGTTCTGTTAAAACAATACCCACCTAAATCTTATCCACCTACTTTATCTTTACCCACTACTGCCTATTCTCATTCATAAAAAATAGATCTGGATCTTGTTCCACTTTATTCAGATCCATTCTTCTTCTCCTCCCAAACCCGCGTGTCTTCCACCTTCCCACCAACTCCACCGTTACTTTCTATTCCTTATTTTCCTAAACCTATCGTCTCCCACCTTCTCCTTTCATTCCATCTACCTCTTTCTTTCTTACCCATCCCCACCGTCACACTCACAAAACATAAAAAACATCATCATCTTATAATAGATCCATTATTCCATACAAAAAAATTAGTTACCCACCAATTACCCCTTGTACAAATCGTGTGCTCGTAAACGAATCCTAAATCCATCAATCACCAATTACACAAAAGAAACCAAATCCCATTATTACTTAATCATACCACCGATTCGATTATTTCCACGAATATAAAAACACTTCGATATGTCTTGTATGAATTCTTTCCTTTTGGCCACAGGAATAATTTGTTTCGTCTAAAGATCCGAGTGTTTTGTTTAATAATTCAAGTTTCTGGTCAAGGTCGGTGTACTTAAATCGAAAGTTTCTGGGTTTCGATTAGTAATAAGGGGGTTGCGGTATGTTGTTATGAATCGCAGAAATTCGATTGGTTAAGTTGTGTTTGTAGTTTGTTATAAACAAAAAGGATGGTTGTTGTGACGATAGTTGGTGGTGCTGTGAAGTTGATGATTCTGTTGATGATGAGGTTGTCAGGGGACTGTGGTTACATTAAAAGTAAAATGAAAAAAGATGTGTGGATTTGCTTACCAAGAAAAGCTAATAATAAAATCAGCAGGTAAGAATGGTTTGTCCCGATTATTCAGTGAAAAGCTGAAGATGATAGGTATTGAGGAGTGTTTGTATCAGCTGAAAAGAAAGCTGAGATGCTGGTAATAAAAAAAGGCAGCGGTTGACTGTTCAATAAAAAGGGAAGTCTCTAGGCAAATGAATCTGTGATTGTGGTGTAAGTAGCTGAGTTTTGCTGAGCCTGTAATTTCATTGGTTGTTGATCCTGAACTGGCGAATACTAAGTCCCAACACAGATCCATGGCCTTTCCCCAGATCGATCAGCAAACAAACAGCTGAAACCTGGATCTCTGTTGTTGAACCCTCACAACGACCCCTGTTGTCACTACTTCCAGGTGAAAGAACATCCATCAGTCGCTGAACCCTTCTCTTGTCGCTGTACTGAGACTCCTCAAGCCAACGAACCCACAGCCACACAACTACAGCTAAACACCCCTGAGGTTGCTGAATCTGTACCCACAGCCTGTTTAAAGCCGGCAAACCACAGAGGTTACTTACATCAGGGGTTGTGTATGATCATCAGGTCGAGAGAGCATAGAGGTCGAGAGAGCACAGAGGTTGTTGAAAGAGCTGGGCTTATGAACTCTCATACTCAGCTCACACCCATTGTACCCCAGACATCAACGTTGTACCTGTAACCTTTAGTCTGGACCTACGTGGCTATGATATTGAAAGTTGTGGTTATGTTGTTGAAATTAATATTCGTAGGCTGTGATGATAACAACTTGACTCGAAAGCTGAGTTTGATAAATATGTGGTACTGTATTTGTTTGAACATCGGGGAATTGATATTGAAAATAAGTGAACTAAATGTGGCTCTGATATTGAGTGATAATTAAAAGGAAGCTGATAAAATTATCAACAGTGGTTTCGATATTGAATATACATAAGTTGTGAAGTTGAAACTGTTAATGCAAGTGATGCCTAAAAACATTATTAGTGTTAACTAATCTTTCATAGTTTTGATCACAACAAACTATACAACACATTTAGTGAAAAACATAAAACGAATTATTTAACTAACACTATCATCAAGGTAATAATCATATCACTAACTTTTCTTAATCATACTTAGTGATCATCAAAGTGATTATCCTTAAAACTCACTTTTGTTAATATGACAAAAGATTTTTTAATAAACTTTCTTTTTAAGAAAATGTTTTATTAAAATGGAAAATGTAAATTTGAAAATGGCATATTCCATATGCCATAAGAATATCCTTTGAAGGTTTAAATACCTCAGATATTCCTACCCCACTAACAGACAAAAAACGGAGCGTAGTCTACGGGCGGAACCTTAAGTAGCTAGTCGGTTCCCTAGCGATAAGGAACCGTCGAGCTAGAAAAGGTACCGCGCCCAGATAGCCGTTGTACATTGTCTCCTTTAAATAGTTGATCAAATCTCATTTTCTAACAAGCCTCTTGGACGTTTTTCTCAGCCCCCTTTCTCTTTTCTATAGCATAATCATTAGTAAATGATCACTTAAAGTGTTAAGGATGTTTACATATGATTATCCTCTTGATCCCCTCCTTTACCTTGTCCAATGAGAAGATCACTCACTCACTAGTGTTGTGATAAAGATGAAAACATGAATTAGTCATGTTCATCATGTTAGTCTTTTTATTTTTGTTAATCCATTTGTATTTATGAAATACTTGGACTAGTTGTGTTCATCTAAGCTATTTGTAAATACTTGGATTTGTTGTGTACATCTATTGCATATGTGTTTGCTTGGATTTGTGTTGTGTAGATCCAAGCTACATGTGTGTACTTGGATATGTCTAGTTGAGTTGTAATAGATTTGTGTAGTAGTTCTCACTAAACTATAAAATGATGTGGTTGTGTCTTGTGAGTTCTCACTAAACTTGAAAGTGATTAGTAGTTGTGTTGTGTGAAGTTCTCACTTAGCTTCAAAGTGAAGAGTCGTAAAGATTGGTTCTAGCTTTGGATTAGAACTCGACATCTAGCCTTGTGTCGTAAAATGGTGAAGTAGGCAACGTCGTGAAGATTGGTTCTACCTTGAGATTAGAACTCAACATCTAGCCTTGTGTCATTAAATTATGAAGTAGGCAACGTTGTGTAGATTGGTCCTAGCTAAAGATTAGGTCTCGACATTTGGCTTAGTGTCGGAAAATAATGTAAGCGACGATGTAAGGTTTTCTCCGCCAAGAAGGGAGCTTGTGGATATAGTGGAAATCTCGAGTAGGTGTACTCGAGGAGTGGAGTAGAAACGAGGATAGAGCCTCGTTGTCGAACCACTATAAATCTTGGTGTCTTCCCACTAGGTTGTCTCTTTCCTTACTCTTTACTTATTTCATTATCATTATACTTACCTATTATCATTGCTAGTGCATTTGAATTGAACTTAATCATTATGCAACTTAGCTTCAAATAAAAGATAGTTTTGATACATACCTAATTGAAAGTAATTTTAATTAGGTTGCCAATCGAAGAGAAACTATTCAACCACCCCCCCCCCCCCTTCTAGTTTCTACAATTGGTATTAGAGAGATGGTCACTCAAGATCTTTGAAGTATATTGTACTTTAAAACTTGGATCGATCCATTGTCTCCTCAAATTAGAAGGTCAAGTTGTACTAAAGTTTCTCTTTGATCAAAACTATTTTTTTTAAATAGATCTTTTAATTGGTAATATTGCATCCCTCTTAGATTAGTAGTCTTTATGCAATTTAGATCTACTCTTGAAACGTATCTACTAGTTTGCATCTTGCTTTGTGTAGGTACTCATGAAGATCAATCACTTAATTGGTTGTGGATTGAGTTACTTGCACTTGTAGAAGACTCATCTTCATTGATCTTCAACATCCTTGAATGATGATACCAAGATGATTAAGAATGATACTAGTCCTTGAAGACTTATTACTCATCATAGTCATTGTTGGGCATAGCATTGATTCCTTGATGGATTGCTCTTTGTGGCCAAGGTACGCTTTCATTCTTCCACACGCCCTTTGATCATTCTTTTGATCATTACTTGACTATGTGCTTGTTCTTGGCATCCTTGCCTTGACATTTGTTTGTGGTTTGTGATTCTTTTCTTTTATCCTCTCAAACCTTCATTGCTTGGATACTTGACTCACTATGGTGATGTAGAGTGAGTTAGTAGTAGCTTAAAGTATCAAGCATGATTTCCATGGTTTGCACCCATACGGTTAGTAGGCCCTTTGTGGGAGAGAAAGTGAATTAATACCTTGCTCATATTTTGGTTTAGACTAAGACTATTATTGAAAGTGATCTTAGTCTGTACATGAATAATTGCTTTGTGTTTATTCATTACCAAAGCCGTTTAACGTTTCGCCGGAAAGGCACGTCTTAAACCACTATATATGACACAAGCTCTTCGTCTCCATGATTTGAAGATTGTCATTAATCCCTTGAGCATTGATCTTAGTCTTGATTCACTTCCCTTGACTTCTCTCCACTTTACTGTTTTGCTACGAGTAGTCGTTTTTTCGTTTCGATTCTTTTCGATCTTGATTTAACTCGTAATCCTTCATTAAAGCATATTGCCTAGTGTTATGATGATCCAATGCTATTCTAAAAGGTTTTTGATATATTTTTAAGTATCTTAGAAAAACTTGGTTTTTAAAATTTGGCGAATTTCATTGATAAAAACCATCCTCTGTAGGCGGTTCTTTATCTTTGGCGGTTCAAACCCGCGGTTCTCTATCGATAAGGAACCGCGGGCAGTAAAATCTGTCAGAGCACCAGTTTGATTATTTTATTCTTTTTCAAACCACTATATCTCTCTCCCAAAAACACACAGCCGACGGCTTATCCTCTTTTCACCATTGTTGAAGCTTCCAAAACCTTCAATCAATCAAATTAATTGATTCCAAGTTGTGGGTTTCACTCATCCTTCATCAAACATCAATTAATTGTAAGTATTTTCTTTCAGTTTCATCTATTTTGTTCTAGGGTTCATCCTTTCATAATTGGGGATTTTTAAAATTGAAATAAATAAAAACCTTAATAGGAATATGGGTTGAGATAGTTATTTTACTATGATTCCTTAGGTTCACATTCATTAAGATTTCACTAAAACCCACTTATAGAACAAATCTGAATTTTGGCTAAATGATTTTGGTTAAAAGATGGAATTGAGATGAACCCATGAACAAATATGTAGTTGCATTGTTAATGCTTACCTAAAAACCTTGTTTTGAAAAACCAATGTTCTAGTCCATTGTTAATCCAACATAGGTCATATGTTCTTGGTTAATAATGGAATAGACACATTGTGAACATGAGAATGTTATGGATTCAATCCTTTGTATGTCAAGAAATTGATATAACACATTCTCATATTTTTGAGTTTAGATTTTATTTTTCATATGAGTGATTGGAAAAATATTTTCTTATGTTTATTTAGGTACTAATCATGCCTTCTCAATACCAAAAGGATCATCAACTCACTAGACAATACATGCCAAACCTTTCCCAAACCTATGCTTCCCCTCAACTTCGAAACTCATTTCCATCCCTTTCTACTCGTTGTTTTCATGAGGGTAGGGTTGTTGACGAGGGAATAACGGGTTATGACTATATCCAATCTATGTTTGAGCTTTTGGGGTTTGATTGCTTGCTCAACATAGAAGAAGATATTTACCCATTTTTCCTTCTTGAATTCTTTAGCACCTACTCCATGCTTGAATACAATGGAGAAATATTCATTCGTTTCGTGTTGAATGATCAATTGATTCAATACTCCCTCGAAAACTTTGGTGAAATTCTCGGTGTGCCATATGAAGGCACTTGTCGTTTTACGGATAAATGGAGACTTGATGCTCTCTTGGAATCCTACGATAAACCTCCAAATGACCACACCGAAATTGATATAGAGTTCATCCTTGACATCATTTCGAAAGAGCGTGATGGAAACGTCGTGAGAAGCCTTCATTCAAATGTGCGAAATGTGAATCGATATGAAGTGCTCTCTAGCGACCTTAAGGATTTTATGGTCCAATGGGCAAATATCCTTAGGGAGAATGTCTTTTTTCTTGGTGGAAACCGAGATCATATCCCGACTTATATGGTGCATATGTTGAGTTGCATCTTTACATCCACCAAGTACAATTTGGCATTCTATATCGCTCGACGAATAAATTATGCCCTTTCAAAGCCCAAAACTAACCTTCCCTATGCTATGCTTCTTACTCGCCTTTTCAAAAGGGTTGCTCATGACTTTACCCACCTCGATCTTTCTCGCTTTCTCCCGGTTCATCGGGTTATGTTACCTATTCAAGAGGTATATGAACGAAAGCCTAGAAGTGACTGAGGTTCGCGAAAATCCGATCATCAAGAGCCAGCTGATGAGGACACCCAAATGCCAACAAGTGATGGTGATGGCATTGGTACTAGTTCTCATTTCAACTCTTCGAGTAATTACCATCCATCCTCAAACCCATTCGAGGATGAATTTGAAGATTTAGCTCCTCCACCTCATCATTCTAGTGAAGTACTGGAAGATCTCAACTTGGAGCATCTCTACCGTGAAAATCTTAGAACTCGAGGCGAATTGCATGAACATCGGGTTGAGTCAAGGAAGGGATTCAAGTAATTGGGGAACATGATCAAGGGATTAGGCTAGAAAAGGAGGTAAAGACTTTGAATTGTGTCAAAGTTTACTTGTCATGTGATGTTTAAACATTTGCTTATTAATACTTTGGTTTGGTTGTGTATTAACTTATGCTACATGTTTGGATTACTATTTATTTTAATCCTAAATGTTGTCTATGCCATCATGTTTGTGATTTACATAGCTTTGTGCATTTCATATGTTAGTTAGCTTCTTAGATTTTGGTCAGTAGTTAACTTTGGCTTGTGAATCCTTTGATAAAAATCTGGGTTAACCAAAATTTGAGAATGTGAAATTTTTGAAACACCTCTGGTCGCGGTTCCATATCGACCAGCGGCTCCTTATCGATAAGGAACCGCCGGTCCTAGATAAGGAACCGCCGGCTACTGTGTCTGACAGAATCTTTTGCTTTACACTGTTTTCTTCATTCTGTGTAAACCTTGCATGATTCTTTGCAAAAACCTGCACATTTCCTAAACTAGGTTACCTAAATTCATTATTCACCTAAAATGATTTTAACCTATTACTAGTTTGGATCATCCCTTCACCCATTTAAACCCACCTTGTTAGTCATGTTCTTCACACATCAAAACATCCTTCCCTAACCCTTAAACCACCTTTGTCAACCATGGTTTCTACAAAAACCTCAAACACCTCCAAGACCTCCACCCCAAAGAAAACCCTTAAGATTAGAATTAAGATACCCAAGCTTAGCTCCTCACCCTTTCACACACCCAAAAATGAGATGGTTCCAATCCTCATTTCTTCATCACCTTCACCACCTCTTGCACCATGCAAGACAACCTCCACCCATAGTACTAACTATTCTATTGGTTCTACCTCCTCTTCATTCCACTCAAGAATTAATGAGCTTTCTTTACCCTTCACTCCAAGTGCACCCTTGGATGTGACTACTCAACCACAACCAATCCAAAGCATTCCTTTTATGAATGACTTTGATGATACCTTGGTGACTTCACCAATTACCCCTCCAAACTCACCCACATCACCAACCTTGGAGAACATACCTCCACACTCACCCATTTCTCCTTTGGAGAACTTGCCTCCACACTCACCCACGTCACCCTTGGAGAACATGCCTCCTCCACCTCCATCTCACTCAAACATTCCAATTTTGGGTGTCCCACTTTCCCTCCTCTTGGGTGATCCTTACTATGGGTTTCAAGAGACTCATGGTCCTAATTGTCCATGTTTCCTCTACAACCATTACATCATCCATAACCTTAGGATGGAGATGTTTGGACTACATAGGAGGTTGCAAGAGTTCTTGCGTGCCTTGTTCTCTATGCCTCCTCCTAGGAGATGAATGATTAGTTTTCTTAATAAGTGTTTTTTCAACAAAACCAAGCCAAAGAAGACTACTCATCTAGATCTAGTATTAAGCTAACTTTGTATTAGTTAGTTGTTTTTCTCTTTCATTTGTCATTGTACTTTTTTCCTTCATGAGTTTTTCATGAAGTTGGTTAATGGATTTAGCTTTATGTGTTTCTATTCTTATGTGCACATTAATCAACTTTAATTTGAAATTAAAATAGAACCTAAATCTATCACAACCTCTAAAAATTGACTAAAATTGGTTCAAAATGTTATCCAAATATTTTGTCACCCTTTGTCAAGACATTCTTTGTGAATGTGTTGCTTTTATGCAACCCTAGCATAATTTAGTGCTTATAGAGGTAAAATTCCAATATTTGCAACTTTTTGAAAAAGTCTTAGTTTTTTCTCAAAATCCTGGAAAAACTTGGTTTAAAGTCCACTGCATGCGGCTCTCTAAAGTCGCGCGGTTCCTTAAGTGATAAGGAATCGCCGGTCCCTATAAGGTACCGCGGACAGAAACCCCCTTTTGACTCGTTTTTGGTCAAAAAAAATTAAACTCTATACCCTGTTAAGATTCCTTGTTTACTCAATTTGGCTAAACATTCCTTGACACTTCACACTTTGTATTCAAATTCTTACCTTGTTTACATTCTACTTATACCCCAACCTTGAGATTTCATTCCCACACCTCCTCAACCTTGAGATTTCATTCTCACACCTCCCCAACCTTGAGATTTTATTCTTACACATCCACATAGCCTAACTCTCCCTTTCATAACCTTGACATTTCTTTGTCACAAACCTCCTCACCCAAAGCTTCCTCATCCAAGCTTTCAAAGAAACCGAAAATCTCGGTTCGACCTATTTGGATCAAGAAGAATGAACCATCTTCTTCCAAACCACCCAAAAACCCTACCTTCTCTCCAATCAAGTATTGAAATGAGACTTATACCATAAACCCCATCACCGGAGCAAAAGAAAATATTCCCACACCACCACAATCCTTCAACACCCCTCAACTCAATGACCTTTCAACCTTCCCAAACCTTACAAGGCATTGTGAAAACATTTCCTACCCTATCACCCCACCACCACCAAACCCTAGGTGTGATGCCCTTCCCACATCAACCGATTTTGTGTTGCATCATGGATCCTCGTGTGCTTGTTATCGATTTCAACAAATTGAACTTGCTCATGTGTATGAGAAGTTAAATTTCCTTGAATTCCTCCTCACTCGACCTCCTCTCCAAGTTTTTCTTCCGGTGGACAAAACTTCGAATGATGCGTCATCGTCTTATTTTTCCAGCTAAAGGACTAAGCACTCTTGGAGTCTTTAATACTTTAGTTGTTTTAGAGTCTTTTGCATTTTAAGCAATCTTGTAAAATTATCACTATTAGAATAGCTTATGCTTTGTGGTTTATTTTCCATATCTTTTGCTTTAGATACTCATATTGTGTGTATGACTATCTACCTTGTTGTGTCTTTTATTTCATGTAACCTTTGTGTTGTTTGTGTTTTACTTCTTTAGTTCTCTTTTGAGTTGATCATGGTTAATTTTTACAATTGCTTATGGGTGATTCCATCAATTCTAAAATTTAACCCCTTGACAAACTTATCATCTTCCTTGTATTGGAGTTTGATTTTGTCAATTACCTCTTTGGACATACTTAGCAAAATACTTGCTTCTAATTTGGGATTTCTTCTCTCTCTCCCTCTCAAGTTACTTAGTAGGTAGTGATCATATATACATTGGTGTTTCTTTTCTTTCTACTAACCTTTGTGTAGCATGTCACCTTAGCTCATTTACTTGGTGTCCCAAACAAGGGGGAGCTACTAGCAAAGTCCGATTTTCTTCAAAGACTTGTGCTAACCTTTTTGCTACGACAAAGGGGGAGAAATGATAGTGATAAACTTGTTAATAATTCGATATTTTGTGTTTCTACGTAAATGAGTTTATAGTTTGTCTTAATCAAAAAGGGGGAGATTGTTAATGCAAGTGATGCCTAAAAACATTATTAGTGTTAACTAATCTTTCTTAGTTTTGATCACAACAAACTATACAACACATTTAGTGAAAAACATAAAACGAATTATTTAACTAACACTATCATCAAGGTAATAATCATATCACTAACTTTTCTTTATCATACTTAGTGATCATCAAAGTGATTATCCTTAAAACTCACTTTTGTTAATATGAAAAAAGATTTTTTAATAAACTTTCTTTTCAAGAAAATGTTTTATTAAAATGAAAAATGTAAATTTGAAAATGGCATATTCCATATGCCATAAGAATATCCTTTGAAGGTTTAAATACCTCAGATATTCCTACCCCACTAACAGACAAAAAACGAAGCGTAGTCTACGGGCGGAACCTTAAGTAGCTAGGCGGTTCCCTAGCGATAAGGAACCACCGAGCTAGAAAAGGTACCGCGCCCAGATAGCCGTTGTACATTGTCTCCTTTAAATAGTGGATCAAATCTCATTTTCTAACTAGCCTCTTGGACGTTTTTCTCAGCCCCCTTTCTCTTTTCTATAGCATAATCATTAGTAAATGATCACTTAAAGTGTTAATGATGTTTACATATGATTATCCTCTTGATCCCCTCTTTTACCTTGTCCAATGAGAAGATCACTCACTCACTAGTGTTGTGATAAAGATGAAAACATGAATTAGTCATGTTCATCATGTTAGTCTTTTTATTTTTGTTAATCCATTTGTATTTATGAAATACTTGGACTAGTTGTGTTCATCCAAGCTATTTGTAAATACTTGGATTTGTTGTGTACATCCATTGCATATGTGTTTGCTTGGATTTGTGTTGTGTAGATCCAAGCTACATGTGTGTACTTGGATATGTCTAGTTGAGTTGTAATAGATTTGTGTAGTAGTTCTCACTAACTATAAAGTGATGTGGTTGTGTCTTGTGAGTTCTCACTAAACTTGAAAGTGATTAGTAGTTTTGTTGTGTGAAGTTCTCACTTAGCTTCAAAGTGAAGAGTCGTGAAGATTGGTTCTAGCTTTTGATTAGAACTCGGCATCTAGCCTTGTGTCGTAAAATGGTGAAGTAGGCAACGTCGTGAAGATTGGTTCTACCTTGAGATTAGAACTCGACATCTAGCCTTGTGTCGTTAAATTATGAAGTAGTCAACGTTGTGTAGATTGGTCCTAGCTAAAGATTAGGTCTCGACATTTAGCTTAGTGTCGGAAAATAATGTAAGCGACGATGTAAGGTTTTCTCTTCCAAGAAGGGAGCTTGTGGATATAGTGGAAATCTCGAGTAGGTGTACTCGAGGAGTGGAGTAGAAACGAGGATAGAGCCTCGTTGTCGAGCCACTATAAATCTTGATGTCTTCCCACTAGGTTGTCTCTTTCCTTACTCTTTACTTATTTCATTATCATTATACTTACCTATTATCATTGCTAGTGCATTTGAATTGAACTTAATCATTATGCAACTTAGCTTCAAATAAAAGATAGTTTTGATACATACCTAATTGAAAGTAATTTTAATTAGGTTGCCAATCGAAGAGAAACTATTCAACCCTCCCCCCCCCCCCCTTCTAGTTTCTACAGAAACGACTAATATTAAAAGGCTGTCATGTTCAATGGATCTTGAACAGAGGTACATGTATGTGTTTAGATGGGTTGTGTTAACCCCAGTCAACTAGCATTCAGCCGCTGCCCACAGGCGCACAGCCTTAACCACAGCTAAAAAATTGTTGTTGTCCTAACCCTACTGTCCTAACCCCACTCCTCAGCAGCTGTCCATTCGATGTGACCGATCCGCTGTGACCCCAGCCGAAGAGTTTTTTAGAAACCAGGTTGTACAAACAGGGAATTGGTGACATAGCCGATGAACAAAAAAAGGGGTTGACTTAAACTGTGATTGTTAAAGAATCTGATAAAATCAGCTTAACAAAGGATCCGCTGGCAAGATGACCAGCTGATAAAGATGCTATCTTTAGAGCCTTCAGCATTTGAAAGACTTGGTCACTCAGGAAGTATTTTCTCACACCAAGATAAAGAAAGAAGATATCTTCACAGGTTATCACCTCAAACCACAGCCAAATGGATGAACTTTCCAGCTGTTGATCCCCACAGCCATTGGCTGAACTCTCCAGCTGTTGATCTTCACAGCCACCCCCCTCCCCAGCTGTCACCCTTCCCCCGCCGCTGTGACCCCAGCCGCAGAGTTTTGAGAAACCAGGTTGTGTTACAGGGAATTGGTGAAACATTGATTATGTAGGGGTTTGATAACATCAGCGTTTGATAGGAGATTAAATTCAGGGGGAGTTGTACTTCAGGCGAGATGAACACCATCACGCTATGATTGTGTACTAGTGTGTAACCAGTCAAAAGTTGCTTGGTTCCGTAGCAAATTTTGAGGGGGAGAGAAACGAGGACGGAAGTAAACTTGTGTTTATGTTAAGAAACATCAAGTTTACTCACGTTAAATACACACTATCATATATCACAACACATAACCTTCAGGGACTTAGAAGTTTACATTTGGCTGATTGAGAAAATTCACTGAAAATGGGTTGCTGAACAGGAGCTACATTGTCTGATCTTTGAAGATGTCGCTGAATAGACATCTGAACAACTCCGCTCTACCTGCATATACATACTTCCCTGATGACCTAAGGTGAAGTTATTGTTATACAGCTTTTATATATATCAAGTGTTATGAGTTATACATCAGGAGTTGTTCAAGGGTTCAAGTTACAACATCAGACATTGTAGAGTTCAGTAACATCTACAACAGGTAGTTATTCTTGGTATACTTTGTTGTAATATAGCAGGTAAGAAGAAGCCTTTATGCTCACTTACTGCTATTTAACTTAGGCTACTTTTCTATCCAAATAGGGGGAGATTGTTGGGCCAATTTAGTGCTTGATTTCTCCCTTGCACAGGATTTGGATGTAAAGTATCCTAAGTAGTGTTAGTCACTGAACTTTGTATGTTATAAGTTCAGTGTGTCATTCTTTGGATTTCTTTAGAGTCTACGAGATAGACTCGTCATTAGCTGACGCGGATTTCAGTAAGTGATACAAAGAACCAAGGATGATGGAGTTAGTAAGTGATGACATAACAGCTTACTAACTCCTCGAGACTATTACTTATTACAAGACCTGAAGACGTTAGAAGACCTGAAGATGAAGAAGTGTTTGTCTGAAGTATTAGTAGAAGACTTACAAGTATAATGTGGTCACTTGTATTTTAGTAAAAGCTTCTCAAGGAAGCTTCACACCCACTATATATGTGGTCCTTGTAATAGAATAGTCAATGATTCCCACCACAGAAAAAACACATGTAACACTTTAGTGGATAGGGGTTACATCCTCCCATTGTTACATATGTTTAGCTAGCTATGAACATGGGAGTTTAGTTTTTCATTCATCGCCCGGTTGTTATTCGGCAAACAACCGGGCAAGTCTTGTATATTTGTTGATTCATTATTAATAAGATATACATACGATGAAAAGTACAAGCTTTGTTATTAGTTAGTCAATTGGTTTAATTGTGCAAATGTTCTGCATAGATCTGCATGGATTCGATGTTTGCACAAGATTCGTGGACCATCATTAAGGTTAATACTTAGTCCTTAAAGTATATTGGTGTAGATTGGTCCTAGCTAAGATTAGAGCTTGACTTTTAGCTTAGAGTTGGAAACTGGTTAAGCGACATTGTGTACGGTTTCTCCACCTTAATGAGCTTGTTGATTAGTGAACTCTCGAGTAAGGTGTACTCGAGGAGTGGAGTAGGAACGAGGAGTGAGCTTCGTTGCCGAACCACTATAAATCCTTAGTGTTTGGTTTGATCTTTCCTTCCCTTATCTCTTTACATTCATTATTCTTTATACTTGTGATTATTAGTTTAGTTGCACTATACTTTGTTCATATTGTATATAAGAAGGTTTCACATAAATACTCAAGCTTGAGTTTTTGAAAAAAGGATTTTTATAAACCAATCTTTAAACAAGTAATTTTTAAGAAACTATTCAACCTCCCCTTCTAGTTTCTACAGGTTTGGTTATGGCTGCTGCAATTGCTTTCTGCAGCAGTTTAGTTTAGGTGTGTGTGGGTCAGTTTGCAGCAAGCAGTAGTTAAAGAGTGCTTGCAGATGTCTATAAACAAAAATAAGGGGCGTAGCGTGTGCATAGTCCGTATAGATACGTCTCACAAATGGGGCATAGAAAAAGAACGATAATGAGCAGTAGTGTTGTAATAGCCTAGCGCTTTATAGGATTCGTCGGTCCTTCCATTTCTTTCGAGAGTCATCATAATTATTAATTTTTCTCTCTGAAATAAGCTTAAACAAAAGCCCCAAATTGTGTTGGCATTTTTTTGTGCATTGGTGACTTATTTGAAGTAAGTTGTTTACGAACTTGCACAACTATAGATAACAGAGACAACTGTTTTTTAGCTGGTCAAATTATGAAATTTGTTTAAACCTGAAACCATCAGTCGTCAAACTACTAACATTTCCTTGCACACCATGTGCGTTGTTGGATCAAAAAGTTGATGTGGCAGAAACTCATAAACGAAGAAAACATGAAGATTTTTTCTAAGCGTTGTCAAGAGCAATCTAAGCGTTGACAAGAGCAAATCCAAGGTTGACAAAGCAAGCATTGTCATGTACAATCCAAGCATTGTCATGTACAATGTAAGCATTGTTAGAAACGTAGACAAAGAAGCTTATGGAAGCTTCTATTTAGATAAACATGCAAGATATATTCTGCATAAGTTTATTTAAATAGAAGATTTACTTGTTTATTTGATTTTATCTCTTGTAAACCCTAATCCTTACACTATAAAAGGAACCAAGGGTCTTAGGTTTTATTCATACTTTCATTCACAATGTAAACCTAAAGCGTGTGTCGACTAGACGTGGGATTCAATGTATACACGTCTAGTGATTGCTTGTTATTAATATAGTGAACAATCCAATTGTTTTAATTCATGTGTTTTGTGCCCTAAACACCTTGTTAATGGTTGTTGCTCTAATTCCGCTTTGATTATGTTAATCATATGAACAATGATCATTCCTAGTAGCTTAAAGATCCGGAATCTTAGGATTCCACAATTGGTATCAGAGCCTCGTGGCTCGTGATGCTAGGACCAACAAGGTGTTCGTGTATGGTGAAGAAAAGAAAATTCCGTCTAGGGTTTTTCTGGACGTTTTTGTGTGCGCAGTAGTATTCAGAAGGTCATAACTTTTGATTGGACCGTTGGATCGTCACGAAATTTCTTGTGTGTGTTCTATACACATATATCTAGACATCCACCGGAGGGATTGTTGAGTTTTATCCCCAAGAAAAAGTTATTAAGCGTCAAAGTCAGCAGTAGGAGGTATGCAGTTTTCTGTGGACAGCCATGTTCAAAACACGTTTTCTCCTTCGTTAACCGTTGGATCTTCGTGATTTTTGAACTGTAGATTCTTGGAACTTGTGTCTTGAATCTCACGGAAGGGATCTTCGATTTGAGGTCGTATGAACGAGATATTATCAGTCGAAGATGGCTGCAGAAGAGATGTCTTTCGGTTTTCTATTTTTCTTGTTATGATATTAGGGTTTCTATAAACCCTAGGATCGGTTCTATCACAGAAAACAAGAAGATTTGGGACAATTTGAAGGAAAGAAAGTATTAGGGTTTCATCCAAAACCCTAGATTGAAGATGAAGCTGTGATCTAAGATTTGTTTTTTTTAGGGTTTTATTTATAAACCCTAGAATGATAATTCTTTGTATCTATTGATGGACAGGAACTACATGTGCTAACGAACAGTTATTATGGTCCATCGCCTTGAGTAAATTCATACAGTAGAAACTAAAGAAAAGGACATGGTCCAACACAGATGCGGACGTGACATGGTTGTACAAAAGACATGATGTTGTTTGGGTGGTCCAAGGCTTTTTGTTAAAGATTCAAACCGAGAGATGTGATTGGTTTAAAGATTCAATCTTGTTCGCATGATTGGTCTGTATCAAGGCAGCATGTTCATGTGATCTGCTATGATGTTTCTCACGTAAAGATTCAAACAAAAAGGTGTATCAAGAAAGGTTTGAACGTGGTATTTTATTTCCAAAAATTGATTTATAACAGACGTAAGAAGATATGCATATCATATTATGGAAGCATCAGATTGTGTGAGAAAAGAATGAGATACGCTGGTCAAAGGCATGTGAATATTGAATTGCTGATATTTAGGACATACACAATATCATCCGTATGTGTTAAACGTTTGAAGGTGCAAACATCACGTGGGCAAATGGGAATCAGTTGTGTCAGTTATATAATTTCCTTATTTATAGGGATTTTATTTATCCCATAATACTATGTTGCTGACGTAAGGAGTATATTGTTTCCTATTTTATGGGATTAGGAACAGAAGTGGCTTCAATGATGCAAATATGGTATATACTTTATTCACTTTTCCTTGTTTGAAGAATCTTCAAAAAGAATTGTTATATATTACGTGGGTAATGGAAGCATATTTGGAGGAGGCTGCGTGATTTGTGGATTTTTGACAGACGCTGACAAGGAGTTGGAGACGCTGACAAGTAATGGTTTGACGCTGACAAGAAATAAATCGACGCTGACAGAAAAGCGTTGTTACGTGTTGTCCGATATATGTTAATTCAAACGCTGATAGGTATTGTCCGATATTGGACAATACATTTGACAAAGATGTTGGATAAAGGAGGATATTGGATAACACAAGGATTGCTGTTGTTGAGAAAATTGGTACGTTTTTAGCACACAAAAAGGAGTTATTTACACACGAAGGTACATGGAATCTCCGTTTTCATATAGAATATCAAGATGATATTTATGGCTCGGATATTTTTAAAAAGGGATTAATGATTTTAAGGCGAGTTAGCAACGATTCATGAAGTAATTTATTAGAGTATGTAATCGGGATAGCCTTGTGAAAGAGTTATTCGCAAACATCTTTTACATATGAAGATATTGACTTATCATGAAGAGGTGTTGGCTTAAGGGGAAGAATTCTTATGGTAAGTCTGATGGACTACTTCACACGATGGATAGAGGCCAAGGCAGTCAAATCCATCACAGGCAAACAAGTTAAAAAGTTTGTTTGGGAGCATATTGTGTGCCGTTTTGGCCTACCAGGAGAAATCATCTCGGATAACGGTAAACAGTTCGCGGACAATCCATTCAAGGACTGGTGTGCATCATTGAATATCAAGCGGCGCTTCACATCTGTTAAGCATCCGCAGACAAATGGCCTTGTGGAACGAGCAAATAGAAGCTTGGGAAACGGTATCAAGGCACGTCTGGATGAGCGAAGTGCCAAATGGGTGGATGAGCTACCACCTGTTCTATGGGCACATAGGACTATGATCAA
Source organism: Glebionis coronaria (assembly GCA_025667525.1). Lineage (NCBI taxonomy): Eukaryota > Viridiplantae > Streptophyta > Magnoliopsida > Asterales > Asteraceae > Glebionis > Glebionis coronaria. The sequence goes on from CM046877.1 coordinate 384,521,243, forward strand.
AACAGCCAACGGAGATACTCCATTTTCATTGGCCTACGGCACCGAAGCTGTTATACCAGCAGAAATAGGAATGCCTACCATCCGCACGGCGGAGGTTAATGTCGTCACGAATGACGAGCAACTGCGAATCAACCTGGATCTGTTGGAAGAAAAAAGGGAGATAGCAGCCATCAATGAGGCTAAGTCCAAGGCTAAAACGAAGGCTTATTATGACGCCAAGGTCAAAGGTGTTTCTTTTCGACCAGGAGATTATGTCTATCGTGTTAACGAAGCAAGTCGAGCGGAGAATACAGGAAAGCTGGGCCCTAAGTGGGAAGAACCGTATGAAGTCACGGAAGCCTTGGGACGAGGCGCCTACAAGTTACGCGACATGGATTGCCGTGACCTGGAACGCACATGGAACATCTCCAATCTAAAAAGGTGCTATCTTTGAAAGCTACGGCTTCCGCATGGGTGCTTTGCTATATGTGGCTTTAATGAAGAACCATGCGCTCTATCTGTTTTTCTTCTTATGTTTTGTTTAGGTTCGTTTTTTGTTTTTTAGGACTTGTCATTCTTGTTTAAACAAAAAAATGTAAACGTTCTAATAAAATGTCGTGGTGCCTAGCTAGCTCCACGGCCTTTTTCGTGCAAATCATTTTTTAGATTTTTTGTCAGTCATATGAATTGTAGTTGTTATTATAATATGTCATGTTTCATTCATATGCATTCATTCAAACACCGTACATGTACTATACGCCTCCAGGCGGGGTAAGAGGATTAAGTGAACCTACTAATTCAACTTGCCGCGTAAGAGGGATGCAACCCCAGCCGCACGGATCATGTATCCTTACTAGACACCTTACTCACAAGACGTTGTGGTAAGTTTCGTATGCCGTACTCATGCAGTGCTCCGCATAGTAAAGACACACGTCGCATGTCTAGTAAATTATAGGCTTGTAGGTATTTTCCTTTTTTGTGTAAGACGTGACATGTCATGCGGTATTGGCATACAATGTTCAAACAAAATAAAAATACACAAGTTTCAAAAGTAAATAAAAAAATGGCCGTGGTCATCACGGACTTCCATATAAAAGGCATTCATTTCACATATGTCTAAGCCGTGTACATGCACGGACGAATAAAATTACAAATGTTTACAACCGATAAGATACAAGGGGGGTAGGAATTCCCCTATGTCCTTCTTCCCTTCTTCGATCAGAGCACGGAGGACCTCCCCACGAGCACCCTTCCCGTCCTGGGCCTTGACCGCAATCACATCCAATGCTTCTACAAGCAATTTCTCACCTTTCATCGTTTTGGATGCGGAATCATAAGTCGCCAAAGTCAAAGGGATGGGATCCGCAGTAAGCCGGGACATTATTGCCTCGTTTGGAGCGTCTCTAAGTGCCTCAAGCTCATCCAGGAGAGGGTGTTGGATTTCCGCCAAGGCATTCATGGACGCGGTCATATTATACGCGGCTGAGGGATTATGGTAGGGATGCTGCATGATGTCTTCATTTTTGCCTATCAGTTCTGCAGCTTTGACCAAACCCTCATGTCTACCACGGTCAATTCCATCGGATATGACCCCGGCGAATGCCTGCAGTAGGTGTGGAGCTTCTAGGGCCCTGCTCACAGCAAGTCGCAGTCCTTGCCCAATTATCCACCTGCGTCCAGCTATGGCGGATAGCAGGGGAGGGCATAGTCTCTCAGCACAACTTATGGCCATCTTGCTCAGCTTCTCATCCGCTGAGGCAACCTGCTCTTCCAAGTGGGTTCGTGCCTGTGTCAACTCATCCTTCAGTGCATCACGCTCTTGGGCGATGTTGAAGGATTGTACGGTCACGGCCTTGGTAGCAGCTTCGACCGCAGACACCTGCATATAGAACTTTGAGTTATTCCAAGGGTATATACTTTTTTGGGTCGAATAAATACTCAAGGTTTAAGTATATGTACAAAAGTTTCGAAAGTGTACCTTCTCATTTGATGCGGCTACAAGGGCTTCGAGCTCGGCAATACGCTTTTCTCGGGTGTCGGCGTGATGAGCTTGCTCTTTTACCGTAGCCTCGGCTGTCACCAGCGCTGCCTGCAAGGACGCGATGGTCTTCTCGTTCTTCACGACCATCGCCTCACGACGGGCTATCTTCTTATCTGCCCGATTCACATTTGTAAGGGCCTTTATCAAGCGGCGTCTCAAAGCGGCTCCCACCGTCACTTGGTGTGCGGACGACACGTCAAATAGCTCAAGAAGGGATTCATGATCCAACTCGTCTAAATCTTGTGCAAGGACTGGCGGGGTGATGTGCTCAATGAATTCTGAGCACTCAGATTCTCCTTCCAACCTTGTCAGGCTTGAAAGGTTCCATGCTAGGCGCAAGCTTTCTTCTGGTCCTTCGGGGTGTGGTTCCTTGGCGTGTGTCGCAGCAGGGGATGGGGGTCTGTTAGTTAGTGCGGGGGATGGATTCGTCTCCACTTCTTCCTCCTGTGCTACGGCCGACGGATTTGCCCTGTTATTGACATGGCAAAATTAGTCTAAGCATTTTATATTTCACAAAGTATAGTGACACAACTAAATATTTGAAGGATACTTACGTGGTATCAATGGCAGGGTCTGGGCCGGGAGGAGCTACGGCGCTCACAGGCGTAACTCGCAAGGCAGGCTCTCCCATGTTCGGGGTGGAGCCGGCCTGGGCAGTTGCAGTACCACTCCCCTCTTGGTACTGCGGATGATCCTTCCTCAGTTTCTTTGGGGGAGCATTCGCGGCCCCGGCCTCATCCCCTATTTTCTTTGCCACCCTCCTGGTGGTCTTTCTCTTCCTAGATGTGAGCGGGGCGGATCCGGACGCTTGAGTGGTGTCTTCATTAGGATCATTTTCCTCTTCCTGGTTGGTCGCGCCCCCCTCCAACAATAGTTCTCCACCATCTTCATTATGGAAGTCCAATGGGGACTTCTCAATGATGGGCTCCCCTTCATCTGATCTGGGCTCGGACGTCTCTTCGAGCGGCATGGTGCGGTCAGCGGTCGCCTCCAGCAGGGGGAGCTCATTCTCCTTCAGAGGCCGGAATCCTTCGGCCACCTTCATTGGGTCGCCCTGGCGGATTAGTCCGTGTAGGTTCATTTCTGCGGACATTTATAAGTATATGGGTTAGTAAAGTTCTACAAATATGCATGACAATTCAAATCTACAAAATATAAATAGACCTACCCTCTCCCTGTTCCGTAAGGAAGCACGGATATAAGTCATCCCTCCCGAAGTAGCGGCGGCTTATCCCTACTAAACACAGAAAGTGTTCTGGCAACCCTCTATGGAATTCTGTGCGGTAGGTATCTAGTGTTTTTAAGTCTTTGCTGCTATAGTCTTTGGCTTTGGGCGGATAGTCTTTGGGTGCTTTGGTTTTGAGTACGAAAGGAGTAGGGAACACCTTCTCATCTACAAAGAAGTAATGGTCGTACCAGTTCTTAAGGGAGTCTAGAGGCTTCCTATACGTCATAGGGGCATTCCCGGGTCGTTTTTTAAACGACAGCCACCCATTCACTAGCTGGGGGAAGTAAAAAGCCCTAAAAAGGTTCACGGTTGGGGTTACTCCGCGGGTATGGCATGTAATTTCAAACTGGTTGATTTTACACGCCCCTATGCAGTGAAGCTGGGTTATGTGGAAGTCATAATATAATAGTAGGTCTACCAAGAATTTGGACAGGGGGATACGGTAGTTGGCCGAGTCAAACAGGCGCGTGTACACGCCTATTTTCCCCGCCGGTGCATCCGTAATCGCCTCACCTTCACCTGGATAGGTGGGGTGTACGCTTTCGGGAATATAATACTTCGACAGAAAGTCGATGTATTTTTCCGCCGACATCACGTTAAGGACATCCGTGATAAGTGGGTTGTCCTTTACCATGTTTTATAAAAAGGTTTTAAAGGGCGTGATGATCTAACCTGCGGCGGAGGAAATCCATGGAGAAGAAGAGTTTTGGGAGGTAGAAGCTTGAGAATAACAATGGCGGAAGAAGGGGTGAATTGTGTGTGTAACAAACACACACACACTAACTCTTATATAGGGTTGCCTCGATTTCCGAGGTAACGTAGATGTTCGACACGTGTAGGCCACCACGCCTATCCAACGGATAGGATTTCTGACACTTCTGCAAAATCAGAGGGGGCCCACGGGTCACTTCTTGGCAGTTTTTTACGTGGCTCAATGGTGCGCATTGATGGTGCACTTTTGAAGACGTGCGACTGACAAGTTGACTACCATTAATGCGTTTATTCTTGTGTCGGGTTATGCGGTCTTACGTAAGACCGTATTTAATGCTGCATTTAATTTATCTCGGCCGTTACATGCGGCTGAGGTCCTATTCAAATAATATTCCTAAGGCAGACCGCCATGTGCGGCCAAAGCAATATTTTCAATATTTCTCATTCCCTAGGTCTTTCTTGGTATGTCCGGAGAGAACCTTGATAGTCTGGAGGTTACGCCTACGGCTGTAACAACTAGACTAGGGGGACATGATGACGTATAGTCCCCAGCCGGGTCAGGAACCCGGCCCACGGGTACTACCCGTATCCGGCCCATCACAGATGGGTCGGAATAATGTCATTTAAGCTTATGGGCTTGGATGAACAGTAATTGTGCACACGTGTGCGGCCGACGGCCCGGCGCGGTCGGTACAGGGTTAGACAGAATCATATTCTGTCTAGGAATAGGTTTACCCCAAAGAAGAGGATATTCACTCACCATAATTAGAATATAACAATCATTCTAATTCAGGTACTTATCCTTTCCTTGGGGCCGAAGTATCAGTGGCAGCCCACTAGGGTTCCACTGACTATAAAAGGAACCCCCAAGGGTTCCACAAAGGTATTACGTTCTATACTCTCAACTCACATAAAACCCTAACCGATTACTTACTCTCACGCCGGAGTCTAATCGTGGGAAACATTCCTACGGTAAGCCTAACGCGTGTTGTTTAGTGTGCAGGATCCCAACCAAACAGTTCACTTGGTGCAGGAGCCGGAGCCCAGCCAACCCGAATTAAGCCTAATCCGGGTCTAGCAAGGATCACCCAACTTTTGCATCAACATATCATATCTTAAAGTCATGCACTTCCAGCCACTGAGTTTTAAGGTAACTTGTTTGTGCTTACATGGTTACTGATGAAGTGATACAAGATCTAGGAATATGTGATTTTTCTTATGGTTCTCTATGCACATATTTTCTATCACTTGAAGGAGTTACATTATCGTGCTCAGTGTCTCACAAAGGATGAGGATTTTTGTATGCATTACACACTTCATTACATTCTACAAGATATGGAACATAGGTTTGGGTTATTCTACTTCTACATCAAGAATACTTTATTTATTTTTCTTCAAGATCATTATACAGATCCTACATTTGGAGAATCTTCAAGATTGCATACATTGTTTACTTCCCTGTTGATGTGACAAAAAGGCGAAGACATACATGCTACACTTGAGGGGAAGCAATTTGAAGATCATGTACAACTTACAAGAGATACACATAGAGTTTTTCCGACATCAACTAGGGGAAGATTGTTGGGTCAAAAAGTTGATGTGGCAGAAACTCATAAACGAAGAAAACATGAAGATTTTGTCTAAGCGTTGTCAAGAGCAATCTAAGCGTTGACAAGAGCAAATCCAAGGTTGACAAAGCAAGCATTGTCATGTACAATCCAAGCATTGTCATGTACAATGCAAGCATTGTTAGAAACGTAGATAAAGAAGCTTATGGAAGCTTCTATTTAGATAAACATGCAAGATATATTCTGCATAAGTTTATTTAAATAGAAGATTTACTTGTTTATTTGATTTTATCTCTTGTAAACCCTAATCCTTACACTATAAAAGGAACCAAGGGTCTTAGGTTTTATTCATACTTTTATTCACAATGTAAACCTAAAGCGTGTGTCGACTAGACGTGGGATTCAATGTATACACGTCTAGTGATTGTTTGTTATTAATATAATGAACAATCCAATTGTTTTAATTCATGTGTTTTGTGCCCTAACCACCTTGTTAATGGTTGTTGTTCTAATTCTGCTTTGATTATGTTAATCATATGAACAATGATCATTCCTAGTAGCTTAAAGATCCGGAATCTTAGGATTCCACATACGTCACTATTTGGATAATAGTTTTAATTCCTTTTTGGCTTACGTTTCTTAATTGTTGGGTCAAAAAGTTGATGTGGCAGAAACTTTAAAACGAAGAAAACATGAAAATTTTGTCTAAGCGTTGTCAAGAGCAATCTAAGCGTTGACAAGAGCAAATCCAAGGTTGACAAAGCAAGCATTGTCATGTACAATCCAAGCATTGTCATGTACAATGTAAGCATTGTTAGAAACGTAGACAAGAAGCCTTTAGAAGCTTCTATTTGGATATATATGCAGGATATATTCTGTATATGTTTATCTAAATAGAAGATTTACTTGTTTATTCATTATTATCTCTTGTAAACCCTAATCCTTGCACTATAAAAGGAACCAAGGGTCTTAGGTTTTATTCATAACTTTCATTCACAATGTAAACCTAAAGTGTGTGTCGACTAGACGTGGGATTCAATGTATAAACGTCTAGTGATTGTTGATTATTAATATAATTAGCAATCCATTTGTTATTAATTCATGTCTTTGTGTCCAAACACCTTGTTAATGTGTCGTGCTCTAATTCCGCTTTGATTATCTAATCATATGAACATGATGCATTCCTAGTAGCTAAAAGATCGAGGAAACCAAGGTTTCCACAATTGGTATCAGAGCCTCGTGGCTCGTGATGCTAGGACCAACAAGGTGTTCGTGTATGGTGAAGAAAAGAAAAATCCGTCTTGGTTTTTCTGGACGTTTTTGTGTGCGCAGTAGCATTCAGAAGGCCATAACTTTTTATTGAACCGTTGGATCGCCACGAAATTTTTTTTGAGTGTTCTACAAATATATATCTAGATATCCACCAAAGGGATTGTCGAGATCTATCCCCAAAAAAAAGTTTATAAGCGTCAAAGTCATCAGGGGTCATATGCTGTTTTCTATGAAAAGTAATAGTAAAAACGCGATTTCTCCTTCGTTAACCGTTGGATCGTCGTGAAATTAGATCTGTAGGTTCTTGACACTTGTGTATAGGATCTCACCGAAGGGATCTTCGATCTGAGCTATCATGAAGAAGATATTCGATGTCAAAGTTCACTGCAGTTTATGGTTTTCACATAAAATCATGATTTAGGGTTTATAAAACCCTAGATCTATTACCCGCTGACATGTGTTATTTAGACGCTGATAGATGTTAGTGTGACACTGATAGATGTTGGTTTGACGCTGACAAGGCATGGATGAGATGACTGATAGATGTTGGTTTGACGCTGACAAGGCATGGATGAGATGCTGATGGCCAGGCGCTGACAGGTACAAAGTTGGCGCTGACAGGAATAAGTTAAGCGCTGTTGGGAAGCGCTGACACTTGTTCTCCGATATATACATTTTCAAACACTGACAAGTGTTGTCTGATATTGGACAACACACAGTGTTGATATCTTGGACAGTGAAGGATATTGGACAACAAAAGAAATAGTTGCTGTTTGAGAAAATTGATACGTTTTTAGCACACAAAAAGGAGGAATTTACACATGAAGGTAGATGGAATCTCCGTTTTTATTTAGAATATCAAGTTGATATTTATGGCTCGGATATTTTTAAAGGGATTAATGATCTTAATGCGAGTTAGCAACTATTCGTGGGAATTTGATGGATATTTTAAACTATGTAATCGGGATAGCCTTGTGAAAGAGTTATCCATATTTGTGGCTTTTACATATGATATGAAGATGTTATTCCATTAAAATTCGTCATGAAGAGGTGTTGGCTTAAGGGGAAGAATTCTTATGGTAAGTTTGATGTTCGAAGAAGATTTTCGCGAGTTTGTGTTCTATCATATCTTAAAGACGTGCACTTCCAGCCATTGTCTTTTAAGATAACTTGTTCGTGCTTTAAATGTTTGGTGACGAAGACTTGTCATAACACTTGAAGGAGTTACATTATCGTGCTCAGTGTCTCACAAAGGATGAGAATATTGACAAGGGATCGAGGTCTACTTATATTTAATCATCAGTTTAAGTTCTTTATCACATGGATAGTGCAAGACATGGAACACAAGGTTGGGTTATTCTACTTCTACATCAAGATTACTTTATTTATTTTTCTTCAAGATCATTACATAGAGCTACATTTGGAGAATCTTCAAGATTGCATACATTGTTTACTTCCCTGTTGATGTGACAAAAAGGGGAAGACATACATGCTACACTTGAGGGGAAGCAATTTGAAGATCATGTACAACTTACAAGAGATACACATAGAGTTTTGCCAACATCAACTAGGGGAAGATTGTTGGGTCAAAAAGTTGATGTGGCAGAAACTTAAAAACGAAGAAAACATGAAGATTTTGTCTAAGCGTTGTCAAGAGCAATCTAAGCGTTGACAAGAGCAAATCCAAGGTTGACAAAGCAAGCATTGTCATGTACAATCCAAGCATTGTCATGTACAATGTAAGCATTGTTAGAAACGTAGACAAGAAGCCTTTAGAAGCTTCTATTTGGATATATATGCAGGATATATTCTGTATATGTTTATCTAAATAGAAGATTTACTTGTTTATTCATTATTATCTCTTGTAAACCCTAATCCTTACACTATAAAAGGAACCAAGGGTCTTAGGTTTTATTCATAACTTTCATTCACAATGTAAACCTAAAGTGTGTGTCGACTAGACGTGGGATTCAATGTATACACGTCTAGTGATTGTTGATTATTAATATAATTAGCAATCCATTTGTTTTTAATTCATGTCTTTGTGTCCAAACACCTTGTTAATGTGTCGTGTTCTAATTCCGCTTTGATTATCTAATCATATGAACATGATGCATTCCTAGTAGATAAAAGATCGAGGAAACCAAGGTTTCCACATTAATTAGGTTAGGTTTCGGTGGAACAGGTCGCTAACTTTGAAGATAGAAGAAGATACAAATAAAGCTTAAGAATGGTATGCTCACTTTGAGCTGTAAATTATGAGAGTTTGAAATTATGTGGTGATGATATAACAAAAAAGCACCATAAGAGAAAAGAAAGCATCAGAATAAACTTTTTATTGCATGTTTGGTTTTTTTAGGTAAAGAGTTTCCACGGTAAATATGCCAGTTTGGTTTCTTTAGTTTACTAACTAAAATCTTTTTACAGTGTCAAATTATTAGATAATGAACCACTTATTTCGGTAGTGGACTTTTGTTAGTCATATATGTATGAAAACTTAACACTAACTTTATACACAACCATTTGCCAAACACTCTCTACTAAATTGACAGAAGGCACGTAGACCATTTGACCTACCAACATTGTTTGCAGCCACTTTGCAGACTTTCAGTGGATACAATATCTGAATCCGTTGACTAAACATCCTAATGCAACATCATTGATTCCTCGCTTTTTCAGAACTGGTATCACCTAAATTTGTGGATGAACCAAAAATGGTTATGGTTTATTATTTGCCATTTGTAAGATTTTATCCTAACAAGTTAACTATTTGAAGAGATAGACGCTAACGTATATATCTTTGTTGTCCTATAATAGATACGACGCAAAAAAAGTTTAATTTATATTAATAGAATTAATTTCGTATTTCTCGCAAAATGTTGGAGTTGAGGAGATCATAACAGTGGCTGGAGAAGTTGACAAGAGTGTACGAGTAGGGTGTTGTTGCGAATGTGAGATTTTTATGGAAGTAGTGGGAATGAGTAATTGAACAGCTGGTTGGGGCTGACAACTATTATCACGAGTAAGTTTATAGTATGTCATTAATTTATCAAATTTGTTATACATGCTTTTCTCTATTTGATTTGAAGCGTGTGTTTGGGATTGATTTCATGTTTTAATTTTTTACAGCTAATATTATTCATTTGTTTTAGGATTCAAAGCAATCATCTCCCAAAGGAAAAAAATGGACAAACAAAGAATACACCAACACATGCGGTTAATATTACTGATACGCCCTCAGCGAACAAAGCTGTATGCACTAATGTTACTGATCGAAGGGTTCTTGACTTGCTAGAACAAGATTTTTGAAACTGTAGTCCAAGATGTGCTGATGATTGTTTGGCTACTGTATGCGGAACAAAACATGAACGCACTAATGTTGACAGAGGGTTTGAAGGTTGCATTGAAGGCGATTTCTTTATGTTACTTAGATTATTTTACTCTTTTCTAAAGTAAAGAGTGATACTATCAAATTTATAAATCATAAAAGTTTGAATACCATTATAGTGTTTCAACCATTTATATGTATCTAACTGAGCATTAATATTTTGTATTCACAGGGCTCACATGTAATTTATTTACATAATATCACATATCAATCTATTATAAAAATACTACCTGTTTAAAAAAATTAAACCTAATTTTTGGGGTTTTATTGAATAAACAAATTTATAAACATTCAATAACAATAACCAACGATTAAACATATATTGATTTGATATACGAATAGTAATTATAAAGATTTTCATCAATTATGCATTCACGGTTAACATAACTTTTTTACACTATATTAGATCTATGAGAATGATAAAAATGATAATAAAATACGGTATAAATTATTAAAACTCAAAATCGAAATAACAAATACTTGTGTGTGGTGTTACTCGATATGTTTGTTTAGTGTATGTAGGTGTGTGTTTTTTTGGTTGAAAGACTCGATGTTTATGCTAAAAAGATAATACCGAATATAATAATACCACATTTTTTAAAATACAAATACTATTTTAACATAAAATGTGTTTCTTTTTTTTATTTTGTATATATTATTGATATGTATTACAAAAAAAAATTATTAACATTTATTTCAAAACATAAATTGTTTTATACTAAAAATTATTACCGTAAAAATATCAAAAAACTACTGCTTCGTACTTTAACGAGAAAATATTTCTACTTTTATCCGTGACTTTATATGTTCATATATAATTGCTTTTGTGTACCATAAGTTTTCATACGCAAAACTCGGCTCTTATAAAAAGCACAATGATCTGATTCTTAAGGCTCCTTGTTTACATGGGTCAATAAACTAGTGATCTTCATATGTTGGGGAATCTCTTTGATTTTTGTTAATTTTTTAAAAGCTGGTTAGATGGGTCACAACCGCCGCATCATTCTATATGTTTTGTTCAGACTGTTTTTGGGCTAGGTTGGGCTTATTGGGTCATATCTTGGGTTGGGTAACCTTTAGGCTTTTAGATTTTTATAGAGGCCTTTTTGAACTATTGGTTGACCTCTGTGATTTTTGTGGGAATTTATGGGAAATTTATAATAGGGTATTTAAGTAGTAAAACATACCTTAATTGTCGGTGATCTTTTAAATAAGGAAACTCCTATTTTTGAAAAGTCAATCACCTATTTTTGGAAACTTGTATTTTATGATTACAGATCAGTATATGTGATGTATGGTATGTATGTTTGTAGCTTTGGTGACACGAGATTAGGATTCCCTTCGTTTTGTACGGGTTTTTGTTTGATTTGGCAACAAGATACGGATATTCGGTTCTCTTAGTAGGAACCCTTCGTTCATCCTTTAGTACTTCTTCCTTTTGAGAATTTTCTAAGCCTTTGTTATGTTCTCTATATGGTTACTTACTATTTTGATATGATTCACCAATTCGTTTGATTCGTTATAACCCTTTGATTTATTTTGGATTCATATGCTTCTTTTAGACCAATTATGATATATGCTTTGTTATGACCTTTGATTTTGAACCCTTATGCCCGAACCATATATTTTGGATTTCTGTTCATGGAGGTACCATGACCATGTCGATTGATGCACCAACGACATGACACCATCTGGGGCGGTGTGATTAGACCCTGTCGTTTCCTTTTGGATGACCATTTTGGATATATATTTTGTAAGTGCATATGCTAGTCATGAGATAGTGTATGTGTTATTTTGGATTTGCATGGGACGTATGGATGCATCCTAGGCTTTTGGATTTTGGAAATTTTGGATATGATTTAGTAAGTGGGTGGTATGTGTTATATGCCCCACATCGCTTCTGGTACATGGGAGTAGCTACCCATGTACACCTATATGTCTGTTTGATTTGATTTGATATGTGATATGTTATATGAGCTCGTGAGCATTTCTATACCTTTTCTTTCACTCTCTTTGTACTCATTATGAAATTTTGTTCATCTAATTATGTTCCATTACTTTCGTTATGTTTCCTTCACTTGTGCATCTATTTGTTATATCCAATCACTGGGCGTTTTGCTCAGTCGTTTCTTTTTCCATGTTGCAGGTATTAAGTGGGAGTCTGGGCGTTGAGAGTTTGATGAGTGCATTTAGAGTCGCCCGAGTGTTTAATAAAACCTTTAAGATATTTTATGATTTGATGCATTTTCATTTTGGACCTTGTTGTTTTGGGGATTTCTATTTCTAAAGTATTATTTTAAGTATTATGAAGTTTTAATAAAGTTTCAGTTTAGACCTTTTAAAATATAATGTTTCTGATGTGACACGATAGTAGTAGCACTTTGTCTCTTCTCGGAGCGGGAGTTAGAGCTACGGGCCTCAAAAGGGTCTACCTCCAACAGGAGCGTTGATTGGAAAAGCAAAAACAAAGGAGGGAAGATAGATCGAGAGAGGAGGATATGCAAAACTCACCAATGAGGGTCACGTACCCCGATGCACCTATCATCGAGGATGCATCGTCATAGGATAATTCGGATGATTCAAGAGAACGAAGAGCTCTAGTTGTTCATACTAACAAAGAACAACGCATAAACATCTAAGACATGTTGGGACCTACTCCACAGAGCCAGAAATCCCCACCCGAGAAAACTGAACAACGCCAAAGCGCTCTCAAACGACTAGGAGCAAAGGAAAGAAATCTCTCCCCAAAGATAGAAGAACCAGGAAGAAAAAGGAGTAATAGTAGTAAAACTAGGAGGAGAGGATCCCCAAGCGACAACTCATCAACCTCTGACTCTAGCGACCACCATTCTAAGCGTCGCAGGAAAAGCTCCTCATCCTCAGACTCATCTGATAATGAAATAAAGCGTTGTAGAACGTGTCGACAACCAAGGAGAAGGTCCCTCCCATGGCGTCGCGAAAAAGGAAACGTGTTCATAAAGCTCATTATGACCTATAGGGATGATAAGATAAGGCGCATGCCATCTAACGTCAAGATGTACGATGGTACGATTGACCCAGACGATCATCTCAAAGTCTTCAAATCTGAGGCATGAATCGAGCAGTAGCGCGAGCCCGTATGGTGCCACATGTTTAACTCCACTTTGATAGGCAAAACACGTAACTGGTTCGATAGGCTCCCGCGACATAGCATCGGTCGCAGAAATTATATCCAGCAAAATAAGTGCGACAAAAGCTCAGTATCTCTCGCAAGAGTTAAGAAACGACCATACGAGCTATTGGAGGATTTCGTAGAATGTTTTAAGATTGAGTGCAACCAAGTTAAAGAGTGCCCCGAAATTCTAAAGATCTTGGGCTTCGTAGCAGGAGTAACCAATCCAGACCTAATAAAAATGTTGAATGACATAACTCCGGAAACCTTCGACGGGGTGATGCAAAGGGTTAGGTCAATTATCCAAGGAGAGGCTGCCGCAGCAGATAGTCGGCAAGCAGCCTGTGGTTACAGATTCCAGGATCGCCTCATAAAGCATCCGAATAACCAGGGCCGGTCCTGAGTTTCGCGATGCCTTGGGCGAGTCAGTCTAATGATGCCCCTCACAAACAAAAAACCACGTAACCTTTTACGTGTTCGAGACCTAATCGAGTTAGATGGTTCACCCATACACACCTAATTTATATTATAAAAAGTGTTAACTGTGATATCAAAACATAAACTCCACATTACAAGTATACAAAAAAGCTAACTAATATCATAGTTTGCAAAAAAGTAAGTTTTTTTGGTAAATGTAAAAAGACAAATACTTGACGTTAGAAGTTGATGGAATCCCAAGTGTTGAAGAACGGGTTGACTTGTTTCTGGAGACTTGAGATTGCGTGACGAAGAGGGGTTTAGTAAAACGGACATAACTTTTGCATCCTAAGTCCGTTTTCAGCCCGTGACCTGTCAAAACGTCCGTAAAAAGGAGGCAGATGACGTTGTAACCACCTTTTAGTTGGTTACAGGTTTTTCAAGGCCCGGAAATCCCTTTTATTATTAGTTTTTACATATTTATTTTTTTTAATTCTCTGTTGGACTTTGTTTTTGGGCTACGGTCCATCCCGTTGATTTTTTAGGGTTTTTCTTTGTTTGTTGTCATTATTTAATGGATCTGCTGTAACCCTGGCAAGACAGTTATCAGTTTAATAAAATTTAAACCATTGGACATTGTGTTTCCGTCTTTTATCCTAATTTTTGGACATTCTTCAAAATCAACGATTATTAGCAGAATTATTTCTGGCATTCTTTTGAATCAACAGATCCAGTTACTTATCTTTGCTACTTTGTTTTTTAGTCTACATCAGAAGTTAAAGATACAAAATAAAAATATTAAGTCATGTTGTAATTATTAGTTATGTAGTATACGTTTTTGTTACAATAAATTTATGTTATCGTTTGATTTTTTTAAAGTATATTTTCCATTTTTAGCTTTTTAATATTTTTATTATATTATATGATATTTGATCCAAAATATATGAATAAAATTGCTTTTAAAATATATTTTTACTTCAGTAATATAATTTTAAATAAATGTTATATAACAAAAAAACATTAAATATTAATATTTAAAAAAATAAATTTAAAAACTTATGAGGACAATAAATTTTGGAAGGAAAAGAATATCATTTTTGTATACATGTTTTTTAAATCAATATAATTTAATATTAAAGTAAGTAATATCAAAATATGAACTACAACATATTTAATAAAAGTGCAACTCTTAATACCAAGTAATTTTATGGAAAAAATCAAGTGACGGTATACTCTATATTATTTGGCTAATGATTTGCATGCTCTCAAAATTTATTTGCACATTTGAAATGTTTGATGTTTTACCATTTATGCCCTTATATTACTTAGTAGGGTATGCATATATTAAGGATATATATATATATCATAACACATATATTTTGAATGTGCAAATAACTTTATGGAGTGTGCAAATCAACTCCCATACTATTACTGTACATATTTCATATTTTCACTTTCTCTTTCCCTTTTCATCTTCTTCCTCCTAGCTATCTGCAATTTTCAAATCCATTTTCTCAATATTTCTTTTCTTTGTCATATAACATTAACATGAAATTTGATGCCCTCAAAATATTGATGCCCTGGGCGGTTGCCCACCTCGCCCAACACCAAATTCGGCCGTACGAATAACCAAGGTAACGATCGCAAATCAGACTACCGAGGAAGTCAGAAAGTGGGATGCAAAAATAATATCAAGTTCACTCCCCTAAGGATGACGACAAGGGAGATATTCTTGTCCGAAGGTTCGAACTTCCCTAACCCGCTTCCAATGACCGGTCCTGTGGAAAAGCGTGATAACAGTAAATTCTGTGCATATCAGCTTTTGGTTTATCCAAAAGAAAGGAAAGAATAAAAGGAGATAGAAAGAAATCCCTACCAAAAAAAATCCCGACATTCTTCTGGACCGGTCCGAACGAATGTCGGGCTTATATTTATCACCCCGATTCAGAGAATTTAGTATTTCAGTACCAAGGCTCTAGCTTTCGTATCGCTAAAGCTTTACGCTCTTTGGGATGGAAGTTTCAATAATATAATCTATCCCCTTCACTTTTGATAGAAGTCGACGACGAAAGAAATTCAGAAATAAGTCAGACCAATGCATATAGTTAAAGAAGTACATAGAGAACCTAGTTGAGTCGGGAAAGTTGAACCACCTCATCAGAGCTTGGAGAAAAGGGAGTGACTCAAAAAGAGCAACAACAAAAAATAAAAGGAAAAACATATAACCATCTATATGGTACAGAAGGGGGAGCAGCCTTCGGGGAAAGGAACCAGACAAGAATTCTCATGCGAGACGGAAATCTCATTCCCTACCCCACTAATACGAACTACATACAAGGGCCTCTGACGATAACAATCAATATGGGAAACCATGCCATCCACAACATGTGTGTCGATGGAGGATCGGCGGGTGAATCTTATATATGAACACTGCTTCACACGACTCCTGGCCAAATTAAAAGAATATTTGAGGCAAATCGCGCCACTACTCACATGGTTTAATGGGGAAAAAACTCGTCCCCTCGGGCAACTCCGCACGCATGTAATGATAGGACATCGAGATCATTCAACAACCGTGTTGATGGATTTCATGGTAATACGATCACTATCATCATATAGTGGCATTATCGGACATCTGGGTATCTTCGTAATGCAGGTCGTACCATCCATGGCACATGGCATGCTTAAATTCCGTGTGGAAAACGGAGCAGTCATGATTCGCAACGTTGATGAAGGAGAAGCAAACATCAACATTCCCCTCGGAGGGGGGAATCAGAAAAGGATCACATGATTGGATAATAAGAGTGGTGTCCCTGGTAGATTACAAGCACCAATCAGAGAGCAAAGCTTTGCAAGTTACGGTGCAAAGCAGGCGGAAAGGGGTGCGCTTCGGAGAAGGCGTGAGACAATCCAACCCCCATGGGTCTTGCTCTCGACAGGATTCCTACACAAGGAAGGACCTGATGCGGGCTTTATACTCACGGACCAAGATAAGATACAAACTGCTTATGCCTTGCGCTTCGGATTCGCATCCACGAGCAGTGAAGCAGACCACGAAGCACTAATGGTGGGACTGAGGTTGGCTTCACAGATGGGAATACAAAACTTGGTGGCGGACGTATACTCTCTGATAATAGTGAATCGCGTATCAAGAAGATGTGAACCTGGGGGGACAACCTAATTAGGTACACGCAAAAGGCGAGGTCAATGACCCAAAATTTTAATAAATTTGTGATACGCGAAGTCTCAGGCCAAGACACCAAATTAGCGGGGGACATGGGTCGCATCGCAACTGTTAACTGGCTGGACCCACCTAACCAAGTGTTGATACAAAAGTTGGATGGACCGAGCTTGACCCGAATTAGGTTTAATTCGGGGTCTTGTGGACTCCGGTTCTTGCACCAAGTGAAACTTGTTTGAGGACCCTGCGCACTAAACAGACACCGTTAAGCTTACCGTGGGTTTGTGACTCACGATTAGACTCCGGTGTGAGAGTAAGTAATCGATTTGAGTATGTAAGTGTTTAGGGTATTGTGTGTATCGTACCTTTGTGGAACCTATGGGGTTCCTTTTATACTCGAGAGAGTCTAGGCTTGGGCTCCCTGTTCTTGCGACCTAAGGAAGAGATAATGACTCGGAATAGGTTGATCTTCATTATCTAACTAAGGCAAGTGTATATCCCTTTTCCTTAGGCGAATATACCTAGAATATAGGTTATATTCTGTCTGATCCTATCGCGCTACGACGAGAACCTGGCTAAGTAATCAGTCTTATGTGCGACAGCGGCTTACCGGGCCACCTGGGCTGCACGCGCACGCCGCACATGTATCCAATCCATTCCTGATAGATGCGAGTAGCATGCGTGAGTCGGACTATCCAGCCCGACTAGGGACTATGCGTCACCATGTCCCCCTAGTCTAGTGGTCGCAGGTTCCAATCCGCGGCTACTAGACTATGACTGAACAGGACCGCTCAGCCCAAAAAAAACAAATGTTCAAAACATTCCCGCCAAGAAAACATACATTCCCCCTTTTACCTAACCTCCTTGGTAACCGGGAAAAGTGATTGCCACGTCAGAATTACCCCTTCATATTCCACCGTCAGATCTGTCAAGTGGGTAACACGTGGCATACATCTGATGGGAAACAGTAAAACCCTGGAGCCTATATAAACCTTCGACGCCTCCTTTTGACTGCTTACCATTTTCAAAGCTCTCAAACCTTCATTAACGATTTAACCACACAACATCATCATCAGATCTTCCGATTAAGGTAATCCACGCGACCCCACCAATTATACATACATATAGCCATGGTGAAACAGTTATCCGAAACCACATCAACCTTAACCATAGAGGAGTTAGATTAATTCACCTCCGACTTCTATATACCCAACTACCTGCGCCCAGAAATCCCAAATCGGCGAGATAACATAAGCTAGTTCCCCGCAGGGAAAGTACGGCGGTATACTCGTTTCTTTGATTATGCCAATCAGCGCGTACCTATGTCGTGTTTTCTTCTGGGCATACTCTTACATTACGAATGCCACGTCTCTCAATTACACTGCATAGGGGCAGCCAAGATTTCGAACTTCGAAGTGAACTGCCATACCCTAGACATAGAACCTACGGTAGACCTCTTTCGTGTCTTTTACCAACGGCAATTAGCCAATGGTTGGGTATCCTTTGCCAAGCGAAAGGGCAGTATGCAATGTTTCAATGGAAAATAGATTCGCTGAGAAACTGGACCAACCACTTCTTTTGGATTGATGACGCAATCTTTCCTTTCCCTTTCCATTTTTGACTCCTGACACCGTGAGGAAGGATCCCTTACCTGGCCCTGATTCGTACAACATCGCTGACGCGAAAACCTTAAATAACAACCGTATCCCCGTTCAACCCTATCCAAAGAGTGTGCTAGTCGCACTTGGCATAAGTCGCGCGATCGTTTGTGCCGAGAACTTGGTACCAGTGTTTCGCATAGATCACGGCCAGGGTTAGTGGTCCTTCCTGCCTACGTCCTAACATCCTGTAAGTACCACCATGTAAAGAAAACTAAATTGTATCTCGTTGTTTGTTGCTTTTGTTTGTTGCAATTATGGATGTTCTCAATCTTGTCCGCGAAGCCTTTCTCGAGAAACTGACAGTGTACACTCGTCCTTTGCAAGAAAATGAGGAGCCTCTTCCTGCCCGCGCATAAAGAACACGATGGACCTTGATGTTGGTGAGCCGTCCACCGCCCAAGAGGAAGAAGACACGGGCGCAGATCAACCACCGCCCCCACCACTAGTGCAGCAGTTAGAACAACAGCCATCCATACAACAGCAGCCCCCTCCCTTCCTGAGTTCCTCAGTATCCTCGGATAACCCCGCCGGTGATATTGAGAGAACCATGGAGGAGGACATAACGTCTCTGGGGAAGAGACAGGGGAGCCCCCCAATGTCACCAAATAAATATGCGCGCTTCGGGTCCGGTCCCTCCTGTAGAGGAATGTGCACAACCGAAGAGGAATTCGAAAAGAATCTTGCGAAGACCCCCCTCCCCCAGACTCCTTACACCGTGACCATCAACCTAAGCTAACCATAGAAGCGCACCTTGCACTATCTTTTTTCCGATATGTTATTATACGCTCTCACAACTCTTCCCTATACACAGCAGTGATGAGCCGGAAAAATCTGCCGAGAGAGCAGAGACTACGCCCTCCCCCCACAAGGAGACCTCATCAGCAGGAGGAAGTGGATTCGCAATGGCCCCCATTTTTGGTCCTGACTGGGAACTACTTGCCTCGTCGGAATTAACAAGCTCGTTCGACTGCGCCAGCTTTCTAGACAACATCGTCCCCTTTGGCAGGGAGAAGGTGCTAAGAAGAATGGATGATGCCGAGCTGGCCGACGAGGTTAGCTATTTTGCAGTACAACAGGTGACACTGACGTCACACCTCAAGAAGAAATACCTCGACCTGTCTGCCAAACTCCGCACTACGGAGGATAAACTGAGGCAGGTGACTTAAGAAAAATCCTCCTCTCTTGGCGAAATGCAGGAAAAGATAAACCAGGAGGCCGAGAGAGGAAGAAAAGACGCCGCCCTCCTTCATTCCTTAACAGAAGAAAGAGATAAGTTATCCCTCGCCCTCGAGGAAGAGCGCGCCTATCTTCAACAAATGAAAGCATCTAACCATGCCGCCGTGGGGGCCCTTGAGGAAGGGAAGAATAAGTTTGTTGCTGATGTTGATGCGCTGGGCGCTAGAGTGAAGGAAGACGTTACTGACCTTAGCTGCCAACTGAAGAGGCTAAGTATTGAACTGGACGAGGAGTTGTACCCTCGCCACATGAAAGAAATAGTTGAATAACGGTGGCTAGTGCGTCGTGGTCTGCGCTTATCCGCCATGCGTACTCTCGAAGACCTTGATATGCGAACTGCTTTCTCCAAGTCTGTCATAGCCGCAGTTAATGAAGGTACCTCCAGAGGTTTGTTAGAGGCGCACAAGGAAAAATTACTCAACAAAGCCTTAGCGGAAGTATCTTTTTATGACCCGTAAGCCGACGTCAAGCTAACCGCTGCTTTAGCGGAAATGGGCGCCTGTCCCATGCCTACTTTTGGCTTGGAGGACCAGGACCACGAGGTCCCCTTTGAAGCAGTGATGGAGGGTCTAACCCTAGCACGCCACAAGACTGAGGGCGCAGAAGCGCAACCGGACTTCCATCTGAAACCCTCTCCAGAGCAGCTATGTAACACCCCACTTTGATAAGTGGACCGTTACATGTAATTATAGCGTGTCATCAAGCATGCAAGGAAGGGAACCCCGACCTAGGTTGGGGTATGGTGGTGTTTTGGGTCTGGTTCACGGGTTAAACACGGGTCCGGTTCATACATGTTTAGATTTAAAACACGGTCCGGTTCATGAGTTATTTTTACAAGGTTTAATATTTTTACAAGTTACATTTTTTTACAAGACTTAAATTAAATTAATTAAAAACATGAACATGATTAATTTAATTTACATGACTTAGGTTATTAATTTTATTATTAATACATGAATTTTAACCTAAGTATTTATCATTTAATTAGACTATATAATTAATTAATTATTAAAATCATGAATTATAAATAATTAATTTACATGACTTAGGTTATATTATTAATAGATATTAATACATGTTTTAACCTAAGTATTATTACCTTTTTTTAATTAAATCATGCTATATGTAATTAATATTTTGACCTATAGTTATTTAATTTACATGTAATAATTAATAAACTATACTATTTAATTACATGACTTAGTATATTAATCAGTAAACACTTAAGCTTATATAATTAGCTTAATAATCCAACTTATTTATATTTATGGAAACTTTCTATTTTTAGAAACTTATTTAATTAAGGCAGCTAATCTATTTATGGAAACCTTCTATTTATAGAAACTTATCTATTTTAAGCAGTAAATCCATTTTTGGAAACTATCTATTTTTGGTAACTTTCTATTTTTGGAAACTTTCTATTTTAGGAAACCTGCTATTTTAAGAAAGTTACTTATTATTACACAACAAGTATAATAATACATGAAATACAAGTAATACTTAATCAGAATAGACAGAATATATGATAAACACAGTATAAAGCTTAAATCAGTAAAACATGACATGAACATATAAAACAAGCTAAGACATGATATAAAACCAGTTACATACTCAGTAACCAGATACTTATACACGTATGTATTTATGTAGCATTAGTGATACCGAAGTAGGACTCTCTTCCATTCGTCTTCTTCGTTCACTGGACATAAGGTACGGATTCTCCGTCCTTTCAGTATGGACATTCTTCCTTATTAGGATTTCCCCATATGCAGCCAACTGTTTTCCCAGTATATGTTTTCTATGTTTTGATTGATTATGTTTAATTATAATACCTAAGCCATATACATGCATGACCAGTTCAACTAGTTATAGAGGTACCATAACCATAACACTGAAGGCACCAGTGTTATGACTTCACCACGGTGGAGTGATAGCTCGTGGCGTCCCTTTCAGCTTTTGGCCATTCATTATATTATCAGGTGGGGCGTATGGGTGCATCCTAGTTTACACGTTTTCAACAGATTATTCAGTGTGAATGTGGTGTGTGCCTTGCATCCTTCACAAGGAGCTGATCCCTCCTACCCAAAACCAGTATATTAAATTAGAGGCAGCCCCTCTAATTTGCATGACGAGGTCACCCCTCCAAGTATTCATGCACGTTGATACTTCATGACCTATATTGGCTAATGGTAAACATGTTAAACAGTTTTTACAAGATAAACATAAGGCTTTTCAAACTATAAAACCAGTTTTACTAAGATATAACCAGGTTTTCCAGGACATATACATTTCCGCTGCTATATGTTATTCATGCTTATATTATTCATTCCATTCTTGTATATCAGTGCACTGAGCGTTATGCTCACCCGTTACTTTCCTTTCCATGTCCCAAAACGGCAGGTACCCAAGGACAGACTCGAGCATTTGGAGGACATGCATAGGATGGAAGCTGCCATAGACTTCTTCTCCTTTTGCCTTCATATACTTATGCTTGTTTAGTCTTTCATTCATTTCATTTACTTTATATTATTTTGGGCTTATGTTTGGGAACCGATGTTTGATTCCGATTTTCCCTATGGTCATGTATGTTTTACTACATATTACCTTGCATGCTTTAATGACACGCCATAATTACGCGTAATGGTCCACTTATCAAAGTGGGGTGTTACAAGCTAACCATTCCTACTTTTGCTCATCCCAGGGATTTACTCGATCCTTTCAAGATTGAGAAGGAGGTGCCCTTGTCCGAGGTGCTCGCAGCTCACGAGAGTCGTGCCGCCACCAAGAAAGCCTTACTGAACATAGAAGAGGCTCCTTCCGTTGGTGCTGCGCACCTTGCTCCTTCCATTCCTGTGTTGCCGCTACCAATACTGGAGAGGGATTTGCGCCTTTTGGATCGAATGGAAAAAAGCTTAAAGGAGCACCGTGCTACCGCGTACTCCCCTCCTCTGCTGAAACTGAAGAGGTCTGCCTCCGAGACCCATCTAATTTCCAACTACCTCCATGATTTGTGAACACTTTGTATTGTATTATTCACGAATATTTTGGTTTTTGTAATAAACACTTGTTTCTTTTGGTACAAAAAAGCACGTTTAATGTTTATATCATAGTTTTGTATTAGAAGTTCAATTAAACTTACAAATGGTTCATATGGGCTTGAGAAGCTCATTACGTGTGGTATACCGCTACTGCCATAAGGACGGTCAAGTGAGGCTGACCAATTGTTAGGTGCGCACAAGTGTGTCTTAACAGTCACAGATTCTACTGGCTGCATATCTTGCTACGACGTCTTTCATAGCAAGGGGGCCTAACAAGGATACACGATCCATGGTCGAAGGGGTTGCATCCTACTTACTCGACGAGTCTAATTAGAAGGGTAGGCTCAGTCCTCTTATTTCTCCTGGAAATAGTGTGCACTCGTGCGCTAATAGGCAATATACGATAAGAAAGAAAGTATGCATGATATGTGTAGTCTTTTCAAAAAAAGGGCGTCGTGGAATTAGCTAGGAACCACGACTGTTTTATTAATACTCGCAAAGTTTTGAATACATAAATAAAATAGAAAGAAAACAATACACTCGCTTAATCATTGCGTCACTTAAAGGTAGCACTTCTTTGAATGGAATATGTTCCAAGGCCTTTGTAAGTCACGTCCATCCATGTCACGTAGCCTGTATGCACCATTTCCTAATGCATCCGTCACAATGTAAGGTCCCTCCCACTTAGGTCCGTGTTTACCTATACTCCTAGCGCGACTGGCTGCATTCGACCGATACACGAAGCCACCCGGCCTAAAGGAGGTCTTACGCACCTTCGCATCATAGTAACCCTTCGTTTTTGCTTTTGACTTAGCTTCACGAATTTCCGCCAACTCTCTACGCTCTTCGATTATGTCCAGGTTTAAACGCAACTCGTCATCATTGGTTACCATATTAACTTTTGCGGTATGGAGTGTTGGCAACCCCACTTCTGCTGGGATGACTGCCTCTGTACCATATGTTAGGGCGAAAGGGGTTTCTCCTGTGGCCGTCTTGATTGTAGTGCGCAATGCCCATAGGACGTGCGACAACTCATCAACCCACTTCTTGTTGTGTTCCCCCAATCACGCTTTTATGCCATCACCCAAGCTCCTGTTTGCTCTCTCCACTAGTCCATTTGTTTTTGGATGAGCCACCGACGAGAACCGCTGGTGTATTCCATTATTCGCGCACCAATCCTTGAATGGATTCTCCGCGAACTGCTTTCCATTATCAGAGACTATTTCACCTGGTAGCCCAAAACGACATACTATGTTATCCCATACGAACCTTTTCACCTGGTTCCCCGTAATTGTCGCGACTACCTTTGCCTCAATCCACCTTGTTAAGTAATCCATTGCGACTATGAGAATTTAATGCCACCTTCTGCCACAGGAAAAGGTCCTGCTATATATATTCCCCACTTAAAGAATGGCCAGGGGGAAGTGATAGGCGTCATTTCCTCCTGGGGCTGACGCGGTATTGGCATGTGCACCTGGCAGTCGTTACATTTGTTGATGAGTGTGCGCGCATCTGTGTGCATGGTTGGCCAATAATATCCACTACGCAGTGTTGTTTCCACGATGGACCTAGGTCCTGCATGCATACAGCACGACCCGTAGTTGATTTCGCTTATGAGGTATTGCGCTTGGCGTGGTCCTACGCACCTTAGCCATGGCTGTAAGAATGCCCTTTTGTAGAGACACCTGTTTCTAACCTCAAATTGCCTTGATCGCCTCCGTACCCGTCGTGCCTCAACTTCGTCCTCCGCGAGAGAATCGTTGGTTAGATAGTCCATGATTGGTGTCATCCATGTAGGGCCTTCTTCTTCCACGATCGAGGTTACCTCTTGCTCTTCTATCGACTTATCTTTGAGGATCTCTACTAGGACCTGTTTTGATAAGTGTGCGAAGTTGGTGGACGCTATCTTGCTGAGTGCGTCCACTTTCTTGTTCTCACCTCTGGGCACCTGGCGTATCTGGAACCTCTTGAACCCTTCGATCAGTGTTTTTACCTTTTTTAGGTATTGCACCATATTATCTTCTTTCGCTTCATAATTGCCCAGTATATGGTTCGCTACCAGCCTAGAATCAACGTTTGCCTCTAGGTTGCGCACACCCATTTTCAATGCTATCCTTAGGCCCGCTATCAGTGCCTCATACTCTGCTTCATTGTTTGTTGCTGTGAACTCAAAACGTAACGCATACGTGAATTCCATTCCTTCAGGATTGGTAAGTATGAGCCTCGCGCCTGACCCATCAGTGCAAGATGACCCGTCTGTGAACAGGATCCATGGGGCTTTGTCTTCTTCCTCTGAGTCTTGCGCCTGAATCCCTTCTTCTGGGTTTTCAATGATGAAGTCCGCCAGAATTTGTCCTTTCACGGCATTGCGCGGTCTGTAGGTAATGTTGTGTTCCCCTAGTAGAACACTCCATTTCTGGAACCTTTCGGCCACCTCTGGTTTCGATATCACCTGCTTTATGGGTTGATCCGTTATTACCACTATTGGGTGAGCCTGGAAGTATCTGCGCAATCGCTTTGCTGCAAACACTAGCGCAAGTACCAATTTTTCAATTGGGGTGTAGTTTAACTCCGCGCTCTGTAATGCTCTGCTTATAAAATATACCGGCGTTCGCACATTATCTCTATCCTTCATTAGTACCGCGTTGATCGCTCCATGTGTCGCAGACAGATACATTATCAGCTCTTCTTTGGGTCGCGGTGCGACTAGCATAGGGAGTGCAGCTAAGTGTGTTTTCAACTCTTCGAAAGCTTTTTCCGCCTCTTTTGTCCAATAGAAGTCCCCTTTCTTGATGCATTTTTTAAGTGTTTTAAATAAATGGAGCGACTTCTCTGCTAATTTGGACAGGAATCTGTTTAATCCCGTGAGCTTTCCATTTAACGATTGTACCTCCTTTTTCGTTTTTGCACTTTGGAGCTGAATGACCGCGTCCGTTTTCTCCGGACAAGGTTTGATGCCATTGGGGTCAATCAGGTACCCTAGGAACATGCCTTATGTCGCTCCAAAAGTGCACTTCTTTGGATTTAACTTCATGTTTATCCTTCTGAGTGTCGCGAATGTTTCCTCTATATCGCGGATAAGCTCGCTCTCTGTATGACTTTTTATGACCAAGTCATCAACATATACCTCCAGGTTTCGCCCTACTTGGCCCTCAAATACTTTATCCACCAGCCGTTGGTAAGTGGCTCCTGCGTTCTTGAGTCCAAACGGCATTTTCGTGTAACAGTACACACCCTGACTGGTATGGAATGCTGTTTTTTCCTCATCTTCTTCTGCCATTTGTATTTGGTGATACCCCTTGTATGCGTCCAGGAAGCACTTGAAGAGGTACCCGCACAACGATTCTACTTTCCCGTCTATCTCCGGGAGTGGATAGCTGTCCTGGGGGCAGGCTTTGTTAAGGTCTGTGAAGTCGACACATATGCGCCAGCTACCATCGTGCTTCTTTACCATTACCGGGTTAGCGAGCCAATCATGATAGTAAACCTCTCTCATGATTCCTGCGTCCACCAGTTTTTTCACTTCCTCCAGTATCACCTTGTTGCGTTCTGGGGCTTGTCCTCTTTTCTTTTGTCTAACTGGAGGGTATCCTTCTTGTATTTGTAGTTTGTGTTCGGCTATCGAGCTTGGTACCCCTGTCATATATTTGGGTTCCCATGCGAAGACATCTAAATTATCTTTTAAAAGGCGACACATATCTGTTTTTCCCTTATCGGATAATGTCCCTCCAATTGTTATCTCATGATCTGGATACTGCGTGTGCACTAATACTTTTAGGTTTGGCGGTGAGCTTACTTTTGGTTCCGCCGTGATTCTAGGGGGTTCTGTGATCGCATTGCATTCTGGGGGCGTTACTGCCGTGTTGAATATTGTTACGATCCCTCCGTCCACTGGGAACTTGATCATGCCATGAGCTGTGGAAGGTACAGCTCTCATGGCTAGTATGGCCGGACGCCCTATGATCCTATTATATTGTGAATGTGATCGTATGATTAAAAAATTCATTGAGACCTTTGTCGAATGCTCATCGTCCCCCACTCTTACTTCTAGCTTCAGTTGACCCAACGACCATATTGCTTCTCCACTGAATCCGATGAGTGGGGAAGTTGCAGGCATCATCTGGCTTTTTACTTCTGCACGGAGTTTTAGAAAACAGTGCTCATACATTATTTCTGCTGAGGAACCTCCATCCACATACATCCGATGTATGGTATGTTCGACGATGCTTACTTCTATGACTAGTGGGCCTTCTGCGATATTCCTCATGCTGGGCAATGGGAAAGAGATATCTTTTCCTTTTGAGAATTTTTTGCTCACCTTTTGCTTTGTCCTCCGCTGCCAGGATTCTACCATGTAAATGGTTGTGTTAGCGTTTTTTGCGGTTTCCCTAACGAGGTGCTTCAGCTTGCCTTCTTTTACCATATTTTCGATATGTTTCCGCAGTTGAATACACTCGTTCGTAGCACGTCCCTTCTCATCATGGTATTCGCAATACCTATTGCCAGCGCGCTTTTCGACCGAGGTGGTCATCGGCGTCGATCTTGGAAAATTTGCACCTTCTGATATGAGGATGTCTCTTGGGGTTATCTTAAGGGGAGTGAATCTGGAGCTGTCAGCTCGCCCTCCTCTGCTCCTTCCTGGGTAGTCCAAGTTTCTAGGTTTGTCCTGCCAGTCGGACCATTCGCTGGGTTTGGTAAGTCCATAGGTGTTCCGTATCATTTCTGAGGCCGCTGATTCCCCCTGTACGAATGATCTTACTCGCCTTAGTACCCCATCGAAGGTTTTTGGTGTTTTTTCGTTTAGCTTTTTTATTAGGTCACTGTTTCGTATTCCCGCCATGAAGCAGGATACCTTCAGCATTTCTGGGCATTCTTTTATCTGGAGGCACTCACTGTTAAAATGTTCCAGGAAGTCCTCCAGGTATTCGCCCTGATTCTGCTTGATCCTGGCGAGTGACACCGCGTTCCTATCATGCATCTTCTGTTGCGCATAGTTTCTCTTGAATGCTTTCCGCAACATTTCATATCCGTTGATTGTTCGAGGTGGAAGTCTATCAAACCACATTCGTGTGTTACCTACGAGCGTGGAGTTGAACATGTTGCACCACACAGGCTCTGGCCATTGCTCAACACCTGCTTGGGACTCGAAGACTTTTAAATGGTCTGCTGGGTCCGTAGTGTCATCATACGTTTTCACATTCGATGGCATGTGGCGCTTTCTTATGTCTGCATAGTACTATATGTGCCTTGTAAAAGCGTTCTTTCTCGCTCTCCTTCAGGGTTGTGAAAAACTTTGGTCGCCCGAGGAGTAGTCTTCGCGCACTTGTTCTCCTGGGAGGTCGTCATCCGACCTTGGTGGGTTGCTTTTCTGAGACGTAGCGCGTTTCGCGCGTTTTGCTTCTTTTATTTTCTTTTCGTGTATAGCAACCAACGGGATGAGGGTTGGTAAGTTATTGGCTAGGAACTCCTCCATCGCGCGTGCTTCTGTAGCAACGACCTTTTCGCCTTCTTCTTGAAGTATTCTCCTTTTTTGTTTGTTAGGAGGGGGCTGATTTGACTCTTTTTCCATCCCTCCTTCTACAGCGGGTAGGGGAGTTGAGAATAGATCCCCTGTTCTTATGACTGGTTCGTTGTTTACATCTCGAGTGTTTGCCTGGCTGGTAGATCCAGGGGTAACATTCGCGTATGTGATACGGCCATCCACCGTTGAGGAGCCTTGCCGCCCCTCCCTTGTGCCGCTTTCCGTCATTTAGTTAGAGCTTAGTGTAGGGTCCCACGGATGGCGCCAACTTGTTGATACAAAATTGGATGGACCGAGCTTGACCCGAATTAGGTTTAATACGGGGTCTTATGGACTCCGGCTCTTACACAAAGTGAAACTTGTTTGAGGACCATGCGCACTAAACAGACACCGTTAGGCTTACCGTGGGTTTGTGACCCACGATTAGACTCCGGCGTGAGAGTAAGTAATCGATTTGAGTATGTAATTGTATAGGATATTGTGTGTATCGTACCTTTGTGGAACCTATGGGGTTCCTTTTATACTCGAGAGAGTCCAGGCTTGGGCTCCCTGTTCTTGCGGCCTAAGGAAGAGATAATGACTCGGAATAGGTTGATCTTCATTATCTAACTAAGGCAAGTGTATATCCCTTTTCGTTAGGCGAATATACCTAGAATATATGTTATATTCTGTCTGATCCTGTCGCGCTGCGACGAGGACCTGGCTAAGTAATCAGCATTATGTGCGACAGCGGCTTACCAGGCCACCCGCGCTACGCGCGCACGCCGCACATGTATCCAATCCATTCGTGATGGATGCGGGTAGTACCCGTGAGTCGGACTATCCAGCCCGACTAGGGACTATACGTCATCACCAAGTGCTAGCTGAGTTCATCGCGCATAAGTCAATAGGGGGAACGATGCTTACGGCACCACCTGAGAGAGAAAAGTTGACATGGATCACTCTGATCATCAATAACCTAACTAACAACACATCCCATGAGGCAATAAGGGAACTAGGCATATCCAAAGGAATTTGAAACAGTTCAGTATTCAAGACAGAACCTTGTACAAACAATCGAGGCCCAAGCGATGGTTACAATGGGTGGGACCGCGACAAGCGCGAAAAATCACGGAAGGCGCTCCAAACGGGCCCTTGACCTATGGTCAGCGAGGTCGTTCTCTCTGGATATTACTGGCCAACCATGTATAAGGATGCACATGACATGACGTTAAGATGTCAGCATTGCTAGAACCGCATGGCAGGACCAAGGCGCCAATACCAAAGTTCGCTAGGCAATTCATCGTGGAATGGACCGACGGGACAAGGAATTTTCTCGTCCATATACCAAGGAATGGGTACTCTTGCAGTACCTACGGGATGTCTCGCCCAACGGGCGAAAACCGCATTACTACATATGACCACGAGTCAAGAAGTAAATGGGCCTATGGAAACCAAAATTGCGGTCGAAAACCCCAAACACGGACGGGATACGCCTTAGGCGGCAGAGCATCGTGCAGAGGCAGGGAGGGTCAAACCTACGTAAGCAACCTATAGGAGATCCAGACGCAGCATCCCGACACGCCCTATTCACAAAAGAGAATTAGTATACCGCGTTGGGGAATCAGGACGTCTGTATAACACTTGGTCAACCGAGCCAGGATGGGTAGGACCCTATAAGATCGCAGAAGTAACAAGACAAGGCACATACAGGATATGCGACCAGGATGGTGGGGACTCAGGGCGTTTGTGGAAGGACCATGAGCTTCAAAAGTGTCGTCCTTTCAGGATATAGTCTAAGCATGGATACCTCTTTAAGCTACAAAAGCTCTCAATAAACATCCATGTACTTTTTCTTTTCATATCGCATTAGGGTTTACTTCATTGTATTTCAAAAACTTACAAGCATTAATAAAAGTATGCGGTTACTAACTAGTTTCGCGACCCACTATTTTTTCTTCTTTTCATATTATTACTGTCTATATACATGATGGTGTACATTCAATATTCATATATGGACCTTCGCGCGTACATGTACTTATCGTTTCCATGTGAAATAAGAGTAAGCACTTAAAAATCATACTTTTAAACAAACCCCATATCAAAAAACATAAAATAAAATGATATAATAATATCCTTCAATTAGGGTAAATAAACTTAGAAAATGGATTAAATAAAAACCCTCTTACATGCAATTCCAAACTTAATAACAAATGATTCAAACCCACATCATTTTTCATACCCACAACACCTGCAAAAATCAAGTGAAAACAGCCTCTTAAGATCAATATCATCATCATTCTCATCCAACAAAACAACAATTTCATAACTTTCTTTGTGTTTCTGACTAACTGTATGTAATGTCTATCTTGACCCAATCATAATCGTAGCTACACCGTCACTGTCAACTCCACCGCGTCGACCTCGTATTAGACCTAAGAAATCGACTCTTGTTTGTGGGTTTGATCGAATGACATCTTCGTTTTCAAATTAAATATATGAAAAAAAGTCGAAGGAGGGAAGGTTTGATAATCAGTTGGTGTGTGCGGGCGGTGTTTTTTTATTAGATATGATGGTGGAGAAGAGATAAAATGAGGACACATTGGGATTTGATGAACATGTGTGGATAAATATCTTCCTTCACAAACTTAGGATTGTGATTAAAATAATAGCTACTGTAGAATTTGTGAGATACCACCATTATCATAAACATATACGGAGTATATGATATAATAACACTATAAAGGTGCGTTTGGTAGAGAGAATTTCAGAGATTAGAAATGAAGCAGAGAATTAAAACTCAGAGAATTGAAATCAGTAGAGAATTATGTTTAACTCTACCGTTTGGTAGCAACAAAGAATTAAATCTGAGGAATGCGAAAATTTATATATATATTTGTTTTGACTTTTTTTTTATCAATATTTTGACTAAGGATGTCAAAAAATCCGACTCAAATAAAACCCGATTAAGCTTATTCGGGTCGGATTACTCGAGTTAATATTTTTGTTCGTGTTATTGGCCAACCTTAGTCACCTAAATATTAAATATGCTCGAATATTGAGTTGAAGATGTTTGAATGACTCGGTTTTGAGCCTATCCGATTGACCACAAACAAAGTTTTTTTTCTATTCGGGTCACGGTGATAAATGAATTCAAATAGTAACTAAAATGTACATATGATTTGAAAAGCGAAAAATACATATTTTTGGAAAAAATTACAAAAATTATTCTCATTTCTCTTAATTCTCAAGAAAAAGTGAAGAAATCAAACCTTCAGATTTTCACTACCAACTCTCTACCAAATTCTCACCAATTATCTCCAATTCTCCATCTTTTCATTTCTTTAACCTACCAAACAAGAGAATTTGGTCCATTTACATTTCTCTTATCTCATTCCCCTCTACCAAACATGCCCTAAGTCTATAACCCACATTCAAGCTTAGCCAAGTGTGGTAAAGATTTCACATGGATTAATCAACTCATTTGCATTTTAGTTTTAAAAGTAACCTAAATCCTTGTTAATCACTTTTGTCTAAAAAATATTTAGACAAACAAACTTGCTGAACAAAACCAACCATAATTTTGTTTCAACTACAATAGTCTTAGGTGCCGTTTAGTTTAAGATTTTTGAAATTACAAAATTCTAAATTCTAGTAAATTAAAATTCCTAAGAATTAAATTTTTTGGAATTTAATTTGCCTACGCATGTTTGGTTGGCAGAAATTCAAGATTTTGAAATCTTGATTTTTGGTCAAACAATTAACACGAATACATATTTTTATATAAACTTTATAAAAAAATTAATTAAAATTTATAAAAGTTTTATAAAATATTTATATAAAAAAATTATTTTCTTGTTTATACGATTAAAGGCTGAACAAAAATTTTTTTTATAAATTTACTTAAAATTTTAATTTAAATAAGTAAAATAGGGTGTTGAGTGAATACCATAATGATGGGTCTCTTGCAATGCTCA
Organism: Glebionis coronaria; assembly: GCA_025667525.1. Classification (NCBI taxonomy): domain Eukaryota; kingdom Viridiplantae; phylum Streptophyta; class Magnoliopsida; order Asterales; family Asteraceae; genus Glebionis; species Glebionis coronaria. Next base: position 384,553,591 of record CM046877.1, read on the forward strand.
CTATGGACTTCTCAAATGCTTTTAACCTTGTGGATAGATCGGCATTACTCCATGAGGTTAGGGTAAGGTGTCCCTCTATTTCTTTGTGGGTGGATTTCTTATATGGGCAGGCAGCGAGATTATATATTGGAGACACATATATTTTAGGTCTGCCACAGGGGTGCAACTAGGTGACCCATTAGGACCTCTTCTTTTCGCTCTTGTATTACACCCGCTTATACATAATATCAGAGACAACTGTAAGCTTCTTCTTTATGCTTGGTATCTTGATGATGGAACCGTTATTGGAGAGTCAGAAGAGGTTGCCAATGTGTTAGACATTATAAAGGTGAATGGTCCAGGTTTGGGTCTTGAACTCAATATCAAGAAAACAGAGGTATTTTGGCCCTCATGCAATGGTGTGAAGCTCCGTGATGGTTTGTTTCCTATGGATGCCGTCTTCGGGTGTGAAGCTTCTTGGGGGAGCTGTTAGTAGAGATGCCAATTTTATT